>CM068825.1:60045788-61245788 GCA_028554795.2 Sinohyriopsis cumingii
CACACACACACACTATACATAGAAGTAATACTATGTTTCCTTCTTTCGGTTATCGCTGTCAACGATATTTACCACTCTGGTGGTCTAAGTGTCTACATCGTTCGCTGATGATGCAAGAGGTCGCGGATTCGAACCCTGGCCGAGTCATATCAAAGACATATTTTTAAAAAAAATGGTACTAGCAGATACTTCGCTAGGTGCTCAGCATTAAGAGGTGTTAGGACTGGTCGACCTGGTGTCAGGAAAATGCGGCTGGGCTTCACATGACGTTACATGTCTGCGGCATGATGCTCCAGTGTTAGACATCACTATAAACGGCCATACTGCAGACATCGTAGCAATATGTCTGGAAATAATGTTGAAGCTTCGTTAAAATCCAAATCACACACACACCCACACACACACACACACACACACACACACACACACACATTAACAATATTTACCTTATTTGCAACTCTAGGCTCTGCATCAATGCGATCCGGTTGGCCCTTTTCTGAAGGCATTCAACTATATTTAAATAATTTGCTATGCTAAATTTTCAATGACGGCTAAGATGAGTCGGCTATCTATCAGTTATCTATTCAGTTTGTCGTGCCGCTGTGTTTAAATACCCACGAAAACGAAACATGAATTGAAAGCTGTAGATATTAAAAACTATGCAGGAAAACTGGCGTGGAGTTCATCAAGCTCTAAGGCTAATTCAAAGATTACATTTTTCTCTCTCATTTAAAACAAGCCTTATGAAAGGAACGTTCTTTGGGATTGGTTAGCTCAAAATCGGAACCTCAAATGTTTTAGGATATTCCCATCTGTATTCATTATCCTTAGCAAGATACATCTGGGTGGTATAGACTGTTCTTGAAGAAGGAAAAGAGTCGAAGTTCCAAGGAAAGTTGTAGAGATGTTTAGGTACATAGACAATAATACATATGTTTTTAATTAATAACGAAGTCTTATTATCTGAATCAAATTTGTGCATATAGCATGTGGACACTTAATAACCTTTTCTGTCAATTAAAATATATGTCAAAATTTAAAAGGACGCGGAAACCGAGGCAAACATTTTTTTTAAAACTTTATTTACAGTCTTGATCAAAATATTTTTTCTAGGACAACTAGGTAAAGAGAAAAGTAATTCGCCAACTAGGACAACGTTCATGCAACTCTCAAATAGCTCATGCGTGTACCTGTGATGAGCTAAAAGAACAGGCTTTTGAATTTCATGTTTGTTTCTAGCTCAAAACAACAACGATACTTGCTTTTGCTCTAACCTTTCGCTGTCGTTGTGTACTTTAACATACACTTATATTCAAAATTCAATTGACATGTTTGTAGAAAGAGTCTTATTGGCGTTTATTTTATTTGGGATTTAAAGGATGTGTATTTTTTTCACAAACAATAGTGTAGATTACAGCTCATGTAAAATGAACACCGAAGAAAGAAATACACGACAGCGAGATTGTGCATATTTTCAGATCTGCTAGGTGTGTTTTATGCCATTATATTCTTTTCCGTCATGAGATGCCAGGTGTGATATTATGCCTTTATATTCTTTACCGTAATGAGATGCCAGGTGTGATATTATGGCTTTATATTCTTTACCGTCATGAGATGCCAGGTGTGATATTATGCCTTTATATTCTTTACCGTAATGAGATGCCAGGTGTGATATTATGGCTTTATATTCTTTACCGTCATGAGATGCAAAGTGTGATATTATGGCTTTATATTCTTTACCGTCATGAGATACCAAGTGTGATATTATGCCTCTATATTCTTTACCGTCATGAGATGCCAGGTGTGATATTATGCCTTTATATTCTTTACCGTCATGAGATGCCAAGTGTGATATTATGCCTTTATATTCTTTACCGTAATGAGATGCCAGGTGTGATATTGTGCCTTTATATTCTTTACCGTAATGAGATGCCAGGTGTGATATTATGCCTTTATATTCTTTACCGTAATGAAATGCCAGGTGTGATATTATGCCTTTATATTCTTTACCGTAATGAGATGCCAGGTGTGATATTGTGCCTTTATATTCTTTACCGTAATGAGATGCCAGGTGTGATATTATGCCTTTATATTCTTTACCGTAATGAGATGCCAGGTGTGATATTATGCCTTTATATTCTTTACCGTCATGAGACTCAAGTGAAAATTTGACAGTTCTCATTTCAGCATGAACTTGGACGCGGTCATCTTTAAAGTCATGTTTGTATTACTAAAAGCAAAGCATCTACAGTGCTGGCCCTTTATTACATACTTTATTTCATGAACACTCAACCATTCATAGTAGGTCTGGCCATCGATGGGGATATTCAAACCGTATCTTCATAGCGTACACACCCAATTTGGAATTATCTGGATGTTTTCGCTGACGTCAGCGCGTCGATATTCATATGTGCATGGAATCTAACTTCAGAGAAACTCATTTTGTTTTAATTACAATCTTGAGCTAAAGAAAAGTCTTAAAAATGTTAAAGAAGTATGAAATAAATGCAAAACATTCTTTGTTTTTTTTTTGTGAACAATGTTGGGGCTGAAATCCCTTTTGATCCAGCAAATGAATTACACTTGATCGTACTGTCGCCAAGTATCCCTATGTCATTTGCTATCGTTCTTTGTGCCGACTTTGACAAAAACACGTATCTGTATGATCGTAATAATCTGACAATATATTCATACCAACAAAAAGAAAACCAAACGAAAGCCTCATAAACTAATATCCCATGCCCTCGTTTGCAGAAATCCACATCGAAAGAATAAACTGCGAATCGATGAAAGTAGTGAATGCATTAGAATCATAAGGCAATATAACTTTTCAACACAAACCCACATGAATAAAATAAGAGCAAGACAAGTCTAGAACATTAGCGCAGTATATAAACTTACCCGTTATAATGGACATCGCAACACTAAAAATGAATATTAAATAGTCACTGGCTCAGGAAGACTATATCACGAACATCGATACCTATTGGCGCAGTTGCAGAGCCTCGAGCGAAAGCGCAATATCAGAAACATGATGTAATTATAAGATGCTTATTGACTTGGATGTAAAATATCGAGTTTCAGTGTGGTACAGTTATATTTCGTTAAATATATTTGATATGCTCAACTTTGATATAAGAAAAAAGATTGTGAACAGATACAGAGCAGTGTGTAACACGAAATTCTGACAGAATTTGCCAAATTCGACTTTTGGATTTTATTTTAGTATTTAACATATAAAACTGTTCAAGAGTTAGTTAAATCCATTCACAAGTTTCAGTCTTAATTCCCGATAAGGAAGTTGCTGAGTGAAGATGCAGTACCTTGTCCTATTAATTAATTTAAATAGAACACCATTTAACTTACAAGTTTAGACAATTTACCATGGTATGTAATAATTTTAACATGCCACAACGTCGTGATTGGAGGTACAGAATGAAAAAGAATAAGAGAGTCATATATCGTGATAGGTACTTTACAAACCAGGTACATATTTATCTGATTTCAAAAAGAAATCTATTAACCTTCCCGGTGGAGGTCAATTAGTGAATTTGATTATTGTACTAGAAGGTTAGATTACCACACAGATATTTGAATAAGACAATTGATGCAGATGAAAATATATGGTCAACCTACTTCCGTCTGCAAGATAGCAGCGGATTAGCAGAGAAAGGATAGCTAGATTGAACCAAAGCACAAGACAAATGTAATGTCCATTTAAGGCAAACATGTTAGAAACAAAACATCTATTACATAGTCTGTTTCCATTGTTCAAATTACCGCTGAAAGGTTAATTGAAATATCATTTTTATGGAAATCAAGGCTACGTTTCAGATGAAAACATTATGAAAACTATTCAATAATAAATAGTAGGTACAAAACTGAAACGCGACTTTGTTGTTGATACTGACGATATATTTTTGTTACCTAGTGACATGAATATAGAAACATGTAATATTGTCTGCTATAACAACAACTTAAAGTAATCCGGAGGCTCATTTAAACTTATATTAATTCTCACCATTAATGCCAAGTGAGTAAAAATTATGTGGAGTAAACGGATGATGATGATGATAGCCTACTGTCAGATCTGGTAAGATAATGAGATCTGATTGTCGATCATTCAAAAGACACATGTCAATCGCGACGTGTTGCAAAGTCTAATTTAGAAACGTCCCAAAGAATATTTATGATGAGATAAACAATTATTGTTATTGCTAATAATGAGTTGATATAAAGATTATTGTTTAAAGTAGCACTGGAGACAATTCAGAACATTTAATCGTTCTTGATGTTTTGTTTACATCTGAGATCAAAAAGACACCAATCCACTAATCCCAAAACAAATACAATATCATATTAAGCCGTGTTCAAAAGCCATTTTATTATACTGTCAGGAACATCGATTTTATAAAACTTATTATTATGCTCTTAATGATTTTCTCAATGAGGAATCGTCTTTGTCCACTGTAAAACCACTTACAAAACTTGGGATACACGGATTAACCATTGACATTGTCATTACAACAATTATAGCTATAACAGCTATCACGCACCCCACCGATCCAAGCCACACACCTTGTTTAGAGAGTCCAAGGAGAACCGGACCTTCTTTTAGCAGGAAATGGCCTCTCGGCGATAAAAGAACCAAACTCAAATAGTTCAACCCAGAGATCAGACCACACAGGTATAGTCGGACAACTGGTCCATAATATTCAATAGAAGTCCATCCAAAAATAATGATTTTCTGACGAACATGTTTGGATATGAGAACAATGTCACCTGTGCCCAGTTCTGGAGATCTAAATGTTAGGGTGAAGTTATACAAAAGTGTACATCAGGCATATACAGCTCTCTCAAAAATCAATGATTTAAAAAAATAACAGGATATTGCTGTAGCATTAGTACATATTTGGTGAACTTTAAATTTTAAGGATTGGTTCGTATTTTAAACAGGTGAAGGTTTTTACATGTACCGGACGCCACTCACAATTTTACACCATATGACAATAAGCCCCATGCAGTCTAGCGTGAAAGTGGAAGATTTGGAAAGCAAGCATTCAATCGAATCAAATTTCCCATTTTTTGTCCGAAAGGAAACAACAACAAAATACTTTTTCAGAACCTTATAAATCAAGTTTATGTCCACATTTTTGGAACCATACTTCGGTCTAAATTATTACTTCTTACATCGGAAATTAACAAGGCGATTTATAAAAAAGCGTTCACCGCGCTTTGCCTTCATCGAGGATATAGCCTAATATAAGCACTGCAGGGTGACCCGAACATTGTCCGCTATATAAAGAATGGAACAGTGTTGACAGCGTGAGAGAAAAAAGTGCATTAAATAAACTTCGGAATTGGTTTAGGACCTATAGAGTGTTTAGCTTATCCAGAAATACTTGAAACAAAATCTACTCTGTTTCGTTTTTTTTTTTTTTTTTTGTTTTTTTTTGCGGGTTTGGAGGAGATGAATTTGTTGCTGATGTATTAATAGTTTTGATTGTTTTGATGTACCAGTAATCTTGATGTAACACAATGTTATAATCCAGAATGTCTTTGAATGAGTCCTCAATAATCCCAAAGTAGTGTTTTAGTCCAAAACGTCAATAAGCACTTTGTAATTCCAATGAATCATTTAAGTAAATAATTCTTCTCCAATAATATTTTAACACAACTATAAACTCTTATCATATATTCCGAAAGACCAAGATTAAACAGGAATAAATAATCGTTTAACACATCCTATATGTAGTAATTTCATTTGATCTAAGAAACAATATAATTTCCTAGAGAAAAACCAGGTCTTGAACTCAAAATCCTAGTAAAATATCTTGTATATTTTTTTGAATCATGACAAAATCATGTAGGCATTACCCTCAATAACAGAAGCAAATTAAGTACACAATATAGATATACATAACAAATGTCACGACATCTCTGAATGTACTTTACTAACATGAACCTTCCCAAGCAAAATGTTAGGTTGTCTTCAAGGTTGGGCAAGTGGACTGTCAAAAAAATTGACCGTAGTGCGTTCATTTGTGAAAACGAAAATAACGTTGTCTATGTATATGTCGCATAGTTCAGCTAATGCGTGGTAAGGTGTTGGGGTTGAAAAAATGTTTGGCAGTAATATTGGGCTTATGACTGTTATTAATTTATTTTGTTTCTTCTAGGGATGAGGTATGGTATTGGCTTGTGAAAAATTAAATAAGTCTGTTTCTTGGTATGTCATAATGGTTCAGCAAAAATAGGTCATATACTACTAATACGTGAGAGTAGATTTGTAATATGGCATGTTGGATAGTTCATAAGTGTTTGAAAGAGCTATACATATCCCTTCCTTCCATCCTCTGTTTCGTTTTGAAAACGGGAGTGTTGGATACTTGACGTCGTAGAATGAATATTCTTGGTCAACTTGAAACCTTCCAGACATCGTAATTGCAGAACATCCTCGTTTCTGTTATTTCCATTTCTTTTTTTTTTCCTTCTTGCTTTTCTTGTTGTTGTTGGTTTTCTGATTTGTTGTTATTTTTATGTGTGTGTGTGTGTGTGTGCAGATAACCGTATAATCAGCTCATTTAAAGATCTGATCAACATCAGCGTGTGTACATGTGGTTTTCGTCAGTCCCATTCACATATTTCTGTATCCACATATGTAAGTTTCTTTTTTTTGTGTGAAATTGTAGAATTTCTGATTGATTACAGTTGCATGTGTATTCTTTGATCGAGCAACAATGACTTATTTTGAATATTTGTATTTATATCTTTAAGAGACATAGTCAGTCATTGTGTCTACTGTAACAAGATTGTATACATTCGGCAAATATCACACGTTATGTCAGTCATCTTTTTATAAACCTGCTATAGTACAGGATATTATACACCAGGAGATACCGATAAAAATTGTTTTAGATCCATGACGTTTAATATTTGAAGAAACAAACAGAAACAGTTAGACCTTATTACAATTGATAATTTATTTTCTAGTCTATTATCAAATAAAGTGTGGTTTACGTACACATTACATAAATGATAAAATTCTACAGTTACCTTATTAGAACATTGATATAACCTGACACTAATACCTGACAATAATATCTGATAACAATTCCTGACAACCATACCTGACAACAAATTATCATACATAACTAAAATTAGGCAATAAGTATATTAAACAAACCATACGATTCTGACTGAGAAATACGTGTTCATCCTGAAAAATGAAATGGCTGAACAGGATTCAAAATTTTAATTAATTTCGCAAAATACATAATAGTATATTCAAAATAAAATCACACTACCCAGGCAGGTAAGTGAAAATAAAGTATCTTACTGTAGGGAAATTGATGAATAAAGAAAAGCCATGAAAACAAATACACGTTGACCATAGGTCTCTATTCACATCTGTAGCACTTAGTATTAAAAGCCAAGAGTTTTATAAGGGACATACTATCTCACGTTAGGTGCTGATTGTGCATAAATGCAAAATATTAGCAACCCATAATGTGGCTCACACTCTGAATTACCGTAGATATTAGTAAAGAGCCACGCCATAGTCTGCATATGACATGCAGTGATAAGTTGAAATGAGATATGTTTTTATTTAAACTTATTAATGTTACAGAATGAAATAGTATGTAGCCAAGAGCGGAAACTGAATTGGACGAATACTGTCATAAGCTGGACAGAAATAGTTTCGCTACTTCATAATTATTCGGATAGATCCAATGCAATATATATATATATATATATATATATATATATATATATATATATATATATATATATATATATATATTTCTGTAATATATGCTTTGGGTTGGAATGTACACTTTCAGCTCGTTCATTTTTACTTTTCATTGCTGAAAAATGTCGAAAAAAGATAATTTGTAAGACAGGGTGAATCGATCTCGAGTAAGATACAATTCCACGTTAAACTGGGTATTGAGTCGGACGAGTCGGTGTTGTGCAGTCAGTATTTCGATGACGTAACTCCTCAAAATAAACACTTTTCGGATCACGATAAACTCGTTAAGTCCGCTATACAGTACACGCACAATAGTAATTTGAAGCGGTTTACACTTTCGAACTTTACAGTGAAGCAGCTGATTGACTCACTCGCAAGTGGCATAATCAATTATTCAACGAATTTCTTTCTGATAACACCAGTTTGTTAATCTATTTATTACGTATTCGCTAGACTTTCGTGTTGCAGTGACTTTGATTTGTGTCGTTACTTTGGTGTAAAATCTCACAGCGCAACATATAGACTCTTTTCATCGAACAAAAGACCAAAAGAATGCGAATATAACATGATAATCAATACATCGCCACAACAAATACTACTCTATGATAGAAGATTGGCGTACATCCAAAAACGATGATAATAACATGGACTGTAGTAATTTGGATGAACTTAGATATTGCAAATTATTCATCTCGTAACAAGTCAAAACGATTTGTAAAATGAAAAATATCGTCCGACTAAAACTGCTGATGTCAGATTTAATTGCTTCTCGTACAAACTACCCTTGATAGCAAAATGCCACGTGTACGATATCTTTTAAAAACGATCTATTATATGCAACTTAGCTATGCTCTACAATTAAACTTCCGCGCTAATCACTATATTGATAAAATTTTCACTGGATCTGGAACTTGAAGCCGGTAAGTATCACACATAATAGTGGAAGAATGCACGAGTTAATTCATTTTTGTGTGTATTTTTTTAAAAATAATGAATTACACATTTTACGCATTTTAATACATTCCATTTTTGTTCACCTGGTCTAGGGCCATATGAGAATATGCTACGATCCTCCGTCCGTCGTCCTCCATTGTTGTACAGCCGTTAGAGCTACAGAATAGGCACTACGGGCCTGCGTGCATGTCGCAAAAGCGACTAATGGAGGCAGAAGCCTGGATGGCTCAGTGTTTCTTTATCTTGCCGGACTCGAGAATAAAAGAGAACGAGTACGAATAATTCAGTTCGGGTTACCTACTGTTTGCGTCTTTGGTCAAATCACTTTACACCACTTGCCATTGCACTAAATAATCTACTTGCTTTTCCGTATCGTGGTAAAATAGCTCAAACGATCTAATGTCTCTCATGTGATGCAATTCCACTGTCTCCTGTTCCAAATCAACTAATGCAAATATCCGGTCACAAATACATTACAATAAATATGGAATTTCTTCATTCAGTAATAATCCTTTCATATAAATATCCAAAATTTCCAGTACTGAAAGAGACATACCTTAGGTATCAACATTGTTACACTGGTCGTCTAACCTCAGTGGCTCAAACTATGTGATATCACACAGACTTTCATACACATTATGTGTCGAGAAACGATGATCTCTTTGTCAATTGTTCATATCATTTTCTGAAGGACAATTACTCTTTTAATTCTAATTTATAAAAGAAAATCTTTTTTTAAATGTTGTTGCTTATAAAACTGCCAAAAAATCGACAACAGTTTGGGACTATTTTTTAACGGCAGCAAATGAAAGGTTCAACGTCTGAGTCATAAAGAACGAAATTATTTCTTCTTCTTTCTATCTATTTCTATTACAGCTAAAAACTATGTGATAAACAGACTCAAATGGGTAATAATTTTATATTAAATTTATGAAACGAGTTTAATAATGTCCAGACAAGGCTAGCAAAAGTTGGACATTATTCAATTCGTTTCATAAATTCAGTATCAATTCATTACCCATTTGAGAGCCTATATTTGTATGATATGAGCTTCATCGAACGAAAGAGCCGATTGAAGATGTGTTTAAGATTCTAATGTTGCAGATGGTTCCTTTAAAATGTTACATATTGATCTTAAAAATAAAATAATAGTAATAAATTCTCAGGCTCTCTAACCTAACAATAAAAATGTCTTCAAAAAATTCAGTCTGTATAAATATTTAGTCTGTGCAAGCCTAGTTGATACTTCATTTCTGAGAACAATATTTTTGAAAGCTGTGTTTAGGTTTCATTGGCATGGAACGGATTGAAAGAAACCATATGTAAATAAATGCTTCATAGCCTTCAGCTGTTTAACATCATGATATAATGTTACGTTAGCTCTACTCTAACATATAAATTTATTTTTCTGCGCAGCTTGAGTATAGCGGTTTTTATGTTTAAAATATCCTTATTCTTGGAATAAAGCGTATAATTTGTGTACCTAGCAACCAATCATGCAGACTTTCGCCGGAGTACTTGTAACAGTCTTTGAATCCAAGGGTTTCGTCCTTGGGCTCAAACGCTTTCCTCATGCTCCTGGTAACGTCTCCACACTGCAAAACATGTATTATTCTGATCATACAGGACTGGAAAAGTACAGCCATTCATTTTTGTATTTAATCTACACTTAAAATGCCGAGTCCATCCGGTCTTCTGCATGCCTGTTTATTATTTCCAGAATTATTTTGTGTATACAATCTGCAATATAAATACAAGCATACAATCTTGTTATTGATTCCTCAGCATTATATACGCTGGACTCCTACAGGCACGTCTGAGAACATCTGGACAAATGTGATTAGGTGGCAGAGGACAGTTTCGTAAATTGACGCCTGGTAAATTCCTTAACTTAAGGCTGTGTTGTGACTTTCTGAGCTATTATTGTTTAATAATTATATTTGTGAATTTGGTCTTTCCAGCTTGTGTTTTTCTTGAAAATGATGTGAGGCATGTGCACCTCATGTAGTCACTGTACAGTATGTAGGCAGTAAAATACCAACAGTTGGATAGCAAGCAGAGCTAGTAACTGATAGCAGTAGGCATACTGGTTCAAGGCAAGTAGAATATCTCAAACACTGCCTGGATGACAACTATTTTGAATTGCATCAAGCCATTAAGTACACAATGTTTTTTAAAAATTATCACCCTGGGAAAGGGTTTGTATTTGTGTTCGCACTGTGAGCATCACGTGCTCTCAAAAATAGCCTTCGGTCACGAAAGATGCATGTATAAATGTGTGTGTGGGAGGGTCAACATTTTATTATATTGATTTCCGCTGACTTGTCAGGTCAAGCGAATGAATTCTTATGTTTTGCTTTATTATACAAATCCAAAAACATGGCCTCGCCCATGTGTTTTATTTTTTTTAAATTATTATATTAAGCGGATATATGCAACATTACATTTGTGCATAAAAACTGTCCCGTGCACTTAGCGACTTCGAACACTAGGAAGTAAATCGACATCGGGACAACTCGGCTACTATCACTCCACAAACAGATCAAATGGCTCCTAACAGTCTGAAAAAATCAACCATTTGATTGACTGGATATACTTCAGCAAAAAGAAAACAAAACATTACAATAAGTTAGGGTTAGGGTTAGGGTTTAGCCAACTAAGCGTGGTATTCTTGAAAATATGACCTATAGTTCGATCTTGGAATACAGTACATGGCACTGCTTGATCAAGCAGGAAGTCGTCGACTCTGCTCCATCATGTATATCAGGGTCCCCGTCTTAAATTGTAGGTCTAGTACTTAAAGATACAATCGAGATTAAAAATAGTTCGTTCTGTTGGGAAAAAAGGATATGATCTATGTAATCGAGTGTGTAAAATTGTTCATTCACCATTTGCTACAAGGTCAGTGATACCTTTATAAATAATAGAACTTTCATTCATGATCAGTTTGATAATTTAAAGTTAGCTATGCATTATGAGGATTCCCACGTCATACATTTACCATGGCAGAAAAACGTCTTTAAATTTTCGGACATTTTCGGTACCCTTAAAGTGCCTCTCATATACTTTCTGTTTGGGTACTAAGAAAGCTACAATATCTCATGATTACCTTTATCAAGTTGTTTCTCGGTTTGTTTCAGTTTAGACAAATGTGATAGTGGGAGAGAACAGGTAAGTTGTACCGATTAGACTTCGAGCTGAACAATTCCATATATAGCAAAGAAAAAAAACTTTGATGGTGGTGGTGGTGGTGGAGGTAGTAGCTGTAGTTGTTGTAGTTGTATTTGGAACTTAGAGCTGACAACGCAAGGATATCTTGAAATCTGTAACGGTAATATCAGAGTTGTGACCTCTACACAGTAATCAACGATAACATGTCTTCCAAATAGGACAATGTCACTATCGATTCATTGCATGCCTCTAAACCCAACACACATATATACCACGGAAATCGAAAGGGTGTCAGTCTTACTCTGGGAATTACTCGTGATCAGACTGAAAATCAATCACAGTACAACGTGCTTCGCTTTCCTTTAATTTTTCTTACTCTTTGTATTTCTACTTATCTAAACAAAATAACACTGGGAATATGAATGCATGCATTCTCTGTAAAGAAAGTTCTCACTGTGAAATTAGAAAACAAACCAGATGTTAATAATCGATTGGCCAAGTTTATCAGAAATTGAACTTTCCGTTTGCCATGTAAATCGCCAAAATGGATTTCTATCATTTTAGGTTTTATAGTTACATTTTGTTCTCAGACATTTATATTCAACACTTGTGTAACGTACTTAGTACTGACTGAATAAACATGTTATTCAATAATTTTTTCAGACTGGTTTATGATATGCAGTTTATTTCTTAATATCAAAATTGAATTTCAGAGTTTTACTTTTGCTTTTTTAGTTTCTTCTTATCTTTATAAGTTGTTTTTACATGACATTCGGTTTTATGCTAAACGTTATCAGATATTGAAATTAAAATTCGTATTCGAATATATATATATATATATATATATATATATATATATATATATATATATATATATATATATATATATATATATATATATATATATATATTTATGGCACTGGGTACAGTGATATAGATGGAAGCAACAAACAGCACGGTTTCTAAAAATAACTGTTCAGTTTAACATTAGTAAATATACAAAAGAAGCATTCAGTTCTGTCCTCATCGGTTACAGATGGGTAAGCAATGCAACCTATAGCGTCACTATTTAATTTTTCTATTATCATCGAGGCAACTGCAACAGATAGAACGAAATCTGGGTTTGTTTCCATTCATTCCTCAAGTGTCCATTTGCTGCCACGTATCATTACGTAAGTTTTCTTTGTTTATTGCCTTGTAGTTGAACTAAATTGTGTCTGTAAAGAACAAATAAACAGAGGTTCTTATTTGTGGTCCATCAGTTTCGTAGTTTCTGAAATTTTGTTCAACATCTGAAAATTGAAATTTACTGACGCTATATACGTCGCACTTATTGTGCATTAAAATACATTGAATACATTACTAGCCTAACTATTAATTCAGGAACATCAATAGGCAAGCATGGATTCCTCTTTAACAAAGGAAGACAAGGAACAGCTTTCAGAATGGATAGGACAAGGACCCAAACAGTTTACCCTTCTCTACTGCATTAATTCGGATGGATGTGACCCTCAGGTAGTTTTCTGTTTGTTGTATTTCTTTCTTTTTGAAATAAGACTAATTTATGGCTAACTGTCAGAAATAACAGAATTCTTTTTGTTCCAACACTTCTCAAGAAAGGTGGATATTATGCAATCCTGTCCGTCCGTTTAGGTGAGTATATGTGTGCGTAGTGTCCCGTAATACTGCCTATGCTCAAATAAGAGAATTCTAGCTTTGGGAAGTTATGTATATGGGTTAGCGTCAAGATGTTGACATTTATTTCAGTCCAACTTTTGGTGGTGGGACTTTATGTTGGGGACACTCGTGCATTATATATATATATATATATATATATATATATATATATATATATATATATATATATATATATATAATTGCAGATAAAACATTGATTCGTCCATATTTGTATTCGTGCAACTCATCCTACACCGTCTGAGATATAAACTTCAAACTTTGAAATCTGATTGGGCACGATGTTATATATTAAGGTATATGTACAGTATGTATCAGCACCTTAACGTGCATG
The DNA here is from genome assembly GCA_028554795.2 of Sinohyriopsis cumingii. Classification (NCBI taxonomy): domain Eukaryota; kingdom Metazoa; phylum Mollusca; class Bivalvia; order Unionida; family Unionidae; genus Sinohyriopsis; species Sinohyriopsis cumingii. The sequence goes on from CM068825.1 coordinate 60,059,696, forward strand.
TAACATCTTTAGTGTGTTAGTGTTCTTATATTATGTATGCTTTCGACTGGAAATATATTTTCGCTGGGTGGATGAGTGGGTGCCATGTGTTGTTATTAGCGATCGATATTTCTTTAGTAGTAATACAACAAAGAAACCTTTTTATCACTATTGATGATATTCTGTTTTATTTTATATAAGCTGAAACTTTACGTATGATTCCGTAATGTGCTATTCGTATTCATAAAATTTATGATGATTATACCTCTGTGAAGTTCTTTCCGACCGTATTTATGTAAGATTCATAATTTGACAGAAGTCCTTATTTCTCCACTTCACCCGTCAACCGCTTGTTTCTAACAAAATAATAAGTTTTAGCAAATAGATATGGGGGAATCATAAATTTACCCTTGACACACACGCATGGCAATACATTTTCTTTTATACATGAAGGTATTTCATGAAAAGTGCGATAACAGAGGAGCAACTGTAACCATCATCTACAGCACAAGCAACCATGTGTTTGGAGGTTACACATCTAACAGTTGGCAGAATTCGGCCGAGGTCAGACACGCGTATGACAACTCAGCCTTCCTATTCCATCTAAGATCTAAAGATAAGAAAGGCTCGGAAATGGGCATGTTTCCAGTACAACTTCCAGAGTTTGCAACAGTAAACCATCTACTATCTGGACCTCAATTTGGACAAAACGGAGAGCTGTGTACATTTTGTCACGTTGTGACGAAGAGAGGTGGCTTTTTTAATCTGAATTCAAGGATAAATATAGGAAATACCTACAAATTACCACAAGATTCAACATTTCAAGACCTCATCACTGGTACATACAATGCATTTAACCTAGAAGTATATTCTGTCTCAGGTAATACTTATTTGATAGTTTCACCTTTGAGTTGTATAACATGATTCTAATTCGTATTTTTTATATCGCTGTCATTGTTTGAGTATTTGTGAAATACTTGCTGAATTCAGAATTTTTAGGCAAACGCCATTTGTATTGCAATTGTTGCTTAAAATACCCTAGACGTTACACAGAAAGGTAGTGAATTCAAAGTGATGATATGTTGCATTCATATATCAACAATCAGATTTATGTTACAAGTTGCATATTGCATTTCCACTAAAGAAGAGAAATCCACAGCTATCTCCAGTAACTACTTAAATTGAAAGATACTGGAAATCGAAACATTTACACACTAACACGAATGTACGAATATATTAGATATAACATTTGATTTAATTTAGGACTGTGTATTGTCGCAGTTGAATAATTGAAATTAAACAATATTGAGAATTAAGAAAAGGTTAAACCTGCGATCTTTCAATAATTAGACTTCTTTAAATGCAGATTCACCAAAACTAAAAAAACCAAAATCAAAGGCATGGAGACATAGTCCAGACTGGAATGATGAGGTATGTTATATGTGTTACGGGGACATAGTCCAGGGTGGAATGAAGTATGCTATATTGTGTTACGGAGATATAGTCCAGGGTGGAATGATGAGGTATGTTATATTGTGTTACGGAGACATTGTCCAGACTGGAATGATGAGGTATGCTATATTGTGTTACGGAGACATAGTCCAGGGTGGAATGATGAGGTATGTTATATTGTGTTACGGAGACGTAGTCCAGACTGGAATGATGAGGTATGCTATATTGTGTTACGGAGACATTGTCCAGAATGGAATGATGAGGTGTGTTTTATTGTGTTACGGAGACATAGTCCATGGTGGAATGATGAGGTGTGTTTTATTGTGTTACGCAGACATAGTCCAGGGTGGAGTGATTAGGTATGCATTATTGTGTTATGGAGGCATAGTTCTGAGTGAAATGATGAGGTATGTTATATTGCTTTATGGAGACATAGTCCAGACTGGAATGATGATGTATGTTATATTGTGTTATGGAGACATAGTCCAGAGTAGAATGATTAGGTATGCTATATTGTATCATGGAGGCATGATCCTCAGTGGAATGATGAGTTATGTTATATTGTGTTATGGAGACATATCCTGGTATGCTATATTGTATTATGGAGGCATAGACCTGAGTGGAATGATGAGGTATGCTATATTGTGTTATGGGGACAACCAGAGTGGAATGATGAAGTATGTTATATTGTGTTATTGAAACAACCAGAGTGGAATGACGAGGTATGTTATATTGTGTTATGGGACAACCCGAGTGGAATGACGAGGTATGTTATATTGTGTTATGGGACAACCTGAGTGGAATGACGAGGTATGTTATATTGTGTTATGGGACAACCTGAGTGGAATGACGAGGTATGTTATATTGCGTTATGGGACAACCTGAGTGGAATGACGAGGTATGTTATATTGTGTTATGGGACAACCTGAGTGGAATGACGAGGTATGTTATATTGTGTTATGGGACAACCCGAGTGGAATGACGAGGTATGTTATATTGAGTTGCAAATTATTAAGGAAACGAGGTTTATATGTTCACAGTCAAAATCAGCTTTCACATTGAATATCAAATCATATAGATGTTAGATTTATTTCTCACTGAGGTCTGTGCCGCATCTGCATGAATTCTTGCCAGAAATGTATTAAGATTATAATTCCTCAGTGAAGTACACTGGAGATTAATTTTGTTATCATCGTAAACATGCTACTTCTGTATCTTCAAGACTCAATTTCATAATTAGATTATTCGTCCTTACCCTTGTCATGGTCTATAATGTTGGCATTTCACACTGTACTCGTAAAATATCAAGGACATAGTTTACGAATGTCTTGATATAGATGCACTTGTTTATATTGGTTTTATGTCCAGAACAGTTATTTTTGGGATGCTTTCTTCCAGTAGATTTTCTGTTCAGTATACAGACAAAAGTTGACCTCTATTATTTTGTGATCTTCTTAAGTGTATTTAATGTTAGACAGATACATGGAAAAGCATCCCAGTAGATATTTTAATCAACATAAAGCACCAGAATTAACGACTCGATAAAACGTTGTTAATATTGGCGAGATATAAATGCTTATACGTCAAGAAGGTGAAATATGTTTACCTAAACGAATGTACCCAACGCAGGTACAACTGAGCACAAAAACTGAATAGACGAACTGCTAGGGGCAAAATTCATTATGATCTCATCATAGATATTAAACATATGATTGTACCACCGAGATTAGTACAGTTTAGGAGACCGAGCGAAAGAATTCTCCTTTCAAGACAAGTTCAGGTTATTCTATCTGTCATTAGAATTTTAATAAATAATTGCATCATTTGCGCTATACCGGATTAGACCCTTGCTTCCAGTGGGTGAAAACATTTGATTTACTCGTGTTTTGCCATTCATCTTGCCACAGTTCAGCATTCATAGCACTTTTGAAATGTAATCTTGGAAAATGTTGGGAATAAATGTTAGTATGTTGTTTCCAATAAATATAACATATTTAATCGTAAAACAAATATGACGGTTAAGTTTATCATCCATCAAAGTAATAGACCTAAAGCGACAAAAACAGGCTATATTACCGCTTTAAACGCGTCGCATAATGGTTTCTCAAACCAAAGCCAGTGATGACGTAATAGTAAATTTATAGATTCGATTTAATATTGAACTTTTGCTTAAGTCCAGGTCCTATTTACCTTTTCCATTTTTATTTTCATTGTGGAGTAAAGATGGGAAGCTGTCAAATTAAGTTTTGTTTTTCAGTATCTCCATGAGTTGAAGATGACAACAAAAGACTTTATGCCGTTACCGAAACAGCATGACCTACATGAAACATTTAAATATATCAACATACTCTTAATCGGACAGGTTGGCGCAGGGAAATCTAGCTTTGTAAATACCATCGATTCCATCATAAATGGGCATGTTTCGTCTAGAGCTCTCAGCGGATCTAGTTGGACGAGTGTCACACAGAAGGTATATGTTTTTATATTGCCCTTGACCGCATATATTTTATGTTGTCAAAATGTAGGAGCTTATATTAGATCAGATAATGGCAAAAGGGCTTTATGGGCGATGCGATAAAATTCAGCTTTGACCCATTAGTATCGGTAAGCATATGCATCTCCTTCTGGCAATAGAACAAAAATAAATATTGTTGCATTATTAATACATATTTTCCTTATATATATATATATATATATATATATATATATAGAGAGAGAGAGAGAGAGAGAGAGAGAGAGAGAGAGAGAATACCTCGAAATTTTAATTTTCATTAATCGGCCGGAAATTTAGGTCGTATACATAATTTTTGCTTTTGGATATATTAGGTTTTGCTTATACACCTGGTGACACTTGCTATATTTCTTTAAACTACCTGTCCAGTTAGTCCCAGAAAACAGTTTAAGATCTGAGGAAATACCTATACATATACACAGATACAAATGCAATCCACGTATTGGATTTATTGGACAAACGTTTAACTCCTAAATTACTTTATAGAGCAAAAGAATGTGGATTTTGCAAAAGCTAAATATTGAAAGATAACAATAACAATTCCTTACGAAATTACTTGGCATAAGACAGTGTACACACAGTTGTTTTATATGTGGTGATATTATCAGAATGCATTACTGCAATATATTTTATGACAAAATTAAATATTCCTTCAACATTACTCAGTTTCATTAAAGAAAATACACAAAGCATGCGTACAATATGATGCTAAATGATAGCGTTGCTTTACAGGAAAGCAAATTTAGGCATAGGAAGACTTTTATTATTTAGTAATTTATGTGAAGCTTGGCTTTTTGAAGGTAATGATGTTTCCTCTATTGTAAAACAAATATTGTCAGAAAATGTTATCCAGACTTTAAATGATAGTTTTGCTAGTCAAGTTGTTTTCTGCAGGACGTTTGATAAGATTATATTTCATTCATTTTTAGAAACTATTAGTGTCCAAAAATATAATATTGCATAAAGTAACTTAAAATTGTAATAAAATAGATTAACAATCGTATCTGATATATGGAATAATTCGAGAATTAATCACAGAGAAAACAAAATAATCTGCAAACTGTGCTCAGTTGAAGACGATAACCGTTATTTTCTGCTCGAATGTATATTATTTAAAAGCGTTGGGAGAAGTATATGATTCTATAAAACTGGAGAAAACCTAGCATGTTCAAATGCGTCACTTTAATATCTGGTTCTAATACAGGCGATGCTAGAAAGTTCTGTAACTTTACTGAGAGAGAATTTCAAATGAGAAATAATGTGTTATTTCAGTAACCTTCATTGACAAGTACGTTACATAAATGACGAAAATGATATAGCTACGATTAAAGTTATTAAATATAACAGAATGAAGTGAAATCAAATATTTAAGTAAAATAAACCAGTTATTTATTACTCTACAATACAAAGTGAAAATTTAAGAGGCACTTGCAGTATTGTGAAATACATCCTGAATAATCCTAACTGTCCTATCACAAATCCAAAATATATAGAATGTTCTGAATTAATAATATGATGCAATCCATAATGTTTTGAATGAGTTCACAATAATCCAAAGTAATGTATATAAATCCAAAAGTCAATATGCGCAATAATAATTCCAAAGAATATTTTAAATGAATAATTCCTCTCCAGTTATATCTGATGCCAACAAGACATGAAATCTATGATCATGGATTGCCACAGACTGATATAGAACGTGAATGAATTATATGTTTATAAAAACCAATTTACATACATTTTCGCTCGATGGGAATCATTAAAACGGAAACTTCCAATCTAATTGTAAACCTGACTGGGATTAAAATGCTCACACCTTAAAAGCTATGTAAACATTTTGTTTACAACTTATAATTATCGATTTTTTGTATAGTTATGTAAACATTCTATTTATAGTGTTCAATAATAGACGAAAGTTAAGTACACAAATATACACAGCATCATATTGACAGTTGTTAAATTTTTGGCAATACTGTCTAACAAGATACAAGAGGAGTAATTCATCACTTTCTCCATATATATATATATATATATATATATATATATATATATATATATATATATATATATATATATATATATAAGTTTTAGCGTGCTGCCATCAGTGTAGTTAAGTTAGTATTATATGTATTGATCAAGAGGAAATCGGCTTGTTGCAATATAAATTGTCTTCCTCCTTTTCCGTCTTCTCATACATGTCGGAAAAGGTATGGCTTCTGGACCCCGGTTTCCCGTCACAACTCAGGGGTTAATTACCTGAGTAGTTAAAAATAAATCTTGAAACCATTATTGATTGTATATGAGAATTAATCTTTTCATGCCCGTAAGTGTATATAGTGTATACATGCATGGCTACAGAATGGTCATCTCAGCTCTTTTTAAGTTATGACCCAGCGGGCTATGTCACTGTAGTAGATAAGGATGAACTCCAGGGCCGATTCCAGTTTCGTGTCTGAATGTGCTGTTTCATGCCCAAATAAGTGTATATATGGTATATATGGTTATAGGGTGAAGATATATGTTTATTTCTATGTTAAAATAAAGCATCTAAGCGTCTGGAAATTGAGCATGGAATTGTGGTCCAATGTTAACTTCGTGTCTGAAATTTTCTTTTATGTCCCTATGTCCTGTCTGTTCTTGTCGATTCAATATTTATAATTCAATAAATTTTATCCAAAAATTAATTTCTTTTGCACTTTTTCACTTTTGACCCCTTCTCGAGGTCCAAGAAAGGTCGCAGCTGGAATCAAAATATGCATCGCACAACTATTTCGCCACTGTACAAGATTTCGTGAATGTGTGCCTAGACTTGTTGGAGAATATGTCATAACAGACGGATGGAGGAGGGCAGTCAACATCCCCGAGGCGTTTTTTTTCCTAAGAGAATGGATAAGCAAAACAGCTGCGCTGACTCAGTGGTTAGCGCGCGGGAAATAAAAGCAAAACATGTTTTTTACATTTCTGTTGATCTCCCGTTTATTGAAGTTTTACAAGTGTTCTATTCTATTTAATTTTAGTATCGCATCTATAAGATAAGATGTCCAGAAACTCTAACAGAGCTGCCAGTCCATCTGTGCGACACGCGTGGAATGGAAGGAAACGATGACCTGAATATCTATGAAATTATCTCCGTACTGGGGGGCATGAAAGAAGAGCATGCACAGGTGTGTAATAACATTCATAATTTCCTCATTATGACTGCCTTCCTTGTTTTGCATACTTACACGAACATACGCACAGAACGAGGAATAAGATAATACAAACGTATCGATTAAGCGAATAGTGAGTTCTAATATTCTCTTCCCCTTTTCTTGGTAGACACATTTCCAATACACACATGAATGAAGGAAGGCACACAGTACACATTCAGACATCAATATAGATGTGACATGTCATTAAAGTTACATTTTACTTCGCCAATATCGCATATTCTGTTCAAGAAGACATGACTTCTTCACCTGAGCCTATTTTTGTCAAAAAGCTTTGTATTCCAGCGAGAGAAAAAACACATCCATGGTGCTGAAGCTCAAAACGACTCAATTTTGAAACTTGTCCGCCATGCCAAGCTATTGCATTCGCTATTAATTTTTTCTTGCCAAAAATTGGCAGGCTATATTGCGAATACCTAAAATATAAATCTTGCTCGCTTTCTTAGCGTCAATCAAATACTTTTAACTCGACGTTAAATGTTTCATTTAAAATGGTTGGTTGCTGTTATAAGCAACCGCTGGTCCATTGTAGCTGCCATGTGACGTCTGCACAAGGTAGTTATATGTTTGTACTATAAGATTCCGAATAAAGTAGCTACGAAAAGGACGCATTAGAGCCACGACGATCGTGCACCACATTTTAGCGGAAAATAGTTTTCTTTCAAGTCTCCTGGCATGTGTTTGATCTATCAATGCAGTCTGATCTATAAAAGGTAAAAACGAATAATAATATAATTGTACAATATGCTTCTAAGCAGCGATGTTATTAAAGTCATTTTAGCACATCAAATGCATAATGAAACCCTTAATGATATATGCAACGCAGTCTACGACTACACGTCGACAAAACAAGGTCTTAAAGTCTACGAAATAAAAATAAAATATTCATTAATAAGTTCATTTAAAGCAATCCGAGGAAACTCTTTTAACATACAAGAAGGTACAGTTTACGGTGATTAACATGACAGCAGAACTTTAGTAAGGACGACTTTTATTTCAGTCTGAGCCCTCCTTGCCGAGAAGGACATTTTTTCATCCTATACAAGAGTTCTTTTGTCGCCTGTTTGATATAGTGCGCACGGTGCCAGCAATATTACCTTGGAATGAAAGATACAGAATCCCACATTATCTTTCTTTTGACCATCATGTCAGGGAAATCCACTGTGTGTCATATGTCCTCGACATTACTAATGTTGAAATTCTCCCTGAAAGAATAGAAAATAACCTCAAGCAATCGTACAGATTTATTGCTAAAAGAGGTAAGACAATAATTTCACGGTTAAAATTCTAATTTTGATGTACATTAGTTGATTTGTATGTGCTTTACAATTAAAGTAATAAACATATATACGATCAGTAGCCATTTTCTTTAATACGCCATATTTAGTATATACATGATCTATATGCATTATAAAAATATTAACTAAATTTATTTTGCCGCTTCTTTAATTGACGGTAAAAGGCAACAAGCAAATAACTTAAGCCAAGGTGGAGGAAACATAATTTTTAATTCCGTACATACGACATAGGAAGACAAATTCTGAAGAAAATAAATGATAAAAATTAATGGTTGCTTCTATCAACCCAACATTATATCGGACTGGTGAATAGATTGAAAAAATGAAATGACATCGGCTTCCTATTTGCTGGTGTTTTGCATTAATTCAAAGTCCATTTCTTTTGTGAACATAACAAGCATTACTTCGCAAAAGCAAGGGAATGGAATTTTGTCGTCGACATATATCCTTTCACACTACTTCCAAAACCTTATGAGTAAATATATTAAATATTTTGAGAAGACAACCAATATTCTTGAGATGAGAATTATGCAAGAAACCGTTTTCAATTGGATTTACACGATTTCGAATGGAATTTAATGTAAACTAAATATGATATATAGTGTGGGAATGATCGAATTGTAACATAGGACAGGAATGCCTGACCCCGAAAAAGAGGTATGAAAGATGTTTGGTTATATGTTTGTTATCCTACTTCGAAACTTTCCATTCATCATTTTTTATATAAGAAATATTTTGTCATGCATTTTTCGTGTTGTTGCTTTATTCTTCCGATTATAACTAAACACTAAGGATAGACTGAGACATGCTGTACACATATATTTAATACGTTGCAGAATTTGTCTGAAAAACAATAGCCATTTTAGAGAAACAGTCTTCTGGTTTGGGAATAAATACCGAAACTGGTTAAATGGATATTAATATAAACGGGATGTTTACATTTACATGAAGTTATCAGAGGGAAGTACAGCAAAGATGCTGCTTACAGCTGCATCATTAATGTTGGAGAACAGATGAATACCACAAAGGCTAATATACGATATAGCGTCTGTTCGTCAAAGTGCTAATGTTAACCAATTCGACGATATTTCATTTCAGGTATCCCACAAGTGATATTGTTGACAAAAGTCGACCGACTCTGTCCAACGGTTTGTGACGACTTGTCTAATGTATTCTACAGTCCAAAAGTGAAAGAAAAGGTAGACCTTGTAGCGGAGCGGTTTGGTATTCCACGAACCAACATCCTTCCCGTGAAAAATATTGAAAACGAAGTAGAAGTTGAAAAGGACATCTCAATTTTGGCTCTACTGGCACTGAGGCAAATGCTCTTCTTTGCACGAGACCACTTTTTCGAAAAAGTAGAATCATAATGATCACTGACAATTCAGAGCATGTAACAAAGCCGAAAAACTTGATCAGGTGCTTTTTAATACAGAAAGAAATCGGACATCGAAGCAAATCATTGAAGGTTGCAGCATTATGATCAAAGAATGATAGACAATGATTTATGGGATATTGAGCCGAACCTGGTTTTATTCAAGGAGTTTAATGAGATACATATATTGAAATTGAATAGAGTTTTTTAAAATAACATTTCGTATTGAATAATTGCGTTTGTCTTTGACACTTGGACACAAAACACTTTTTTTCTAACAACAGTGTACTTATACGTATATGTTATTAACTGACTATTGAAAAATATTCGACCCGATGTCATGTGGCGCACATGAACAAGGGCCCAATACTTTTTTTTAAAGTCATTCAATAACGTTTCAATTATATACTTAAAATCAACCATACTAATCATTATTTTATGTTATAGGAAGAATAAAACTGAAAGAAAATAAATTATTTCAGCGTTCTACGGAACATTTTGCATGTCGTTCATTTAACGCATGAAACTTGATCACCGCAAAGTAATATACGCTACTTTATTGCAATGGAGTCTCGTTCCTACATTTGGTGATTCTCATTTAACACTGAACCAAATTAATCAGTTTGTTACCATTTCTGTCTATCTGTCTCTTTGTGTCTGTCTCTGTCTTTGTGTCCCTCTGTCAGTCAGTTTCTGTCTCTCTGTCTCCATCCCTCTTACTTAAGCAGCAAGTAGCAATTAGCGATCATTTGCCATCCATCTTCAGTAGTTGTCAAAAGCATATTTATTTTTTAGTTTTCTCCATGCAGTTCAAATTTTGGGACATATTCTGAGTTTCCAAATTTAACTTGATGATAGATATTTTATCTGGATTAGAACTATATCTACTGATACGCTAACACTGGTGTCATGTAGAAAGGGCAAGTCTTTGTTGGTTCTGGTGTTATGTAGAAAGGGCCAGTCTTTTTTGGTGTCTGGTGGCCATCATATTTATGATGTGGTCAGCATTTCGATTTTCCGTTGCCAGTTTTATTTAGCAGTAGCTAGAAGTATTTCTTCAAATGCAGGCACGTGCTTGCCATTTAAGGAAGTAGAGTAGTGAGTATTTCACTAAACTACTGCCCATGGCGCTGGATATGGGCCGATAGCAACAACGTTAAACTAATGTAACTATTATGAAGTATATATCAAGATAAACTATGTTTCTCTTCCATGATGTTGTATGGACGGAACGAGTATTATTTCTGCAAGTTTAGTCAAAATTGATCCATGAAGTACACAGTACACTCTGTGTTATGTTTTGCTGTCGTTTTCGCATAACTGCTGGTTGATATAGTAGTCTACAGGTTTCGACATTGCTTTAAAAAATAGATAGTATTCAAACCAGTGGTTGCCATGATTGATAACTGACAAATAAATATTTTTGCTTCCCCAATTTAGCCTGCACGAGACCTAATCGTTGAATTTATATCACCCACTATTCAGTTTTAATATGTCATTACGTTTAATGTGTGATTTATTGTCTTTCTTATTTTTTGACTTACTTCGAACACAAGTTGACGTCCCCATCATAGAATCTACCTTTGCTATGGTTTAAACAATGCATGATTTAATACATTTTCTGCACTGTCGCTATATCCATAACAGCTCGTGTTTGTTTTGAGATTCAGTGAAACTTTTTGAGTTTTCGGGTTGTGGGCTTTCAGGATTTCGTCCAAAGGTACGACATTTTGTATGCTGCTTTTGGCGATTTCGTTCAGCAGCTTCAAAACTATACACATCATATCTGTTTATTGTTTGATATTTATTCACAATTTTGTTGTTTTAAAATGTTTGTTTAATTTATGTACAAAGGTTTGGCGATATTTTGGAGAAATTGTTTTGCTCAAAGTTTATTTAAGTACAACCTAATATTTATGCAGATAATTGTGCATGCTTTCATCTCTTTTTCAAACTTAATTTGTATGTAAAATGTAGTGTTATCTATATATCTATATTGTATGCCTACTTTGTGTCCCTGATTGTATGCTGTAAATTGAATTTTTTTTATATAAAAATTGTTCATTATTGTAAGTTAAAGTGGTAAACGATGTGTTTACTTTGCATTTGAGTTCCGAGCCGGTCTTGTTGCACTTAGACTGGGATTTCAACTAGATTCTTGCAGCTCGTCGGTCCAGTGTAAATGTAAATATAAATGTAAATAGTGATTTCAGAAACAAGTAACTAATTCATATCTTAGATCAGTCTCTAGAATCAATTTTTTCTTCTTCAGAATTTACAGTTGTGCTCAGATATAATTCGAGAGGAATTATTTATTTAAAATATTCATTTGAATTAATAAAGTGCGCAATCACTGTTGAATTACTAAACTACTTTGAGATTATTGTGAACTCACTAAAAGTCATTTGGATGACATCATTGTGTTTTATCAAGACATTAAAAACTATTGGAATTTATTAGGAACATTCTATATGTTTGAACTTGTGATAGAACATTTAGGATTATTTTAGATTCAACTAACAATACTACAAGCGTCTCTTAAATTTTCACTTTATATTGTAGAGACAGAAAATGGTTGTTGGTGTTACATAACTTGTTGGTTTAATTTTCTTGATGTTACATATTTAAAGACAAGGAGTCTTAATAATAGAGTGTTATATAATTTTGTTGTAATAACTAACTTGTATGGTCATGGTCAATGTGATTGCTTTACATCGTTGATCAATAAATTTGTTTATTTATTAACTTCTGTTTTTAACTTTTTAAAAAAAAAAACTACATTGACATTTGTAAAGTCATGCTGAATGTTTGGTTTCTGAATTTACGTTATGTTGCAAATACATAATTTATTGCCATAAATTTTAGATTCGATGTTTCTCCATGAATGAAATTATAATTTTTATTCAAGTTTAAATCAATACTTCATAAACACGTTTCCCGTATTTTTTTAATATAAGAAACTATAATTTTTATTATAATAATTCATAGACATAATTCTCAATACAATTCAGCTCAGTGATTGCTTAATTAAACGCTTCTCAAGCATAATTCCAGAACTTCCACAGCAGCCAAGAATATTCAAGCCATTGTAAACATCATCCTTGCCAATTTCACAAGCTCAATTAATTTCAACTCAACCCCTGATTACTAAAAATATTTCCTTTTCTTTCTTATCTTTTCTGCATACAAATGCTTGTATTGAAAGAAAATAGCTTAATGTTAAACTTATTAATTTAACGTCAGAAGCTGGAAAATATATTTATTCAGATGAGTCCGTCCGTGCATCATTTTGATTAGTTACAGGAAAATATAATGAAGAGCGAACTATTATTTATAACATGACTTACTTTTGCATATTGGTATACCATAATTGTTAAGAAAAGAGATGATCTATTTCGCAAATACGAGACGATCTACCAATAGTAATGGGGTGGTGGTGGTAATAATTTACCTATCTGTCTAATTCGTTGACAGCCCTGTTCAACCTAGTTTGGTTATCCATTGTACAAAGAGTGACTATCAGTCAACTCAGCAGCGACCCCTTTCATGATTGTAACAATACAGTATTATCTACAGCAAAGAGAGATGGCTAATTTTCTTTTTAAGAAAGAAGACACTAGTGGTAAGTGGGGTAGATTAGGGACAATGGGACTTACCATTATAAACAAGGTCCCGTCCCTTTGAGGACTTTGTAAATTTAACATGGGGAAAACTGGCCCGTCCCTTTGGGGACAATGGGAATTAACATGGGAATTTATTTTGGGTCAGTCTAGGGACAAGGGAAATTTAACATGGGAGAAAAAAAGCAATTCTTGGGACAAGGGGAATTTAACATGGGATTTTTTTTTTTTAAAAATAAAAAAATAAAAAAAGGGGTAGGCAATTGAAAGTCTATCTCTTTTCGAGAGATTGGAGTGGCCCTGAAAAGGGCCTTTGGTTTTCTTCTTCTTCTAATTTTTTCTATTTCTCCACCAGCTTCTTATTTTCTGTCCTACACTTTTTCTCTTCTTTTCTTTCTTTTCTTCCTCCTTTTTCTTCTTTTTCTCTTCTTTCTGCTTCTCCTCCTCTTCTTTCTTCCTCTTCTCATTTTCTTCTTCTTTTTCAATTTTTTCGTTCCATGCTCTCATCCTTATCCTTTCCTCTTCATCCTCCTTCTCCTCCTTTATTTCTTTCAACAGATCACTGATTATTTCCTTTAGTTTTCTTAAATTGTTGATCTCCATCTTCACTCGATGGGGACTATAAGAATAGTGATCCTCGTATAGGTTAACCAACATTTGCTCCATCATGCCCAAATTGTCCAGGACGTCTTGCAATTTTTCATTTTATCAAGGTGGTTCGAAGCCATCTTCTTTTTTATTCTTTGTAGAATCTTGTGAATGACGAACTTGTGGATTCTTATACGAAAAGCGCGTACGTGAAGGAAATCATCCCCTAAGACACAAAATTTATATTACCTAGATCATTATTTAAAACGCGCGGACGTGAAGGAAAACATCCCATACTTTTCTCATTTCATATTATCTACTATCCGCATACGTGTACCAGCAATAAACAAACCCCAAATCTACTATTCACACGCAAAGCATTAAAATGAAACCCAAATCTACTATCCACACAAACCAACTTAAGCTCTTACAAAACCTAATAATCTACTATCCACACAAACGTACGTGAGCGCTTACAAACACAAACACATACACTCACACTAGGAAAAAAGAGTCATTGTTTATATTCACACTACTCTACATACACACATTGGCAAATGGATTACTATTTCTTTTCTAAAGGTTTTGTAGCCCTGAAAAGGGCTGGGTTTTTTTAACTCCATGGCACCTGGTTAATAATGGCACCTTCCAGGCCTGGCACCACACACACATCTCCTACTCCAATCTCCTTTCACTCTTTTTGGGGGGAGAGCAGAGGCGGAATGAGTGGCTTCAGAATCCCAATCTTCTGTCTCTGGGATTCTGAATTTCCTTCTTGTGGCTGTGGTACAGCCATTCCTCTCTCGTTTTCCTCCTCTTCTTTTTTTCTTCTCTCCTCCTCTTCTTTCTTTCTTCTCTCCTCCACTTTCATCCTTCCCTCTTCGACGATGGCCTCCGCGGCCAGTTCATTTAGTATGAGCCTGGCATATTCCAGGTGCACATGCAGTTCCAACAGTTTCGCTAGCTTCTGCTCATTCTCTAGTGTTGATCAATTAACAAGGGTAGCAAGACTGCCGAGCGATTTTCAATTTATAGTTAAAGCGCAGACGTGAAGGAAAACATCCCCCTAAGACAAAAGTTATATTACCTAGATCATGACCAAACAACGCGCGGACCTAAAAGAAACACTCACTCACTTTTTTACTACCCATTACTAATTTAAACATTTTCATTAATCACTTCAATATACTATCCACATACGCAAAGCAATCAAATCAAACCCCAAATCTACTCTCCACGCACGTCAAACAGCAAAAAACATTATCATAATCTACTATCCACACAAACTTACTTGAGCGCTTACAATCACCCCCCCACACACACACACACACATAAACACATACAATCACACCATAAAAGATTTAGTGTTTATATTCACACTACTCTACATACATTGGCAAATCGATTGTTATTTCTTTTCTAGAGTATTGGGTAGCCCTGAAAAGGGCTGTTTTTTTTTGTGTGCGAAGTTGAAGCTAGGGTGATCTTTTATATTCTAAGGATGCGACGTCCTCTGACGATAGGTCACCTTCTTCGGTAAGAGAAGAAGAACTCTTTGGTGTCGATACGACAATCGACAAAGCCTCTGTCAGGTTCAGGTTGCTGCTGCTGCTGCTGTTGTTGCTGTTGCTGCTCTCTCTGCTGTTTCTGAAGTCTGTACTTCTCTGTCCATTCTTCTTTCTCCCTATTCACTTCTTCTCTGAAGAGCTCTTCTATCAGGTCTTCAGTGACTTTTAACATTCTCACATTCTCTATCTCTTCTGGCTTCGGTATCAGACTGTGTCTGACCCTATGCAAATTCACGTAGGCTTCGTTTAGCTTAGCTAGTCCGGAGCACATCTTCGTAGGAGGATGAGTCGACAATGGATGGTTAGACTGGAGGCTACCCCCAGCTTTAAAGTCAAAGCGCGGACGTGAAGGAAAACATCCCTCCACGGTTTTCGAGCCGGAACGTTCAATAAGTGTCATGAGAGGGATAGTAGGAAGTCAAAGAGCATGAATCAAAATTCCTATAGCCAAACAAACTACAAACATTTTTTTCTTCAAAACACAACATTTTTTTATTCAAAAATCACTTAACACTAACAAACAACTCTAACATTTTTAACAATAACCAAACAATATAACATCAAACATTTTTTTTTCAAATCACAAAAATTTTTTCTCAACTAACACATTATTTTTTGACAAGGCTGACAACGTTGTGAATGAAATTGTGATTTCCACTGTTGGAAGTCATTAGGCCATTGATGGACACTACGTTTCCTAGCTTGATACAAAAGATAAGCATAATGGTCACAGAACCATTTATCTACTTTCACATCGTTTCTAGAAGAACGAGGATCAAAATGAGTCACTAAATGTTCTAAGGAATAGCCCAGGCTGCGATGATGCAGAAAATACACACAATATTGTCCACACACCAAGGAATCTGTGCCTTGTAATTTCACATTATTGAATCGGGTGGTCTGAGCATTTCTTCTCATAAAGTCAATGATATCGTCTTCCAAAGGAGGCAATCCATACGAATCGAAATATTCCACACATCCTTCTTGAGGAAAGTAGACGGCTACCCAGTGGGTTCCTGGGAGATGACTGTCGTCCGTCTTGATCACATAAGCTAGATGATCTTGAGGTTTGCGATGAGGGAGTTCATCTTTTGCACACACGACAGGATTCCAAGAAGCCGTGTATGAACTGCGGTTCTAAAGGTAATAAAGTTCCCAGGTATCCATTTATTTGTGTGGTTTTTTTTCTTTTTTTCTTCTTCACAGGTAATAATAATTGATCAATTCGATTCTGACTTTTTGCTTGAAAATGTCTGACAAATAACCGTTTCTTCGCTTCGTCTGCCCACTCTGATTCAGGAGAGCTTCGATACGATGGATCTCTTGAGTGGTTAATGGTGGACAAGAATGTTCACGCAAGTCTTTATGCCACTGATGCAACACGACTTCGTCCGAGATGAGACTCCAAGCTTCGTCCAGATACTCGTTCAATTTTTCCTCTTGACTCGGCATCAGGCATTTATCGTGTTGAATTTGACTGGGATGATCGTTTTGACATCCATAGCAATCTTTCTTGATCAATTCCGTAATTTTTTCGACCAAGTGTTTGGCAAAACAGGAAACTAAATGGGCTTCTTGTTCTGGCCATCTCGACTTCATCATAATAACTTCTTCGTCTTTGTCTTGAGATTCTTCTTCCCCGGTCTCCTCACATTCCATCTCCAAAGTTTCTCCATTAGGTAAAGAGGGATAACAGTCTTCCATGGCTTCTAATAGTCTAGAATGACTTCTCTCAAACTGTTGATTTCTATGGTAATGTCAAATTCTGCATACAGGAGGACGTTCACTGTGTGATCTGGAGGTGGATTTGCAAACTGAAGTTCCACACGAATCTGACCCGATTTTATAGGGTGGAAATGTCCCTCGTCGCTGCCTTGGTCTGGAGTGAAATCAAAACCCCACAAAGTATAGCCTCCTGCATAATCGTCGTACGAAATACCGTGACTGGTGTTGGTTCCTAACTGTCCCGTGGCTTCGTACAGGGACAAGTACGATCTCAAATAATTCTTCTGGGTAAAGTTAGGCTCAAAGGGTCGGGTACACAAGGTCTTGCCGTCGCGACTGACTTCGATCTTGGACACATTGTAATGTTGAAACTCAAAAGGATTTTGATCGTGGGTTCCGCTGAAGGCTGAATTCCTGACGATACCAACAATCAAACGTTTGGGTAACTGTCCTTGGAACAGATGATCTTCGATCATAGATCGCTGTACCGCGGGAATGGTGAACGTTTTCACTTCTACGCGTCGTATAGGATACTTGGCGGTCGTTCTGCTCAACGTGTGACTGACGTCGTTTCCCACTTTAGGTAACACTTCCACACGACGCACGTAAAGTCGGGCTTCTTGAATGATAGTTTTGTATTCATTGGCATGGGCCATCAAATGGAAAGCGGCACTGCTGCGATTCAGTCTCAGACGGATATCCACCCCGTTGAGCAAATACTTTTCTTGTAACCACATGTCCAAATGCAAACGATCCATCAGTTCTAAACTTCGCCCTTGCAGAATTTTCTTACGACGGTCGTTAAACCCCACATTGTGAGGATTGTCATCTTTTGTCAGGAATGTGTCGCTAAACGTGGCTACACCTGCCGTGTCAGGTTTCCATACCATGCAAGCATCCAGATGAGTATTCTTGGCTTCTTTTCCGTACGTCAAGAGATTTTCCAGGTAGGCACGATATGGGTAAGTATCCATGCTGCTGCTGACCAGATTGTTATTCAAGTACAAGACATCTTCGCTGAACAAGGAATGCATGAAATTGTTCACAGGAGCTACTCTAGCATCGTCTCCTGGATTGGTGTTGTCCATTTTGATCACTTTCACTTTCAAGTACAGGTAACTGCTATTCAGATCGATGTAATCTTCGGGTTGTCCTTTGATTTCAAACTCGATGGGAGCGGAATCCGTCAAAGAGGAGACGGGATGATATTCCACCCAATGGGATTCTTGCATCGTCATCATAGTGGGTGGCATGGCAAACAGTTCCAGTTCCGACTTGGAACAAGCGCAAGACTCTCGGTGCATCATTTTTTCCTGTTTTTCAATAATCGAAAACGTCTAAGTCTCGAACGGTTCTTCTTTTCTTTGTCTTTCTAGATTTAGACGTGTGAAGTCTGGTGAAAGGGTGTTTTCTTCGTCGTCTCTTTCTGCCTTGTCCCTGCTGAATGCCTGACTCGGTAGCGTGCAGGGCATTTATAGGTGTTTCTCGTCGGCCCAAAAGGTCTTTGCCCGTTTGCAGCAATACATTTTTGCCTGCCCTCATGAAGGCTTCTTTAGGGTCTTGTTTGTCGATGATGACATTTTGGAGAAACTCTTTGCCTTGCGTCAATGCCGCATCTTTCAAGGCGTGCAATCCTCGTGTCACCATCGGTTTCAACACCGGGGCCACCGAACGAAAGGCCGACTTTAACATATCTCCTAAACTGTGTCCTCGCTGTCGAGCAACCCCTCGTTACACTGGATACATGACTTACAACTGGTGAGAGAACCGTTTTCGAAAATGGAGTTTCACCGTGAGTTTTCCTTTGGTGAATGGAATATTTTGTCCCAGATCTCCTTTTATAGCAATGTTGACCGTGTCCAAATAAGACTTACTGACAGGCAAATAGTGAGGATGTACAAATTCGCGGTGAACGTGTTTCCACCTTCCTCGTCAGCGTTCGTGGCAGAATCCACTTTGAAAGGAATGACACGCAGTAACGGCACAGAGGTGTGTCCCACCACGGTGTACTCCACCACATCGGAGTACACAAACATCAAATTCAGTCCTTGGTTCAGTTCTACCGGGGCACGAAATAACTTGCTAAAAGACTCGTTGTCGTAAATGATTGGTAATTCGTTTTTCTTGATCATGGCCATTCTCATGTTCATGTCTCCGCCCAACATGTCAAACAATTCAGGACAAAATAAAATGGACACGATTTTACTCCCGTCAAATTTCATCAAGAAGCGACGAGCTGCTTTGTGGTATTCCATGGTGACACTTTTTTTGAAATTTTCCAAAGCTTTCATAAACACGACATTAAACCTGGAGGCTATGGTGCTCACCAAATGTTGACCACTAAAATAATAGCCTGGGGAAATGGACAAGTGATAGGTGGTGTAATTTTGATTTTTTGTGCCAGGGGTTTTTTATGTTATATTTACCATGGGTATCCAGGTACTGTTGCATTTGCTCGTCATGAACTTCCACATCAAAAAAATTTTGATTGGGAAGGACATTGAGGACTTGGGTCGGGTGAATGATTTCCACTAAAGCCACTTCCCAATGGGCTTCGTGATCTAATTGGATGGCCTAAGGTAATTTGGCCGTGTAACAGCACGTGTTGTTGGGAAACACCTCCATGGAACTGTCACTGGATAAGGTTAAGTAAAATTGGTTGTTATTGTTCATAATTCCAGAGTTCTGTGGCTGTCCGAGGGGTTACTGGACGTCAGAGGCGTGTCTCCACTCAAAATGGGGTTCTGGTTATTGTTGTTGGAGTGGTGGCTGACACTGGCACTGGACACAAGGTTCCCGTTGTTCCCGTTGGAAGAGAATTTCAGGGAGGGATTGGGAAGCAGGTAACCGATGCAACTGCTTAATAAAATGGTCCACAATTGTTTGTCTCCTTGTTGCAAACTCAAATTGGCGATGGCTGCCCCGATGACACAATACACCACGAAGATTTGGCAGAAAAAGACGATTTGCGTTTTAGGCACACGTTCTCCACACCACACCCACAAGGGTTGTTTCTGTAAATCTTGCAGAGAAGAAATGGGTGAAGGAGTGGTCGACGTAGCTGCGTCTGTGTGAAAGGGCATGATGTTCACTTCTTTTTATAGTCGATGACTTGCGAAGCGTCGATCCAAGAATCAAAACTGGGTGGATATCCTTTCCAACGTACTTTGACTTCTTTGACACGTCGTTTGCCCACTTTACGGGTTCTGCGTTCGAGAATGCTTTCGATGTCGTACACGTCGTCTTCTTTTTTGGTGACACGTTGTAACTCGGGCAAATAAAACGTTCCTTTGAGCACTTCTCCGTTCATGTCTTCTAATTTATAGACGGCAGGATGACGGCCATGCACTCGTCCAGTGACGCGAAACAATTCGGTCGTCCAGTTAGGTAAGTAACCTTTGTCGAAAGTGCGTTTGGTTTTGCCAATGCGTACCAATCTCCTACGGTCAACACTCCACTTTTCTTGGGGACAGCCCTCGTCGGGGACGTACCAAACAGGCGCTCAAACACCAACACTTCGTTCTCTGGAGTCACTTCTTGCGGGGCACGTCCGATGCTTCGATGGTAAGATTGGTTGTACGCTTGCACCAGGTGCGGTAAGATGTCGATGTACTTCAGAGTGTGGTGATGCGTAAAATATTTCCACATGCGTTCTTTCAAAGTGCGTTGAAAACGTTCCACGATGCTGGCTTTGGTTTCAGGATTCTCGGTGGTAAAAAAATGAATGTCACGTTTCTTTAATTCTTTTTGGAAAGCTTGGTTCAGAAATTAGGTGCCTTTGTCCGTTTGCCATCGAAGAGGGCGACGACCGCTTTGTTTCAACACTCGTTGCAGGGCTCGCACTAACTCACTGCTCGATTTGGAAGTCAAGGGTACGACCCAGGCAAATTTGGAAAAGACGTCGATGACACAAAACAAATATTTGAAGCCACGATTGTAGCTGGCCAAATGAGAGACATCGGCTAAATCGGCTTGCCATTGATGATCGATGCCTTCCACTCGGGTGCGACTTCTGGAAAACTTGCGTCGAATGGGTTTGTGTAAAGTGTAGGTAGCTTGTTCTTGTAACCATCGTTGCACTTGCGGTAAACGGAGACTTTTCAGTCGAGTTTTGGCAGCACGATACAATTTTTGAACTCCTGCCTGCGTAACCTGCAGGATGGGAGGGATCGTAGTAAATGCTGGCTAACACCTTCTCCATTTTTTTGTGTGTTAATAAGTCACCCACTCTTCGGTGATGATACTTTGGGTGGGACGAAAGGGTGGTTTGGAAAGGGATTTACGTGTCCGATGGGCTACGGGAGTAGAAGTCGCAGGTAGTGGTGGTGGAGGTGGCAATGGAATGGCTTTGGTCTTCTTTTTTCACTTCTGGTTTCCCTTCTTTCTTTTTTACTTCTGTCGAAGGAGGAGTGGACATCATCTTTTTAACCCAAGCTTTCATGTCTTCTCGTTGGGGTGTGGGGGAAGGGGTCAACAAGGATGATGCAATCTTACTAGACATGGGAGCTGCTGAAGGTGTTTGAAACACTTCTCGTATCTCTTCTTCCTTATGTCTTCGTGGGGTAGCATCTCTGGTGACCCCTGGGGATGGTAGTAGTGGTGGTGGTGGTCGTGATGATGGTGCTGGACTTTTCATCAAGGTCTTAAAATCTTTCAGAGTGGGTAGAGCTGTATCTTCTAAAGCTTTCTGGTGAAAGAGTTGCAGTCGTTGCAAGAGTTGGCCGTACTTTTGTGATTTTTCTGTTTCGGACAAATCGTGGCGATCCATCAAGGACTGCAATTCGTGTTGTAACTGGCACATCTCACTCAAATTGGGATTGGGAGGTAAATGCGGGGTGCGTTGTTCTTGCCAACGATGGTATTCCATCCATCGTTTGTAAGGCACTAAAGCTAGTTTTCGTCGTTCCATGGGATGTCAGGGGTTGATTCTAAGATCTTGGGACTTCAGAGGGCCTTTTTATCTTGCTCCCACCAGTCCTCCCAACATGGTTCCCAAGACTCCTTTCAGCAATGGGCCTAACAAGAGGGGTAAAATTCCTCCACGTTGGACCAACATCTTCTTCTTTTGACGAATGGGGATTTTCTTTTGAACCATTTGGCGAAGAACGTGACGATGTTTGCCTAAGCATTGTTTCTGGTGTTTGGACAAAGGGATCGTGCCTTTCAAGACGTTCAAACAACATTCGCACACGGTATCGATGACCTCTTTGGAGGCTGATTGAATGAGTTTTTTTCGTAGGGGTGGAGAAGCTTTGGACAGGACAGATAACATATCCCCATGTTTGACTAAACGAGGAGGCAGTCCTTTCCTTTTCTTTCCTTGGGGTTGTTTAGAAGAGGGATGTTTTCTGGAGGGTAACATCTTTGAGTCTTCAGCACCAGAAACACTGATACCCCTACTTGGTCACAGGCCTTTTTTATACTGGAACGCGTCGCCACTGATTGTCTTTACGTCGTATCAACTTGAGGACAGGCATGACACGTCGTGCAGGGGTACGCAACGGACTAAATCGAGCCAGTTCTTGCTTGGACAAATCCAGTAAACTTTGTAACATGCCCGATCTTTCTTGAACTTTGATTTTAGGAGAAGGTACTTTGTGAGCTAAATTGGAGGGCCCTGAGACTGGGGAAGTTCTTGGGGTCATTAACGGAGAAGTTCTTGGTGTGATCAACGTTTCCAAGTACTCTTCAGTTCTTGGTGGCATCAACGGAGAAGTAAATGAACCTGAGGCTACCGGAGACGCGGTCACCGCCGTTGCAGGTCGTGGTTTGCGAGTGTAAGGTTGCGTCCTGGCCGAAGTGCCTCTCTTGCGACTAGTTTTCTTCTGTGGACTTTTCTTTTTCTGGGGACTTTTTCTGTTTCTTTTTCTGGGGGCTTTTCTTTTTCCGGGGTGGTGACTGGTAAGAGGAGGGTCCCGCCACTGGAGAAGTTCTTGGAGACACGGGTCTCCTTGGGGACTCGGCCTTGGCACCGTGGCTCTTTTTCTTCTTCTTGGAGCTTCGTTTGACTTTTTTCTTGGGGAGAAGTTTGGGAGCTTCGTTTGACTTTTTTCTTGGGGAGAAGTTTGGGAGCATTAGGATCCCATCTTAAGAGAGAGCGAATGATAACCCCTCCTAAAGTACCGCTCCCTCCAGGTTTCAAAATGATTTGTTTTTTGGTTTGAGTGTCGATGCGGGGATCGGCCAGTTGGGTCAAAGCGACTTTGTTTCGATCAAAAAAACTTTTGCTTTGATGAGGAATCTGAATGATCCCTTGTAGTAATTGACGTGCTGTCACCGTGAATCATCGTAAGACTTCTTTGAGACTAGCTTCTAAGACACGAGGTCGTATTTGTGGATTCTTTTCTCGACTGATACCATACAAGGCACGAATCAATTTGACGGGAAGATGCGACTGAAGGGACGTCATGTTCAAACTGTGTGAGACAGACGAAAAGTGTCTGAGGTTTTTATAGATTTTTTTGTTGAGTGAAGTTAAGTCGAGGACGGAGACGTGTATAGGACAGGCCCTCCGTCTTGGCACCAGTGGTGAAACAAGTGGGTACGAAATCGCAAATCTCGAGGGCTTTTAAACAAGACCACGTAATGCGCATTGAGACTGATGGTGCGATGGGCTTCACTTTGTTGAAACAAATTTTGGGTGATGTAAACGACACTGGCATTACGGTGATGCCCTTTGCGCGTAAACCACAGTTTAATTTCTTCTTCGTCTTCTCCTAACATGTCGTCGGAAATGACCAAATGGGTTTGACGGGAGTCAGAGACGATGCCGTCGTCTTCTTTAGGAATGCCTTCCACAAACACGATGGAATCGCCTTGACTTTCTCGCAAGAGGCTGTACGCCGATTGCCACTCTTTGGAACACCACACGATGCGTTGAGGTGATCGATCGTTCAAATGATGCTTTTGTTCGATCAAACGTTTGACAAATTCGGTTTTGCCTGAACCGCTAGGTCCAGCGATGAGCATGTTAAAGGGATGGCGAAGATACAAAGCCTCCCAACTGGCACGATCTAAGTGTTCGTCGATGACTTTGACAGTGGAGGAAGAGGGAGCAGAGACAGCAGAGGTAGCCATAGTGTTAGGAATGTCACTTGTGACACGAAAACAAACAAGACAAGAATTTATATACTTTTTCCAGGACACGTTTACTGAATGTTTCAAATATGAACAACACGAACGACAAAAAATACATAAAAGCCAAATAGTTATGTACAGCAATAAAAAACACATGAAAACGATCAAAGTGGAATATAAACAAGTCTCTGTACAACATGTTTTGGGTAACCAATATGTCCTAGGGACAGTGTGTAATGTTCTTACAGTCTCTACATGAGGTATTGTCACACAAGTGTCCTCCCGGAATGACCTTTCAGGAATGTCCTAGACAGTCCTGTCCTGAAGCGAGTGGTTGTTCTCGGTGACGGGTTCTTCTGGCACTGTCACTAACACAGGCTGAAAAGTAACTTTTTTCCTTGAACAACTCTTGTGCATACTGGGCCACTTCTTGGGTCCAAGCCTCAAAACCCCCCTTTTTCCAGTCACGAACATCTGTCCAAAAAAAACAAAAAAAATCCCATGTTAAATTCCCCTTGTCCCTAGAATTGCTTTTTTCTCCCATGTTAAATTTCCCTTGTCCCTAGACTGACCCAAAATAAATTCCCATGTTAATTCCCATTGTCCCCAAAGGGACGGGCTAGTTTTCCCCATGTTAAATTTACATAGTCCCCAAAGGGACGGGACCTTGTTTATAATGGTAAGTCCCATTGTCCCTAATCCACCCCACTTAACTACTGACACTCCTAAGCTTCGTCGGGTTTTTTATTATATTAATAGCAAAAGTAAGACAACAAAAAGCAGTGTATCACCATTCTCATACATTTTTATACTGACAACTATCAAGAAAATGGCAAAACTTGTTAACACAGCCATTAAATTTACCTTTCTGCTGTACTTAATTGTGACAACTCTTAAACCGTTTGTGTATATATTCTCTTTTGTCAACTGTACAATATTCGTGAAATACGCATAAATGTTTATTTCCCTGTTTAGCTTAAAATGATGAGAAAAGAATGCCTTACAAATTATTGCCCATAACATTTACATATATCTATTGGTCAGTTGGAGTAACTTCCCTTCTAAGAGACATCCTAAGCTTCTTGACGTGTGTATTGTCCTCACATAGATGACGTGTCTTTCAGGGCAGTTATTATTTCAAAAAATTTCGTTTTTCCTGCTATCATGAACGCTTCGTAATTAAAATTTATATCACCTTTGCCGAATACAACTATTCCAAAACTTTTGTAAATGACAGGGTCCGATATTCATTTTCCGATTTTAAGTGGGATTCCGGTTTAAAATCAGATTATGCACTTCATACGCTATCATACACAAAAAGAATACGGGTGGTCTTTTCGAAATTAGGTGATTTATTTTAAATGATGATGTATTGAAATCCTTAACAAGAAGCTGAAGTTGGAAACTTATGTGATATCTAAATCCTAATTAAGGAGCAGAACAGAAGTAATCATTGAAGAAGTGTTTTGAAAACGCATAAAAACATTTAAGACAGCAAGTTTAAGAGACTTTTTAAAGAACCACACACAAAAATAACAAAAATAAACCATGTCTCTATACACATTCTGTCAACTTTAATTTCTTCATGTAGTTTAAAGCAGCATTTGATATCATATATAGCGTATTATCATACTAGTTTAATGTTCCGTAATGGGACGGGTATTAAAAAAAAGTAAAAAGAAATAAAATACAAAAATTAAGATGAGCGAGTTTAAAAGAAGGTTTGAACATAAAAATACAGAAGAAAGTATAAAAAAAAAGAATTTGAGATTCCGCCACGAGTTGTCTGGCAGCCGTGACATAGTAAGAAACGTGGGTGGTTATATATAAGATCCACAACAAGCGAATTAAGATGTCAACCGACGTTGAACTAAATATTGGGTAACATGACCTACTGGTTTTAGTCCATTACAAGCACAGCTCCACTCCTAAACCTTTGCTGCTTTATTTTGTCCGATTTGCTCAGATTGTCAAGTGACAAGGCGACGAATCGACAATATTGGGAAAAGGCGAAGACATGCCACGGCAACAAAGCGACTACCCGTAAAAAATGCCACAGCAACTCGCCAATATTAAGAGATACAAGGCAACAAAGTTATTGTTTTCGTATTTGCGCCCTGTTTTCTCAAGTTAGCATCTGGATTTTGTTGAGTTCTTACGTTGTTTATTCAACGGGTTGTCATCTTCGGAATGACATGTTTACTGCAAGTAATTTTTGATCGCCATTTGAAATCCACTTGTATGCTCCCTGTGTTCTCTCCTTTAGCCGGAGCAGCAAGAGAAATTAAATCTAACCATTTATAACTAACTATAGAGCATTATTCCTCATTCATAAAAAACTGTTCCAACATAAATGGCATTTGTTTAACAGCATGCAATTACATAACATATATCTTCATTGCATGCTAAATTAAAATCTAGCTTAAAACAATATGTTCTTTTTGAATGACGTAACTATATAGCGAGGTGCTGAAACATTAATCTTGGCTTACCATTGTCAATACGTGATCACAACTTTATGGACTGCTAGAAATGACCTGTCGATCTTACCTTTTAATGGATTATTCTTAAAGGCCGGGCCCCGAGTGGCCGAGTGGTCTAAAGCGCTCTCCGTTACGGATCACTGCCATCTCACCTCTGTCTGCGTGGGTTCAAGTCTCGGATTCGGCTAATGTGGGTATGTGAGAAAGCTTGCCAGTAACTTCTCGTGGGTCGGTGGTTCTTTCTGGTGTTTTCCCGGGTTCTTCCTCCACCATTAATGCTGGCTTCCATGTATAGCCTATCGTGTGCTGAAAAATGGCGTTAAACCCTACAACAACAACTTAAAGGCCTAGCCCATTTGAAAGATAGGCGTTTACGTATATGCATGATGTTTGCTTTACATGAATGAGTTATCTCGTGGACATCAGCATGCATGATGAATACCTCTAACTACAACTTTATACGGAGTGGACTAGACCCTAGCATCTACTTTAATTATCAATCAAACGGACAGAGCCATTAATTATTTTACACGTGTGACCCAAGATACGATTGACCATGAATGATTGACTACTCGGGTGTTGTTTAGTCACCGAGATCCGTCTGCATACCAAATATGAATCCGTTTCTTTTCGTAATAAACATGATCACCAACACATTCGAACAAATATTAAATAATAAATCGATGTTGTGGTCACGAAGCCAAAGCACGCACCAGATACATATTATCTGGGGATACCTAGACGTCAAGTTCGCACGAAAACACACTGCGCAAAATATAGAGTTTTGTTACGCTTGAACACCCCCCACCCCACCCCCAGTGATTATATTTGTGCAGTTATACTTGTTTTCATCACATAAAAAGTCTGACGTCTTGGCTGAACCCGGATATCATCATATATGTGTTTACCTACAGTCTTCAACACAACATTTCCAATAATGGTGTTATTATTGTGCGTATGACGTAACTTTTAAGTACACGATAAACTGACTATACATAGCGGACAGTATATATGGTGTTGGAAGAACCCCCTTCCATGACGTTCAACCATGTGCCGTTACAGTTTAGAAAGTTGGTTTGTTGCATAGGGTAGCGGATAGCGGGTAAGTTCAGCTAGTTCAGCGGGTAGCGGGTGACAAGTAAATTCAGCTAGTTCAGCGGGTAGCGGGTGGCCGGTAAGTCCAGCAAGTTCATAAACTATACCAATAAAACAATGCTTGGCGGGAGCGGGACTGACGGAATATAGACATAGACATGTAAAACATATACAACACCTAATCTATAAAATCGACTAAAAAATTTAGGCAAAGAGAATAAATATATTTTCGAGGCATATGAGTAGCCCTGAAAACGGTTTTTGTTTTTCTTCTTCTTGTTCTTTTAATTTCTTCTTTTTCTCCACCAACTTCTTTTTCTTTCTCCTACTTTTTTAACAAACCACAAATATGCTATCCAAGCGTATACGCTCGCACACAAACACACTACTATCCACAAAAATGTATGCGCACGCATAGAAACCCCCAAATCTACTATCCACACAAACGTACTCAACGCATACAAACACAATGTCTACTATCCACACAAACACACACTACTATCCACACAAACGTACGCGCACGCATACAAACCCCAAAATGTACAATCCACACGAACGTACACGAACGCATACAAACACTCTACTATCCACACAAACGCATACAAGAACCCGCTCTACTATCCACACAATCACGCATTCTACTATCCACACAAAGGTATGCGCACGCATACAGACCCCAAAATCTACTACCCACACAGACGTACGCGAACGCATACAAACACACAAATACACACACATATATATCAGCAAATGAGTGAGTGTTTATAGTCACACTACTCCTCACTCATACCAATTGGCAATTTGAATGGTCTCTTTTCTAGAGTAATGGGGTAGCCCTGAAAAGGGCTGTTTTTTTTGCGGACGGGGAGTTATGGCAATCTTGTATAGTCTAAGATAGCGTCCCCGTCTGGCGGCAGGCTTTTCCACAGGATATGGTCTGCTTCTTCGGAAAGAGAAGCAGAACTCTTTGTGTCTACACGGCATTCGACAAATCCACTGTCTGGTTTCTGCTGTTGTTGCTGCTGATCTCTCTGCTTCTGAAGCCTGTAGTTCTCCGTCCACTCTTCTTTCCCCTTCTTGGTTTCCTCTCTGAAGACCTCTTCTATCAGGTCTTTGGCTACTGTCAGCATCCCGACATTCTCTATCTCTTCAGGTCTGGGTATTCTGGCTTTGCCTGACACGATGCAAATGCACGTAGGCTTCGTTTAGTTTAGCTAGCTTAGAAGGCATCTTCACAGGTGAACAAGTCAACATCGGATGGTCAGACTGGATGGTCGGTAGGTCGTTTTAATTAGAGTCGTGTGCGCCCATGCGGCCATTTACGACTAGTTAATTTCCCGTTTGGGAATAATTGATTTTTTCGAGGGGGAAGGAATGGTGCCACTTCCCCCACACATTACTGCACTCATCTGAGTGCTGATTGATTAGCCGACATGTCGTGGGACAATAAGTCCCTTTTGACCTGTATGTAAGGCTATCTCGAGTGGAATAGGACCCAACACGCACTCGGGTTAAACACATGTCTGCGTTGGAAGGTATAACTACGGAATAAGACGTCGCACAGGATTGGGCATTGGTCTTATGACGTCACCTCGGTTCCGTGCGTACACGCTCATCGGGGCACCTGATTATAGAGTGGGAATCGGCCCACACACTCGTCTTTTTAATGTCCTAGCATGCAGGGAGGAGAGGGACTCGGAGAAGAGGTCCAAACGTCGCCGGAAGTACCTGAAACCCAAACTTAATATTACCAAATTTCAACCCAGTTACTTATATAATGGGTATTCCCTATTACCAATTCTGTGTTAGCCATAATCGCAATTGGAGTCTCGGATTTAAGTATTAAATTGTCCTATCTTAATTAATTCCAAATGCCCAAAATGTGCTTTAATACTTTCAATCAAAAGAAATTTAGGTCTTAGAGACCAAAGAAAATTTTTGAATGTCAAGTTAGGTATTGTGGTTTTGATTTTGAACGGTGGTCAAAGAATCATCTTAAGTATCAGTGTTATCAAGTCGAGATTTCAAGCCAAAATACCAAAGGCTCCTTTCAGGGCCAGTCATTTGCTTTCTTGCCTAAAAATTTTGTAGTCGGTTTTTATAGTTGTTTTTGTATGATAGATTGATGTTCATCAATCTATGTATGTGTCCTATGTCTATGTCTCTGTCTATAAAGAAGTCATATGTCCGACAAGCGTTGTTTATTGGTGTAGTTTATGAACTAGCTGAACTTAACGGCCACCCGCTACCGGCTGAACTAGCTGAACTTACCCGCTATCCTCTACAAAACCCAACTTTCCCATGTCGCTATACAGACTCAATATTCTCCATATTCAATTCTCCTTGACGCTAAACGTTCCAGGGAGTGCTAAAAAGTCTTGACGTTAAACGCTCCCGGGGTGTGTGTCTATAATGCATTTTCCCATTGACGCTAAAGTATCCCCCTATCACTACTATACGAGCGTATCGGTGATCTTGATGATTGTCAAAGGTAAAAGGTCATTCAAAGCGTTTAATAACAAACATGGCGGTGGCTGGGCGGTTACATGCGAAAGTTTTGAGTGTTCGAACAGGATTTTCGCTGAAATCGGCTTTGGGAGTCACATCTAAGCATGACAGAAAAATTGCACAAAAAAGATCAACATCTTGTTTTTCTACCTCTTCTCAAAATGTTTCAACAACGGCGATGGCAGAGTTTGAGAATGAGCCCAATATTCACACCCATGATGATCTCTATCGATTCAGTTTGCAGAACACAGACCGATTCTGGGGGACTCTTGCCAGATCCAGGTTGAATTGGTTTGAAGATTTCTCGAAAGTGAGTGACTGCGATATGAAAAAAGGCCACTTTCGCTGGTTTCTGGATGGGAAGTTAAACGTGGCAGGTAGGCTTATAGATAGTTTTAAGTCCTTATCTTTACAGGTCGAGGCACCTCATATTTTGTTAGTCTTTAATGTGGATATTATATCTCTGTTGTCCTGGTTTGGCCCAGGGTTGTGACCTTATCATCAGACATATTAGTCCTATAATGTACGACGCTTCCGCTGGTATTTATGTTTAGGTCGACCTAAACATAAATATAAGGGGAGATGTCTTACAGTATAGGACTACTGTACATATTTCTTGGTTCTAGTGTTGAGTGAGGTTTTTAAGGTTCGTCTAATGCTCCGGTCATTACACCATGTACCTTGACCTATTTACGTCAGATGAGCACAGCAGAAATTATTCATTTAAATGACTTATAATAAATTGCTGGTAGTACCAAGATTTCTTTAAGGAAATTGGTAATAGGTAAAACTTTTAAATAAACTGCCAAAAGAACAAGCAATTTAGTTGATGTTACTGTCTAAAACTTCACCAAAAATTGACAATGTCATATGACACTAATGCCCATCAACTGAACAGTTTTGCCCTTGGAAGTGACTTTGTCTTGCACAGTTTGACTAATTGCATCCAGATGCAGCTGATGGTCAAAGAAAAACACCGTTTATTAGCATGATGGATTGGCATTCATTACTTAGTCTTGAGTAGTGACTTTTGTTGTAGCAATGCTTGAAAAATTGAATATTGATTGTTTTTATTGGCAATATCTTTGTACATATTTTCAGTGAACTGTGTTCACAGACATGCAGAGAAAAATGGAGATAAAATTGCCCTTATTTGGGAGAAAGATGAACCAGGGACTCAGGAATATGTTACTTACAGGTATAGCCATGTCCAACATTTAAGTGACTATTGTTTTAATTGATGCAGTACAAGTAATCATGGCATTTATTTGTATTATGCAGACTTTGTTTTACTTTTTGGAGGGTGTTATACATATTAAGATGTATCTTGGAAAATATTTGTATTAAAGGGCATCAGATGTTACACTAAAGACAGGCATCAGCAACCTTTTATAACTGCTCTGCCAGGTCCACTCAGTTATAGATTGCTGCATGCCAAGTCATATTCATCCGTTTAATTTAATTATTATTTTTAGTACATGCAGTACAGAAACTATAACATATACCATATGTCTTTCCAAAATGTCTGGCATGCCACAAGTGGCATAGGTTGCCTATACCTGCTATATGATATTCAACATCACCTATGTATTTTTTTTGGGCCATAAGTTATCTAAGAATGATAGAAGCTAAAATCTTATTGACTGGAGATTGACTTTCTTGTAGACCTTTCCAGTGTCCACTAACAGTGAAACATATTCTTGTGGAGTGTTTTGAATTCCAACCAGTGAGACAGCAGTATTTTGATATGAACTCAAATACATAAGAAACTTATATGATGTACCACCAGTAAATCTCTTGGGCTTTTTGATGGAATGTGATTGATATAACACGTTTTGACTCAAGGTTTAGGGATTTTATATTTGCTATCTTTATTTTCTGTTTTATGTACATTTTATAGAATTGTAACATCATTACTTTTTTTCTCATAGTATTGCATGTTTACATTTATTTGGAAGATTTTTTTTCATGTTAAAGTTTATAATGAATTTCTTTATTGTTACATTTTCAAAACCTAACTTTAAATTGGCACTGTGTAGCTAGCATTGTGTTGATGTGCTGTTAAATGATAAATATAGTCATATGGCTTTTTCACTAGTGATGGGAATCGGTCAGAAATTCACAATCGATAATCGGTTCCACTTAACCAACTGATAATCAATTATAATCGGTTACTAAGAGCAAATTTTAATTTTTGTTTGTTATTCAGTTATATCTTTGATCAATAGTTCAAGATGTTAGTAAGTGTACAGGAGTAATCTCTTTTAATGACATATATACTTTAACCTCATAATAATATTACTTTTTTGTCTGTTGTGTTGTGTTATTTTTGTTCTACATCTTTGTTAAATGAACACAACTTTTTATGGCTGATAAGTCATATGCAACTGAAATACTGCTACAATCCCCCAAAATCCTTTCATTCATATGTGATGTGTCTATAATTTTAAGTGTAGAAGGACGTGGTTTTCTTGTTTGTCATTGTTTACAAATACTACAAATAATGTTGCATTTAAAACTGAAACAAATCAAAATGTGTTTAAATTTATTAACTCAACTATTTAACAACTTGGTCATGTAATAATGGCTATATGTTCCTAATTATGAAATTTTGCACCTATGAAATATCATATGGTTTTATATTTGTAGTTGTGAAGGGAATTAATAAATTTCAGGTCAGCTTTAGTGGCTGGGAGTTTTACTAACCTTTGTGCTTTGCATACAACTAAAAAGTAGTCTCCCTTTGTATACAACTAAAAAGTAATCTCCCTTTACACATAATTGATTATGGAGTTTCACAATCAATTATCTTATTGGTTCGCTCAACCAACTGATGATCAATTATAATTGATAATCGGAACAACACTATTTCTCACAGACATGATTTGGTCTAATATTCCATAGAATTATTGAATTCTAAAATTTGTAGCAATGTTATTTTTATGATGTATGAGGTGAATTTTGTAGGTATTGTAAACCCAGTAAAACCAAGAGGATGTCAGATGTGCATATTAACATTTTCAACGACCTAGCATGTAGTCAGCAAGTTAACATATACATGCAGGGCATTCTCTAAGTGGTGGCGGCTTTGTAATTTATCAGCCTAAATCTGTCAGAGCAAGTAGCTATCTATTGCGGCCTCCTGTGTCCCTGTTGGGGAAGAAGGAAAAGAACTCCCATTACTTTACAGTCTTCACCAGCTACTTTCAGATAAAGGGAATGCCCTGAAATGTGATAATCATGTTTGATCTAAATATAAATGTAATTATGCATACACTGGTATTGGTTTAGCAAAGTGAAAAGCAAAACATTTTCCATATTAAATGGCTTTGTTGTCCATACAATTAAAACATAATTATTCTTTTATTGCCCCGTTTTATTTTATACCAACTTAAAAAATTGGGACTCCCTGTGTATTATTTAAATTTTCAAGGCATCATCTTAGCATCTCCAACTTCACATTACTTTAGTTTAAGATGTTGAAAAAGTCCAATTGTTTATATGTAATAAACAAGAGGGCTGTATGTATTACATGTACTTTGCTAATAGCATGAAAAAATGTGACAGTGATTAATAACCCCATGCATTTGGTTGATTGGTGTTGGTTGTTGTTATTATTATTATTATTATTATTATTGACCGCTCTGGTGGCCTAGTGGTTAGAGTGTCCGCCTCGGATGCAGGAGGTCATTGGTTCTATTCCCGGTCGAGTCATACCAAAGACTTACAAAAATGGTACTAACAGCTGCCTCTCTTGGTGCTCAGCATTAAGAGGTTAGTGTTATGACTGGTCGGCCTGGTGTCAGGATAATGTGACTGGGTGGGACATCATGCTACATGTCCGCGGCATGATGACCCAGTGCTAGACATCACTTTAAACTGCCATACTGCAGACATCATAGTGATATGACTGACAAATTGTTAAAGCTACATTAAAAATCCAAATCACACACACACTTATTATTATTATTATTATTACCGTGGAACCTGTCTTGAAAGACCACCCTTTCTGCCAAAACATAATGGTCTGTCATGACAGATGGTTTCTCATAACAGGTCATAGCACTATATAATCAATAAATCTGTACATGGAGAATGTGGTCTCTCAAGACAGGTGGTTTCTCAAGACAGGTTTTACTGTATTATTAGTTTTGCTGTTTATTCAACAACTTGTGGTAATGTAATGTAAAAAAAAATTCTGTATTTAATGGTTTTATACTTTTTTCCCTTTATCTCTGTTCTTGCCTTTTGGGGAGAACAAAACACAATAGGCACTATAGAGCTGGGATCATGTTTGTGTCATTAAAGGTTCAGCTTCGTCAAATTTTAGGAAGTAAAGTTTGCTATAAAATATCATTCAAAGAATCTTATTAAACACATCCAATTGGTAATTTGGTTTAGTAAATGTAAAACAGCAATTTAAAAATGCTTTGAAATGGCAGCTGCATACCCCATGAGAGGAACAACTCAGTTTCAGTATAGGGGTCATTAGTGGTTAAAACCTGTCAGTAAATACATGTGAAATTTCAGTTAATGGGTCACAAAGAATAACCAGAAACAGGTTCTTTTGAATTCCTATTTATCAAGGCTTCTCCCATGAGTTGAATGTGTGTTGATCTCTGGGGTTGAACAATTGCCTAATCCAGATATTATTTTGAAAGCACGAACAGCTGTTTCTATTCCTAACTTGAGTCAGTCCTCATCAGGATGGATTGAAGTGACCAGGATGCAGTAATCTTGTGTGGGACATAAATTTTGGAAAGAATAAAGTATGTGCATGTGTTATGATTTTGTTGAATAGTGCACATGTAAAAATCTTGAAAATGTAATAATAATAATGATAATGATAATTGTTTCTAGTGCATAATATTTGTTCAAAATCCAATTTTAAAAGGTGAACCTGAGTATGTAGGTCAGTTATATACATTGTCCAGTTTTTCTTTTCCCATAGGTGGCTGTTGTTGACAGGTTTGACTATATATACATTAGAGAGAGAGAAAGAGTTTCTTATTCTTTTCTGTCAATAAACTAATTCTACAGAGATCATAATCAGTTATAAAATGTTCTCAGTTCCTTAACCTAGGTATTACACTATTTTAAATTGCATTTAATATGATTATGCAAAGGACAGCAAATATGATTTTGGAATACATGTATATAAAAAAGTAATTCTATAAATTCTATACTCTGAATACTGGTTCACATTGTCAAATGGAAATGGGAAATATCAGTGTACACAATTATATAAAACTGGTAATTCTTATAAAATCTTAAAGAGTAATCAGAATTCTATTAACAGGAATGGTGTTACACATACTGCATATATTTTATGGTGTGTTGTACATGTGTCTTAATTCTTGGATGTTCTTTAAAAAAAAGGTCATTGTTAAAAAGATAAAACATAATATTTTGCATTTCCAGATGTCTTACATGATTAGGTTGAAAACTGTACTGTTGATTCTTAATGCAAAGGTCTAATTACATTCAATGTAAATTTATGTGTATTGACATGATCAGTGTGCTGTATATTAATTAATGTCATCTTATGTATCCATTCTCTGTTATGTATTTCTGAACTGATGGAATGAAATCTTTTTTAAAGAGAGGGCATAGAAAGTCAGTAAGTCATACATACATGTATCTTACATAAAACACACACACACACACACAATTGTGTTACTACTTTTTCCAACCCAAAAATATTCAAAACCTCCATTTCTAATCAATATGTGTACAAATCAGTTTACTAGAGTAGATTTTAATATAAAATTACATGCCTTGTAAAATATACAAAGAAAAATGACAATTCTAATGCTGAGACCATCACAAGTTTTACACTGGAAATACTAGCACCTGCAAGAGAATTATTTAATGTTTTATAGTGGTTCAAAAAAGAGTTACTCCATGGTTTAGACATTGAACTCATAACTTATGACCAAAAGGGTGATGGTTCATTTCCCACCATTGGATCAATGTTGATATGGTCTTGGGCAAGACACTTTGTTTTAATTGATTTTGCATGATATAACCTTAAGAGTGTTTATGTTCCATAAAACAATCAGACCAAACTAAATCCTCAGTGATTTACATTTTCTGGGTTTTTTTTGAGGATGTATCTTTGTAGAGCTGAATTTAGTGGGAAGTGAGACATTGCTGTCACTATTTTAATGGCATTGTTAGCATTAACAGTTTGTTTAGGATCTGATTCGGGTGTTCCATTAGGATTTCCTAAACAAACTGTAAGATTTTTGTCACACTTGACATGAAACATTATGAAGATACAGTGGCATCACTTGGGTTGGTGTCACCCAGTGCGGTAGCTCATGGTGTCACCCCCATGGTCCTCCTTCCGTAACAGACCATACAGAATCCTTAGTAATGTCATTTTGGTGACACCCCCTCTGATGGTGTCACCCGGTGCAGTCTGCACCCCCTGCATTCCCTTGCGATGCCACTGTTGTGCCTGCTAGTCATGTATTTAACTATGATCGGTTATCCGCTTATGAAATCCGACTAGACCGAGCAGTGTGTGCTCTGTAAAATTTGCATTTTTTCATTTTGGTGTCACCCCTCTGAGATGGTGTCACCCGGTGCGGTCTGCACCCCCCGCACCCCCCTAGCGACGCCACTGTGAAGATATGACAACTCATTTTGCAACATGCTTGCTGGCTCCTTTGGCCCTTGGTCAAGGTCATAGTTGAAGTCTATTTTCATGAAAGTTTTGGTTGAAGTGTGTTTATTTGTATATATTTCCTAAAACCCTTGATGGATTCTGTTCATAATTCAGGTGAATCATTATAAAGTTAAGACAAAGCATTCAGTGACATTCTTGCTCAACCTTTGACCCTGTGGTTAAGGTCACATGTACAGAATGCTATGTTTGTGGGCTTGACATGCAGATCCTGAATTTTCTTGTTTAAAGTCAAACATTTGAAAGTATTGAAACAAGTATTCCAAAGTTTTTAACATTCCAGTCTTGGTCTTCTTGAGAAAACCAGAAGTTTAATTATACAGATTATACAATTACTCTTCTCAGTTAATTGTCCTTGATCAAATAGTGACAAGTTTTGCATTTTTTTCACAGATTTACCATCATCCATTCCTCCCAGGTCTTTTGATGGATTATTGTGATTTGAAACTTTGCTAAACATTCATGTTGGAAAAATTTCAAATGTAAATTAATTTTCAAATCTTCTTTCAGGTCTATTCACATGTACATGTACATTCCAGCTTTTTACAATGGAAGATGTAAGATTATCAGCATAATTATTAAACAAATTATTTGATAAGAATATCAGGTAAGTAATTAAGAAAAACGAATCAGACGTGAAGAGAAAATGCAAGCAAGCGCTTACATACTCCAGAGAGATTAGCATAATTTGAAAGGATGTAATGTTTTAATTTTGACCCAGATACATGTGCATATGTTTATTCTTAGGTGTCTCTTTATTCAGAACACCTCAGTGGTTTAGATAGGTGTTTTCATTGAGGTCTGATATATTTGTAATGATTAGTTATTAACTTCCAAGTGTTACATCTCAAGATAAAAGACTGGGTAGGAAGTGTAAAAATACTTTATCATTGGTATGTCATGGTCATTGTACAGAGATATACTTATTGTGCTAGTTTGCTATACAAATGTACCGGTAATATAAATTAGGAATACCTAGATAAGTTTATTGTGCTGGTTTGCTGTGCAAATCCAGTATAAATTAGGCATAATAAGACATGAGAAAACATACTTACAAATGTTCAGATATGCTGGCTGTAGTAAAAGGATAACTATTTAACTTTATTTAAATTAAGTTTTTGTTACAGTCAAACTGTATAGTAATTAGAATTGTTATTTGGATAGAAATTGATGGTAATTAAATGTAAAATTTCATAGTAATTAGAATATTAGTTGGATAGAAATTGTTGATAATTAAATCTCAAAGTGTATAGTAATTAGAATTGTTAATTGGATATAAATTGACAATAATTAAATTTAGAGAACAAAAAAGATGAAAGTATTCACATGCACATTCTATCTGAATTCATGTATTGACTTCTGGGTGTATGGCAGAAATTAACACACAAATATACAGTTCTTATGATACATATGTAAAAAAATTATTTTCAAATTATCCATGGTTTGTGATTCTAGTTTGTAAAAGCGTTTCTGAAAGAATTTTAATTTAGTTTAGAAAAGCAGTTTGAAGTGGTTTGTCACCTATTTGAATAGTTCTCATTTTTATATGATTTAAGTACACCAAATGTACTTGACTCCAAATACTATTAAAATGCAGACACGTGTCAGGTAACTTGTCCAATGAAACCAACTTAATGATGGTAAGAGAATTTTTGCATCTATCACTTTGAACCACTTTGAAAATAATCTTCATTTTTTTAAACCCTGTTTTGATGAAAAGAGATCCTGTTATTTACTTTAATTTTTTTAATTTTTTAAAGTGGTTGGTCTGTGGTCCCACCAAAAAACGTAATATTCGATTTGAAACTGACATGAACTAACACAACTAGGATACATAAAAGTAAGACAAAAATATAGTAATACCTTCCTATTCTGTTTTTGATGACACCATGAACCACATTTATTTTTTGTTTTTGCCTAATGATGATAGTCCACAAACTTTTGTATGCATGCACATCTTAAAATGTTAAATTTATTAATATTTAGAAACACATTGTCAGTAAAATTCCTAACCACATGATACCATTTGAATGCTATGAGATATTAATTTGAAATTTACACCAGTATGTTCCTTATCACTAGATAGTGGGTTGCATAACTTGGCCAAGTCTTGCATGTAGGTCAAGGCCATGGCAAGTTGAAATATTTTTTTAAACTATTTTTCACGTGTGGTCTTTACATTTTCTAATACATGTGTAAGAGATTCCCTAAAAACTCAAAATATACTGTGGCTGATATTATTCATGTGGGATTTCATTTTCAAAATGGCTTGCTTTTAAGCAGACAAAGGATTTGATTGGCTGGCTTATATTTGAGTTTTCACCATATGTTTGAATTTTTAGGGTTATTTAAGGAAAATTTAAGTGTTGTGACTTTGTCTCCTGCCATCACCATAATGTGCCATGTGAGCAAAAGTAGTTCAGAATATGTCTTTTTATTATGAAAAAATTATTCTGGGTAGATAATAAGCTTGTCATCAATACAGTAACTTGAACTGGTTGCTTGTATCACGTCTTGTTTGATAGCAGAAAGATATCAGGTCTTACCCAACACTTTTGGGTCTTGTGAGATCCTGAATTTGTATCAAACTCATTGTGATACAAGCACCCAGGTCTGTATTGATAGCCTGAATGTATTGGCGGCTTTTATAAGTAGCTTATCTTCTAGCTTAGCTTAATTGTCAGTTGCAAAGGTATTGCTGTCTGTATTTAACCAGTGATGTATTACCAAGTCAGCATAAGCAAGATACAGCTCATTATTAGGCCACGCTGTCACTGTTTCTAATCTACGTGGCATATTGCCATGAAATTGTACACACACACGCATTTCATGGTCTAGTGTTCTTAAATGAAAACAGTATAAATGGGACATCCAATCTTGAAAAATCATGTTATCTTTTCTTCTTTCCGAGTCAAAAGTCATATCAGCATGGGGGTTTCATCAGAAGACTTCTTGTAATGTCTGGTTACTTCTAAGTGGAAAATGGTGCTACTTGATAGCAGATATGACTATCATAGCAGCTACTATAGTTGCACTACATTTTGAGTGGTCTGCAGCATGATAAGATGAATGGAATCAGAGTAGGAGAAGAAGAACAACATAAAATAATTGATTTTTTTATTATGAAAAAAAAATAGTTTACCAGTAGGTTAGATAATAAGCTTCTCATCATTGCAGTAACTTGATCTGGTAGCTTGTATCACATCTTATTTGATAGGAGAAGGATGTCAGGTCATACTCAACCCTTTGACCTTGGTTTTCTTCTCCTATCCAACTCAGTGTGATACATGCATCCAGGTTAAGTTACTGTACTGATATCCTGCATGTATTGGAGGCTTTTATAAGCAGCTTATCTTTCAGCTTAGCTTAATTTTCAAAGAATTGCATAAGCACTGCTCTCTGTATTTAACAAGTGAAGAGACAGCTCATTGTTATTCATGTTGGACAAGTAAGTGTTAATTATATGTTGCCAATGAGATATGGTGAACAGAAGTAGCACTGTTCCCCATTCATTGCTTAGCTTTGCTTTGTACTTGAATGTTTTAGCATTTGATACAGTTACATGTAATCAGATGATTTTCTGTGATAAGGTTGAAGGACCAGTAGATTGAGTCCCATTAAGGGGTTGAAAATTAAATATTTTACCACTGTCTTTCAAGATTTTAAATTTAAATGCTGTTTTATCTGAGCTCAAGGTTTCATACAATAAATTAGACAACACTTTTTCCTTGACAAGACCAGTGGGCAAATCATTTAGGATACATGAGGGGACCAATCTGCAAGTTATATCAGTTTTTGTTTACTTTTTAGATTTGTTTCTTAAAAAAAGCTATATTTAACTGAGATGTACTCAGTGGTTTTTGACTCTACAGTTCATAGTCAAGAAGAGCTTATGGGGTGGCCTGTATCTATCCATCTGTTAGCACATGTTTTGTTGTCACTGTTTCTAAACTGCTTGGAGTATTGCTATGAAACTACCAATTGGACTTGGAATCTTGAAAATCTTGTTATCTTTGCTCCATCTGAATGGAATGTCATATCAGCATGGAGGTTTCACAAGAAAACATATTATAATATGTGATTCAGTTGTAAACCTTGGATATGATAACTCTCTGATTTCATCAAATTTATGGCAAGAAAGGATTTTTGGTGGACAGTTAGTTCAAGAGAAGCAGGGTAGTCCTCACACAATGGTCTTTGAACTAGTCCATAGGAGATTCCCTGTTCAGAATTTGGTGGAGACCCTTTGTAGATTTATTTAAAACAAGGTTAAAAGTAAGCTCTCATTTTATTTCCCCAGACCCAGACCCTGGTCGGTAGATGCTCTCAGTCTGAAGTGAAATTGTCTGTTTGCACAAGTACTTAAGAATGAAGGACCTCCACCTCTTAGTTCATTTTAACAGCCCCTGTGTGGCACTAATAACATGATTTAATGATCTTCTTGAACAGCTGGTAGACTAGGCCAGGTTATTGAACCAGAAGAGAAACTTTCTGTCACAGCACATGGACATTCTCCTAAACAACAGTCCTCAGATTCTCCACCTTCATGCTTGGTTCATCTCAAATGATCTATCCAAGTTTTAGAACAAAGTTGCCATTGTCCTCATCCAAAGTCTATGATCCCATGTGAAGAAAAGTTTAATCCTTGCTGTCCCACTATGAGTGCAGTGACTGATTTTCTTCTCCTTTTTGAAGAGACGATGCTTGGCTTCTATCAAGAGCTAAAGGGCAGTCCTGTCAAACATATTCAGATTTTCAAAAGGCTTTGCCTTTGGTTTATATTTTATAATAATTTCCTGATCAGGTATTTTGAGCTGCAGAGACGGTTGTTTCACTCTTTAATGCCTCGATAAATCTCTTGTGTGTCTTGTGTTTTTAATTAAAACTTCTATTGGAACCTCATTGCTCTCCTTACCATCTTTTAGACAAAGGAGCAAGATACAAGACATATCTATCAAACCAGACAATTATGAGATGATATCCATTGTCTGACAACCATAGTTTCAGCGGGAAAAAACAGCTCTCATCAGTAGCTTCATTTCCTTTACGGATTCCATTTTCAGTTGTATCTATGCTGAGGATGATCAAGATTGACTTTTTGTCGGGCTGGGCTTTATATTTCTGTTTGGCAGCTTCTAAAAGAAGGAAGTTTTCTTTTCTGTCCTTGAAAGGGGTTGGCTGATATTTTAAATTCCACTATTTCAAGGAGGATTGTCACAAAAATCAGGGAAGCTTTTCAGTATCTTGCTAAGTGGGACCATTCATTTATTAAGATTAAAGCTCATTAGATTTTGAACCATGGTCAGTCTAACTCATTTGCTTTCGGAGGATGGGATAAATGTGGCATTTTATCCATCTGCCTCTGTTCCTTGGTGCACCTAAAGCAAGGGATATTTTCTCCTGGGCCCAAAGTAATGGCACAAAAGTGGCAAAACAGTAGCAACTGGTAATAAATTACTGATATTGAAATATAGTTTGAGGATGGGCAAGACGGATAGATGTGTATGGACCAGTGTTGCAAGGTTGAACTTTAAAATATTTCTGGAAATCACCCTTTGAGAGGATGAATTCTCATCATACAGGAAAGGGCCAGTTCCATCTGGATGGATTAAGTTATGCAAAAGTAGCAGGTAGGTATTACCTTAGTAAAATTAGTTCTTAACCTCTTTCTCTGGTTGGTGTAGGTGCACAAAAAAGTTTTTCCTTTTTTTTTACTCTGGTGCATTTTGGGACATTTCTTGAAAATGTTTTATCATTGTGAGTTTGATATGGTTGTTGATAAAGATGTAGCTTTATTTTTCTCTGGCCCATGTTTTAAAAAAAAATAAATTCTTGAAATTTTTTCAAAGAGGGGGTTATTTTGGAAATTGAGTTTGTTAGTGTTCCACATCCCACACTACAGTGGAGGATTTATTGAAACCTTGAATGGGAGATTTCCGGTTGGTTTAGATGAGCAAAAGGTTTTACTTTCCTATGGCCCATTTGGGGGGAAATATTTTGAGAAATTGTTTAAAAGCAGGAAATTTGGATTATAAGGTTGTCATTTCTTCTCCTTCTAAACTGATTTAAGGATTATCCCTGCACTTATCCAAAGGGATATAGTCATGCCACATGCGTCAATTTGTCTCTGTTCATCCCTTTGTCCTTCCATCAGTTTCTTCATCCATGACAAAATTTCTCACTTCTCTCCACACACAGCTTGGAAAATTGTAATGAAACATTGTATGCTATATATGTAATTGGTGTAGATCTGCAGGAAGGTTTTAATTTTTTCCCTTGGTTGAGTTTGACGAAATTGTTTTGAAAATTTGAAGAAAAAGCGATATTTTATGTCAGTTCTTCTCTCAGACTGCTCAGGAGATTTATAAGTTAGATATTTGGTTTGGTTGATGTACAGTGAGTTTGTACCTTAATCATTTGGCTCATATTTGAGGACTTTTCTTGAAAAGTGGAATATGGAGAATTCATCTTGTTTATTTAGTATTTAGTCAACCTTTTATAGTATTACTGCTTGGTGTTTAAAGATGAGTAGGTAACATTCTGATCTTTCATTGCTCCAAAGGTCTTGGGAGATTGTCATTGTATATTCTTTGCCATATAGAAAAAAACATGTTCATAATAACATACCTGATTTCATATCTATAAAGCAGGTACATTTACTATTACTTCAATTTTTCAGGCAGCTTCAGGTGATGGTCAACAAGATGGCCAACATGTTAAGGCGCCATGGGGTCAAGAAAGGAGACAG
Source organism: Sinohyriopsis cumingii (assembly GCA_028554795.2). Classification (NCBI taxonomy): domain Eukaryota; kingdom Metazoa; phylum Mollusca; class Bivalvia; order Unionida; family Unionidae; genus Sinohyriopsis; species Sinohyriopsis cumingii. Next base: position 60,103,624 of record CM068825.1, read on the forward strand.
AGTAGCCATTTATCTTCCAAAGTCCCCAATTGCTGTGGCATCCATGCTGGCTTGTGCACAGATTGGAGCTGTTCATAGTGTAGTGTTTGCTGGATTCAGTGCAGAGGCCCTGGCAGGAAGAATTATGGATGGTAATGACTGGAATTTGATGTGCAGTGGATTTGTTTCTAATTTTGTTTTTTAACAGCACATCAAGGTATTAATGGTAATATTGTGCCAAGGCAGTTGAAGTAAAGTGTAAAGTTAAGTACTTTCTCCAGGGGCACATCACTGTAGCTGTACTGTTTTGTTCTGGGCAGGATTCCAACTTGCACATTTCTTGTTGAGTCTGGCATACTAATCACTTAGCTATTAATATGCAGTGGAACCAATCAAAACCACCTGAATCATCCAAGATCCATGTCCATCATGGCTGTAAAGTAGAGTCTGTAGCAGCTTCCTTATGATGCATTTAGCAACGAGTAATCCAGTTTACAGTCCATATGGCCAGTATTGCTGGTCTCTTTAGTGGCTGAAATTCCTAGGTTCCAATATATTTACTGTACTTTTCTCCATGTTTCAGACATTTTCGAATTAGCTGAGGAATGTGACTGAGAAACACATGTGTAACTCATTTTGATATTTTGGAAGTTTTATTAATATATTAATTGTTCATTTTCTAAACAAGGCAAAATGGTGTAGTTCAGAATTCTACATTAAATTACATAGTTTAAAGTTTGACACAAAAATGACTTGGGGAAGGAAAATGGTAGAGAAAATGCTGTTAAATTATTATTACAGAGCTTTAGATAGGGATCTTGTTTAAGTTCATTTGGTATTTTTTATTTATTTGTTGTATTCAGTTACCAGTATCTCATATTGTCATATTGATGCATACTGCTTCTCTTGTCTCAAAAGTCAGAAAACAGACTGATCTCTAGTTTAAAAATGCCTACATTAAAATTCTTACTTCGAACTTTTTTAATTCATTGACATCTTTTATATATGTAGGGAAACAATGGATAAGATTATGCCAAAGTTTTGGTAAATAGAATTCGGCTTCAAGGTAAGTTACATGTACTAAAGATCAAAATTTTTTACATTTGAAAATAGGTTTAAATTTTGTATTGGCCTTTTCATGACCATGTGGCTTAGGCTTGAACTAGGGTTGCAGAGGTGTATAGGCCTGTTCATGACCATGAGGCTTAGGCTTGAACTTGGGTTGCAGAGGTGTATAGGCCTTTTTATGACCATGAGGCTTAGGCTTGAACTAGGGTTGCAGAGGTGTATAGGCCTTTTCATGACCATGAGGCTTAGGCTTGAACTAAGGGATGCAGAGCTGTATAGAGAGCTTATTACTAATATGCTATCCAAGATCTTTATATTTGTCATTTTATTTCACCAGACCATAAGGCCAAGTTAGCTTATGCTATGGTAATCGTTTGTTGTCCTTTTTCCACTGTGTACCATGCATTGTCCATTCACAACTGTTGATTATGACAATTCTTAAAACTGCTTTATCAGTTTGCACAATATTTTACAGGGAGCATCTTGCATTTCACATCAGTGGATGTGAATATATCATCCGATGTGGCCATTGTTGCTAAAGGAGAAAAACCTTTCAACAATTTCTTGTCAAGAATCACTCAGTGGACTTAAACTAATTTAAGTTCTTTCAAACTGACATACATGATACAGATTCACTGTTAAATATGGTCACCATTACTAAAAGCAGGAAAACTGTTATAAAAACTTCTGATAAACTGTTGAAAAGAATAGGACCAAATTTAACAGAAAGCATCCTGATTTAAGGGTTCTCATTTTGGTAGAAATTGTGCAGAGGCCTTTCAGTATTGGACAAAACAAAACTTGACAAAGTTGGATACAGTGTCCAGACATAGAGGCCTTTCAGTATTGGACAAAACAAAACTTGACAAAGTTGGATACAGAGTGTCCAGACATAGAGGCCTTTCAGTATTGGACAAAACAAAATTTGACTACCTTGGATACAGTGTGTCCAGGCATAGAGGCATTTCAGTATTGGACAAAACAAAACTTGACAAAGTTGGATACAGTGTCCAGACATAGAGGCCTTTCAGTATTGGACAAAACAAAATTTGACTACGTTGGATACAGAGTGTCCAGGCTTTGAGGCATTTCAGTATTTAACAAATAAAATCAGAATTAGACTAAGTTGGACACAAATAGAGGCCTTTCAGTATTTAAGAAATGATGTTACCTAGACTTCACAAACAACTGTTCTTGTATTTGCTCTTCAGCAAATGTCAGCCAGGTGTGCAGCCTGAGGCCCAGTTGGGTCTTATGATTCTCCTGCAAATATTTTACATGATTACATTACATTAGGATAACTTTCTTTGCTACTTCTGAATCCAACCCTCCAGGAAAGACGTAAAATGAGGAAAGGTATTTTTGTCTATATAGTTCAATGTAGACAAAGGGAAGAAACTCTTACAGGTTAACTCCCCTCTCTACCTGCAAAAGATGGCTCGTGTATCCAGTTTCAACCAGTTTTTCACTTTCGCTCCACTAACTTGGATGTGCCAATAAACAATCCACTTTACTTTTCAGTGGTGCAGTAAGTAAAAATGTTTTATATGGTGCATATAACATTTTTGTAAAATCAAGTGAATGTATTGTTATTTTTGGAAATTATCATATTGTTCATTTTCGTCACATTTGACTTTAAAGGCAACATATATTTTCACCAGTGGAATTTCCAGGGTGTTGCCTTTATGCATTTACTTTAATTATAACTCATTTTATAGCATGGTTGGGATTTATTTCAGTTATACATATATAATTTTGTATGTACTTGTTTGTTTATTCTTGTCATTACAGAAATTACAACATGGTGCAACAAATGTAAGAGATTCAAAGTAGTGGATGACATTCATGAAACATATCTGCTGTGTACAAATTGCTTTTTGTCACACTTGTAAAGCGTGTACAGTCTGTAAAGAAAATACATGGCCTAATGTCCTTAGAAGACAGCTCAAGGGCTGCAAAAAAAATGGATGACTGGACAGCTAGCTTATACCATCCAACCATCATAGCATTTATCAACTGCCATATGCCATTCCAACTGTTGACCAACTGATCCAGCCATTGAGGAGTGCGATATGTGACTTCTGTGGTCATGATTCGCTTCTGTTAGACTGGCCAACTGGTCAGATGCATTCAAACAGTTAAAGTATCTTACACTGAACATACTGCACAGCGAAACCAATTATTATGACCAAACATTAATATACCACTTCAGATTGAATTGGTTTTATTCATAGAACTGTCCTGCTGTGCCAAACCAGAATTATAATATACCACCACTTTTGGTGGCAAATCCAATGGAAACAGTGTTGTGTGTTGATATGGCATAGACACTATCCCCTGCTAAATGAAGATGATGAAGTGGAAATGCCTGTATCATCCGATCCAACAATGGAACAGATGGATTTAAGGTTTAAGGCAGCTACAGAAGAAATCCATCTTATCCTGTCTGCATCCGGATGTTAGCCTCCACATACTGTCATTCCAATATACTTGGTCAAAGCCTCTGTTGATGCAGACAGTGATGATGATAGTCCATCTTTTAGGACATTGCCTTAGTGAGCAAAAGTTGCAGAAAACACGATGTATCGCAGAACAAATTTGCAACCACAGTAATGCAAAAGCCTCTTTTCCATGAGTATGTTGCCAGCCAGCTTCTTGTCTTACTGATATGTCACATTCTGATGCATACTGTTTGGAAATACCTAAATGTTGACTTTCCTCTACCTGCTGGTGACCCACCCATGGGCGCTGGTCACCTTTTTTGTCAGACTTGGATAAGTCTTTCCTGTAAACAGTTTTGTCCTTTCTTTTGGCCTGAACCTGAACCATTGTGTCTTCACATGAATCTATGTAATCAGAAGGTTCAGGATGACCACCTCCACAGTGAAGATGGCCTACCTGGATGACATTCTTCAAAAACATGGGTAAGTTCAATTTTGGTCCAAGATATGAACAACCTTATTACCCTCATGCACAGTCTCAGGTGGTTAATAAAGGTGGAGAAGTCAGACTTTATTCCTTCTCAACATTTCATCCCTCTCAGTATATAATTCCTTACATACATCAGTCTAGTCTGTCTCCCTCCCAAATGCTTCAAGAACATCATATATGCATAAGAGAGGATTTCAGACAAAACATTTATTTTAGCAAGGGAGTTTCTTCAACTCCTTTGCCTGTTCCCTGTGGTGTTAGATTGTTTCACCTTGGCTGCTATTACATGTACACATTACTATAGATGGCCTTTCTATCCGAATGCCGATCATTCACAAGCCATGTAGATCAGAATATTATGTTATTGACCAGACTTTTTGTGTCTTTTATGTCTGGAAAGCAAGACATACACCACAAGTGCTTGCAATTTTGTTAAAGGGAGTTAGAAAATCAGTGTACATTAATACTCACATGAACAGATACATCTTGAAAATCTCAGCTCATGAAATCTATGCAGTTTCCACAGGTCTGGCATTCAGACGAAATGTCACCATTTGCAACATAGTGGAGTGGAGTCAGCTGGATAATATGCCTAGACCACTTCCAGCTTTTGTCTGTGGGACTTGGCCTCTCAGAGGAGAGACATAAACCTCATCATATCAGTGGTAGCTGCCCAGTCAGTAACCACTCCCCTGTTATGAAAGCACATCCTTGTAACCAGTTGGTATTGGCGACTTTTGCTGGGTTCACCTGGGAAAAACTGAATAGGTAAGACCAATTAAGTAGGGGTGCACGATAATATTGAATACCGGTATATTGTGGTATTAAACCGATGATAGAATAATTGCAATATAACTTTCTTATATCAATATAGTACAATATTTACATAAATTTTGATAAAAATTTGCAACCAGACTCTGTTATTTTTATAAATTAATATTAGTGATATTTCATTACTTAGAATAGTTTCTGATTTACATTGACCTATTGAATTCCATACCTCTACCTCTGGCAGTCTGCTTCAGTAACATTTCAACTTTGTTTCCTGTGAAGTTACAGCATGGGTAATTGAAAGTTACATGTCTGTGAATCTTCATCCCACTGAAGCTTAAACTTCTTTTTGTCAATAAATAAGTACCTTGCTGATACTGAAGGCTAATTGACATTGACCTTGAGTTACAAGTATTTCAAACATGGTTGAGTACATCCTGGTGAAAAATTCAAAAGTGCAGTCATCCATATGGATTCATTTTGTGTTAAGAAAGAGCAAAAGGGATGGTAGAATTGATGACGCAATTGCTATGTGCAGACTATATGAGGCTTATGTTGATTTTTCCTGTGGAACCACAAATCTAACCTACTATATGAACAAGCATCATCATGGGGAAAATGGTAATTACAAGATGACAGACAATAGATCATCGATGTCTGCTAATGGAAGTTCATCGGGTGAAGATAATTCTGATCTTACTAAAGCTTAAACATCGCAGCCAACCCAAAGAACCATACCAGGGTCCATTGGCACAAAATATTCCTCCCATTCTTCATGTGCTTTACTGATAACTGACAAAGTGTGCAGATTTATCATGAAGGACTTGCGTCCATACAAAATAGTGGATTCAGTTTAGAGACCTTTTACATATACTAGATTCTTGATATAATGTTCCAGGTAGAAAGCAGAATGCAGAGGTGGTCATTCCTAAAAGATATGCTCAAGTCAAAGCACTGGTAACAGAAGACCTATGAAATGTTGAGACGGTTGCATTGACAACAGATAGTTGGATGTCAAGGGCAACTGAATCATATCCAACAATAATGTCAGCTAACATTGATAAGGATTCTTCAAACTAGGCTCATGTATGAAGGGCACACAGAAGAGAATACAGCTGCTGTGATTCATGAGGCCCTCAAAGAGTGGGAAATACAGTATATCCCCATAACACCTATCATATCAGATAATGCATCTAACATGGACAAGGCAGGGACTCTTTGAGGATGCAACTTTCACATCAAGTGTTATGCATATATATTTAATTTGGCTACACAAAAGTGTCTCAAAATTAGACACACTAAAATTCTCCTCAGCAGGATTTGTTGAATAGATGAGTTCTTCTGCCAAAGTACAACTACAGCAGCTAAACTAAGAAGCCAGGCTGAATTGCTGGGCCTGCCAGATCATAAGCTCATAGCTGATGTGCCCACTAGATGGAACAGTACTTATGCCATGATTTCAAGGTATCTTGAAACGCAGTGTGCAGTAATTGCTGTTTTGAGGTTGAAAGATCTTGCTAAAATAAAAGAGAAAGATTTAAACACATTGTCAGATGATGACATTTGTGTGGCAGATGAGGTTGTTGTTATGTGGTCGAATTTTCCCATAGGAACATCTTTGAGGATGCAACTTTCACATCAAGTGTTATGCACATATATTTAATTTGGCTACACAAAAGTGTCTCAAAATTTAGACACACTAAGCACAAGTGATAAAGTTACCTGTTGTTCTGGCATGCAAGAACTTCTTGATAATGTTTACATAAGTGGTGTTGAGACTTCAGAAACATAAATGGAAGAACTAGAAGAAGAGCTTAAGAACAATAGTGTTTCCATAGATTCCCTTGAATTCAAATCCCCTTCATCTGTGGAAAAATCATGAGCAGAGACTTCCTAGATTAGCTAAGCTTGCTAAATCCTTATTTTGCATCCAAGCAACCAGTGTCCTTACTGAGAGGGTGTTCTTTACTGCTGGAGATAGAGTAAATGCACAACATTCAGCCCTAAAACCAAATCATGTTGATGCTGTTACCTTCTTAAAGAAAAATATGAAATAAGTTTCATAGTGTGATTTTCTAGGCAGTACAGTTTGAACTACACTGGGTAAAAGTGAAAATCAAAAGACCAATCTGGAGTTTTATGCATTTGTGTTTATCAGAATGTAAACCACAAACTGCACCTAGTTCATACAAAATACTTCAGTAGTACCTCATTTTATTTCTTTGTTAGGTTCCAACTATTGTACTGCATTTTATTTGTTTTCTCTAGTGCATTTTAATTATGCAATTAAATAATTTTATTTCCTTTTTTGCATTTGTGCATTCATTTTATTTCAATAAATTAACAGTAATAAAAATAGATAATTTATTTTCTTTTTTCCAGCTAAGGCTGAGACAGTTATCACAGCTGATCAGGGTCTGCGAGGAGGGAAGAAAATAGAGCTGAAAAAAACTGTTGACAACGCTGTGGCCTTATCAGATTGTGTAAAACGAGTTTTTGTCTACCAACGGACAGGAGCTGATGTTCCTATGGGAAAATTCGACCTCAGTCTAGAAAAGGTTATATACAGCCCAGCCTCATACTGGTCACCATTGTTTAATGTTCCTCTCTGTTTCCAGCTAGTGTTTGAATTTGCCATCCATTATTTATATATATATATATATATATATATATATATATATATATATATATATATATATATATATATATATATATATATATATATATATATATATATTGCCTATGAGACATACCCCTTTAACACACACATATTGTACCATATCATGACAGGCTAGCTTGCACCATTATTAATGAAGATGTTTATAATATTATAATACAGATTGTGTTGCAAATGAATATATATATATATATATATATATATATATATATATATATATATATATATATATATATATATATATATATATATATATATTGTACAGTTCTTGGTTTCATTAACTATACTTTGCAACAAAGACAACACCATTAAAATTAGTTTCAGTTACAGAAAAAAGTGATGTTCGATTTCTGCAGTTATATTTGAATGTAAATGTATATTCTACATGCTAAATTGTTGTAAATTTCATTGTTAGGGCTTAGTTGTACAATATAATATGCTCCTGAAGTTTTAAATCCACCATAATGTCTTGCCAAAATGTCAGTATGATTTTCTTGACTCTTGGTTATAGACTTTGTAAGCTTTAGGTAACAAAATTGTGATGACAATTTAGTTAATACTGTGTTGGTGCTTCTGATCACCAAAATCACTTGGCAATATAAAAAATTTCAGATGTTGATTCATTTTTTTGAGAATCCAGCTTGTTGAGTATATGAAGATTTAGTGGTTTGTTATGTTGTTGTCTGCAGATAACTGCCCTGAAGTCACTGGTCTCTGCTAGTATTACATAGTTTTGAAATTTTATAATATGAATTAAGGGACTAAATATTTTTACAAAAAGAATAAGCAGAAATGTATATTTAGCAATACAACTTTTATTAGCATGCAAAGAAAAATTTCAGAGAAATAGTGTAACTTTGAAAGAAAATAATATTGTAAATAATCAGGTGTGTCTAAAGTTGAATTGGAACCAAATGTGGAAAGAAAAAATCCATAGTTCGGACTAAATAATTTAGCATGCTGCTAATTTTGGTCAAAATTTTGTCAGCTACTTGGGAAATTTTTGCATCAGCATGGTTATATCATAATTTGGTGTGAAACAATTTACTTTTACATTTCCTTGGTTACAGGAGATGGAGAAAGAGTCATCACAGTGCAAACCAGAAGTGCTAGATAGTGAAGATATTCTCTTTATGTTGTATACCTCAGGTTCTACAGGGAAACCTAAGGGTATTACCCACTCTCAGGCAGGCTACCTCTTGTATGCTAATGTCACCATGAAGGTAAGGTCATTATATAGTTTTGCATTGTTTAGAAACAATTGTTATGACTTTGATACTAAGGTACAGTGCTCAGCTAATATATTGTTGTTTTCTTAGCTCAATCAGTCTCAGACCAGAAGAGCTTATGTGATTGCTTGTTGTCTGTCATTCAACATCTGCCATCTGTATGTCCATATATATGGATAAGTTTGTTATCACTGCTCCACCAAAACTGCTTGGAGGATTGACATGGAACTTAACAAAAATATGCATCCCATGATTTCGTTTGTCCTTAATGAAAATGGTGCTGCTTAGGCATCAAGTATGGCCACCACAGCAGCCATCTTGAAAATCTTGTTATTGCTAGTCCTTGTGAATGCTTGATCATATCTGCATGGGTTTTGCATGAAAAGATTTCTTGTCATATCTAGATGGTCTTAAATGAAAATGGTTCTAATCTGGTGTACATTATGGCTGCCATGACAACCATTTTGAAAGCTTGTTATTGCTACTCCTCCTGAATGGAAATTCATATTGGCATGGGGTTTTCACCATAAGATGTCCTGTTTCATCTGTTTGGTCCTAAAAAAATATGTTGGGGCCAGGTTGTCTTTTATGGCCATTACAGCACCCAGCTTGAAAATCTTAATGACTATTCCACTTATATTAAGTTGGGATTTTCACTAGAAGACTTAAGATGTCTGGTTGGTCTTAAAAGAAAATGGTGCTGATCTTAAAGCCAGCATGGCCACCACAGCAAAAAAATCTTGTTTTTGCTACTCTTCCTAAATGGAAGACATATCAGCATGGGGTTTTCAACAGGAGACTTCTTATGGTGTCTAGTTGGTCTTGAATACAAACAAATTTTGCTAATCTGATATCCATCTTGGCCACCACAGCAGCCATCTTGAACATCTTATTCAATATTTTATTATGGGGGTCAGTAGAGGAATGAAATTATCCTCTTAGAAAACTGGAAAACTCTCAATCTACTAATTGAAGAAAATATGGTTTTTAATAGAGGACGTTTTCATGTACGCATTGAAAATGTCAGGTTGAGAAGTGTTGCAGCTATATTTGGTTAAAAATGATATATTTTATGTAGTAATAGTAGCAGTGAAGGGCCATTGGTCTTTGACTTATTCAGCTCTTGTAGGAGATATCACTTCCCTCACCCAAGTAGATCAGACAATGAAAATCATTGTTGGGCCTCTGGAATTTCACATCTTTACACTGAAAAAGAATAGATACTGGAGAGAATTTCACTACAAAAAAGTCAAAATTGGAATTTTCAGTCTCCAGGTGAGGTAAATATTTACACCTGGCTGGTTTATTTTGTTGATCAGTGTTTTTTTTATGTCTTTGAATTCTGCAAATATATCATGATCACTGTTACATTTTGGGCATTATTTTGAAGAATGCTACATATACTAATTTATAAGTTGAGTCTTACTGCAAAACAGCATTCACCTTGATAATGTATCATCAGCTCAGGGTCAGTGTTTTTATTCTACTGATTACTCCAAAAAAATTGCACAGACCAAGATCTACTGGCACATTATGCAATGGCAGGTCTGGCTCTGAGCAGTTTGTAATTGGACTCAACTTCTAAGCAATTATAAATGGTAGTGGTAATGTCATGAAAATTTCAGTTAAATACACATGCAGTCGACACAGATCCTAAAGTAAAATTTCAGTTAAATACACATGCAGTCAACACAGATCCTAAAGTAAAATTTCTCCAAAGGGCTATGTTGAATACGATAATTTTTAAATTATCAAGAGATTGACGTGTGTCTTTGCTCTGTTAAGTTTTGATTGCATCCAGTATATTTCTTGATAGTTGAGCCAACTTCTTTACTATAATAATTCACATAACAAGGTTGTTATCTAAGCTGTGAATGACAAGACATATAAGTTTCCTCACCATTTATCCTTTCTTGTTTATCACTTTTGTCTCATCTTTGAATGCCAATGCAATCATTTTTCTCAACATTCACTCCCATGTATCACTTTTATCTTGTATGTGGCAAGACATATAATTTTTTTTCATTAACATTAAGATTTTACATTTATGTTGCTTTATTTAACTAAAACTTTGCTATATTACTACCATATGCCTAAAGTTAAAAGCCTGTTATGCATGGATTTCCTATCTCACCTGCAAAAGCTGAGAACTGCATCACCATACTTAAGTTCACCAATGAGATGCTGCAATTTGTAGAACTCTTGTTTAGCTTATGCATCAAATTTTCAGCATGTGTTTGACTACAAGGATGGCGAGATATTTGGTTGTGTGGCAGATGTGGGGTGGATCACAGGCCACAGCTATGTGGTATATGGACCACTCAGTAATGGTGCCACCACTGTGCTCTTTGAGAGCACACCACTCTACCCAGATCCAGGTAATACTACAAAATTTGTTTGATCATACTCCTTGCACGAATTAAATTTAGGATTGTTTTGTTGATCTTTGATTGTACTTGATGATAACTTAGAAAAAGTGAGAATAAGTGCAAAGCACAGTTCGTGATCATATAATGCATGAAAATGAAGAATGTTTGGATATTTAAATGAGGTCTGGTTCCTGATAAGACAGCATTTATGTTCTATAATATCACAAGTGCAATGGGTATAATTTCAAAATAGACATTCATTTCATCTGTATTTGTTGCCGATAATTTTGTGTTGACAGAAGGTTGATATAGTAATCACCATCCATGTTCATATTTGTCCATATGTACACCTGTCAGCACTCTAGGTAACTTCAGTGTTAAAGTTTTATTCTTACTTGAATTAAAGGTGGGCTGATCTGACTGCATGATGTAGTTGTATTGGTGGCCATCTTTAAAGTTTTTTATTACTTCTGTTTGTGGACATTTAAATAACACACAATACATAGGTTCAATATAAACTTTATTGTAAATATAAATAGTCTTTGGCATAATGGGGGCAAATCCTGTCCGAGCTCTGAATTGTTTCTTTAGGAATACCTCAGGAAGAGAGACTTGGGGGAGTTTGTAAGGTTTTGAAGAGTGTCTGACACCTGTATGTGGAGCCGCAAGGGGCTGATACGAGGAATATAGGGACACTGATAACCGAAACTCGATAAGTCTGATCCTGAGGATTGCTATGATAACAAACATCAGCCTATACAACATACATGCACCCTAGGAAGTGGGTATGAAGTATATGGGCATAATAGTTGAGTGCATTTAAGTACTGACACAAATTGGGGGTCAAAAGTCAAGTTGTGAATGCATGAAACTTGGCAATGGCCCCTGAATTGTTTCTATAGGAATACCTCAGGAAGAGAGACTCCGTGGAGTTTGTAGGGTTGTGCAGAGTGTCCAACACCTGTATGTGGAGCCGCAAGGGGCTGATACGAGGTATATAGGGACACTGATAACGGAAACTCAATAAGTCTGATCCTGAGGATTGCTATAATAACATCTGCCAATACTCCATATCTGCACCGTAGTAAGCGGGTGTGAAGTATATGGGCATAATAGTTGAGTTCATTTAAGATCTGACACAAATTGGGGGTCAAAAGCAAAGCTGTAAATGCATGAAACTTGGCAATGGCAATAACATTAGCTGATTTGATAAAGGGCCCCTAGAACAGAGCTGGAACGGTACGCTATGCAAGAAATGTCCCAAATGAACAACACGGTGGAAGGAGGGGAGGTGGGTGGTTCTTTCTGCAAATAATGTTAAAAATTAAATGCAGCATCTGCACTGAAAGGAATGCATCTCTACAGGTGTATCAGTTATATGAATGACGCCTAACTGACAATGTTTGATCAAATGCTACAACTCAGTCATCTGATTGGTTCAATATGACAACGTATCTAAATTTAGTTACTAGCTTATTAACATATATTGGCTGCAATGACATCATGTCTGGGCAGAGAACCATAGTAGACAAAGAGGGGCCTAGCATGGAGACAGAAGGATGTACTGTGTATTACTTAAACTACATTTAACCAATTAAATTATAATTTAAATGACACACAATACATAGGTTCAGTATAAACTTTATTGTAAATGTAAATAATCTTTGGCATAATGGGGGCAAATCCTGTTACAGCACACTGCACCAGTCGAGCTCTGAATTGTTTCTCTAGGAATACCTCAGGAAGAGAGACTTGGGGGAGTTTGTAGGGTTGTGAAGAGTGTCTGACACCTGTATGTGGAGCCACAAGGAACTGATACAAGGTATATAGGGACACTGATAACCGAAACTCGATAAGTCTGATCCTGAGGATGCCATGATAACAAACATCAGCCAATATTCCATACATGCACTGTAGGAAGTGGGTATGAAGCATATGGGCATAATAGTTGAGTGCATTTAAGTACTGACACAAATTGGGGGTCAAAAGTCAAGTTGTGAATGCATGAAACTTGGCAATGGCCCCTGAATTGTTTCTATAGGAATACCTCAGGAAGAGAGACTCCGTGGAGTTTGTAGGGTTGTGCAGAGTGTCCAACACCTGTATGTGGAGCCGCAAGGGGCTGATACGAGGTATATAGGGACACTGATAACGGAAACTCAATAAGTCTGATCCTGAGGATTGCTATAATAACATCTGCCAATACTCCATATCTGCACCGTAGTAAGCGGGTGTGAAGTATATGGGCATAATAGTTGAGTTCATTTAAGATCTGACACAAATTGGGGGTCAAAAGCAAAGCTGTAAATGCATGAAACTTGGCAATGGCAATAACATTAGCTGATTTGATAAAGGGCCCCTAGAACAGAGCTGGAACGGTACGCTATGCAAGAAATGTCCCAAATGAACAACACGGTGGAAGGAGGGGAGGTGGGTGGTTCTTTCTGCAAATAATGTTAAAAATTAAATGCAGCATCTGCACTGAAAGGAATGCATCTCTACAGGTGTATCAGTTATATGAATGACGCCTAACTGACAATGTTTGATCAAATGCTACAACTCAGTCATCTGATTGGTTCAATATGACAACGTATCTAAATTTAGTTACTAGCTTATTAACATATATTGGCTGCAATGACATCATGTCTGGGCAGAGAACCATAGTAGACAAAGAGGGGCCTAGCATGGAGACAGAAGGATGTACTGTGTATTACTTAAACTACATTTAACCAATTAAATTATAATTTAAATGACACACAATACATAGGTTCAGTATAAACTTTATTGTAAATGTAAATAATCTTTGGCATAATGGGGGCAAATCCTGTTACAGCACACTGCACCAGTCGAGCTCTGAATTGTTTCTCTAGGAATACCTCAGGAAGAGAGACTTGGGGGAGTTTGTAGGGTTGTGAAGAGTGTCTGACACCTGTATGTGGAGCCACAAGGAACTGATACAAGGTATATAGGGACACTGATAACCGAAACTCGATAAGTCTGATCCTGAGGATGCCATGATAACAAACATCAGCCAATATTCCATACATGCACTGTAGGAAGTGGGTATGAAGCATATGGGCATAATAGTTGAGTGCATTTAAGTACTGACACAAATTGGGGGTCAAAAGTCAAGTTGTGAATGCATGAAACTTGGCAATGGCCCCTGAATTGTTTCTATAGGAATACCTCAGGAAGAGAGACTCCGTGGAGTTTGTAGGGTTGTGCAGAGTGTCCAACACCTGTATGTGGAGCCGCAAGGGGCTGATACGAGGTATATAGGGACACTGATAACGGAAACTCAATAAGTCTGATCCTGAGGATTGCTATAATAACATCTGCCAATACTCCATATCTGCACCGTAGTAAGCGGGTGTGAAGTATATGGGCATAATAGTTGAGTTCATTTAAGATCTGACACAAATTGGGGGTCAAAAGCAAAGCTGTAAATGCATGAAACTTGGCAATGGCAATAACATTAGCTGATTTGATAAAGGGCCCCTAGAACAGAGCTGGAACGGTACGCTATGCAAGAAATGTCCCAAATGAACAACACGGTGGAAGGAGGGGAGGTGGGTGGTTCTTTCTGCAAATAATGTTAAAAATTAAATGCAGCATCTGCACTGAAAGGAATGCATCTCTACAGGTGTATCAGTTATATGAATGACGCCTAACTGACAATGTTTGATCAAATGCTACAACTCAGTCATCTGATTGGTTCAATATGACAACGTATCTAAATTTAGTTACTAGCTTATTAACATATATTGGCTGCAATGACATCATGTCTGGGCAGAGAACCATAGTAGACAAAGAGGGGCCTAGCATGGAGACAGAAGGATGTACTGTGTATTACTTAAACTACATTTAACCAATTAAATTATAATTTAAATGACACACAATACATAGGTTCAGTATAAACTTTATTGTAAATGTAAATAATCTTTGGCATAATGGGGGCAAATCCTGTCACAGCACACTGCACCAGCCGAGCTCTGAATTGTTTCTATAGGAATACCTCAGGAAGAGAGACTTGGGGGAGTTTGTAGGGTTGTGAAGAGTGTCCGACACCTGAATGTGGAGCCGCAAGGGGCATATACGAGGTATATAGGGACACTGATAACCGAAACTCGATAAGTCTAATCCTGAGGATTGCTTTGATAACAAACATCAGCTGATACTCCGTACATGCACTGTAGGAAGCGGGTATGAAGTATATGGGCATAATAGTTTAGTATATTTAAGTACTGGCACAAATTGGGGGTCAAAAGCCAAGTTGTGAATGCATGAAACTTGGCAATGGCCCAAACGAAGTGAAGGAAGTTCTGTGACTATGGAACAGTGCGTCTGTAACGAAGGCCCTCAATTTAAGGAAATGAAAGGATTAAGATAATAATGATTGATAATGCAGTAACGTGGAAAATGCGTGAACTAGATTTCAAACTGCATAATAATCCAGATGTGCCTAAAGGTAGTAATATTAGATATATGTATTTGATAACCAGTTAGGAATTCACATGCCCATTAATAGAAGATACAGCTGGAATGACAATGTAGCAAAGCATGTGAAAATGAATGACTAGCATGAACAGCTGTACAACGTCTCTGAAGTGTTCCAATTTGTATGATGGTACCTTTTTCTTAGATGCTCCTCAATGCAGAATGAATAGGCGTTTATCCATATGAAATATCATGTTCAACATACACTGCTTGTTTGTTGCAGTAATAATGGGCTCCACGAATAGCAAATTATCCACACCGCAACAAAGCAAAATAAGCCAGTGCACAATTAGGTTGTAGTAATAATTCAGTGGACTCCATATCAAATTAGAGGCCCCAAAGAGAATGCCAGTTTGAACATAACAATCTTTTTGGAAGGAATGGTGTCCAAAGCACATGACACTAAATGTATGTACACAAATGTTCCTGAGCAGAAAGAAGATGGTTAGGAAGAAATCTGATGTAGCGCATATAACATGACAAAGACTGTTGTCCGAAAGTTGAAATAAAATGGACCTCCATACCAACTCCAGCTGCAGATGTGGCTGCACCATGACCTCCAGCCAAAGCACTTTGCTGCTGCCAACTCAAATACTGCTCCAGACAGGACATAGGACACAACAACAAGTTCCAAAAGATTGATATGTTGAGACCAACATGAAAAGAGGTCCTTTTTTTATATAAAACATTTATATTTTGAATTGAATTTGAATCACATCTCGAATCCTCAGGCAGTTGCTTGTGGAATCTGTCTGCAATGCTCAAACTGTAAATTCACCATGTTGCAAGAATCCAGGAAATGCTACTAGACATGTGCACTGCAGCAACAAGTCCACAGCCGGTGAACTCCCTCTCGCAACATGGATGACAATTGCACCACCATCCTGTATGTAATATGGAATCGGGACGTACTATGATATAAAATAAAATGCAGCATCAGCATTGAAAGGAATGCATCTCTACAGGCGTATCATTTAAATTAATGATGCCTAACTGACAATGTTTGATCGCATGCTACAACTCAGTCATCTGATTGGTTCAGTATGACAGCGTTTCTAAATTTAGTTACTAGCTTATTAACATATATTGGCTGCAATGACATCATGTCTGGGCAGAGAACCATAGTAGACAAAGAGAGGACAAGCAAGGAGCCAGAGAAGGATGCACTGTGTATTACTTAAACTACATTTAACCAATTAAATTATAAGATAATTGTAATTGCATAAAAGAACACTTCTTGTAGTAGAACATTCAGAAATATTCTCTAAGCCCTGTCCATGCTCATATACATATTTAAATATTTTTAAATAAATCAGAAACTATGAAGTTCGAAATTTACTACACTAAGAAAAAGTAAGATAAATCTCAAGTTGGAGCAGTCAGTGCTATGGGTTTTGAGTTATTGTGACTGCAAATATATTTTGATTCCAATTTTTATGTCTAATTGCTTGTGAGCATGATAATACAGACAAGTATGAATGGATTTTAATCAAACCTGTTTGTAGAAATATCTGAATAACACCTTGTCTTATGCTAGTTCAATAACTTATTCATTTTTTCATTACATTAATGTGTACATATTATTAAATCAGGCAGTTGTAAAGTAGATGTACTTGTAATCACATGGATACATATCCCTACAATTCAGGCATGTGTTTTTTTTATATGGTAAACAACATACATTCCTCAGCTTGCAAAACCTTTGGAACAATGAAAGATCAAAATGTTTCCAACACATCTGTAAATATCCTGCATTACCAAATACCTAGCCTGCAAAGTTTTAATAAAATCTTTCTTACAGTTTGGAAGAAGAAGCAGTTACAAGTTGAATTATCGTAAATGCACCTTTTTCAACAGATTTTCAAGAAAAGTCCCGAAAAATGGATGAGGAAAAAAGTAAAACCTTATTGCATAGCCACAACATCTACATATCAAGCCAGTAGAGTTTCTGTAAAATCTTCCAACCAGTGTGAAAGAAGTGGTATTGAATTAAATTTCCATAATATTCCTTTTTATTGGACAGTTTTTTTCAAGAAACGTACCCACAAATGGTCCAGAGGAAACAAACTTCAAACCCTTTTGTGCAACTGCACCAATCAAATAATCTAACCTACAAAGTTTTAATGCAATCATCTTAGCTATGATGAACCAAATACTCAGACTTCTCTCTATTTTCTACTCTTTTTTTTTGGATTTTATTGAAGCTCTGAAGATTATATATGTGAATGGTGTAGACCTGCAATATAATGTTACTTTTTTTCTGGCCAGTTTTGGGGGAAATTTATTGAAAAAAATGTCAAATATTAAGCTTTACAATGCATCTTTGAATAATCTGCTTATTTTTGATGATTTTTCAAGAAATATTCCCAAAGTTAACCAAGGGGAAAAGTAATTTCTAACTACAAAGTTTCAGTATAATTGACCAGAAGATGTAGAATGATATGTGATGACAAACTGACATTCCACAATATCCCAGTGCCCATTTTTCTGCTCGATTGACCAATCAGCGAGCGCTATTATACACACCTCCAGACAATGTTTACGTCTGCCATTTTCCTCTGACAAGCTGCTTCTGTCGATATCAACTTAGCTATTGTATATATTTACAAATTTCGCAACGGTTCGGCAATTTTTCGATTCACAGTGGTGAAGAGGTGTCAGTGGGGGCTTCACAATTCTGATAGTCGTTATCCAGATCATCAAAATGGAGGAGTTAAGTTTATTCCCTTCCCGAAACCAAGACATAACTGAATAGCAGAGAACTTGCCCCATGGAGAACTTGCCCTGGGAGAACTCATCCCAGGTGTCAGGAGAAGTTGCCCTATGGTGGTCGAAGAAGTCGCCCCAAGGATCATATATAGTAATTCTGAGATGTCACCACATGGTTAAGGCTTTATTTATTGTTGTTTTTCTTAAACTTAATAACTTATTAAATGTATAAAATTTTCAATTTTTCAACTTTTCCATTTGATCAACTCTGCTTCTGTACTTAACGAAAAATAAGTGTTATCTGTCCCTTTTGCTCTGCTCTTCAAATCATTAGATGCAATTTAATAATATTTGTAGAGATAGTGTTATCAATATTTTTTATTACAGTTACATCTAAAAATGAAACGTATACTAGATGCAGTATAAGTAAATTTAATCATCGGGTGAAAATGATTTAGGTGATCAGTAATTTTTTTCAGTTCTTCATTTGAATGCTTCCAGATCATAAATATGTCATCTAAAAATCTGAACCAAAGAGATGGATTAAACTTTTCGTTTTGAATAAAATCCTTTTCTAATTCCCCATGAAAGGGAAGAGTATATAGGAGCCATATTAATACCCATTATCTGTATGTAATTCGTATTATTAAATTGAAAATAATTATTTTCCAAGATATGTTTTTATTATTTTACAAATATCTTCGCTAGATAGTGTGCTATTATTAGGATTGTTATCAAGAAAATATTTGCACGCTTCAATACCATCTGCATGCGGAATGTTGGTATATAATGATGTTACATCTAATGATACCAGGATTGAAATTATTAGATAGATGTGGAATGGACTTCGACTTTTTAATGAAAGTAGTTGTATCTTTAATGTATGATGTTGTTGTTGTTCTTGTTGTGGGGTTTAACACCATTTTTCAGCACACGATAGGCTATACATGGCCAGTATTAATGGTGGAGGAAGAACCCGGGAAAACCCTGGAAAGAACCACCGATCCACGAGAAGCTACTGGCAAGCTTTCTCATATACCCACGTTGGCTGAATTCGAGACTCGAACCGACGCTGATAGAGGTGAGATGGCAGTGATCCGTAATGGAGAGCGCTCTAGACCACTCGGCCACTCCGGGCCCCGCCTTTAATGTATGAAGGAAGTGATTTCATTAAAGGTTGTAAAACACTATCAATAAATTTGGATAGGTTTTCGGTATATGAATTACAGCCTGATATAATGGGTCATCCTGGAAAATTTAAAGCTAAAAAGTGGTCAGGATTTGTATGAGTTTGGGTAATATGTAGAATTGAGGTGTACGTATTTTAGGAGGGAAAGTATCAAATTCCTCATATACAGAATTATTATTTTTGAGGTGTATGTATATTAAGAGGGAAAGTATCAAATTCCTCATATACAGAATTATTATTTTTGAGGTGTATGTATATTAAGAGGGAAAGTATCAAATTCCTCACATACAGAATTATAATTTTTGGCGATCTCATTAATGCATGTTGAATTTTTTTATTTAATTTCTAATTGATGTTCAACTTCTTTAACATAATCATCTTGATTCACAATAATAATAGTGTTTGACTTATCATCCTTTTTAATCACTATACTGTCGTCATTCATTAGATTATATACAGACTTAATTTCATCCTTATAAATATTACTATGATATTGCTTTAATTTAGTTAATATCTCTTTTGTGATCACATATATATAAAAATATAAATATGAATCACGTAAAAGATGACTTAATTCTGTTATGAAAAGGTTATTTGGGTGACAAAATTTTGGATGACTTCTCCAACCAATTGGGGCGACTTCTCCAACCACTCTGGGGCGACTTCACCAGATACGTGGGGGCAAGTTCCCTGCATACCGACGTAACTTAGAGAAGTGCAAGCAATGGATAAATGCTCACACTTTCTGTCTTTGTCTCATTGTTGTTTCATATGGCAAATATTGCTCACCAATATCGTCTGGTATATCTTTTAATGTTATCACACCTGCCATTTTCACAGAATGTTTGTCGGAGGTTAAGAGGTTGTCAGGTCACATATTCGGTAGGCGGAGCGATCTACCTTCTGGCGTCAGGTCAATTTTCAAGAAATTGCCCAAAAAATGAATCAGAGGAGAAAAGTAAAACCGTGTTACTCATCTGTACCAATCATTTTACAAACCTACAAAGCTTCAGTGCAGTTCTCCAACTGTTGTGGCAGGATGAGTGATGTCAAACTGAATTCTTCAAATACATGCTTTCTTGACAATTTTTCATGAAAAATCCTACAAAATGGGCCAGATTTAAAAAGTTTAACCCAGTTGTGTGTCTACACTAAAAACATACCTAGCATTCATAGTTTCATTGAAATAGTTAAACTTGTGCCAAGTCCAAGCAGTGACAAGCTGAATTATCAAAATAGATTCCCATTTTAAAATTTTAAAAGAGATATCCGCAAAAATGGTTTTAGGAAAAGTAAAATCTCACTGTGCATATGTAACAACCACATATCTGGGCTTCAGTTTCGTTAAGATCTTGAAGGTGGTATGGAAGGAAAAATAATGATGTTTTATCACAGATGGATAGACTAAAGCATTGTGGTGGCAGTGATGTTTCTGCACTTTGTAGAAGTGTGGGGGTAATAAAAGGAAGCAAACAATGATCATAAAACAATCAAGTCATACCAAAATCAGCGCCCAAACTAATAGAAATAAGATCGAATGGGGGTACCTCTCAAATATACCTGACCAATTATAAATGCAGAATTTTGTCATCATATCTGTGATAGCACTGTGTGAGATACAGTTATCACTTTTCGGGTGGTCAGTGTTGCTTTAACATCATTCATGTGTTCTATTAAAGTCAGATTCAGGGTGGATACTATAGTGCAAGGGTGCTGTGACATCATGGGTTTTTGACTTCAGTTCCTTCTTTTTTAGGTCGATACTGGGAGATGGTACAGAGATTGAGGCTGAATCACATCTACCTTGCTCCAACCAGCTTGCGCATGCTTCTGAAGGCAGGGGACTCCTGGGTCAAGAAATATGACAGATCCTCTCTCAGGAAACTAGGATGTGGTAAAAAAAAAAAATGAGACAAATTCATATGTTGCTAACATCACCTGTAATGGTTATGTCTTCATCTGCCACCTGCAGTATCCAGCTAATTTTGGTTTTCCCCTATGCTATTTCAGAATATTTGTTCTCTCAATAGTCATTTTCATTTAACTGCCAAAAATTGCTCCATTCCACTTGTAGGTGGTTATGAAAGGTTACACTTCAGTTACATGTGAATTTTAGCCAGGAGTCACCTTCTGAGACATGTATAAAAGAGTTACTTGTTTCAGCTAGGAATTCCTGACTTTCCCTGTTCATCTTCACATAGATTGTAACTGATTTTGTCATTTGGTCAATAACTATTGCTATCCTGGCTTTCAATTTTCAATATGTCTGACAATTTGTTTCTGCTTTTCATTTACTTAACCTGTTGTAACCTGCCACTGTTATAATACTGGTCCTACAGAATTTTCTGTATGCTGTTATAAAATTTTGCATTGAACCATGTACATGTAGCTGGTGCCACAGTTGAGCAGTTATGCTGGTATAGGCCATTATCCCATATGATGTGTTAATATAAAACACACCACTGATATATTTTCTATCATATACTAATTAAGCATGCAATTGGAGCAGTCAGATTTTATTTTACTTATACAGGAAACAGGAGTGGGGGAAATGAAAGTGATAAAAGCAAAAGAGTAAAAATTCCCCAAACCCCAGTGTAAAATAGAGGAGCCACAGGAAGAAAAAAAACATACCCCAATATAATAGAGGATCCATGGGGAAAAAATCCCATAATACCCCAATATAATAGAGGATCCTTGGGGGGAATCACCCAAATCCTAATGTAATAGCAGGTCCTTGGATCAGTAATGACAGAACCCAAATATACAAGAGTGCTACAAATGAATTTAGACTCAAATAGAAATTTATTCGACTTTCCTCAAGCATTTGTGATCAAGCATGTTGAAATATTTGTTTTATTCTGTAGGAATATACAATGAATTTAATGGAAGTATAAATGGATTGATGGATTATCTATCACAAGAGGACAAGTACTTGAAAGTAAATCACTGTTTTACCATTCTGCATGAGTTTTTTTTCTTTTTGTTACATGCAATTTATACTATTAGGTTGAGAATTTTATTGAGAATTTTTTTGCCAAATCACAGCTTTCTTAAAGGAATACAAAACTCATAAAAGAAGTCATATGTTCATTGTGAGTTTCAGGGATACATGCGCCAATCCAGCTTTCATTGTCCTTGGTGATACTTCTTGCATATAGGCTGTAGTGGACTACCTACCTGCTTGGCTTAGGGGATAATGAGTTTGCAGAGTTTTTTCTATCATGGAGCTTGTGATAGTAAAAACAAATGTAAAAGTTTCTCGATTTCATGCATTTCCTATTGTTGTGTAAGTTCTCATGTACCCTTATCTGGTAAATTATGTCCATGTTGTTTAAATTGTTTAAGATTGTGAGTAAAAGAAGGCTTCAGTCCAAGACAGTGCAAGTCATTTATGTTTTACCATGTATTTTCAAGTTGTTGCTCATTGTAGTTTTATTATTTCTTGAGATTTCAGTTAAGATTATGAGCTTTTTACAGTTTCAATATTTCCTTGTTTCCAGTTGGTGAGCCACTGAATCATGAAGCTTGGGAGTGGTATTACCATGTAGTGGGAGATGGCAGGTGTGATATAATTGACACATGGTGGCAGACAGGTAGGCTTGGCAGTAATATGGTTTACCACATGAGATCATTGTTGATAAAATGACATGGGACTATATTATATGTATTTTCAAAAGACAAAAATGTGTAGTATATTTTCATAACATCACAATAGATAAAAGGGAAGCGCTGAGACATCTTGAATTTTTCAGAAATGAGAGTCCCAGTTTTTTTCTCAGAAGCAATGAATGCATGGTGTATATATACATCCAAGGGCATCAGAATAACAAAACGATTCAGCCTTCATATTAACAAAAGTTGTGAGAAGTGCAAATCCTTCACTTGATGTTGACTGTCTTAAAAGAGGCACTACCCACATTTATTCAGACTAACACAAAAATATCTTGATTTGCATCGTTTGGTTGCTTTTCCTATTGTTAAGAACTTTAGTTCTTTATTGAATCATTAAAAGTGAGTACTTAAGAAGTAAAAGGTTTCAGATTTAAAAAAAAAATTCTTAATCATAAAAAACATTTTCCTGCTTAAATTGTCCTAACCTGTTGATCAATGTTAGATCCATTTTGTACCCAAAATCTGTTGGTAACCTCGTGAAATTTTTACCTTTTTGAGAGAAAGAGGGGAAGCAGTAGAGAGTAAAGGAAGAAGAAAGGTCCTAATGTGGTAGAGAGTTCAATGGCTGGAATGCATTATATCAGAAATTTGGACTGAATTTCAGTGTGAACCATAAAATATCAGTAGGCTTTTGCGTGTTTATATTTGCTTGCATGAATGCAGACTTTTGTTGATGTGTTCTTTGAACAGTTTAACCTGTATCAAAATGGTGCTTAATAGCTTGATGCATAGAAATGGCTTTATAATACCATATCAGCATAACGAAAGCAGTGCCATGCCAATAAAATGTAATTTTCAAAAATACGTTGTTTATATAATGATACAATGAAATTTTGAAGTTGTATTCTTGACTCGGCATGTGTGTAAATGTGACAGACATCTGCATTAACGTGAACATGGTATTGTTCATTTCAAACCACGTGGCATTCACATACAATCCCTTATCACTTTTCTCTTTATAATTCAGAAACTGGTGGAATTTGTATCACTCCTCGGCCTTCCAGTCCAGGTGCAGAGATAAAACCAGCTATGCCTATGAGGCCTTTCTTTGGCATTGAACCAGTGTTAATGGAGCAGAATGTAAGCTCACTCAGAATGTAACTTAATTTGAAGGCAAATGACTTGTGTCGACATCTGGCCAAGGCGTGATATATGTTCTTTGTAAATGAAGGATTATATCCCTGTTTCCCTACTTCTTGTGGGTGTAATCAGTTTTAGTTGCAAATTTTAAGGAGAGATTAAGTATGGTTTGCTGTGTGAAGATGTTTGCCAGAGTTGGATGGAAGTGTTTGATTCAAAGAGCATGGTTTGCTGTGTGCAGATGTGTACAAGAGTTTGAGAGAAGTGATCCCAAGAGCATGGTTTGCTGTGTGCAGATGCGTACAAGAGTTTGAGAGAAGTGTTTGATCCCAAGAGCATGATTTGCTGCATGCAGATGTTTGTCAGAGTTTGATGGAAATGTTTGATCCCAAGTGCATAGTTTGCTCTGTGCAGACATTTACTGAAGTTTGACAAAGATGTTTGATCACAAGAGAATGGTTTTCTGTGTGCAGATACTTACCAGAGTTTGAGAGAAGTGTTTGATCCCATGTAAATGGTTTGCTGTATGCAAATGTTAGTGAACGTGTGAGGGAAGGTTTGATCCCAAGAGCATGGTTTGCTGTGTGCAAATCTTTGTCAGAGTTTGAGGGAAGTGTTTCTGTGGTGGATTTAGTTTCATGGATATTCATTACCAAAGTAAATAGGGAAAGGTAAGTCCAGAAATATTTATGATTTTGCAGGACATGCTGTTATTCAATTACATACAACTGTGAAAATCTGCTGAACTCTGCTGTAACACTTTGTTATACCTGGATTTGGATAAAACATGAGCCTGGTGTGGCTCTCAGAATTTTATAATAATTTCTTGAAGTACTGAAATGTTTTGTACCAAAACAAATAAGATTTTTGATAAATAATTTGGGAAGATGTGTTAATGAAGAAAAAGAGTCTTATCATAGCATTTTTCTTTAAATGAATAAAGGTGTTAAACATCCTGTTTGTGAATGTTCATTTTAGTTGTGTTAAAAGTCAGTCACTGTACTTTAATCTTAGTTTTTTTTTAAAGATGTCAGGTCTTTCAAAAGCTGATAGGTTGTGATCTTATTATTATTGACCTATGAACAATAAAGTCATGAAAGATACCTGTATTTGTTTTCAGTGTATTGTGTGTCCAGTCTTTGCACAAACAGTAGTGTACAGATGCGCACTTATTGAACTGGCATACACAACCAAGGACCATAGCATGCACTGGTTGATAAAAGATTCTAACTTAAATTTATAAATAAATTAAGTCATTGCTAGCAATCAAAGTAAGTCTCACAGCTAAATTTTGTTCAGATTATGGGGCAGTGATTGATAAAACATAAAACAAAAGCACATGACGTGGTAGTTTTGTGAGGCAATTGTCACGCAATCAGTCGACCAGTGAATAATTTTGTCCACTCCCTATAAAAATGACCCCATTGTTCATTAACAGTTATTATTTTTGTTATTGTTTAAAGAAATAGGTATCAAAGCATCAGTTGGTGGGTATTTACAATGGATAACAGTACACTAAAATGAAAACCATTTACTGCTAAGGGGAAGCTTGAATCCATAGACAGGACTAAGTCCAATGGTCCAATGTTAAGCCAATGCAGCTTGTTCAATATTTTGGTGCTCATGAGTTGACCATCCAAGGATGGAAGATTGAAGAAGCCAAACTAAGAGAACTGATGATGGATATTCATGAAAGTGAGAGACTGAAGAGAAAGAAGGCCAGACTAGTGGAAGATACAAAACTTGATGCAGCCATTTATCAGGCTTTGTTCAGACTAGGGCTGAAGGAGTGCCTATATCTGAAGATATTGTAAAAGGAAAACCCCAAAACTATACAATGACTTACTTGGGCATGATTCAGGTTTAAAAGCTAGCAATGGCTGGCTGGAGCATTTTAACAAGCAAGATGGGATTAGTCAAGTGACAGTTTAGGAGAGCTGTGCTCTTCAGATTCTGAAGCCACTGTGACCTATCTGGATGAATTTCAGGAATTAATGGAGGAAAAGGGATATTCCCAGAGCAGATTTATAATTGTGATGAAACTTGATTTTGTTACATAATGATGCCTGACACCACTCTGGCTGTGAAACAGATTAGAATAACATAAAAAATTTAAGAAAATGAAGGAGAAATTGATATGCTGTATTAAATAAATGCAAAGTTGCACACTTTTTTGTGTTAAATAAATGAAAAGTCACAAATTTAAACCACTTTGTATCAGAAAATTCAAGTCACCAAGGCGCTTTCATACTATGAATATGAAGTCCCTACCATTTTCATATGATGTAATGAAAAATGCATGGATGACGGTTGTTTTGTTTAATAACCGATTTCAAAATGAATTTGGACTGGAACTTCAATCCCACCTGAAAAATGTGACACTGGAGCTGGTATGTGCATGTTCAGTAACAGTTGGCTGACTAACCCAAACTGTGAAAAATGGGTGGAAAAGAATGTTTCAGACCCAAGGACTGCTAAATACAGAGCTTGTAGCACAATTATAGATATTGCAGATATGGGAGAAGCTGTCCTCAAAAGTTATTCCACCAGCAAGAACCATGTGCAGAATTGTGAAATAATGAAATCTGCTCAGAACAACACAATTTCTCGTTTTATTTCAAATTCAGTCTCACCATCACCTAAAGTTATGCCAAAATCTGCCCCAACATCAACTTGATATACATCATCAAATGATGTATTAAAGGCAGAAATTTTGTGGACACGTAGGACAGTGAATACCCACAGCTCTTTTAATTCCAGTGAGGAAATTTCATGAGTCTTTCACTGGTGTTTCCGGACAGTGCAGTTGCACACTAATTCATTTGGAGTGAGGACAAAACATGCCATATTGATATTCAAGGCCTAGCTCCATACTTTGCATCAACCTTAAAATATAGCATATGCAAGTGTAATGGATATGTTTTGCAGTTTGATTTTAGTTTGACTGAACAATTGTGCCAAAATCAATGTGACATTCATGTCAGGATTTGGGAATAGGGTGCAGAAAGAATGCAAACAAGACTTTCAACATCAGAGTTCTTGGGACACACCATGGCAGAAGATCTGTTTGGCAAGTTGTGTCCAATCATCCAAGATCTTGGCACCAGGAACCTCTCACAAATTTCAATGGATGGACCTATTGTTAACTGGAAAACATTTGACATGTTGAATGCAGAGATTAATCGTTCACACCCTGGAAAGTCATTGTTGCCAACTGGATCTTGCAGCCTACATATAGTTCATAATACATTCAGGGATGGTTGCACTGCCACAGAGTGGAATCTGGAGGAGACACTTAGCAACCTCTATTACTTCTTTAAAGATTATCCAGCCAGAATAGAGGACTATAAAAAGGCATCTGGTATCAAGGAGCTGCCACCAAAATTCTGTAAGCACAAGTGGCTTGAGAACATCACAGTTGTAGAGAAAGTCAAAGCTCGTTAAATTTGATTTAACAAATTGCAAACACATTAAAGACCCTGCAAGGATTGAAACTGGTTTTGTGACAAAGACTGTGATTGCTGACTTTAAAAAATCAGGGAAATTGACAGATAGGGACATTTGGGCTTTCCATCTTGATTGGAGGAAATTCCTCCAAGCTGTTGTCACAAAATTGCTGACAAAGTCACCAGTGACTTTTGCCCTTGTAAGAAATATGACATGCTTGAACCCAGATAAGATGATGAAAGATATAAAGACCAGCATTCAGTCATTCCACTCACTTGTCAAAATTCTAGTCAACAGTGGAAGAATAAATCCAAACCAGTGTGATGCCCTGGTTAAAAACTACAAAGTCTTTTTGGAAAATTGTTTGAAATCAGAAGACTCTGTGAAATTTGCTCAGTTCTCCAGACAGAAAGACTGCTTAGATTCGTTTTTTCATTCCTTGATGGCAAACAAAAAGGAATATGCTGTCTTGTGGCCAGTTGCAAAACACCTTCTAACTCTGTCTCATGGCCAGGCAGATGTTGAACAAGGATTCTCCATTAACAAAGAAGTCATAAGAGATAACCAAAAGCAGCTGTCTCTAATTTCAAGAAGCATAGGAGGCATTGAAAATGTAGATATTAATAAAGAAATGATAAGTTTTGCTTGAAATGCTAGACACACATGCAGACTATACTTGGATGAGGAGAAAAAAGAGGGAGGAATGTGAGAGGAGCAGAAAAAGAAAAGCAGATCTTGAGCTTGGTGACATGTCAAATAAAAGAATATGACTAATGGATGACATCCAGCAGTTGCTCAAATTGGCAGTTAAAAATGCTGAAACGGCTGAAAAGGACAATAGCCTAAGTCTGCTAACTGCATCCAATTCTCTCAGAAAGACTGCAAAAGTGAAATGAGAGCTCTGAAGGACCTTGAAAAGGAGATAGAGTAGAAAAAGTTTGCTTCTAAATAAATAAAAGAGAGCAACTGGAAAACGTGTGTTTTGTTAATATTGTAAATAGGAACACATACAAAGACTACATAGGATTGTTTCTTTTTTTTCTTTGGAATACAAAATACATTGAACATTGGATTATGACATGAATTACTACATAAAGTCAAGGTGTGCAAGTCCAGGTAAATTTAAAATATACATATTAAAAATATTTGTCGTTAACTTATTTGTTATTTTTCATTGATATATTCATTCTTTATATTCATTTACTTGACAATGCAAGATAGTGTGGTCCTTGAGTGAAATGGCCCTGGAAAAGTTTGGGAAAAGTCTTGGAATTTATTTTTGTTAAATCAGCAGGAACCCTGCAGATGGAAACTCAGGATATTGGCTATATTGAAATTCTAAAGTTGAGGAAAGTTGACATTGCTAAAAGAAAATTATGACTGTAGCAGGAAGTAGCTGAAAATCAATCAGTTTGTCGAAAACAATAATGTATTTTGATTCATTGCAGGGAGAAAATTTTTGGAGCATATAATTTATACTGACACCATTTAATGACCTTGGGACATACCCATGCATACATACTTAACTGTAAATATGCTTCATCTGTACTTTTTCATTTATTTCAAGCACTGAATTCAGAAACATAATGATCTATGACAAAATGACTGAATAATATGCTTCTGTGTGCATGTTTCTGATTTAAATATGATTCACTCTTATGGATGCAACCATTACATTTGTAAAAATTGATAACTTTATGAATGAGAGTGAATTTACATTATATCTATAGGAAAGCGGTCCGTGGTAGCAAAGTTTAAGAACACATTATGATGTTACCAGTCATGTCACATAAAGCAAGGGCATATTCACTGCAGCCTTTTGGAGCTGTAGTATCTCAGTTGAGTGTTAAATTTGTAATCCATGGGTTGCAGGTTTGACACCTACTTAGTCCATCCATGGTTGTCTGTCTGTTTCCTTGGGAAAGGCACTTAGCTTCCATTTTCTTGTCATGATATAGCCTGTTAAAAGTGACATTAAAACTAACAGACACAAAAGCAAACCCAAAGCTAGTGTCTAAGATCTGTATGCTTAATGAATATCTGTCCACTCCTAAAGGTTTATAAATCAATCACATCCAGTGTCATTAAATTTACAATTAGAGCCAAAGAACACTCTATGATGGATGCATAGATCATGCTACCAAGTGCAGTGGGCAGCTAAGTTGCTTGGAAATAGGTAAACTTCACATCTTCTTTTAGGAAAGCGAAAATCAATTAATCTGGTAATTTTTGTAGACATGAACAGAGTAATGGTAGTTTAAGGCTTTTGAAATGACACAACCTATCTCAATGTGGAAAGTCCCCAGGCAAATGTATTTCATGCAGGAGTTGATATCAATTGCACCGGCAAAACAAACTTTTGCACATTCATGGGCATGTTTTAAAATCTGTGTTTAAGAACAAAATTGGGGAAAGCACATCCTAAATATATTAATTGAAGATTGTAACTGTCATGCTTTGCATTAAATTTAGGTAAAATCAGTCTGAAACAATAAGTGAACCTATTATGTAATAATATGTAAGGATAGTCATGTACCTCATCATTAAACTCTGTTTTCATAATCCACTGGGCACATACATTAAGGAAAATATTCTGTTCATAGAAAGCAAAGTCAAAATATTTTGTGATGGAAGATTTAGCCTACACATAAAATATTCTTTTAGATTGGAAATGTATGGGACAGTGCTCTGTTGTGGAATTGAAAAAGTGCTGTAGGTCAAGGTTGTTTTTTACATCTCTCAAAGAACAGTGAAGAAAATAATATCTAACCAATGCACGATTCTATGACGAGTATGTAGACAAATATTAATAGCATACATTTTTAATCCTAGCTTTGGACTGTTATACCATAGCTAGGAAGTGTGAGTGGTCATATTGTAAAACAAAGTCTGTTTCCAAAAAGATATGTACCCACATGGCATGCATGGCACCATATTTTATTTTCTCGATACAGCATACATTTACATCCCTCTATATATGTAGGTGCAGCATTGGATCCAAAGGCTAGTTTTGGAAGTTTTAGACTATCCAGTTGACCTTTACTTGCTATTTTGTTTTACCTTATTTTTTTCTGTTGAATCTTCCTCATGTCATTAACTTTTCCACTTAAATTTTGAGTCCCCCACCAGCCACACTTGCCCAGGATCCATGGCTAAGATAACTAAATGTTGCCTTCAATTTATAAACTTGCAACAAGTTCTTACTGCCAAGTGAATTTGCATGCCCAATCAAGCCTAATATAATACTGTAAATAGAACATTGAATGACTTAGTACAGTGAACACTCATCTTTACATCTCTGCAGTTCGATGTTCAATTGTTTAAGTTGGCATGTGCAAAGACAACAGTTCAAAATTCTTTTTTAAAAGAGAGCCACAATAATTCCTCAAATAATGTTTCAAATCTAAAGAAACCAGACTTTTTAAAAATATTATAATGATTATTTTTACAATACTGTTAAGGACCATGAATAGCGATATCTCAGAAGTTATTGTCTTGCATCTGATTTTGTATAAATCAGTATCACTTTGTCCCAGCAAGCTTTAGGTATTTACCATGCTTTGACTTGCCTGAGAGCTAGCTAAACATGCTGGCTATGTCCACCTTTGTGTGATTTGTATCTTTAACCCTTGCAATAGGGTTTTTTATGTGTATGTGGCTAGCCTTTATTACTTTCAATCATAAGTAATACCAGTAATCCGAGAGACCTTGCCATGCTTACATGATTAACCTTTATGACCTTCAACCATATTACAAGCAACACCAGTAATCTGAGACACCTTGCCATGCTTACATGATTAACCTTTATGACCTTCAACCATATTTACAAACAACATGAGTAAACCCAGACACCTTGCCATACTTACATGATTAACCTTTACGACCTTCAACCATATTATGAGCAAAATGAGTTAACCTAGACACCTTGCCATACTTACATGATTAACCTTTATGACCTTCAGCCATATATATATATAAGCAACATGAGTAAACCTAGACATTTTGCCATACTTACATGATTAACCTTTATGACCTTCAACCATATTATAAGCGACATGAGTAAACCATGACACCTAGCCATGCTTATCTGACCAGCCCCGTTAGGATGAGTCAGACATAACTACACAGAATAGAACAAGTTAAACTTCCTATTTAATAATTATTCTAGAATAGAAAAGGGCTCTTTCACACATTGAATTAATAATGATTAAACTTGTCTTTAATCTCTAACATAAGTACATGTCTTATAGAAATGCATTACCTTTTGAACATATACTTATTAATTGTTCTTGTTTTTAGTTCCAAGAGCTGAAGGATGGCGATGCAAAGGGAGCATTGTGTATACGTAAACCCTGGCCAGGAATGGCTAGAACAATTTATGGGGACCACAAGAGGTTCATAGACACATATTTCAAAACCTTTCCAGGTAAGGTATAAAGATAAATTTATTTTTTTAGGTTTTTCTCCTATCTTTCCCCATAGACACAAGATGCAACAGATGGATTTCTGTTAATGGACTAGGTGCAGTACCTTCAAGTTTGTTCATTTGCACAAAACACATTCCCTATTTTCATTGTGGTAGTAGACTATAGTTTGATTTGTTGTTGTTGTTGTAGGGTTTAACGCCATTTTTCAGCACACGATAGGCTATACATGGTGGCCAGTATTATGTTGGAGGAAGAACCCGGGAAAACCCCGGAAAGAACCACCAACCCACAAGAAGCTACTGGCAAGCTTTCTCACATACCCACATTGGCTGAATCAGAGACTCGAACCCATGCAGACAGAGGTGAGATGGCAATGATCCGTAATGAAGAACGCTTTAGACACTTGGCCACTAGGGGCCCCTGTCAGTAGTTTGAAAAGAATAAGAAAAAAAACACAAATGCATCTTTATCATAAAGATCATTAAATAAGTTCTATTCCATTTTATTGGCATGTAGGTAGCAACAGCTTTGTGACTGCTCCTGTTGTTATATCTGCTACTTCTGCAGAACAATTATATACTGGGCTTTAGAATGGTTCAAAAGTACCTTATATTGGAGTAACCTCCCTTAGGCTGGCAAATAACTATTTCAAGATAACAATATAGGCCTAATCAACTTGTTTTTAAATCTAGATATAACAAATGAGATTAGTCAAACTAAGACAACAATTTTTAACAGATCAGAGTGTGGGATATTAGGCTTACTGCCAGACAAAAGTTTCTAAATGTAAAATCCCAGTCTGGAAATACTATAAGCTACGATATTCAGGTCTTGGTTTTTGTTTGATGAATCCTCCACCCTTAAATGGTTCTTCTTAAGCAGTTTATTTTACAAACATGAAACATTTAAATAGCCATAAAAATACATCTCAAATGCGTCTTAAATGCATTTATTTTACATTTGCATTTTAACTAAAATCTCACCAATGACCATCATAGAAGTTTCTAGTCATGTATTTCTGAAATAGTTGTGTTTAAGGTTGAATCTCATCATTTATTGTTTTGTTGTAGTGGCGTTATTAGGTGCTGGGGTCCAGGACTTTTCCCCTATAACTTTGCCACTAGCACCTGCCTATATTCAGTAAATCAATAAACATTTTCGAAGTAAAGAAATATAAAACCCCATTTATTTTTATGGAAAATCCTTGTACTTTAACAATAATGGATACACTGGTAGACTATAATCTTATTGTTGATCACATATCTTTTTAGAGTTGATGAATTACTTCTGCAATTGCATTATCTGTAGAATCATGGTATTATTCTTTATCATCTTGTATTTTATGCACATCATTTTATAAGTCCTGAGTTGTGTCATCCACAGTCATTTATGAATGCATTTAAAATAATAGGTAAAAGAAACAGACAAAACTTTTGAGGAATTATGATTTCTTTGCATATATATTTATTTATAAGTTGAGTAAAACTGCAAACAGCATAGACCCTGATCTGCCATTGCATAATGTGCCAGCAGATCAGGGTCTCTGTTTTTTTTCTTCTGCTGATTACTACTAACAAACTGCATAGACTCAGATCTGCAGACAAATTAGGCAATGGCAAATATGAGTGCAGTTTGCATTTGGTCTTGACTTATTAATGAGTATATATGATAATTCATTTCCATCAGATTGTTCAGATATTTGGTCCTTACCATTTCCTATGAGAAAGTTTTCTTTTATTTGACAATTTTTATTTGTATTCTTTTCAAAAGACTATGAGGCAAGGTATAGGTAACTGTGTTTATAGTTGATACAAACTGACTCACAAATGTTTGTGCTTCAATTTTTGTGTGTCGGAAAGAGAATATTGAACATCTTATGTTCCCTACTGAGAACTCAGAAATAATGCAGTTTAATCAAAATTCACTGTCAAGTACATGTGTTCTAATTTTGAGTTGCGTCATTTAAGTGTTGACACTGTCAGAAGAAAAAATAGAATGATATGAAATTATAAATGTCACTTGCTTGTTTTACCACAAATTCTTGGAGAATTATTTGCTAATTAATTAAACAATTGTCATATAGTGTGTATACACACATGCTAGCAAAAAAGAAACAAAAAGTTGTTTGTATCATTTGGTTTATACAGACTCTCGTACTTGAATCTTTTGCACAATTTTCACAAAATGAGAGT
The DNA here is from genome assembly GCA_028554795.2 of Sinohyriopsis cumingii. Classification (NCBI taxonomy): domain Eukaryota; kingdom Metazoa; phylum Mollusca; class Bivalvia; order Unionida; family Unionidae; genus Sinohyriopsis; species Sinohyriopsis cumingii. Next base: position 60,137,864 of record CM068825.1, read on the forward strand.
AAGTTTAGTATCAGCACATGTATAGCTTGCATATGGGGTAAGGAAGAACCCTACTGATTTCAGGCTTAATAGATTCAAGTTCAGGGTCAAAGTGATTGGAAGAAGAAAAATGGTTTCCTTACAGTAGCTTGAGTTTTCTGCCATCTACAGTTGCCATACTCAATGGTAGATTGTACTTGGGGTAAGGAAGATCACTTTTGATTTTGTCGTCAGAGATTTAGATCACTATGCCCTAAGACAGACTATCCAACCTTTATAGTTAGATCACAAGTCATATGGAAATAACCCATTAAATACAGACCTACAGAATAAACTACAAAATTACAGAAATATGATTGCTGCAGTAAAATCCAGATACTGACAGCTTGTCCATATTAGATTTGGATTCAGGTTTCATATTAGAATCTGTGGGGTTGGTTAGGGAAGCAGACCAAATTTAGAGAAGTACCACAGATGGCTTGAAACTGCACATAAGCTTGTCTCATGGTGCCACATGAAGTTAATAAAGGGTCAAGGAGTACATCAGATTGAGAATTGAGCTCCATAGGGTTTGTGAAACTGCTGGAGATAATTCAGATCTCTGTGTACTTTATAGTTTTCATAATTTCAATAGTCCAATGAATAGTAAAATTTCGTTTGTTGCCAGTTATTGTTTGTAGGAAGGACTTGTGAAGATTGAGCAGGACTAAATCAACTAGTCCTTCTGGCTACAAAGAAATTAATGTTCAATTTAGTCATGTATATTTATTTAGTGGCATATGTCTTTTATACAGTTCTTTTTGGGGGCATTTCTTCATATTCAGATACAAAAAATTAACATGGTTCTTATTTTGGGTGTTTATTCATGTTAAAAAAAGGTTTATTTTACGTGATGTGGCTGTATCATTAGCTTGGTTTTGAGTCTTTCTAATATGAAGAGATCACAGAAATCTATTATATACAATAAGTTTAATTGATAAGAGCATAGTTTTTCTTATGTTTGTAAAGTAAAACATCCATAACCTGGATGCCATTAGGACTAACAATGCTCAGTGTTGTCTGCTGTATGGAGTTGACCATTATACAGATATTTGATTTGTATAAGGGCAGCATTAATGGGATGAAAATACTGGGCCAGTTTACAGACAAAGTTGTGTTACAGAAAGGTCAGTGTTGGGAAGTTGCACTATACATATTTATCTAAAATTATATTTCTCTCATCAGGATTGTATTTCACTGGAGATGGTGCTCACAGATCAGAAGAAGGATATTATCAGATCACAGGACGGATGGACGATGTTCTCAATATCAGTGGTCACAGACTTGGCACTGCTGAAATAGAAGATGTTATAGTGAGTATATCTCTATCACGGTGGTCTTCTATCCATCTGATTTGCACCATCTGTATAAAAGTGTGTTTTGATGCCTACAGATTTATCAGTCATTTTGAGCTGGTTTTGATAGGACCACCTTTGGGGGAAAAAACCTATTAAAAACTACAGGCATTGAGGTTAATGACCATTACATCACATAATGTGGTTCCTTTTTAAGATATAGTCTTGATTGTAATCTGCTGTTTAAAGTATCTGGGTCAGATTATCCACTCTCCAAGATGGAGACTGCAGATTTTGTTAATCACTTTCTTGAGTTGATTAAAATTATGACTATGAAGGCTTCATTAAGTGAGATGTAAATGAGATACCTTGCATCAGATTGGCTGAGCTTGTTACCTAACTAAATCTAGACACTATATTTCTCATTTGGTTTTCAGTTAAACTTGGTAAATGGTTTTATATCATCTTGGACTACTTTGATTTAGAGCAAGTGACATATTAATTATATCTTTATCTTCAGAAAGATTTTTTTCACAACATAATTAAATGGGTCAAATCAAAATAATAAAAAGTTTGGGAGTTAGTTTGCTTGGGTTTGTACAATACTATGTGAACCTGCTTAGTGAAATGCTCATCTGTCAAGTTATGTAAACTGGGTGAATTATATCAGGCCCACTTCTGCCACACGTTTCCATTTGCCTGACATCAGGTAGCTTTGACATGTTTTGCAGGGTGTGCTCAGAACCCAGTTGATAAAGAAGTGATGAGGATGGAACTTGATTGATTTCATTGCAGTTTTCAGATAAAAGTCAATGAAAAGTAAACTTAATGTGAGACATTTCTTTTCAATTGTAGTTCAGCATTTTCTACAAAAAAATTTGCAAATAGTTTTAGCACATTATTTTGTTATTTTAGCTGCAGCAAGAGAAACAATTCATATCCTGGTGTTTTTGTCTGCAAGTCGTACATATGTGACAACTGACCATTGTCCATCCACTTATCTCTCTCTCCATTAAAATGTATGCATGATCACTTTCAGTTGAAGACTACACATGGTGACTAAACACTGAAGGATTTAAGAAGTTTCTTGGTTTTGGAGGGGTCAAAAGATCAGAGACCATGGTCAAAGTGACACAGAATAAGAAAAGTTTCCACAAGACAACTTTAGTTCTTGATCCTTGTATCTTCTGTGGCATAATTCTACTGTTCATATACACAAATTAATAAAATTTTGGCTGAGCTGCCTATTTTGAAATAAGAGCAGTCAATATGATATTGAAGCAATGAATTTTTTAGTGTGCATACATGTGTAAGACTAATATATACGAATTTGCACACCGTCTTTCTACTGCTTAGCATTTCACTAGGTTAATCCCAGTCTTTATTGATTGCTATGGGACTTTATTTTGACTTGCATCTCTTCTCAGTTATGAGTAGTAAACCTGTCTGCTATCTGATAACCAGAATGTGTGTGTGTGTATGTGTGTGTGTGTGTGTGTGTGTGTGGTTTAGTCCATATTCAGAATACTGAGGTTATGTATGCCAAAAGAAGGTTCTTTTTTAATTTGTCATGTCCTGTCATTATGTTAAACAAATCTTTTTAATCATAGAAAAGATAAAAAGGAGCTTATCGTATGACCCTGTGTTCATTGTGTGTGATGCATTTGTCAATATTAGCAATCTTAAACTTTTTTTTAAAAAATACTAGACCAAATTTGACTGCTTTAGGCACAAAGATTCCTTGCATGAAGACTTTTCAAATGTGTACAAATACCAATCCACCATAAAATTTGAGCACTGTTACTAAAAATAGATAAATTTTTAAATGGCATCTTCCCAAACACTGCTCAGCAGAATATGTCCAAACTGGACAGCATCCTATCATACAGATTTATAAAACTGATGCTGATAGATCATCAAATATTGTTGCGATTACTAAAATACTAAAAATAAAAAATCCGTCTAATAACTTCATCTCCAATACAACATAACACAAGTTGACTAAACTTGACAGAAAGTACCATTGCATGAAAAAACCTTTCTAATTCGTATACACGGTGCCAATCTGACACCAAATACGAACACTGTTACTAAAAATTGAAAAATGCTTTAAATAAAATTCTTCAGAACTGTAGTGTAGAATTACATGTATACCAAACGTGGCCAAAACCATCTTGGCATGAAGACCTTTTAGATTTGTTCAGATGATACTGTTTGTCCACAAAATATGGCCATCATTACCAAAATTAGAAAGACCTTGAAATGACTTCTCCAGAACTGTTGAATAGATTTTGAACAAACTTGACAAAAGTATTCAGGCTATAATAAGTCTGTCAAATGATACTCAACTGCCATCAGATTTTGTCACTCTTACAAAAAACCTTAAAACAACTTATGCTTCAAAACTGCTGAATTACACAAAACTTGATAGAAGGCATCCTGGCATGAAAACCTTTCTTTATTAAAAAGATGCCAATCCACCATCAAGTGTGGCCACTGTTACTAAAAATAAAAAAACCTTTAAGCAACTTCTTTGAAAAAAATTGCTTCACAGAATATGACCATATTTGATGGAACATGTCCTGTTATCAAGACCTTTCAAATTTATGCAAATGATGCTTGCAAAAGCATATCATTTTTTAGCAAAGACTCATATCACTTTTAACATTTTCAGGATGATCACCCACTTACAGCAGAATCTGCAGTTGTTGGATTTCCTCATGATATAAAGGGAGAAGGTAGTGTATAAATAATCAGTAGTTTATAATTTTTTTTCTCTTGCCAGTGCCTGCATTGCTGATTACAACTATTTTAACAATGATGGTGGTATCTTGCATAAAATCAACATTTAATGTTTTGTGAGATTAATTGTCAAATTTTTTAGAAACATATATACAGGGAGGTTACATTATTGTTCACTTTGGGGTTGGGGCATAGTATTATGTTAGGTTGGAACTGAGATTCTGTTCATTGTCAATTTCGTTGGATGAGCCTTTACAGTTAAACATCAGTTATCTGCATGTTGATTATCCAGATTATTTGCTGTTTTCTTGCTGAAGTCCTTGGTCAAGCTTATGCCTCCAGTGACAGCAGGCTGAAGCAAGTACTTGCCAGCTGTCCACATTGATGTCCAGTGCCTTAATAGCTCTTTCTGCATACACACACACACACACACACACACAAATGTACATTATTGAAACCATTAAATCCAGATACTTCCATCTATAAATCTACTTTTAGACCAGAACTCAACCATCTGGATAGCTGATTATCCAGAAGAAATATGTCCCTGATGACAGGTCAGAATATTTGATATTTTAGTGTAATTAACATTGATCATTTTGCAGCATAAGCATTGGCTCAACAACAAACAAACCAAAAAGGACAAAGCCATAAAGATATACAGGGTATTATGTAATATAAAATTTTCAGTTAGGCGTACAGTTCAGTGGTCAACCATTTTGCATCATTGGAATCTTAAAGTTTTAGGTTGTTGTGATATTTTTCTTATGTTTCACTTAAATAATCAAAATGTTTGCTGTTAGAATTAATAGCTTAGGAATGACTAAAGAATATTTATCAGGAAATTATGCCTGGTTCAGAATCCACATTTTTTGGCTTTTATCCATTCTCTTGTCTTTTTTACATGTTTAATGGCATTATATTTTCAGCTCTTAAAATGTTATGGCACATGTTTTCATTTCATACTAATTGTATCTCTGTTTCTGTCACAGGTATCTATGCATATATTGTTCTTAGAGATGGTGTGACTACTCCAGAAAATCAGCTGTCAGATGAGCTTAGGCAGTTGGTGAAGTCCAAGATCTCATCCTTTGCACAGCCAGACTTTATCATGGTATGCTGTCGCAAATTTTTTACTTTTAAAGAATGACAATCAAACTTGATTCAGAATTCATCTCTGTTTTGTCTCATTTTTCTTTGGAGAAAAATACAAGACTGATAATATTGGCATTAACACTGTCAGTGTTTTCATGGAAGATGATGCTAAAGATTTTATGCAAACCCTTAACTCCAAAAAAGAAGTGACCTTAAGTTCTGCTGAGCTATTTTGCTACACTATCATACCAAATGTAAGACACTGTGTTTTACATTTTGCACTCTAGTGACCATGTACACTTTTTTTTACATCTAGCTTAGTTTCTTGGATACTACTGTTTGTGCATTGATGAAAATAGATCTGTTTCTGCGTCATGAAGAGTACTGACCTTGAAAAGGTTACTGTCGCCAAATCTGCATTCCATTCGTATTCTGTTCAAGTTTGCTTTTCAGCCATCTTTTCATCATTTTTTATTTATAGTTGCAATTCGTCATTTCCTTTTATTTTGTTCATTTGGATTTCATTTACCAAAGTTGGGATTTCGATTTTCTAGGGTACAAGATTAAAGAAATACTGCTTTTTTATCTGGTCTTAGTAAAAGTGTGCTTTTAATGAAATTGAAAATGCATACATTTGAAAGCATTGAATTTTATGATAAATTAAAATTATAACTGCAGCTGCAATACAAGATAAAATATTGTGTTTATTTTGCTCAAATAAAAACTTGATCTCACTATGACATTATCAATTCGATGGGGAAAATTTAGTGCCAGCCTGAAATGCAGGTTTATAGATTTTCAAATCCATTTGTGAAATGTGTTCATGCTTCATTTTCTTTTCATTTATCATTTATTGTTCTGCATTTTGCATTTGCATAGTCTGTTTCTTTTATTTTATTTTCATTATTTGATTTGCATTCATTCAGCATTTAGTCTGTGTTCATTGTGCATTCTCTTTTTGTTTCACTGGTAACTTTAACCGTTTCAGGGTTTGAACTACACCACCATTCCAACAGTAGTTCACAATGACCTACATTTTGGTCCTTTCATGATGTACACTTTCATGTCTATGTCATTTTCTGGGACACTTGATTAAATGGTGTTGAAAAATCTGTACTGTCATTCGAAAAGTAGATGACCTAGTTTTCACCGTCCAGCGATCATGTTCACTTCATGTTAGATATGTTTCTCAGACCCTGTTGATTGTTGTCATGGTGCCAGCTATGTTCTTGCATCCAGAGAAGTACAACACCATGATATAAAATGTAGGTCACTATGACATACTGTTTTATGTTTACTTGACTTTGTACACCTATAGTGTGTAGGTGAGATACTTTTACCCTGTTGCTAGTAGTCATCAAACTGGATATGAACATACATCATAAGAATGACAGCATCACCAAATTAAAGAAAACAAGTAACTGTGACCAACATCAACCATTTGCTTTGTCTTTGTCATTACTCAGTGTCTGAATAAAAAAAATGTCAGTCTAAGCTTTGCTGCTTTCTGACAGTTTCATTTCTTGCTCTTACCGGTTTGTAAATTGAGTTAGGTAAAGTTAAGTAGAACCAATGAAGTAAATTTAACCAAATGAATGGGATGCCCATACAAGTATCGTTGAAGTGGCAGCATTATATTGAGGGACTTCATAGTGAGGAATTATATGGGTCAGTATGAACTCATAATCTCATATATATATATATATATATATATATATATATATATATATATATATATATATATATATATATATATATATATATATATATATATATATATATATAGATAGATAGATAGATAGATAGATAGATAGATGCATATGAATAACCATTGGTTCAGAGAGCTCAGTGACTAAGACACTTGTGATAGAAAAGTGCATATATGATTCCGACAATTAGATCAGGCAGGTTTGGCTGCCATGGTGTATCCTTGGGCAAGGCACTTTACTCTGCTTGCCTTGGCATGATATAACCTTCAACGTGTTGCTGTGTCATAAAATACCACACCCATCAATTTCAAGAAATCTTGATCTTTATGAATTTTCTTGAAGGTTAGGAAATTTTCCAACATAGATTATGAATAAAAGACAAACTAGTTGATGTATGTCAAAATATTTCTTGAATTTTTAACCTACAGTTTGTCTAATTCCTTCTTTGTATAAGACTGCATAATACTACTTTCATATAAATGCATTTGCCTTCAGCTCCCACAGAAAAACTTTATAGATAGAGTCACAAGTCCATTTTAAAATTGCAGAGGCAGTCTGTATCTTGTATCCTTCATTAATATCACCACCATCACTATCAGGATCCACTTTAGAAATAACATCAGCATACCTTTTAAGTATCATAACAACTTTCAGTTTCACTACATTTTTATTGTAGTTTGCACCTGGTTTACCAAAAACAAGATCTGGAAAAATAATGCGAAGAGTGTTGAGGAAGATAGCTGCCAACAAGCTAGATGAGTTGGGAGATATATCCACTCTGGTTGATCCATCAGTGGTTGATCTTCTCTTGAAAAAACATCAGGAGGCTGTAAAAGGCAAATAAATCATAAATAATTACTAAGAAATGAAGGCCAGGATTGCCATTAAGTTGATCTGACAGCAATTAGTACCAATGTTATTTACATACAGTTCTAAGTTGTCAAGATTAGTGTCTGGATAAACGACATTCTGCTGTATTTACATACCATATTTACTTGCTTATAAGTCGAGCCAAACCACAACAGCAAAGATGTTGATCTACTGTAGCATAATGCGACTGTTTGTTTTACTGAATACTTTTAACAGACTGCACATACCACAATCTGCTGGCACATTATGTTATGGCAGATCTGGGTCTGTGCAGTTTAGAATTGGACTCATCTTATAAGCAAGTACATATGGTATATAACAAACTGGAAAGAATAAGCACAGGTAAAATCATATTTCTTACAACTCAACTTAACCATCCTTGCCTTATGACTCTCAGATATGAGTTTTTATGTTGCAAAAGTTTCAGCTCAAGAACCGAAGTAGGTCAAAAATTATTACTCTGGGATCAAAACTTTGCTTGTACATTCATGGTTTTTTTTTGTTGATATGTACTATTTTCATTGTTGTAAACACTGAAATAATATTGTCTCATTGAGAATTGTGAGACATAGGTCACTCTTTCTGATATTAGCAATTGACAGCATGACAAATATCAGTTGTTTCAAGATCTTGTGTGTGAGAGTTAATTTACATGTTAATTTACTGTTGGTATTCAAGATACTTTTTGATAGAATTTTACTTTATGCCCCAAGTTTGTACTCAGATGTTACTCAGAGACTTGTTATAACCAGCTGTACTTAACTTAGCAGTTAGTTGTGTCCTCATATTGTCATTTATTGAGTAGTCATAGAGTGACCTTGGACAATCCATTTTTTGACATAAGAAGATTCATATTGTTCTTGAGGTTTTGTTTTTATGATTGCGAGAACAATAATCTCATGGTTCTTCTCACCCAAGCACAAAGAACATTGTTCACAAGCCTTGTTCTTGGATAAAACCTCACACCACCTCTGAAGCAGGAGTGGACAAGAATCAGGATGGTGAAATATGCAGAGTGTGATGTGCCACATTTATTGTTTTGAGATTAACTCATGTTGTTAGCATGATCACACCCAAGAACAGCAGAGAACACGTACTTCATGTTCGGGTGAAAATTACAAAACAGGTTGCCCAAGGACACCATAGTGTTTCAGGGAATTGAGATTATAAAAAATGATATTTCTTGATAATGTAGAATAGGTAGTTTTATTCACTGTAAGACTCAGTTATATTTAAACAGGATGGATTATATATCTTTTTAACAGTGTAAATATTCACATTTATTTTGATAATCAGAATTAAAGATTTTAATATTATAATTGATATAAAATATTCATCATGTTTTTCTTTTTAATGAACTTATGATTGGTGGCAGTGTTTATTTTACCTTATATTATTGCAGTCTACCAGTAAAACACATTTTCAGTGGTGTAACACCATTAGTGCACTCACATTCTCAGGGACAAGATCATTATCCCCATTCTTAGGGATGAGAAAATGTAATGTACAATTTGTAAAGAAAATATCATTCTGGATAGTTCTACATCATAGAAGAGTTAGTTAAGGCATATTGACAAGTCTAAAAATGTTTCACCAAGTTTATTGCCACCACTTCTGTGTTTGACCAATCCATTTCTGTGTAAAAAAATACCAAATATGTAACAGTATGTTTGTATCATTCATATGTTTTCAGTCTACAGAAGATTGTTTTCGCAGTGAACATTTGAACTCAGGATTTTAATTCTTGGAGGGTCATGCAGTCTTTTATAATGTTCTTACATTGATTCAGAATTTATGGTTTATATTAAAATTAAGAGCATGTTTACATAGATGCTCAACTTGGATGTATAAGTTTTCAGTAATGCATACCATATTTGAGTCTTTTTAATTTATACTTATTATCATTAAATTTTTATTGAAGGAAACATTTATTTACAATATTTATATGAATATGTCTATCTTTAATAAATGAGGGTATAAAACTTTCTCAACCCCTTATCTTACCATCTTTGGTCATTGTTATTAGTGATGTTATTAGCTTACCTGATGTTGTGATCCATTAAGTATGGCCTCAAAAGCCTCTTGTATTGTGCATCCATCAGTAATTCTTAATTTCAACTTGTTCTAAAGAAACCAACACAGGGCCAATTTCAACCAAACTTGGCAGGAAGTGTTATGGCATGCAAGTCTTGCAGGTTTATATCAAAAATGCCACTCTGACATCAGATATGGCTGATGTTGATAAAATTTGAGAGAACAAAAATTCAAACAGCTGGTACAAAAACCTCTCAGCAGCATTTGTCCAACTTTTGCAGGAAACATCCCTGCATAGAGACTTTCAAGTTGTAAAAATTTTGCCAATTAGATACCAAATATGGCTGCCATTGCTAAAATTACATAACCCTTTCACTAGCATTTCAAAAACAGTTCAACAGAATTTGACCATATTTGACTGAAAACATCCAGGCATGAAAGACTTTTTATTTATATAAAAGATGCTGATCTGTCTTTAAATACGACCACCATTACTAAAATTAGAAATCTTCAAATGACTTCTCTTCCAACTGCTTGAAAGAATTTGGCAACCTTTTTCAGACTAGTGACATTAGGCACTTTCAAGATGGTAGAAACAATGCTGATGTCCATCAGATATGGCCAGTTGCAAAAATACCAAAGAAAAAACTTGAAATGACTGCTCAAAAAGTGCATAACAGAATTACAACAATATTGACAGCAGGTATTCTGGCATCAAGGTCTTTCAAAATATAGTACAAGCTATGTAGATCTGCCATCAAAAAATGTTACTTAAAATTTTTTTTTAAAACTATCTCTTTTCAAAAATCACTCAACAGATTAAATTTAACAGCAAGCATGCAAACATGAATGGCTTTTAACTTTTGTACAAATTCAGCAACAACTGTGGTCACAAATTACCAAAGCAAAATAAACCTTTAAACAATTTGTTCCAAAATAAAACACTCAAAAGAATTTGACTAAATTGAACTGAAAGCATCCTGGCATAAAGGGATTTTAGATTTTTACAAATTATGCCAATATGTTGTCAAATGTGGATGTTGTTGCTAAGAGTAGTAGATTTTTTAACAACTTCTCAAACACTGTTGGACAGAATTTGACAAAAATTGACAAAATCATCTTAGTGTGAAGACCTTTGAAATTTACACCAATCTTTAGATCTGTTATTAGATATCACTGCCATAAACTGCTCTTATATTTGGCTTTTAGGCAGATTTTTGCCAGGTGAGTTATCTCAATATGTTATTATTATTACCAATCTATATTTAAATGCTGTGATAGAAAACAGTTTAGTTTGCTCATATTTTAATAAGACCAAATTAAAGTCATCTGAACTTATTGTGAATTTATTAAACTGAAGTTTATATCATGTTGGTCAATACGTAGCTGTGATACATACATATCTATGCATTTTAAAAGACATTTCCTGTTTTGTACTGTTTCTTTTATTTCTTGACTTTTATATCACTTATTAAGATAACTGTTTACAAAAGTATACCAACTACCTGCACCATACTGTACATCATAAATTGTACCAGACCTTTCAAAAAGAGCAGTTCCTGAAGTTAACATTACGAGGTCTTGGTTTCACTAAATTGTTCAACATGTTTCCTTAGACCAAGGTTTAGCATTAATTTATGGTTCTTTTTACTACATTTAGGATTTTTCCAAGGTAGTGAAAGTCAGGAGGAGGACTAGATAATAACTTCAACTATATATAACTAAGAATCTATTGGTATTAAAAAGAAATGAATTTAGGAAATCAGAAAAAGATTTACCTCTGAGATAAAGAAATGAAAGATATTACTGTTTTGAAACACACTAATAATACCAACTCAATATTTGATGAAGTACTCAGTGTGTTTCAATCTAAGAAATAGGAAAAATATAAAATCTATATCGAGGAATATAAATTCAAGATATTAAATGAAACCGGCACAGTGAACATTTAGAAATTAATGAGTTTCTAAAAGGTTGTCTTGATTCATGAAATATAGAAATGAAAGTTTCACCTGTATAAAAATAAAATGTCTGACAAAAAATAAAGTTTATGAAGAAATGTTTTTTTGTCTGAATGTGATTTTTAGTTCACCCAGGTGTAAAATGTATGCAAACCAGATCTAAAATAAAAAATGTTAGAATATAAAATGCACGGACCTAAATAAAAGGATGTATAAAAATTAGCAAATAAATACACCATAGTGATTCAGATGAATAAAGTCATTTATAACAGAAGATAAAGTATTGTGCTGTATATTATAGTATTTTATATATTCAGTGCCGATGTTTGCAAATTATTTAATTTTGGATTTTTAGATTTTGGCTTGCAATACAAAACATACCCCAGTATGCTTTCCTTTTAAAATACTTTAAATTTTAATTGGCGCGATAACTATGGTCTTAAAAAAAAAAAAAAACACCCACCAGTGCATTAGAGTTCTGTGAAAGCTGTGTGACTCTGTAGACCACAAATTAAACCTCCAGCTGTAAATTAAAGTTTTCTAGATCTTGGATGACTTTGTTGATGAGAGATCAGACTTTGTTTATTACTTTTGCCTTTATCTTTGGAAAGTGGCTTTCTCAGAATCTAGCAAGAACATTTTTTTTATCATAAAATAGTTAAATAGATCAAAATAACATGATATAAAGTTCAGAGATTGTTTAAATAGGTTTGATTCTGCTAGAACTGGGTACACTGGTATTTCTGAACATATTGTGATATGTACAAAAGGAATATGTATACTGAACACATTCACATACACCAGTAAATAACCAAAACATTATGTGGGATTTTTTTCTCTCGTTTTTTTTATCAGAAAGTTTTCTGAAAGTTCGATCTGGCCCAAATATGTTTCACAGCATTCCATTATTTAGCCACCACGTTGGCAAACTTCACGTGTGTCAAACATGTGATTAAAGATCATTACATATATTTGTGATATTAACCATTAATTTGTGACAGATGCAACCCTTTTGTAAAAAAAAAAAAAAAGATTATTTTTGAACTATTTTATCATAAATAATGAAAACGCTTTTAATATCATTAGAGTCTTAATCATATGCCTCAGGAATTTCATCGCATTCCTTACTAACAGAAAGTACCGATGTATCAGTACAGTGAAAAGTACTGTGGTACATGCCACCAGAAGAAAACAAACTCTAGTTCAAACAATACTTAATAAGCCTGATTATTAAATGCTCAACTGTTAAATTATATAAGCCTAGTAATGATATTAGGCCCACTTGGGCCTTTTGCTACATCTGTTATGTATTTTTGTATTTTCATGTATTACTATCTTTGAACGCAGCTTTTTAGATTGATGATTATTTTTGTTGTTAGAATTAGACAAACATTCAATTTTATACAATATACACTGCAGCATTTTGACAGGAATATTATTTTGTGTTTGTACATAAGAACTGCACAAGTACTTGTGACATTTTAGGCTTTGTCATTTAACAGCAAGATGCTTGATATAGTATTTGTGCTCTGTTTGATGAAAATTGCTTGTAATCATACCCGTCTTTCTATATTACATTTAGTGAATTACATGTCTTCAACTTGCAAACCCACTTATATATAATTCAGGGTCAGGAGTTGATCCCATTTTTGTCTAGAAAATATCAAAAGCCATATTTGTTTAACATGAAGAAAAAAAAGAATTCATATATTTTGTTAAGTTTCCTGTTGATCTGTAAAGATGTCAGTAATACCGACTGGTGGAAGCACTTTAAGAAATAAATACCAATTAAACAAATTTTTTCAAACGAAATTCATGCTTCAGTTCCATCTTTTAATTTAGTTTCAGTGTAACATCATATATGCCTTATATTCAAACACAAAAAGTGTCAATCTTCTGTCACAGCTATGTTCGCTAGTTTTTTTGAGAACCTAATTAAGTGCCAGCTGTGTTTTAATCTCCATATTGTGTAAGTATTGTATTGTTACAATAAATTAGAAGTAGACCTGCTTTGTATTAAATATGTCTTTTGTATCAGATCAAATAAAGACGGTGTAATAAATTTTTTTTAAAAGCAGTTACAATGTCTCAGGTCAACTCATTTCAACTGACCAATTTCACATTTATAAATATTATTATGTAGGTAACATAATTAAATTATTATAACATTGATCATTGGTTTAACCCAGTAGAGTGCATATGTGATTAACAATAGCAAGAGAAGCAAGCAATAGGAGTACTTGGTGCCTGGAAAACTTTGTTTCACAGTTTAGGTTCATTATGGTTAAGTTCCAAAGTTTAAAGTGAACTTAAAATTCCCCTGTTGGCACTCAGAGGATTGCTCCAGGATGAGCAGAAATTTCACTATTACTTGTCATGAAAGTCTCAGCATCAATATTGTTCTGATAGAACAATTATTTAAAAATTGATTTTCAATACTGACAATTGTTGCCCCAAGTTTTTGAAAAAAGGAAATCTTTTTTTTTGGTTCTGAATCAACAATAACACTTGAATATATCCACATTAACATGCGAAAAGCAGTAATGTAATTCACAATGTTTTGGGAGGTACATGTGATGCATGTAATAATTTCTTGCAATGTTTTTAGCAATATTTACAAGGTTTGTTATCTGAAAAAGTTAATTCATACAGAAAAGCAAACAACTTGTTTTGAAAAAGAATTTTTATTAGCAATTATTTCGAATGTGATTATAAAGCAAGTATTAAACTATTTAACAGCACCCCCCACCTCATTGTTATTGTCCAGCCAGGATGGCATCTCCATCTTAAATTTTCAAAGGTCCCTTGGTAACTCAAGCCCTTGCTTATACTGTAGTCTGTGCATTAGACCATGTTGCATGCAAGTTATGTGTATTATCATTTTAAAGAGATTTTATATTTATATAATAAATAAAACTGAAAATGGATGATAAAAAAAAAACTTTTTGTGTTCACTTCTAAGGCAAGACCCTAAAACCTACCATCTTACTTAAAATCAGTCATAAATAGTAATTATGTAATTTTTTAATGGGGAAAGAGAGAGACTAAAATTATGCTGTCATCTGATCTGTTTTGTCACAGCTGTATGTTTGGAAAGTTGTAAATAGTAGGAGACTTGTGAAACATGACTCATGTATGATTCATGACTTTTTACACACCATATACACATCCCAACTCAGGTGTACATCAAGACTTTTTAAGACATCATATACATAAATCTTTAAGTACATTACTTTTTGGCTATCATAAACACATCCCAAACTCAGATATCAACATTTATGCATGGTCAGATGCTTTTTTTCTGGCCTGATTTTACTTGTATCTAGACTTTCATTCTAAAATGCTGCTATTATAGCAATATTGTGGACCCTGATCTTTCAGAATACATGTATATATGTTATAACAAAATAAAATCTGGATCATAGGGTAGCCAAGATCTGCTGATTACAAAAAGTGATTTATGATTCACCATATCAGCATCTGAAGATAAAACATTTTAGACTGTTTCCATGGTAACCATGAAAATGAATAAGATACCATTACTATTATTACTGTCTTTATTCTAATGTAGGTGCTCTTTTAAATCCCATTTTGGAGCTCTTATAATATATGCTTTTTAAGGGGTTTGATACTGTCAGCTTTAGCAAGTTGACCTTTTTTTGATGATGACAATTTTAATTTTTGATATGCATGTGAAAATATTTTAATTGTATTCTAATTTTCTGTTTTTTTTACAAAATAAAGATTTCAATGACTGTTTATTATGTTATGATGTTTTATTTTTTACCTGCAATTTCTAACTAATTGACATCCTGTAACATTCATGTAAGATGTATCTTACATGTAGATTTAATGCAAGTTACAGTGATAAAAAAAAAATCAAACTTACCGGACAATTGTAATCTTCCTAATGTACAAGGGCACTAATATATTCTTTCACCAATAAACACTCTGAATAAACAGTCCATTCATTGTAATTAGAATAGCTATTGTCAAATTTATGGGTTTGGTTTTGTGGGTTTAATGCCATCTTTCATCACATGATAGGCTACACTTGGCAACCAATATACTAGTCGGAGGAAAGACCTGGGAAGAACCACTGACCCATGAGAAGCTATTGGCAGACCTCCTCACATACCTGCATTGAGTCAAGATTTAAGCTCAGATCCACAGAGGTGAGATGTGTAAGTGATCTGTAAAGGCAGATGCCTTAGACCACTCTGCCACCTGTGGCCTCATCAAATTTATATGCCAAGAACCACCACCATTTGGTTTTGGCATGGGGTAGCCACTTACTAGCCGGCCCAGCAAACGTGAACGACCTTTCATTGTTATATACCTGCATGTGTTAAATTTACTGTCTGTGTGTCAAAGCCAGGTGAAAACAATATTCCAATAGTGACAAAATTGGTGTACTGATATCAGTTGGAAAATGGCAATTGAAGCATAAACAAAGTTGTTGGCAGCCATCACTGCCAAAATTACATTAATGAAATGATGCATTTTTAAATGAAATACTAAAGATAATAATAATAATAATAATAATAATAATAATAATGTGGATTTAGTACTGCTCCTGTAAGTGCATATACAGCAAGATTACAAAAAAGCATGAAATTACAAAATAAACACATGCTGACAATAAATAACGTATCTTTGTAGTTAAATAGGTGAGTTTATAGAGCACTCTTGAATGAGATGTCATTGTCCTTCTGTCTAAGATCAATGAGCAATTCATTCCACATAGTTGGGCCCAGGTAAGCAAAAACACATTGTCCATATGACTTTGTTTTAATAATGGGAACAATGAGAATGAGAGTGTCGGAAGAGGAGAGTACATTTCTAGATGGGATGTACACTTGAGTGAGCTCAGATAGGTATATTGGAGTGGAACCAGTCAGCAAAATGTAGCACAGTGAATAGATTTTGTGTTTGATTCTGGATCAAACAGGTAGCCAGTGATGGTTATAGAGAGGAGGGTTGGGTTATGATTTTACCCAACAAACGAAATGATAATTCAGATTTCAGATGATGTGGTGATAAATGAAATGGTTTGATGAACAAACTAGAATGATGAATTCAGATTCTAGATGATGTATGAACACACAATATCTAGTTTACTTGGGCAGAGCGAGCTTTATGGTATTTGCCTTCGAAGCCTTTTGCCCATTAAGGTTATTGGTATTTATCCTAAAAGCCTTTGGCCCATTAAGGTTATTGGTATTTGTCCTAAAAGCCTTTGACCCATTATGGTTATTGGTATTTGCCCTCAAAGCCTTTGGCCCATTAAGGTTATTGGTATTTGTCCTCAAAGCCTTTGGCCCATTAAGGTTATTGGTATTTGTCCTAAAAGCCTTTGGCCCATTATGGTTATTGGTATTTGCCCTAAAAGCCTTTTGCCCATTAAGGTTATTGGCATTTGCCCTCAAAGCCTTTGGCCCATTAAGGTTATTGGTATTTGCCCTAAAAGCCTTTGACCCATTATGGTTATTGGTATTTGCCCTAAAAGCCTTTGGCCCATTATGGTTATTGGTATTTGCCCTAAAAGCCTTTGGCCCATTAAGGTTATTGGTATTTGCCCTAAAAGCCTTTGACCCATTATGGTTATTGGTATTTGCCCTAAAAGCCTTTGGCCTATTATGGTTATTGGTATTTGCTATCGAAGTCTTTTGCCCATTAAGGTTATAGGGGTACATTAGAAACTCACAATGAAGACCTGGTCTACTTGGGCAGAAATCACCTTAAGGTATTTTGCCATGCAATTGTTTTTCCTGAAAAGTTCACTGATGTGTTTTAGAAACAAACAACAACATATATAGCTTAGTTGGTATTTTACCTTAAAGACTCATTGCCCATCAAGTGTATGCTTTGGGTATTTTGACTGATACAGATTAACTGAAGTTTTTGAGTTTATTTGTTGTGGACTAGCAAACTTTGAGTTTGAGTGTACTTAGTTTGGGAGTTTTGTGAAACCAGGGCCTGTTCTTGATAAGAACTAAAGAAACCAATAAACGCTAGAATGCACCACTCTAATGTTCGTAGACATTGTTCGCAAATATTTTTGGGTGAAATTGTGATTAAAAGAATGACCTGACTGAATGACTTTCAAACAAAATCATAAATCATGCAAAAATGTTTGGATGCCAACTGGAACTTGTTCTTTCAAAAAAATTTATTCCAGATCAATAGAGGAGCCTACCCACACAGTTACTTTGACCTAGTATAATTTGGTGTGAACATTAAATATCTAAACTCAGATAAAATCTATCAGTCATATATTTATGTACATCCTTAGCTGAAACAGGGTTTATTAAAGCATTTTTGTGATTAGTGCTTTTTCTTTTCTTCATAAAACACTGATAATTGTGTAATATTATAGAAGGAAACATGCAACTGTTTATTTGTTCACTTACTCAGTTCTTTAAAAATTCAGCTCTAAAAGGTTTTGCACACATTTGTTCAGCATGCTTGGAAAGGAGGGTGGTGTTTATCAACTGCATTAATTGCTGGCTGTCAAGGAGTCTGCATGAAAATATATGCTCATCCTCCCATCGATCAAGATTTAATCTCCTTAATAGATCTAAGTTTGTTGAAGTCTTGGAAGCAGACACAAAGCAAACAAATTTAACAAATTAAAACACATGCACATTCTGAAGTGTGGATATTAGTCGCTTTCTGCTGATTAGTTGTTGTTGTTGTAGTAGGGTTTAACGCCATTTTTCAGCACACAATAGGCTATACATGGTGGCCAGTATTAATGGTGAAGGAAGAACCCCGGAAAGAACCACTGACCCATGAGAAGCTACTGGCAAGCTTTCTCACATACCCACATTAGCCGAATCCGAGACTCAAACCCACGCAGACAGAGGTGAGATGGCAGTGATCTGTAATGGAGAGCACTTTAGACCACTCAGGGCCCCATTCTGCTGATTGGAGAATATAGTCCATGTTTTTGTTTTGCATAAAGAAACACTTGCCTTACAGGTTTCTCTTGGTATCAATACTTAGATGTATTGGATCTTGGCTATTCGAGTGTTGTGTGCAAACAAAAAGCTTTGTGGGCATCCTGGCATCATGTGTCATGGATGGCAGCACCACTCTATATATTCAGGTTTTCACTGCAGTTTGCAGTAGTGCTGTTTACAGAATTTGTTAAACCATTTACTTTCTATACACTTTGTACCACTTTAGGTTCTTTCTTTTCATATTATTTCAACAGTAAATAAATTATTTGTTATTGGATTTATTTATGTTCTTTCTTGATTTTAATTATTTCTTTTTTATGTCATGTAATTTAATTATGCTTTATATTACATACAATTTATTCTTTGTTATTTCAGTTTGAATATCTTCAGTCATTTAATTTCATTCTGTCATTTGGAATCTGAATTCATCATTGAGTTTTGTTCTTTAATTCATTTTATTTAATACCACGTCATTTAATTTATTACCACATCATTTAGAATCTGAATTTACTCCATTTTGTTCTTTAAATCATTTCATTTAATACTTCATTTGAATCATTTCATTTAATACCACATCATTTAGACTCTGAATTTATCATTTCATTTAATGGGTTCAATCATGTTATTTCATACTATGTCAGTACATTTAATATCACATCATTCGGAATATGAATTCATAAATCAGCTTTGTTCTTTAATTCATTTGTTTAATCATTTTAATTCATTTAGAATCTAAATTTATCATCCTATTTTGTTCTTAAAATCATTTCATTTAATACCATGTCATTTACATCATTTTGGGGCCCCAAGTGGCCGAGTGGTCTAAAGCGCTCTCCATTACGGATCACTGCCATCTCACCTCTGTCTGCAGCAGTTCGAGTCTCGGATTCAGCCAATGTGGGTATGTGAGAAAGCTTACCAGTAGCTTCTCGTGGGTCGGTGGTCCTTTCCGGGGTTTTCCCGGGTTCTTCCTCCACCTTTAATACTGGCCACCATGTATAGCCTATTGTGTGCTGAAAAATGGCGTTAAACCCCACAACAACAACAACAACAACATTTAAATGATTTTGTTTAATGCCATATTATTTGGAATCTGAATTTATCATTTCATTTAATGGGTTCAATCATGTTATTTCATACTATGTCAGTACATTTAATATCACATCATTCGGAATAAGAATTCATAAATCAGTTTTGTTCTTTAATTAATTTTGTTTAATCATTTTAACTCATTTAGAATCTAAATTTATCATTCCATTTTGTTCTTAAAATCATTTAATAGGTTCAATCATGTTATTTCATACAGTGTAGGGGGCCCCCCGAGTGGCTGAGTGGTCTAAAGCGTTCTCCGTTACGGATCACTGCCATCTCACCTCTGTCTGCGGCAGTTCAAGTCTCGGATTCAGCCAATGTGGGTATGTGAGAAAGCTTACCAGTAGCTTCTCGTGGGTCGGTGGTTCTTTCCGGGGTTTTCCCGGGTTCTTCCTCCACCATTAATCCTGGCAGCCATGTATAGCCTACTGTGTGCTGAAAAATGGCATTAAACCCTACAACAATCATACAGTGTAATTACATTTAATATCGTGTCATTTGAAATCTGAATTCATCATTCAGTTTTGTTCTTTAAATCATTTAATACCACGTCATTTGGAATCTAAATTCATTTTATTTCTTGGGTTAAATCATTTCATTTCATACTATCTTATTTGATTAATGTAATTTTGGCAGTGACAGGTTCCTATACAAAGCCCAAGAAATAAAACACAATTTAACCAAAAGTTGGTTCATAATGAAATACTGGTGACTGTGACCTACATCTGTGTTGAGAGTGTAGTACCAGTCAACTTTAATGAATATAGGTATGACAGTATATATACATGGTGCTAAAACATCTTTAGTCACAAGCTAAATGCACATTTTAACCTAAACTAGTAAATAGTGAAATGTAGGTCACAGTGACATTCCTTGTGGTAAAGGTGTGGTACGACCAGAAAATATTTAAAAACTTTTTCTCTTGTTTATACATCGAGTTGACATATAGTATTTATGTGGGAACCTTATCTGTATATTAATATATCTCTGTGCAAATAAAAGCAGTGTGAAAAGTTAACTTTAAACAAAACCTATTAGTCACATTACATGGTTCTTATTCAAAGCCATCACAGAATAAAGTTGAGGTTTTATTTTGAAAGTTTCATGCAATTAATGATCTTATAGCATGAGGACAAGTTTTATTTTGCAGATCAAGGAATAGGTCATAGAAGAAATCTGTAAAAACATTTATGGAATTCAAGAATGTGTCCATCCAGAAATAAATGATAATTAAACTGTAAGGACTAAAAGTAAATTTGTTTTATTTTAATCATGGTTACTAATCTTCAGTTATGGGTAGGTAATGAGATAATTATATAAATTTAGATGTGTTTAGTGAACCAACTGCTGCATATTTATCACAGTAAATGCAGTGGATATAAAATTGACAGAAACCAAAATTTCTGAAGCATGCACATTGGCATAATAAGCAATTATGGCCCTCCAATCTACAAAACTTAATTCTTGGGCCACCTTCCAGTTTTATTTTTTTTAAATGGGAATTTTGCAGTGTTTCTATTCACACCATTCTCACCGTGCATTATTTTCTGGATCACAGTCTTTCACAAAGGTTTACACCATGCAAAACCTCCTCTTCACAATTAAACTTGCAAATAAATCTCTGATAATATTTTGTTGGATTTTTAAAAATCATGGTACAAGCAAACTTAAATCCATTAATTAATTGCTACTTTACAAGAGTCAATTCACAGGTGTACGTGTTTGTAAAGTATCTTTCTGGTGGATGCACAATGATATATGTCTAACCCAGATCCTTACCATTGTCTCATTTTGCTTCAGCAAAACAAAAATATTGCAAACAGTATATAATGTGCCAAACATTCTTTTCGAGGGGTCAGAGTGATCTCAATGTTTATTCCTGCCCCCATTCACCACTCCCACAATAATTATCTTCTTTATATTGTCAAAAGGAACTCACTTGTTTAGTTAGGGAAAGATATATTAAGTAGATCTCAAGTTGATGATCATGAAATAATTTGCCCATGTTAAATCATGCTGAACTTGACCTATGATATTAAATAAAAATAATAATAATAATAATAATATGAGAACTTTGTATAGCGCCTAATCTTTAGAAGCTCTAAGCACTTTACAACATTAGACAACACCTATAAGATTAAAAACATAATGATATGATTACAAAAACAAAACCATGAAATTAGAAAACATTAAAAAAAAAACCATGTTGACAATATTTAAGGTTTCGAAACATCATTAGGTCTTTAAGTTTGTTCTTGCAGTCGAAATAAGTGAGTTTTGAGAGCACTCTTGAATGGGATCACTGTGTCTTTGTGTCTAAGTTCAGTGGGGAATTCATTCCATGTTGCTGGGCCCAGGTATGCAAAAGAACACTCTCCATATGACTTTGTTTTCATAGTGGGAATAATGAGTATACGATTGTCAGAAGAGGAGCATAAGTATCTTGCTGGTGTGTACACATGGGTGAGGTCAGATAGGTATGTTGGAATAGAGTCCAAGAGTGAAACATAGCACAGAGAACAAATTTTGTGTTTGATTCTGGATCAAATGGATAGCCAGTACAGGGTACAGAGCAGTGGGGAGGTGTGCTCTGATCATGGTACTCTAAGTATGATCCAAGCAGCTGTGTTTTGAACTTTTTGAAGTTTCTGGAGCAGATATTGAGATGAACCAGACAGAATTGAGTTACAATAGTCCAGTCTTGAAAGTATTAATGAACACACAAGTGTTTTAGTGCCATCAACTGAAAGATATTTGCGAATTGAGCTGATGCGTCTCAGCTCAAGATATGCAGCCTTGCATATGTTCATGACATGTTGGTACTATGTGAGAGTACTGTCCAGAGTAACACCTAGGTTTTGTACTGATTGTGTGAATTTAATGTTGGTGTTGCTGATATTTGTTTAACGTAAAGGATGTGAATGAAAAAGTCTTTGTGTTGTGATCAGAATGGCCTCAGTTTTATATCATTGATCTGCAGTATGTTACATGTCATCCATGATTTCACATCAGAAATGCACCTCTCTACACCTTGGATGGTAGCATCAACTTCAATTGGGTGGCTAAATTTGTATATTTGGGCGTCATCAGCGTACAATTGGTGAGACACTGGATGATGATCTATGACACTTGAGAGTGACAGTGTAAAGAATGAAGAGAACAGGTCCAAGAACAGACCCCAGTGGAACACCACAACATAGATTAACTGGGCTGGAGTGTATTCCATTTGCAGATACAATTTGTGTCCTGTTGACCAAGTAGGACTTGAACCACAGTAAGGCTGTATCAATAATGCCAAATACATGCTGGAGACAGTGAAGTAATATATCATGGTCTATTGTGTCAAATGCTGCAGACAAATCAAGGAGGGCGAGGACTGTAATCTTTTCGCTATCCAAAGCAGAGAGAATGTCATTAACTACTTTTAGAAGAGTAGTTTCAGTACTGTGGCAAGGGCGATATGCAGATTGTACATTGCTAAAAAGACTGAATTCAGATGAGATACAAGCTGGGATAGAACAACCTTTTCTAAGATTTTTTATATGAATGGGAGATTAGAAACTGGGTGGTAGTTCTTTAAATCATTATGGTCTAGTGTTGGTTTCTTCAGCAGAGACTTTACAATGGCAGTTTTGAAAAATGATGGGAATTCCCCGGATGAGAGAGAGGTATTTAATAACATCAACTAGTGAAGGCAATACTGGATCTAAGCACTCAAGCAGCTAGCATCAACAAATTGTTATGTCAAAGGCTGCATATTTAGTACAATGCAGGAAACATTATTCTTAGTGACCTTGATCTAAGCCTCCAGATCAGAAGTCTTCTCTGAATCTAACAATTCACAAGCAGATTTGGATAGGAGTCTATGAAGCGGAACACGAGTTACTGCTGAGCAAATAAGTTGCTTTGGTGAATCAGTGACCATGACCTTTGAGTTTTAGACCCTTCAACCAACAGCCTTTCTACTATATATGACCAAATACTATTTAATTTTGGTAGAGGTATGTGAGAAAAAAAACTCAGATTATGATAAAGGAATTAATTTGTTAATGGATGAATGGATGGATAGATATTGCCGTAAAAAAACAACAACATAGTGGGCTTGTAAAAATAAACATTAAGCTCTGTTTCATTATTTCATTTATTTATCAGACCTTAGGTTTTACATTTTATAAATAACTTGGGATGAAATTTCACTTAAATACAATTTTGTACCTTTTCGTCAACTGGAACTAAGGAGAGATCAAATATGTGATATTGTATGTACAGTAGTCACTTATAAAAAAAAATTGGGTGCACTGCAAATGGCAAAGCCTAAGATTTTCCATTGCATAATACACCAGCAGATATGGGTCTATGCAGTCTGTTATGAGTAATCAGTAGAAACAACACAGACCCTGATCTGCCAGTGCATTATTCAACAGCAGATTAGGGTGCATGTTCTTTGCAGTTGGACCAAACTTAAAAGAAAGTACATTTGGTAATTTTAGGTCAACATGCACAGAAACAATTAAACAAATCTAGCCGGATAACAGAATAACAATCATTACTGTGACAATTTTTACCAATCAAAATTATATTATGCAAATTAGAAACTAGTTTCTACATGAAGTTAAAGGCATGATAAAATAACATCATAAATTTATTTGATGAGAAATCCCATTACAAAAATATTACTATTTGTTAAAAGACTTGGTACTAGGCTACACCTGCATAACTCTTTCATAGAAATCTCATTAGAGAAACATTATTTGTTAAAAAGGCTTGGTACTATGTTACACTTGCAATACAAAACACCTAGGCTGCCAGATGAACCTTAGAGCTCTTTATATATATACATGTAACAACACTGGAAATGAAGTTTAAAAAAAAAAAGAAAGCTGCCAAGGCCTTTATGTCAAGCTCACTTCAAAGCATCAATAATAAGGCCAGTTTCTCAAATAATACTTTAGCGACTTTAACAATCCGGTTCATCCACATTATAGATGAAGTGGGAAACATGTATACCGTCATCAAAGGGATCACTATGTCAAGCTTTTGTCAAAGCCAGCTCAACACCAATTGCCAAGATACAAATTAAGCTTCAAATTTAATCAAAATCCTACAATGCATCTACAGACCTCTCAATCTGACCGCATCTCCCTAGGGTACCTTGACCTAATAGTCCTAAGGTAGTAAAGTGACATTAACAAAGTTCCTACTTCATTAAAAACTGTTATGAGTGACTTCTGCAATGAAAGACCACCTCTCATTTCTGACCACAATTGTAATACACAGATCGATTTTATTACATAAACGCTGTTGTGAGCAACCACCTGCTGAAAGTGACCAGCAACTGCGATGTCTTGGCAAAATATGCACTTTGACACTGCTATGAATGACTGCATTGCAAAAACAAGGATAAACTCCACCAACCATTATTTAATCCCTGTAACAATGACCGCTCATACTGTTTTTAAAAAAACATAGGGTGGCTACCAATATATGAAATTTTTAGGCATTCTTATAGTGTTTTATAATTTCTGCTGTAAACCAGACTAAAGTACATGTAGATTATTCCATAGTCTGCTTCACTGCTTTGTATGCTCTGTGCATTGTTCTAAACTATTCATATAGGGGAAAGCAACACAGGGAGCATACAAAGCAGGGAACCAGACTAATTATTCCCGCACTAAGCCTGCTTCCCCGCATTATCGTAGATCATATGTATAAGTAGGACCAGAATCCCTATGAACGACCGTATCGTGAAAACATAGACACTACTGACCTATATGTAACCAGCTGTTACAACGACCATTTGATTAGTAACGATTGTTCTGATCAAAAACACACATAAAAAATAAATAAAATAAAAAAAAAGGCTCCAGTCCATAAACCTGGTTAAGTACATTTTATGAATTGCCATTGTAGTGCTGAAACTGACATAGTGGTCACGTATATTGTTTGTCTATAGAGTTAATTCGTATTGCCTGGGGGTGAATAAGATTACTGTCTATTAAACCAGCAAGAGTAAATTGTTTGCGGGATTCAATTGATAGTGTTCAAGGCTTGTGATATTTGTTGTTTACACCCCCAATGTTAAGTGAATACATTCCAACCACAAAGCTGTCATCTATTCAAGTTGGTGTGACCGGGTTACACACTTTTTGTATAGAGTTAATCCCTGTAAGTCTTCTTTGAATGAAGCCATTGATTTTTGTCACTGAGTAAATGGTTCAGTTTCTGGATGAGATAATTGTTTCTTTTTATTTCAATAATTGTTAGATATGCAATGCACATGTATAGATTTTTCATATTTTCTCTAAGCCCAGTCAAAACCATCTTTACGTTTGATATTACAACTGAGCACTAATAATGTTAACACCTAGAACCTTCATAACAATGGACGAACCTTCAACTAAAAAGAGACACATTTTAAGGCTGGAGATAATTATGGTAACTGAAAGAAGTGAAAAAGAGCAGTCCACTCGCAAAAAAGAGGTTGAAATGTCAGTAAAATAAAATTAGGTTGTTATAAATGAGAAGGAGTTAATCAGAAATTATTTCATATCCTAAAATATATGATCTTCAAATGTAAATGTGATTTCATGTTTAATGGTAGAAGTGTATTTTTACTGCTATATAATTTTGTTTTTAGGTGAATGCATACAATATTTTAGCAAAAACTATTAATAAAGAATGGAATATATGTACAGCGATTGTGGTTATTTTTCTTTAAATTGATCTGAAACTGGACCTTGAAAACTGGCCTTCTTGTACAAAACTGCTATGAGACCACCTGTCTTGAGAGACCACTTTTTGCTGACAGAAGGGGTGGTCTCTCATAACGTTTTACACATCTTTTTGAACACTTTCTGAACTTGTATAACTAATTTGCCCTAGAGCATCATATACATTTTTTGATTTTGCTAATCATGAGGTAGTTTTATCTGATGGTTGAGAAAATGTAGTGTTGCATATGCCAGATATTCCTGATTTTTTTAATAATACTTTTGCCCTCAACATTTGATAACAGCAAAATACATATTCAATGCCTCTTACATACAAGATCTGCACTAAGCCTGTTGTTGGGGATGAAATACGCATTGACTGTTTTTAAATCAATCTACACTAATCCTATTGCTGGCAATGAAATAAGCACTAACTGTTTTTACACCAATCTGCACTAAGCCTATTGCTGGTGATGAAATAAGCACCAACCATTTTACACCAATCTGCACTAAGCCTGTTGCTGGGGATGAAATAAGCACTAATGTTATATTCACCAATCACTCCAAAATATAGTGCCACAGCCAATGGAAGACATTAAGTAGGGATGTGTATTTTTTATGGAAACAATAAACCACAAAAAAAAACAAGAACTGACAGCACAAAAGATATGACAAATACTTGGTACCTCAGCACTTGTTGCAATAACATTCCGAGTACCACAAACTGGGTCCACTCTTTTTGTCTTCCATTCCATAATGATCTGCCTTTAAAAGTTGAAAAAGAGGCAAGGCTTTGTTACAGGACTCACCATACAGTCATGATATATACTTGGTAAAGTCTCATTAAAATAACTCTAATGGTTCAAAAGATATACTCCTTTTCACAGGAACACGGTTAGTGGTACACAACAAGTATATATACATTCACAAAGATTCAAGAGAATCTCTCAGCCTGGAAAACCAAATGTTAATGGACACATTCAGAGATGCTGCCAGGAATTTTCATTAGAGCGGGATTTCCACCACACCTACCTTTGGGAGGAAGGGTGGGAAGATTCGGGGGGACCATATAGAATGGAAGGTGATAGGTGACAAGATTATTATATGGTATATGCCTACATAATTTAAGATCAGCATTTAATGACTTTATATCACTCCTTTGACAACTATATAGAGTAGCTGCACACCCAGTTTAGTTTGCTGAGCTGTTCTCCTCTGTTTCTTATCACTCCACTCCTTCAAAGCCTCTAAAAACAGGAAATGGTCTACATGACCCACCCACCCCGTATGTGACTAGTCATCAGTTTGATTCTGTTTCTGATGTAAAGAGCAGTGTGAATTCTGTTTTGTGAACTAAATCTCCTCTCACAATCTGCTTTTTTTATTACATGAGCCACAACAATTCTGGCCAATTTAAACAAATTAGGGAACTGGTCTTTAAGTTATTCCAACATAATTTTCCACAACTTGATCATGTTGTCCCTAGGATATTTATGGTGTAGGATTGCATTTTTGCAAGGCTGCATTCAGCCAGGGTTGCAGCCCTTAAAGAACATATGTTACCCTGTGCAACCATTTTCATTAGTAAATGGATTATCTTTCTTATATTCACAACACATAGAAACCCTCAGTGTTGGTTCTTTCCTTAACCAGTTGTAGGTAGTCAATGTGTCTTGGAATTTCTGTTCCTTTTCTTCTCTTTTGTCTTCGGCCTCCATTACCAACTACTGTGGACAAGCTGCTGACTATTTCTGTGTCATCTGGTTGTAAGAGCTTCCTCTTGTTCAATAATATCAACCATAGCAAATGATCTTACCATAAAGAAATCAGTTATCTTCTGCTTCGACATTCATAAAATGCACTACCTGTTATGATCAATACAATTCTGTTATGGCCGATCAATGGGTCAATTTTTATACCTCTCTAGGAGACAATTAAATTAGAACTGCTCGATATTTTCTACAAAAAACACAGCAGATCTCAATCGTACAGATGCTTGTATTCATAAAATAAATCTACCTTGGTATAGCTTGACTGAGATCACTTGCAAAATGGGCAAACAAGATGTAGTTTGACAAGAAGTTATTTTTAATTTTTCTTTTTAAAAAGAAAAAGAACCAAAAAAAACTAACACACATCGGATGCAACAAAATGCAAGAGTTGCAAATAACCTGCATGACTTTCTCCCTTTGGTTTTGAGAAGTTGTGTGACCAATGGCATTCATTGCAAGAAACCCATAATCCTGTGGCCTGGCAGCATCTCTGGTGAAACTAAAACATAAATTCCAGTCTTAAGATGGATATATATAAAAATCACACACATTTGATAATCAAGGAACAATACATTTGTTCACATTCAGAAAGATCAACTCACATAAAAAGCAAACAAATATCATACCAATATCTATAAGCATCACTCTAGGAGTGCCATAAATGGTACTTTTTACATGCACAATGTTTGCAATAGTCCTCTATTATGCAGACAAAAGCAGGGCATGGTTGACTTGGGAGAATACTGACCAATCGGTCTTAGCAACCTTGACCTTTGGTCATGGTATAAAGTCTTGAACTAAGCTTACTGTGCAGAAACCATTATTATCTCATGATGTTCAGATACCAAATTCAGCCTGTTTCTTTCTTACCCTAAGCACAAACCAAAGTTGCAAAGGCTGGACAATACACTTACTCAAGAACAAAAGTCACTGTGCAAAATCCATTCTTCTTTCAGTCATGATGACTTTTTCCTTCTTTTAATTAGAGTGACCTTAACACTGAACTACCATATTCTTTTTGGATGAAAAATGTGGCTTCATTCTAAACCAGTGTAAACGATCAAGAAACTTCCATGAAGGTATTTGGTGTGTGTGTGTGTCTGAGTGTGATTTAGATATTTAATGTAGCTTTAACAATCTGAGTCATATTGCTATGATGTCTGCAGTGTTACAGTTTAAAGTGATGTCGAGCACTGGGGCATCACGCCACAGACATGGAGCATTATGTCCCACCCAGTCACATTATCCTGACACGACACAGACCAGTCCTAACACCAACCTCCTAATACTGAGTGCCAAGTGAGGCAGCTGCTTGAAGCATTTTTATAAGTCTTTGGTATTACTAGGCCAGAGTTCAAACACATGAGTTCCTGCATCTGAAGTAGACACTCTAACCAGTGCAGGTATTTGGTCACAAGCACGTTTGTGCAGAAACATTTTTTATTTATTTTTAGCCACAGCCACAGTGACCCTGACCACAGATCTCAAATATTAAGTCCAGGTCTATGAACCATTTTTTTCATTCAGTCACTGTGACATTGAGTTCTGACCTTTCTGACCCCAAGATCGATACATTTATTGCTTATCCTAAGTGAAAACAATTTTAATAGTTTTGTCCAGGTCTGTGGTGCAGAGCTTATAATTTTATTTTGCAGAAATCATTTTGTACCTGTCAGCCACAGTGATCTTGATAAATAATAATAAATAATAGCTTCTTCCTTAATCCCAAGTGTAAGCCATCCACAAAGTTTGGTAAGGCGAATGGTGTACAACTCAAGTAAATGTGAACAGTACCAGACAGATGGATGTTCAGATGGATGGACAATGTCTGAAATTCATGCGATTCATCTTTCTGCATGCTTATACAAAATTTCATATGCCTAATAAAAATTATTCTATTTATATGGCAGTCACAGATAAACAATATTCTATCATACAAAATCAACAGAAATGTTGTGCCTTTAAAAATGTGTAGTTAACAATGTATGCATAAACCATGTTCAGGTCGATAACATTACAAGATTTTACACTAACCCATAAACAACATGAAGACAGTTGATTTTCAAAAGCATACATAAATCAGTATATGTGAGTGTGTCTGTGTGTATGCACAACAGTCACTGTATCATGCCATCCAAAGATAAAGTTGAAAAATGTACAACTGAATTTAAAAAAAGTTTGGAGCAAACACCCTCTATAAAAAAGATCAACCTTAGATACACAATACTCATTTAAAGAGGACAATAAAGTAATAATGTTGCAGTTCTAAAACAAAATCCTTCAGAAGATAATACAAACATGTTACACATCACAAATTTCATTTAATACATCAAAATTCAAACATAAATTCAACATAAAACAAAAACAAAGTTAGCATCTTAATAGTTGAACACATGTAAGAAAACAACCTGGATTTACGATTGTCACTTAATAAGTAATCACTGGCACACAAATACTCTGTGCATTGTTCGGGTCACACCGAATTATAAAATTTCAATCTCTGGCATTCATATGATACAAATTTCATTCCATTCAATATCTTGAGCTTTAGAGACTACAAATTGACATAAAAATGCCTTCAGTTGGTATTTAAGTGAAAAATATTTCACTTGTATTCAATTCCAGCAAATGAAACACAAATAGCCTCAAGAGCAAAGTAATTCAAATTCTTTACTGAAAGTTCATGAGAACCTACACAATAAAAAAATTTTATTTTGTGAGAGACAGAACCCACTTAAGAACCTTTGGAAAATTTATTTAGGATTTCTCAGGAATCTCTTTGAGATTGCACGACTTTAAAAAAGAATCTCTGAAAGATTTCAAAATATCATGCTGGGTAATTTGACCCCTGACCTTTCAAACACTTAGAAGCTGTGAATATAAACAAGGAAAATTATTCATATGTATTTTTTCCTACTGGTTTTATAGCATATTGGGTACCATTTGGAAAATCCAATTTGCCAGGATGATTTATGTCAAATTTAATTGAATTCTGATAATAATTTCTTAAGCATTAGTTATGTAAACGTTTTCTATTTTTAGTAATGACAGCCATATCTGATGACAAATCAAGTTTCAGAAAACCATAATCTGATACAATCATTGGAATGTCAAATTTTTAGTTTCCCAGCTTCATACCTGAAATATTTTGAGAAAACTGTGATTTTCTGATCTAAGCTCTGATGTTTCTATGACATCAATGAAGGAAAATATACAACATAAGGTTGTATATTCAATATAAGCAGTACCAACTAATATATTATAATGACAATCATTAACAACCCAGGACAGCAGTATACAAATTTTTTCCACAGGTCAAGTAAATAAATTTAAGTTTACAACAAAACTTGCAAAACAGCTGAAACATAAGGGTAGTTAGTGAAACAGTACTTCAAACTGGATTTTACAAAAAAGGGAGAGGGCATGAAATATTTCTTCAACAACCAAAAATTCTGTAAAGACTGTATGTAAAAGCTGATTTATGCCAATAATGTGTTAAAAGTACCTCCAAAACTAAAAAAATCCCACAAAAACATAAAACAACTTTTGCATACTTGTATGTTCCCTCTACCAGTTTTACTGAATATAAGCAGATGTTGGATATTTAACAGTTTATCGATATCTTTGTTTGGCTATCTGGTCTGATTTTCAAGACTTTTTCATTAACACTTGAGAAACTGTGGCTACCTCTGATTGGCTAATAAAGTATGTGGCTTGTTAAAGTTGTTCCAGTAGGCTTCTAGCCAGGGATATGGTGTCTTCTGATTGGCACAAGAGACCAACCTCCTTTTCCATCCAAATGAAGCTCAATGTCGTGGCATTCCCTCAGACTGTCTCTGTGTCCCACACTCATTACAGTTATATTTAACTCTCTGCACATCCTGTACAAATCTTTCTCTGCAACTAAGCCAACCTGGCTTGTTGCTTCATCTAATACTGAAACAACCAAAAATTAATCAATAATCTATAATCAGTAATAATAACTAATAATTGCCTCTACAAAGCCTCTCTGAATTACTGTAAACATTTCATAAAACACCAAAGACCAATTCAGATAAACTGATTTGACAAAAGATGTGTCCCTTTCCTAAGTAAATTTTTTCTGCAATTTGTCTTTAAAAATTTTAAACCAAATTTTAAAACAGGCCAGTACTTTTTTCTATTTTATAGCCAGTACTGTGCTGATGTACTAACAAACCAACCACATACACACATAAGTACTGTAATATTGGATAAATATATAAAGAGCATTCTGTTCCATGACATCGAAGTAGAAATACTATAATGAGTTCATAAAAACCAGATACATTTTGTCTTTCTTTGTTGTTAAGGTCCGCTCCAGCAAAATCATTGTCCATCCCTGTAGTGACTGCCAGTATTAGAAGCATTGTTCATGCGTCAGTAATTACTTGATTAGCCACTACAAATGAGACCTCACATAAAAGGCATGAAACAACCAATTCCTACAATAATTATGTACAATAACATTTAACCTGTTCATGCTAACCTACCACAATATATACAATGTATAGTCATTAATATAGAATGTTTACCACTGAATAAACATATTATTCCTCCTCCAGCTGCACTGATCAGAAAGAATGTTCTGTTTAGACTTGGATGCTAAACACAAGTTTTACCCGATCTTATTAAGCATTAAATGTAGGTCAAGGTGATCTTCTTGGATGTAAAGGTTTAGTAACGACAGATTTGCATCCAATTAACAAGTTTTAGGATTGAAACATAAACAGAACCCAATAAATAGACTTAAATACAAAATATAAACAAAATCACAGAGATCTTTTTTCAGTAACGGTGTAGTACTTGTCAAGCCCTATCTCATCAACAAGTATTGTGATTTTAGGAAAGATGGTCTGCATATAGCATGCTAAAAACTCATTTAGGGGTGCGGTGCATGATTTGGATTTTTAATGTAGCTTTAACAATTTTCCAGTCATATTGCTACGATGTCTGCAATGTGGCAACTTAAAGTGATGTCTAGCACTGGGGCATCATGCCGCAGACATGTAGCATGACGTCCCACCCAGTCACCTTTTCTCCTGACACCTGGCCAACCAGTCCTAACACTTCCTCTTAATGCTGAGCGCCAAGCGAGGCAGCTGTTAGTACCATTTTTGTAAGTCTCTGGTATGACTCGGCCGAGGTTCGAACCCACAACCTCCTGTTTCTGAGGCAGACGCTCTAACCACTAGGCCACCGGAGCGGTCTACATGATTTTGTGATGTGGGTGTAGTACCCAAAGAGATCCACATCCTGTCACCAAGTTTAATGATTCCAGGTATAACAATCTGTATACAGGGTACAGAAAAATCTATGTAGTTAATAGCTAAATGCAAAAACATAACCCAAGTGAGTAAAATTTTTAATGAATGTCATAGTGACTTTCTTTATATTATTGTAAGAATTTGGTATACACAGAGCTATATACAATCATCTAGTTTGATGATTCTCACAACAACAGTACTTGAGAAAATAAACTTTCAACATAAAACAGAACCTAAGTCAGTTAAGCATGCAATATGGGTCACAGCAATCTACTTTTGCTGAGAGTTAGTAGTACTTGCCAAAAATGCATCCCTTCACAAAAAGTTTCATAATTCAAGGTAAAAAATATGTATGCAGGATGCAAAAACAACCTGAGCAGATACTAACACTTGACAGAAAACAATGTCAGAACCCTTAGTGCCCTCCACAGGAGGTAGATGCTATGGAAACCCATTCCAAATTGCTGCCAGGGCCTACGAAGCTGAAACAGTGTTTGAGAAGTGAGGTTGTATACAATGTACATGTTTTTATCTGTGCAGGTGCTGATATCAATGCCAGAAGTGGCACAATAGCTTCCCTTAACTTCTAAGAGCCAAAGTTATTGCTCAAAAGTTTATTTTTGTTGATGTTGCATTATTCTTTTTGGTACTGTTTACACAATGGACTCTCAATAGCTAGCGTAAACAGAATTCCTGGTTTGTTTAATGAAAAATATAATACAGGAATTGTATATGGACATGTTATAATAATTAATGGAAGGCAACTTGATAGCATTTGGGTCATTCTACATTTCAGGTCCACATCTGGTAATGTGTATTATTCTCCCCACATTTTATATGTTTGGCAATGACTGGGTTTGCAGACCTGTCAATAATGCTGGTTTGAAATGTGGAATTCAGACCGGATCAGTATGGAAAGTCATGATATATAAAACAAAGGAAACCATGGCAGGGGAAAAGAAGTGCAGGAACTGGACAAGAACATATTTTCCATTTGCTCAGGTGGTAGGAGATTCATGTGGCATTAGTGAGTTCCCAGGTTTTAAATCCAAGTACAACCACCCATGTATCTTCCCTATGCTCTAGTTACAACTGGGTTATACAGTATCAAACTCACCTGCAAATCTGGGTTTGTGATAAAAAAGCCTGACAAAGGA
Organism: Sinohyriopsis cumingii; assembly: GCA_028554795.2. Taxonomy (NCBI): domain Eukaryota; kingdom Metazoa; phylum Mollusca; class Bivalvia; order Unionida; family Unionidae; genus Sinohyriopsis; species Sinohyriopsis cumingii. Next base: position 60,172,569 of record CM068825.1, read on the forward strand.
AAGTCTCTGCATCTCACCTGGAGATAGCTCATCATACCTGTCAAATCAAAAACATACAATTTAGCAAAGTCATGCTTACATGTTTTTATTAAGTGGAAGATTATTGATACATGAAAATTAAATTAAAATGACCTGAAATGGGGATTTGGGGTTGTTTGAATAAGTCCATAATGGTATAATCCAGCTGAGAACTTCCATTTTGTATCACTCTACTTTTCTAAAATGTTCAAGGAAAGATCTAATTACTAATAGATACAAATTCTTACTAAACGGCTACATTTTTAAAAACATTGTTAATACTTCTTTTTAGACAATTACATGATTAACAGCAAAGACAACAAGGGAATTATTTAAGCATGCTTCCTTTTACTCTAAATTATTGTGTACTTCCTGTGTGTAGATAGAATATTATGCTTCTTTGTTTGTCTTTTATAGCATATGGCTAAAATTTTGTGATTTCATTTCTGAATTTTTTTTTACATCATCAGAATCAATTAAACTTACCCTGCAATAATTAAAAAAAAAGTTATGCTTCACCATTTTTTATTACAAAAATGTAAAAACTGCAAAAATCATTCATGTATATTTTGCAATACAATTAATCAACAAAACTGAAAGGATAAGATTCCATATAAATGAAATGAATTGTCTGTACATGTGTCTCTATGCATTAAAAATGTTTGCCTACCAATTCCAGTCTACCACAACATCTATCCCTCCTAGTCTTTGGAGTAGATGTGACAGTCCCACAGCATCTAAATACCTGTACATCAGGTCATCATCACCACACACTGAAACACAGAAATCAATTATTCCAATACTGTGAATCACTTTAAACTGTGGCTATCAAAATTTCATGTTATGACTAGAAAATACATATTCATGGGTGCTTAATTCTGTGGATTTGTCAGTTTAGAATAAAAAAAAAAAATAAAACTACTCAGTGACGATGAATATGTCTTTATGAAAGATAAGACACACATTTACTCCATGCATTTTTAAATAACTGCATTAATTAGGTTAATTAGTGTCACGTCGCCCCTCATGGATGGGCGACGGATTCAGGAAGGATTCATCTTGTCATCAGCTTTTGGTTCACTTGAGGATATACTATCATATTCTATGGGAATGATCTTATTCTACGGGTGCAAATAATGAATAGAGGCATCAAATGAAGGTAACATTATTTAATTACAGAAAAGATGAGCCAAGCAACTCAAGTGACTTACGTGAAATGTTTGTGAAATTATAGCATGACTAACATGATGAAATGCAATATATTATGATCTAATATAATGTTAGTGTAAGCTGAATCTGTTAGTAGAACACAAGTTTGTTTATAAAACTTGTTAACATAAGTTATGACTAACAGGAAACAGCAAGGAATTACATATGCTTTTCTAACTGAAAGTACCTTTAAATACAGATGTACAGAGCTGAAGCATGCAAGTGCATGAGAATGCAGCGTGTCAAGCAACTAATTAGCAATAAAGACTAAAATACTCATGTGTATCTTGTTATTTCTTATATGCAGGGTTGACATGGTTAGTAGTGAGTCATGCAAACTATTGGTGTTCAATATTTTCTAATTTATTCTTTATTCATTCATGGGGGTGGGAATAACAGAAATAAAATAACCTAATCTGGGTTCAAGGTTTACTATTGTTGGTGCACCATAGTCTTTGGTGCTCAATATATCTAAGGTTTGAGTGCATCTGCACCCAAAACATATGGTTCTGGTTCACAGTTTCAGGTTTGGGTGCAAGAGTGCACAAGCATATCTGGTTTACTGCCTCTATGATTTATTACCCATCTTGGTGCAATGGTGTGGTCACAAGCAGACAACAAAGTTCTATTTACTGAATTTCACACAAAAAGTGTAAATTCTATAAAAGAAATAAAGTATCAATATAATGTTTGTGAATTTAGAATAATAAATTATAGGTGCACTGAATATAAATAGAGTTGTTATATGCAGATGTAGGTTATTTACGTTCTACTTAAATTCCAAAAGAAATAAGTTTAAAACATGTAATTTTACTAAAGTCACAAAATAACATTCTGCTGGTGTTATTTTATGCAATGAAATTAGTTAGACAACTTAAACATTTTTTTTTTTACCATATCCACATCTGATTTTCAGGTTGGTTGAGCCATTTTGTATTTAGTGCCTTTGATAAAGACTGGAAAGTGACAAAGGTCATAGTAGTAGTTGTTAAATTAACATCATGTTCGCCTGCTAGGGCATGTACGACGATTTGTGCCAGCACAGCTGTTTATTTATTTACTCATAGGGCCTTCAATTAGTGCCTCATCCCCCAGGCATTTATGTATTTATAGAACACTAATTAGGCCATCAGGTTGTAGGACTAATAAGTCCTTAATGACCTGATTGAAGGGCCGTCATGAGTGGGAATGGACCCAACACACACTCACGTTCAAAGACGAAAAGGTCGTGAACGCTGACCTCTTTTATACTATTATTATTGACCAACCAGGATTTAGTACTTGCAATCAGGCAAGAAAGAATTACTGACCAATCAAAATCAAGCATCAAATATTCTAAGCTGAAAGTGACATAATCGTATAAACATGAAGACCCAAGAACACGAGACATGCTAAAGAATTAATTCTACAGATTTCCACATGAATGATTAGAAATAAAATGCAACTACACAAGGCGTCATACTTTTAAAATGTAAGTAGGCAAGCCGTGTGATCAAAATGTCAAATCAGTTCAAATTACGTTTTTTCCAATATATGTCGACAACACATTGTAGCGGTAATACATGAATGGAAGTTCAAATCACGTCTACCAAAATAAGTCTACGTATCTGTGAATTAAAACTGGGACATTTTAAGCATAACAAGTACATATAACTAATATGGTCATTCGTAGTTGCATGAAATAGCTCACTTCATGAACAAGATATATATTACGATGGTGCAGTGAACAAGAAATGCTATGCTGTAAACATGCTAAAGATGACGCTGTTGATTTAAACCAGATATACTGGCATAACATTAGGCAAATTATTAATTGCTAATACTTTGCATGAATTCTGAGATCTAAATCAGATAATAAGCTAACACAATTTTGCATACTAGCTTGATTCCACTACTTGTATTAAGAATTTTCTTTCAGTGCTGTTAAAGGACACTAGCAAAAAATAAGGTTCTCGACATTTAGGGATAGGGTGCTAAAACAAAGCCAATGACAGCAAACCAAGCCTCTTCAAAACAAAGCTTCTGTCTTTTCCATATGTAAACAGCTGTGTTAAAACTAAGCTTTACTATTTCAGCTATCACAATACCACTGAGAGTCATCAAAAAGCAGTAAACTAAAAAAGCAGTATTGTTCTTTGATATTTTCAAAGCAGATGCTTGGGATAAGCTGATCTTTCATTTAAGGGAAGATGGCATCATACCACTGTGTGCATTAAATGCAAGCAACCCTGGATTTATCTGTCATGGTCCAGGCTATTGCTCAGATAAATAAATGTTGTTTCAGATAAGGTCTCAACTGGCTTGAAGACATACCTCCTGTAGGCAACTGACACAAAGCACAATGAATTATCTCAACACAAGACAAACTGAATTATCTCCGTACATGACAAAGTGGATTATCTCCGCACATGACAAAGTGAATTATCTCCACATATTATGAAGTGGATTATCTCCACATATGACAAAGTGGATTATCTTCATATATGACAAAGTGCCACTCTGGATCCATTAGAATAAAATGGGCTTGGAGAAAGTGGGATTGATCTGAAAATTGTTACAGCAACTGAGGCAGCTCAAAAAGCACTTGAGATATTGCCTGTTGCTATTGCTGGCCATGTTCAAGCAGCTCAATCACCACCCCAGCAACCTCCTCAACCAAAACCTGAAGTTCAACCACAACCTCTGCCAAGTGTCAAAACAAAGAAAAAAGATGAATTCTATTCAGCTGCCAGATGTATGAAACATGCTCTTAAAAATGTATTTTTGTATTCCATCTACTTCATGATATTGTGAATAGTAATTGTGATCAACAAACTTAAAAATGTATTTTTGTATTCCATCTACTTCATGGTATTGTGAATAGTAATTGTGATCAACAAACTTAAAAATGTATTTTTGTATTCCATCCACTTCATGGTATTGTGAATAGTAATTGTGATCAACAAACTTAAAAATGTAGTGAAAACATTTCAGATAATTTATGAAATGGCTAATCAGACACAGTAATTGACATATAATTTTCTTAACTTTAATACTTAATGTTTCACAAATGTTTCCCGATTTCATTGAATTTCATACAGTTTTTGTGAGTGTTCATTATTATATACAGATATATTTTTTTATTATTTCAATTTTACAAAATTTCATCCCACCCCTGCCAAAAAAATAAGGAGAAATCTCAAAATACAATATACTAAAAACAAATTTTGAAATTTGGCTCCCATGGTGGCCATACTGGATGTTAGATAAACATCATTTTCATTTAAGTCAAAAATAGATATCACAAGAAGTCAATAAACAGAACTGTTGTTGCCAGTGGAGAAATACCAAAATATACTAGCTTATATGTCTTGTCCAACTGTAAACAATATAGACCCTGATCTGTCATCACATGATATGCTTGCAGATCGGGGTCTTTGTTGTTCGTTTTATTGATTACTCCTAAGAAACTGCACAAATTCAGATTTGTTGCTGCATTATGCGACGAAAGATTTGGGTCTATGCAGTTGGACCCGACTAGTGTAAGGTACGCTTGTGTCACATTTCAACATTCATTTCTTAAACTTTATTTTTAACAAAGGGCAAATTACTCAGTCAGAATTAATTTCAATGCAGGACTTTGGATAACGCAAGAGTATACATAAAGCTCATACCAGGAATAGAAATTTTAAGTTATAAAACAATGTGTATTGAAGCTGCTTTTTGTTTAATGTAATTCTATAAATATTGATACACTAACTCTCTCATTTTAATTTTGAGATGTGGCAACTTGATGGATTTGTTGATAATAGAGTAAGTTGAAAGAACAAATGAGTTAACAATTTCAAAATAATTCAACTTACAAGTTTCCTCTTTTTCTTCTTGGCCTTTCAGTGGAAACAAGACCTAAACACGAGAGGTCATTTCAAGTTATTCAACTGCCATTAATATTAGTAAGCAAATGAAAAAGTATTTTACATCCAAGTTTTCCATCAATAGCAGTTTATAGCTAATTATTATGCTAATTATACATGAAATAAAAAATGTATGATCGTATCATAATCACTAAAAAGGATGTGACTGTTATACCTTCTTTAAATTTATTATTAGTTATTGTTCTCATTATGCAAGCATTCCTACTTGGGAAGTGCAGGTGTTTAATAATGCTGTTTATTCCATAAAAAAATGTAGTTCATTTTAATCATGTAACCTGTCACTACTGCACAGCTTTACCCTTTCTGACCAAAAATCCTATTTTGAAGATGTTTGAACATGTATACTGACCCAGTCTGGCTCCGTGTTATTGCATGTGCACATGCAATAGCACTTCATTCTCTTCTGGGACCTTGACTAATGAAGGACATTACAGCAGGGTGGTCTGAGGTCCCATAATAGTGACAAGTATTATATCACTGAAATTAGTTTTCCCTACAAAAATACATTTAATATCAGTATTAAGTTACCTGTCACTATTGTATAACTGAATTTGTCAGGAAGGCGGTTGATGGCCTCCATTGAAACAAAATTACTCATCTTAAGGATGTGTCAACTGCTGCTAAATAAGAGTAGGTTGGGTCACTGTCTGTGTTGCAACTATTGGACCAAGAGAAAATATACCATAGCTCTGGTTTGATAAAGATCAAACATAAAAGGAGGGAAAAGGTCATACACAACTGCTAAAATGAAGCTTTCTTTATGGTCCCCGATGATGAATGACTGAGAAAGACCCAAACGAAATGTCTCTCTCTCTGAGTGACTGATAAGCTCTCTTGATAATGAGTGCAATCCATCTAGTGGTGGTGGAAGCTGAAATAACAGTTGAGCTCTTTAAGGGAAGGGAAAAGACGATTCCTACCCTTCCTCTGAAGATGCTAAATAGAACTTAGGTGCCCTAACTGGGCAAAGGAGTCTATCCCAATCATCCCCAGCACAGACTCTGACTGGGGATCTCTATGAGAGATGTAATTACTGATGGAAGTTTGCTTGTTTGCAAGAAAGCCTGGCTGACATAAAAGGGAAACAGCATCATAATTTCCATTAAGAGTAAACATCCCTTCTCTACAAAGAGGGCATGTAGTTCATTTCTTCCATATGATGAAGCTGGAGCTAGAAAATTGATAGTTTTAAGAGTAACATTTTTTAACAAAGCTTCACTTAAAGATTTATCCCAAACCAAAATAAATATCTGTTAGCTTGTGCAAGCTTGCACAAGCATGGCGCCATTTCTGGTCATTTTCTCACTAACATCTGCAAGCTCACACTTCTTGGAAGATTGCACAATTCTCAAACTTATGAAAAGCACAATTTTCCACATATTTCCAGACCCCATTTCTTACATAACTTTTGTTGATTGCATATTATATGCATATAAACAGCAAATAACTTTTAAACAATTTCAGATAGCAAATGTACAAGAAATAATTTTATGCCAAAGAGGACCTCAGTTAATTTACTAATGCTGATTATTTAATTTCCAGCAATTACACTGTTATATTTAATATTACCAAATTTAAATATTTTTTAATGTGGTAAATATCAAAACTTATAATAATAAAAATAAAATTAATAACAATAAACAACTCCATTATTTACAGATGCAAGACAAGTAAATGAATATGATTTTATTTCCTGTTAATATATATTTCCATACAATATCAATACTCAAATAATGAGAACCTTTTTACCAAAAAAGGTGGAAAAAAGCCATTATTGATAAAACTCCATTGTTCTGAAGCTTTTGCTTATCATCTGTATATTATGTGTCCCTGTTGTTATTACTGTAATTGTTTCTGTGAATAGTGTGAAATACCATATATACTTGCATATAAGCCGACCCCCCAAACTGAACAGCTATAAACACTAAAAAGTGCATGACCCACGTATAAGCCGACCCACAACTCCGAGACATCACAAGATGCATGCAGTAAGTTCTAAATGCATTTATTTAGGCAAACTTGTATTAACAAAAATTACACGTATATTTGGCATGTATGATTATTAAAAAGAAATGGCACAAACCTTTTTGAAAAATAATTTATGTAATTTTCTGTTTTCTTATTGTTTCTGCCTAGTTTTCATATGTGTATAACTTGATCGAACAATGATAAGAACTGAGCATTCATGGGTTGCTGTAACACTACCTCTCCCTTTTGACTCAATTATTGTTTGTTTATGCATTATTGCATTGGACATTTTATATCAGTAAATACATCTTTATTTCAATTTAAATATATATTTGTCTAAATTATAATATGGATGAGTTTGAGATATTATCCTCAATTAAGATTAAACCTCCTGAATATAGATTTGATTTTGATAGAAGAACCCCTGACCCAGTAAGACAAGCTCTGGTTGATCCGACGGAAACTCTGATTGAAAGTATTCATGATGCCAAGAAAGAATTTTGCGACAATGGTGCATCTCACGTGTGGTCAACATTTAGAATCATGTGCAATAACGAAGTCATCGATGCTACAATGAACGACCAACAAGCAGCGACAATTATTAATTATCTCGACAATCAAAAATATTTTTTCAGAGTAAAGTTTATTATGGAAGTAGACGATACTTGGATTATCAGTGACAAACGTGACCCTGTCCTTCATAATGAAAAAATCGCTGTATTAAGTAAAACTTCCAAACCAGGAATGTTGACTGGTAATTACGAACCGTATTATGAATGAGCATATCCTGTAACCACGGTTATTTATGCAATATATCCGCTGAATGATAAACCCAGCATTCATGATCTAAAACCGATGAAGTTGTTAAGGCTAAATTCTGTAGCTGAACGAGTAACAGAACATTTTACAATTTTGACTTGAGGAAATGGTAAATTAGATAAAAGATGTAAAACAATAAATGATTGGGCAGAAATAGTTAAAGATACCAGAGCGTCCATTAAAGACATTACTGAGCTAGGAAAGAAATTAAAATTTCCAGTAATGGCAAAAACGATAACCGGAGAGATTTTGTATGAATCGAAGTATAAATCAAAAGGAGCTTCATTTGAAATTATTGATCATAATGCGCATGCATGGACTAATGTAGTAACAATATTTCCATGAAATCGAATTGTTAGGAGATATATTTGATTTTATCAAAGAAACAAGTAAGAACAATCCTGTATCAGTATGGTTATTGCAGAGTTCCGATGATGGAAACTATGATCAGTTTGTACGACCTAATGGAAATATTTATCACACTGAATCTCTCCATGAAGAAATGAAAGATATTACGTCGAAATATACCTTTGACAATGTTATGCATAAAAAGTTACTCAGTAATTGTTTTACGATTCCATCAGTCGCGACTCATGTTGCTAGATAGAAAAATCTGTGGAAGCCTATGAGGTTTGATTTTCTCAATGATATAATATCGAGTTGTGTCGAATACAGACACGGTGGATTATGGAATACCAGACACGATTATAATGATGTTATCATGGTTGATATGGTTGCATGTTATCCCGGAAATTTTCTTGGAATGGAAGAGTGTTCTAAGTATTTTGAGTGATTTGGACATCCAACACACAAGATGACCAGAGCATCAATAAATGGAAAATTACCAGATTTTGACCTGACTGTATTCGCTTGTATCGAGTATTTAAGTTTGCCAAAGATCTTCATTTGATTTGTTATGTCTGGTTTGGTAAACATATTTCAGAAAAAATGTGGGCACCAACAGTATTATTATGGTATATGCTCAATGTAAAAATACTGATATCATTGTTTGCAAGTGAAGCAATTATATCATATCGTCTGCAGAAAGAAGTTTGGTTACCACAACAAAAGAAATATTCTGAAAATGAAAATCCTGATATGACTGATCTAAGAATAAAATCGCAAAAGATCTTGGCAGAAAAATAATTGGTAAATTCATCCCAGGGAGGATCATATGATCCTAAATGACAGTGTACAAGATTAATTATAGATGATGCTGAACTCGATTTTATAATTGCTGATACAATAAATAGAAACACATTTATAAGTCGAATGTTAATTTATCAGACGGAAATAAATTGGATACAATTGTGAGTTATACTGATGGTGAGTCACTGCAGTTTACTCATTTAAGAGCTTCACTGCTCACATACATTTTGATAAATCTATTATCTATGATAAATAAAGTTTCTGAATTTGCTGTCAGAGTCGCTATGGATTCATTTTATATCAATAAAAAAAAATAGAGGATTGCCAGAACAACTAGATATTGGCACTTATGCATAATGGGGTGAATGGAGAATAAAACAAGAAAATTTACTTAATTATTCTCAATCCGCCGACACTGAAATTAAGGATATTTATTACCAAAAAAATCAAATATTAAAATTGTCATCTGCGCCATCGGTATATGATCCTGTGACCAGAAATAAGACTGTTTATCTCAATGGGCCTCGTGGTTCTGGTAAAACAACTCATGTGATTGTATTATTTCGGAATTTTGATATAGGTGTATTAACATCTACAAACAGACTTGCAAGAGAAATGAAAGAATGAAATATTAAATCATGCACTTATCACAAATTCATTCGATGGAACGAAGATAAATGGATGCATGAATGAATGGGTGAGAAATATATTCCAAGGATTATTGCTTGGGATGAAACATGCACCGTTCCATTAGAAATGTTAAAAATATTTCTTGATTGGTTATCGACAAAAAATACTGCTGTAATAATGTGTGGCAATAATGGTCAACCACCGCCTTTTGTTGGATTCTCTCCACATAAATGGCTGAAAAAACTTGTGGATTATAGTGAAGAAATAACTGATGATCATACAGCGCTTGATCCAGAATTAAGAGAGTTTAAGAAATTAATCAGACTACAATCAAATAAAGTTCACTGAAATAATGCGTGAAATAATTTCAGAAACTCCTATAAACATTTTTTGGAATTTATGGAGACCAGCTGATTTGATAGTTGCAAGTAGAAAGATAGTTCGTGATACACTTCAACAACAATTATTTTTGTTGCATAAAGAAAATTTTTCAGATCAACCTGTACCATTGTGTTATCGACCAGCATATACGTGACAACAAAATACTCAAGTTGATATACCAGGCTCCTTGACAGAGTCAAGGAAACAAAATCTTGTGTTAAATGATATTGTTGTACTTCCTGTCAGTGTTATTGAGAGCTCGTTAACTATGGACAAAAAAGTCTGTGGACTCTAGGATACTCAATGACCATTCATCACAAGGATTAACCATCTCTGATACAAATGTTTGGATCGTCGATGATTGTATCAAATGGTCAAACTTAGTTTATCTCACAGTGTCTCAAGTCAGAAGAATATCTCAGCAGATGTTTTCCTGCTGGGTATCTAGCCCATGGAGCTCCAGGTAATTTTCCCAGTGAAGCTGCGATATCACCACCTGTCTTCATACAACACAAAATAAATTTATATTTATTTGTATCACATTTCACACACTTGCCTGTAAGTGCAGATCTTTTATTTTTTGTTATTATTGTTAATCCACTGGTGGGAGTGGATGCTCTACATCAAACACAATATAAATCCATATTATTTAATATATTTGTATAACACGGATGCCAGTGATTTCACAGTGACACAAAAGCAAGAGCCAGTAAAACATCATCCAGCGATACCAAATTCTATCAAAGCAATTATCAAAGGTCCATCTGGGTCTGGTAAAATGCAATTATTACTTAATCTGATAATGAGATGGCTCAAATGAGAAAAGTTGTATTTAGTAGCTCCGTCAGTTGATTTTAATAAAAATGCAAAATTGCTGGACGAGGACGGCAATGATATTATTGATTTTATCACCAATATTGATGAAGCTCCATCTGTAGATGACCTCAATGGATTTATTAATAATCTCATAGTATACGATGATGTGGTGCTGGACAAACAATCAAATCCAGCTTGGATATGTTCTCGAGGAAGACATAAAAACACTGATGTTATATATGCTACTCAGCGATATACACAAATATCTAAAGTGGTCAGAGATAACTGCAATATTTTAGTTGTGTTTAATGGAGTCAATACACATACTCTGTGAAATATTCACTTAGTGTAGTGGGGATATGGACATGATTAATCTACTCCACACGGATTTATAACAATAAAATTACATAATCCTCGATCGCAATATCGTTTAGGTCTTGAAAAAATCTTTGGTTGAGAGATTGATATAATAATGATTTACTTACACAATACAGCAGCAGAGAGGATGCAACCACAAATGAGTGTCACAGTGGGTAAACAAAAACACACACAAATTTTGAAAAACACAAACAACAAAGAGAGAGTAACAAAATAAACTAACCCAATTAGAGAAACTCTCAGTTTTTGTTAGAGGATTCGGTTTGACATTGTTGACTTTTTATTTTCGTTTTTCGTAGAAAGCTTTATTTTTCATAAATGGACCTTCCAGCAAGTGGTCTGTTCATCCTCTCTGCTGCTAAATGTGATCCCAGTATGACAGCACAACAAACAATACAGTCTGATTCAACACTCGCAATTAGGCTACCAAATGTATTTACATAATGGTGCCACTGCATGTACATTGTAGGTTTGAACATATACTGAATGAAGTACATTCCGCTGAATGAAGGACATCCATTGGAGTCAAATCATGGGCACCACTGCACTTAACTTTAATGATATCTCCAAAATACAATAACAAAGTTTCAGAAAAAGTGCTCTGAAAATTATGCAAATATCATAAAAGCTGAGTTGGAGTTTGCTTTGATGTATAAGTGACCTTACACAATACCTGTCAGCTCTTACGCTGGGAGCAAATTTTCCAGAAGGACAGAATCTGGGAGGTAGTGGAAGTAAACTCCTAAATGTTAATGTAATTAGGTACTGCATATGACATAAAAAAGTATTTCATAATTTTCTCAAACTATCTGGGAACCATTTGTAATAGGTTGATTTATTTTAAAGACAAACATTTCAGGATAAAACATACTAAATCATGCAAAGTACCTTCATACCTGTTGTCTAAGAGATCCATCCGTGAAATAAGGCTTTTGAGGAAGGAAGAGAAGAGTATGGGGGCCCAGGTTTATGCTGTGATCTACACTGCCTGAAAATGATAAATAAAGTGTACATTTATTCTGCTTGTCCAGGCCAAGATCATCATCTTCTAATGTTGCAAAACATTTCATTTCCTAATGTACATTAGATTTGTTAGTGGTTCTTCTTAATATTTTTTAAACCAGAGAACACTAAATATCAAATCTGACTTGTGTCTTCCTATGGTACAGTCTCAAAGCAAATTTGGTTTTAATCCATGAAGTCCTTCAAAAGTTAACCAGAAATTCAAGAGCAAAGTTCTAATCAAACTGGGGACACAACCCCCATCCCCACCCCAAATGTTGCCAGAAAATGGCGAAAGTCAAATTTAACCTAAGTCTTTTACATTTGGTGCTTCTTGCCAAATCTGGTTTAAATTCATAAAGTCTTGAAAAAGTTACTGAGTGGAAATGAAGAGTAAAGACTAATGTCAATCAAGGGACATAACTTTCTTACAATTTTTCCAGAAAATAATCAATATAAAGAGCTTATTAATTCAAAGTTATTTAACAAAAAGACCACTGAATGGCAAAGTCCTACTTGCTCCAAGTCCAAACAAGAATCAGAATTCTTTAAACATTTGCTGGAATTAATAATCTCGGACTATTTAATGTGAAGTTTCACATAAAATGTAATATCAATTCATTAATTCCTTCTAATGTTACTAAGCAGAAATGAATGGAGGGTCAAAGTTAAACTGGCTGTAATTCCATAAAAACTGGCCAGCGCAGTGAACACTAACTTGACCATGTAAAGTGTTATACTAAATTTGATTTCAGTCCAAGAGCCCATCAAAAGTTACCGAGCAGAAACCAAATTTGACATGAAAGGTTGGGACTGATGGGCATGGATAGTACTTTATACAACATTCATAAATGTGAAGATATTAAGTGGGCAAAATACTCATTTAAAGAGTTTTATTTTTATTTATAGGTAACACTAATTAATTTCTTTATATATTTCCTTCACTCTTCTATATTTAGCAAGAATTCCAGTGCATTACTAAAGGCTAGGCACTTAATTTGACACAACAACAAAATTTGCATAAGTTACTGTATGTTACATTTTCATGAAGAAATGCTTTTGTGTAAATTATGTTACTCCTGTAATACTTACCTGATCATGTTACATTAGGATAACTTTCTTTGCTACCTACAAATCCAAATGTTAGTTTACCACAAAGTTGATATGTGTGGGAGGGGCATTCCTTTTGAATTCAGGACTTTATTACAGCATCACCTTTCACATTTTTCCAGGCAAATACAGTAAAAGTGTCTAATACGGGCCGATTCTAAGGATGTGCTGTCACATACACAGGGAGTGGTTACTATCTGTGCAGGTACCAATGGCCAAATGAAGTTTAGTTCTCTCCTACACAAGGCCAGGTCTCATAGACATAATACTGGAGAAACTGATTTGGGCATGACATCCAAGTGATTCTACTATTTCTCAAACAAAGATATTATTATTTAATTCCAAGCTCATGGAAATTTCACGCAATTTGTACTCTGAGATTTTCACAGCATATCTGTTTCTGAGAGAGGTCAGTGCATGCAGATTTTATAACTCACTTTAACCAAGTGACTAGCACTTGTGGTGTTATGTCTTCCTTGAGAGCAGAAAAAGCCTTGTCTGGTCATTTTTATATGTTCTCTGTACACTTCAGATAATATCTGAGAGCACATACAGGATACTGAAGCTTCACCTCTATCAATCAAGGAGAGAGGGCAAACAGTTATTTGCTGACTGTCTAGTGGTGGCAACCCATTTTTCACAATAAAACCAGGCTGTTGTCATTAGGACTACTGATCCATCAGGACAGAACTGCATGTAGTTTGGGTCCATGAAGACAACACGTGGCTCAATGACTGCATGTAGTTTGGGTCCATGAAGACAACATGTGGCTCAATGACTGCATGTAGTTTGGGTCCATGAAGACAACATGTGGCTCAATGACTGCATGTAGTTTGGGTCCATGAAGACAACATGTGGCTCAATGACTGCATGTAGTTTGGGTCCATGAAGACAACACGTGGCTCAATGACTACATGTAGTTTGGGTCCAAGAAGACAACATGTGGCTCAATGACTGCATGTAGTTTGGGTCCATGACGACAACATGTGGCTCAATGACTGCATGTAGTTTGGGTCCATGAAGACAACATGTGGCTCAATGACTGCATGTAGTTTGGGTCCATGAAGACAACATGTGGCTCAATGATTGCATGCTGAGGCAAGCACTATCAAAAAGCAAATCTTATATTATAGCTGATTGATGGATGAAGAAGGAGACTTGAAATTAGATGGATTAAGCCATGTCAATACCCAGGGGAGATTCTATTAGAGAACAACATAAGTGAGCATGGTATGGATAGATCAAAATTGGACAGCAAGTCAGAAAGGTCCCTGTTGTGTCCAATAGTTTCATCCATGATATGAGAACATGCCCGAGATCAATGGCCAGTATATCTTTAATGAGATGGGGGCTAACTTTCATATCTTCATAGAGAAGAAAGAAGTTGGCCAGCTGAGGAATGGAGACAGAAGAGTGGTCTAAAATCACTGATGTAACACCAGTCATTAAAAATCTGTCAATTCCATTCTTATACATCCGGAATAAAAGGCTTTCTAGCTATTGTAATCCTCTCCACAAATGAGGTTTCAAAAACCATTTTGTGCAAGGCATCTCTGATATGAGCCAGGCATGAAGGAAGAGTTTGATTGGATGTTGATAAAACTGGGGTGACTTGGGCAACTTCAGCAGGGTAGGGGTCAATGTAACTTTCCTGGGTATGTCTGTTGACAGGACAATCTGTTCACTGATCCAGGATTTGTCCCACTGTAGAGGGGCAATCAGAATTATCTGGTAGTTGGTAGCCCGCAATTTCTGAACTACTTTCAGAATCAAAAATGAGGAAACAAAAAGAATCACATTCCCTCCCAGCAGACTGATAAAGCATTGATGATCCATACTTCAGGGTCTGGAAAAAGGGTTAATTTGTTGTTTTACCACATCACAAAATGATCTATCATCAGGTGGCCCCACTGGGAGCAGACTCGACTCAATGTGGAAGGATGGAGACACCACTCTGTATGAAGCAAACATTAAGCCATCCTGGTATGTGGCAGACCTGAATATTTACCTGGCAATGGGTACAACGCTGAGGGTAATCTAATATAGTGCAAAGATCCAATGATTTTCTCCCTCCATGTCTGAGGAGGTACATGACAACTATCAAATTATCTGATAGTATCAAGACTGTTTGTCTGTGTACATGTTCCATCCAAGTGTTGGTGGCATTGAGAATGGCTTTCATTTCCATGAGGAAAATGTTTTCACTTGCCACTGATCATCATAATGTCTGGTAACAAGTCTGCTCCCCAATCCAAACAGACTGTTCAAATTGTTACTTGCAGATGTGGATTGTTGAGGGGTATTCCTGCTGTGAGCCTTTTCCTGTCTTGCCATTGAAGAAGGAAGTTTCTGATTTGGGTCAAGATGGTAGAAGTGCCATTTGTAATTGATGGATGTAAATGTGCTTGGGTTGAAAATTCTACTGCCACACTGAATAGGCCAAGGAGTTGAAGAAACTCCTTCACCAAGATAAATGTTTTGTTTCAAATCCTCTCCAATGCATGAACATGTTTCTGATGTGTTTAGGAAGGAGATTTATGAGACTGAGGTGCATGAGAAACACCATACTATGATAGATAAAATGTTGAGAGGGTCTGACTTCTTGATATTTATCATCTACACTAGACTTTGGATGAGGGCAAGAAGGTTGTTCATGTCTTGGACCGAAACCAAACTTACTTAGTGTTTTGAATGAAGTCATCCAGTTACAATGCCATCACTGTGGAGGAGGTCATCCTGAAATATAGTTTTTGAATAACTTGCTTTACAACTCGAGTTGTTTTAAATTCCTATTTTTAATACATCTTATAATGTTCAGCTAGGTTTTTTTGGGGGGTGGGGGGCAACCCTCTTCTGATCTTTTCAAACCATTAGAGTTTTTCCCACCTTCCAAACTGTAGTTGTACCTGTAGACTTAGTGTACTTGTCCAAGGTGAATGCTATTCATTACAGTTTTTAAGTTTTTGTGTGTTTTCTTTAATTAAGTATTTCTGGGGTAGCTTGTATGGGTTGTGCCTGTGCACTTTCTCATATTATATATTTTTGTTTGTTTTCCTTAATTAAGTATTTTTGGGGGGTAACTTGTATGGATTGTGCCTGAGTGCTTTCTCATACTGTATTTTTTTAATTGTATGTTTTGGGTCCTTTCGGATCTTCTATTTTTAATAAATTTTTCATTTCCACAACTGTCAGTGGCCTACCAAATAGACGTATTTAATTCTTTTACATTCTAGTGTCTACATATGAATGATTTGAATGCAATATCATCAGATAGAGCAATATTATCACAGGGTCTTCTCGTGACACAAGAGTAGTGTGCCAATTTTTCGTTATATATGGTAATGAAACAGCCATTCAGATATTCAAATTTGCTAAAATTAAATTGTAAAGTTTTGTTTTTAATTTACTGATTCTCTAGAAATTCAATGCAACACATAAGTAGATTACAATGGATTACTATAAGTGGATTACTAAGGATTGATATAAGTGGATCACCATGGATTACTGTAAGTGGATTACTATGGGTTGATATAAGTGGATTACTAAGGATTACTATAAGTGCATTACTATAGATTGATATAAGTGGACTACTAAGGATTATTATAAATGGATTACCGTGGATTGATATAATGGATTACTATGGATTACTATAAGTGGATTACTATGGATTACTAAGGATTACTATAAGCAGATTGCTATGGATTGATATAAGTGGATTACTATGGATTACTATAAGTGAATTAGCATGGACTACTAGAAGTGGATTACTATGGAATGATATAAGTGAATTACTAAGGATTACTGTAACTGGGTTACTATGCATTGATATAAGTGGATTACTATGGACTGATATAAGTGGATTACTATGGATTATTGTAAGTGGACTATTATGGATTGATATAAGTTGATCACTAAGGATTACCTCGAGATATAGGCCAAATTCCACTGATGACTCGGAGAAGGGAACTTTTACCACAACCACTGTCTCCAGTGACCAGGATGTAAACTCCTGTTTCCAGCTGGAAACACAGGTCTAAATATTGAAAACAAAGAATTAAAAACAATGTTTTGAAATGTAAACTTTGTGATGATTAAGGAAATAAGTGAAATTATTTTAAAAGGACTGGTGATGCAGGAAACCCGTTTAAACAGTAATTATAATAACATGTTAATATCTCAAAAGACAACACTTTAAATGACATAACAGTTCTAACAGTTCAATACAAGAACTAAATAAATTGGCAAGAACTATATTCTTTAAAATCTGATGGATTTAGCGATAACACAAAACTAACTTATGACACCAGACAGAGTTTTGATCATCATGATGCTCATTATGCCTTTCAGAAGTTGTCAAATAGCTTCATGACCACGACTAATCCAGGATGGGTTCAATGATATGTCCAAGTGAGTGTTCACATAGAGTGATTAATTACTATCATTTCAAAAGTGAAAAAAGCATTCTGAACTTGGTTGAAATGCAACAGAAACCAAATTAATGTTGTTGTTGTTATAGGGTTTAACGCCATTTTTCAGCACAAGACAGGCTATATAAGGCGGCCAGTATTAATGGTGGAGGAACAACGCGGGAAAACCCAGAAAGAACCATCGACCCACAAGAAGCTACCAGCAAGCTTTCCAACATACCCACATTGGCCTAGCCCAGGACTCATACCCATGCAGACTGAGATGAGATGGCAGTGATCCGTAACTGTGAGCACTTTAGACCACTCGGCCACTCAGGGCCCCCCAAATTTATGACGAACATAATTAATATTTACTTACACTGAATCTGTTGAGTGATTACTTATTTAACCATAAAGGTTTCTCAGAGTACAAGTATGGTTGAAAGTTTTTTTCTGCATTCTTCAAAACAAAGGCTGTCTATGAGATTTAAAACAGGTTGCAAAGAACATTTAGTTCAAGAGGGCCTAAATATGACAAGGTTCATAATTTTTTCATGCATAAAAGGGCAAGAACAAAAAACAAATAAAAATACATGGTCAAATATGATTAGCACATTTCTATTTAAATTCTCATTAATTACCAGTACTAACCTTTACATAGATAATGCTCAGACTCTGGAACTTTGAAGAACACATCACGTGCTCTAAAAGCAGCAATCTTCTTCTGTTCTTCAGTTGGTTGTGACATTTCATCTGCTGTGTTAGTTGCCTCTCCTCTGCCATTATGTGGATTAGTATTAAGACTGATGAGAGGTTGCCTGGAAACAAGTGAGATGGCCAGGAGATGGACGTGTACAAAGCGGATATACTGCATGCCAGGAGGCAAGGGAGACAAGCAAGAAATAATCTCTGTAACAACCCATGCAAAGTACAAGCTTTTTACTCTAGCTCTAAGAAACAATTTGACCAAATGACAAAATCAAACCATACTTTGAAGATGCCAGTAACTTTCTGTAAATCATAAAATATTCTTGCAATTAAAATTGAACAGTATAGTGACAAAAATGATTTTTGTAATTCGTATTAGACCACCACACAGCTATTTAAGTAAATACGATATCTACATATTTAGTTACATGACTAAATTCACAAAAATGTTTTGCCAAAAAGCTCTAGATAAGGATTTATTACATTTCTAATTTATGCCTTGGACTGGAACCAAATTTACTTTTAAGAATTTGAATCTTGTTTGAGAACAATGCAGAATACAGTGAAGAGGTTCAACCATTGACCAGTCTAGTTCCAGAAGGTAAATTTTTAATTTTTTTTAAATTTTGGTTGTCGCATGTGATTGAAACAGTATCTGTAGTCTTTAGTCACTTCAAGACAGTGGATTAATGTCCATTTCTTTTTTAAATGCCTGAATTCTTTTCAAAAGAGAAAAGCAACACAATGTTTTGAAATGTATTTTATAATGTGTTTCATTTACCTCAACATTTCAAACTTGAATTATTTGAAATAGGTGATCCTATGTAACATGTTACTGTCATACCTTGCTAGTTTAAGACTGGAAAACTGGAATTTATTTTATGCTAAATACAATTTCTGAACACAAACTTGTTCTAAATTTCATCTTTGTTACACAGTATCTGGTTTTAACTTATCACTAGTGAGTTTGATCGGATTCAGGTCAGACCAACTGTATTGTTAGTTGTACCAAGTTTTGATCCTGAAATGGTATGGCCAGTTTGGTATAGTTAGTTAACCAAGTCTTAATCTTCAAACTTCTAATGATGCCTTTTTTAATGCATCAAGCATCTTAGTGATCAAGACTAATCCAAGGTGCATTCAATTACATGGGTCATTTTTAGGGTGTTTTTTCAGAACGAATACCAACTATCACTTCAACAATGCAAAATCACCCAGAACTTGTGCAGGTAGCCTAACTGTTACCTCTGCAACACACCATCATAAAATATGGAATATGCTTATAGCGTGAGCAGTAAATACTGAAAACCTTGGATTAAATGCATACAATTACATTGTTTTGCATAATTTGAATGCATGCAAATATTTGTGTGTGTTTTCAGTCACTTTGTCTACATAAAATATGCAGATTTTCTCCTTAATATCTAGAGCTCTGAAAGCCTCTGAAAATTTGTTGATTTACAGAAAGCCTAAGAAGAGATAGAACCAAATGATGCAGAACCTGTCAAACTACCACCGAGAGATGCAAGATTAAATTCCAGGCATAATCAAGATACAAAGGCTAGATAAGCTGCAAGCAGGATATACAAGAGAATCAAAATGTTATAGCTGTTATAGCATGTGTTTACAAATATACCTGAAACTGAAATGTCAACAGTAAAGAAAAATGTAGTAACTATTGGGAAGGAAGGGAGCAGGGGTAACACTAAAATTATAATACTTAGCTGTCACCTGAAAAACCCTCAACCATGCCATATGCACCATCAAGAAAGTTCATTGAACACGTTCTTAAAAAAAGTCTAACTACCTGTCATAGGGAAAGGAAGAGGGCATCCAGAAGTAAAATTAAGAATAAAAACCTAAAATTAGTTTTGCCACTGCAAAAAACTACATTTGATACCAGTAATATGTTTACCAATCACTACTGTAAACATAATTTGTAAGGAGGGAATTTGTAGACCTCAATCAAAATATGCTTACTTGAAGGAGGAGTGTCTATTGCTGCTAAAGACCAGCAGGTTGGGCCACCGTTTGTGCTGCACATATTGGGCAGAGAGAAAAATACCCTGCCTCTGGTTTTATAAGGACCAAAGTAGAAGGTTTTAAGTGATCATGTAATATCCTCCAGGTATGAATGATTGCAAAAGGCCCAAAAAGCAGCGAGAGCATTACTCTGTGGGCTTTAATTCTCGTGGTCTTTAATTCTCATAAATTACAGTCTCAAAAGTTTTCTTGACAGTGAGCGAAATACATCTCAAGGTGGTGGATACGGAAATTAACTGAGCCCTTTATGGGAAGTAAGATGCCAAATAAAACTCAAGTGACCTAACTCTGCAAAGAAGTCCATCCTGATCAATGCCAGCACAGATGTGACTGAGAGTGGTATCTCAATTGGAGATGGCAGTACTGAAGGAGGTTAAGTTTTCTGTAAGAAAAGTTTGCTGACATAAAAGGGAAACAGTTGTAATTAACATGTGAACTTTCCTCCTCTCTAGAGAGGGCATGATAGCCACTTTTCTCTGCGCTGAATTAAAGCATGTACTACATGGTTCTGCTGTTAGTCAAAATTCTTGTCACAAAGAGCAAAATTCATAAGGATTAGAACCAGTATACAAATATAAATACTGAAAAAATTATTTATATAGAGCACTCAGTTTTTAACTAGTCGACATGTGTCACTTTTGCTAAATGAACGTGAACTGGAATTCTGCAATGTGTATAATCATGTGCTCAGAATGCTGTATTCCCGTATAAAATTTTTAGGCAGATTCTGCTTGGATTTTAGGTGGATTCAGGGTGTATTCTGCCTGAAGTTTAGGTGGATTTAGGGTGTATTCTGCCTGGATTTTAGGTGGATTCAGGGTGTTTTAGGTGGATTCAGGGTGTATCCTGCCTGGATTTTGGGTGGATTTAGGGTGTATTCTGCTTGGATTTTAGGTCGATTCAGTGTGTATTCTGCCTGGATTTTAGGGTGGATTCAGGATGTATTCTGCCTGGATTTTAGGTAGATTCAGGGTGTATTCTGCCTGGATTTTAGGGTGGATTCAAGGTGTATTCTGCCTGGATTTTAGGTGGATTCAGGATGTATTCTGCCTGAAAACTCCAAATTTTAATCGGACTTTAAGCATACTGTTTTTTATATTCCTCCTAAAGAATAACTGTTACGTGGAAAAGTTCTGATTATCCAGTTCATTTTCCTACTGTAAGACTAATTTTAGACTTAGACTGATTTTATCAAAAGATCTACCAGGATAGATAAATCTTTGGACTTGGAAAATTTGGTGCAAAGGCAGATTTTAAACTTCATCTGATGTTTACTCTTAAAAATAAGTTTTTTTGCTTCCTATTAAAATACGCTCTACAAAAATCATACCCTAGTGAAAATGTGACTGGAATTTTAGTGAAATCGCAGTGAAAATTTTGTGACATTCACTCAAATGCCCTTTTTAAAACTACAATTATGGTATTGTGCCAAATATCAGTGAAATTTCAGACATCTTACCAAAATTTCTGAAAACATCAGTGAAATTTTGTGATTGAAATTTCAATGCGATTTTGCCAAAATTCTGAAAATATAGTGATATTTTGTGATTGTAATATCACTGACATTTCAATAAAACTATCAATAAGATATAGCAACATTTATTTTTTGTTTCTTGTACAATTTGAATGATTTTCAGCAAAATTTATATTTCCTATTTCTGATAGCTGTAATTTTATTGATCATTTTGGGAACAATAACTTCTTTTCACATCTTGTTATGTTTCTTTTTCAAATTTGTATTGTTGTTGTTGTTGTATTTGTTTAACTTCAGTTGGATTTAAGTGCCCTTAAATAAAATTGTTTTTTTTATTTTAAAGCAGAATTTCACTTTTTTCCTGACCTGAATATCTGATTTTCCTCGATATTGACCCATTTTTTTAATATTGTGTCTGAAACTTTATATATAACTTTATGGTCTATTCCATTCCACAACGAGCTTTCTAATAAGTATTTGTTCCATATATTATTGAACAGATGATCATTGTAAAGAGCTTTCTGATTGGTCAAAAGTTTGTACTTGCCCAATGAATCTTCGCATAACAGAAACTAATGGGAATGACCATGCTTGCCAAACATAACCATTCAAATTTTTGAGTGGGATACAAGTTTGAATAACTATTTGAAAAATGTGTGGCAATGAGAATAGCTTAACAGCAAAGCCGATGGGAACGTAATTGGTCAATCTGTACGAAAACTAAACACCAGGCCTAGTATTTTGCTATTTGTACCATAAAGAGCTTTACAGCAATGGTTAATGTGCTAAATACGACAAGGAATTGAAGCAGGATGATTTTGAAGTTTGATAACTCTGAAATGATTAACTTCCAGAATTTAAGGAGGGACAATGTATTGTTGAGGTTGTTGCCAGAGACCCATGTCTATCAAAGAAAGTCATCTTTGCAGAGTTTTCTTGGCCCACAAGTAGAATCATCCTTCAATATCATGAGTGGTATTATTGTTTATATTATCAAAATATTCTAGCTGTGTGAGAACTTAGTGTAAAATAAGTGTCATTATATCATGATAAACGTTTGTCATGGCTGCTTGTGGAACAAGGACTACCATATTTGCCAGCCTATAAGATGATACTTTTCAACCAGAAAATCTTAGCTTCGTTTTATACTCTGAATTGATTTATATATGGATTATGTCATCCATATCATTTTATCATATTTTTTGTAGGGAAAATAATTCTCCAAGATTAGGAAAAATAATGTGTAAAATATATTTCATTTCAGGGAAGAGATCATGTATGAACAAATATAGGTTCCCACATTTAGTTATTTAAATAATTACATGATCGTCAGTATTAAAAATTAACATAGATCAGATGTAATTTTGCTAAAGCATCATGCACTTATAATGTATGCTGTTTGTAATATATGTTGTTTAAATTTAATTACATATATGTGCATTAGAATTTACAAGTCAGAAGATGAAATACCATGACAAAGACATATTCCATCAATTTTCTTCTTGCACCTAATGATCAAATAATCTGTATGCCCCATTGAGAGAGACAGACAGACAGAGATATATTCATGATTGTAAATCTGTATTTTTCACTTACCTGATCACTGATTTTACTTGTGTACAAGTGCAGTACTATATTCCATTATCAATTAATGCCACCAGTTCTTCTACTTATTGTTTCCACTTCCATTATTACAAGAATGACGTGGCTTTGTAGTGGTATTTACATGCTAATATGCTATGGCTGTATTCAGTCATTCCAAGAAGACACCTGTCTGAGGTCAAGATTCTGCAGACCAGATCAGATTAGTGAGGCTACCAATAGGGAAATGAGGCAACCAATAGGTATGACAAATACTGTACCATATAGTTAAAGGAAATGCCAGGTGGTTACTATTGTAACTTTCTCAGCCAGCAACATTTTTTAACTTGTCAACAGAACTGACAATTATAAGTACACATGGCATGAGCAAAGATCAAAAATAGTTGCCGCTTAAGTGCAGGAAGAGTAAATGCACTTTAAACAAAATCTTAATTGTAGGAAATGGAGAGATCATGATACTTGCAAAGAAAATTATACAGCATGCAAAATGGTCATTATTGGGATTTAAACTAATGGAGACTATATGGATATAACTATTGTGAATATTTAAACCCTGAAGGAGTATGGTATATATTTTCACAGTTTAAATTTACTGTTTGATTTAATAATGTTTTCTCTCTTTGACTTTTGTCAAGTAGTAAATGCACTGCCTGTTTTCAACAACACAAAGGCAATAAGTATAAAAAAAATAAAAAAATAATTACGAAGAGCTGAACTCTCTCTCTCTCTCTCTCTCTCTCTCTCTCTCATATATCGGTCCATATTTAATTTTGATCATGATAAGTAAAACAAAAATGCAATTTAATACATATGCATCCTTCTCTCAGTATCTCTCTTCCCCTACCCCCAACCCCCCTGAAAATGCATTTTAGTATTAATGATACAATTTCTCTATTGATGGTAATCTGAAATAGTATACAGAGATACTTTTAATATTTATGAAACCAGAAGTTATTTTAATTTAATTCAACACAGCATCCTGAGTTTTATCCTATCTGTAACTCAATACATTTTCGGGTCAGCATCATTATATGTAGCTAAAAGTACATACATTTAAAATACTTCTTATGAAACAAATTAGGTACTTTTAGTTACATTTAATGATCCTGACTGGAAAGGTTACAAAATTGCAGGTAGGAAAAAATTTGCAATACTGTGTGGAACGAAGTAAAAAACACAATCTGAGGTGTTGATTTGGCCTCATCTTATACTCAGATCGACTTATATAAGGATGAATGATGGAAAATTTGCCAAATTTGCTGATCCAACTTATATTCTGCATCAACTTAAAGGCTGGCAAATACGATAATTCAAGCTACCACAACAGCATCATAGTTTGTACATAATCAAAAATCAAGTCTGTAGTACAACTCCCATATCTCTTGGATGTCATACAATTATAACAGCTGTTCAATTTTTTTTCATGCACACTGAAATTTTACCCTGGTTAATAAAGTCCTGTTTAATTCATATCAGTTATTTATTTAAAACCTTTGGAAATGTCTGTGAAAAATGACTTAAACTTCAGTAAACTAGTAACTATATAATGGTCAAAATGTTAGTGAAAACTCACCAAAATTTTAGCAAACTCTCACAAAACTTTCAATGAAATGTTCAAGATCTCGCCAAAACTTCAGTGAAAGTTATGGCCCAAAATATTTTGAAATCTCATGATAATTTCAGTGAAAGTTTTGGTCAGAATTTTTGTGAAACATCCCAGATATTTTAATGAAATCTCACCAAAATTTCAATGAAAGTTTTAGTCAAAATTTTTATGAAATCTCACCAAATTATTCAGTGAAGTGAAAAAGACTTAAATGATACTATCATGGATCAGGTTTTGTTTGCAAGAAAGAAAATGAGGACAAGGAAAACAAATCTTTTTTGATAATGTCTGTCAAAATAAAATTTATGATCCATTTTAAACATTACTGTGAATATTTATCATTGATTACCATTAGACAATTTAACAGAAACCTGAAGCAGATGTTTTATTGGATGATTTTTATGTAGACATTTTAGGCAGCCATTTTTTAGACAGAAACCTTAGGCAAATTTTTGTTTCAGGTGGAAATTTCTGGCACGATTTTTTCTGGAGGAATTCAATTTCAAGTGAAAATCCTACATGGATTTTTTGTTTAAGCAGAATCTTAGGACAAATAATCTGCATTTTTTGCATAAAATTCTGCCAGAAATCCACATATAGTCCACTTGAAATTTGCCTAAGCTTCATCAAGTTTATGGTTTAGCAGAAAACACTTATGAAACCCATCCAAAATTCACCTTAAGTCTGTCTGGAAAATTATGTACAGGATTTTAGGTGCATTTTTATTTCAGGTAGAAATCTTAAAACAGATTCTTTTTATTTAAGTGGAATATTAGGACAACTAAATTGCATATTTCGCCTAAAATTAAACCTTGAATCCACCTGAATTCTGCTTGAAATTTGCCAAAGCTTCCTTAATATGAGCAGTTATGGTTTAGGCAGAAAGCATGTAAAAAAACACCTCTGAAAGTCTTTTTTTCCTAAAGTTGGTAAAGCAGTGTTGATTTGTCTTTTTGTCTGATCTGGCATGTTGTTAAGTTTAAAAAGATCCATCTGCTCTAGCATTTTCCATAATATAACATCAACAACTCATGCCGTAAAGCAACATATGGCACAATTTTCTTCAAAAGTATAGACTGGTATTATAACTAGCTGATAAATACAACAAATCTGTGATGCAAAGTTCATATTTGAAGAAACCTGTCTGTATTCTTGGAAATGGGTCATATACAGCTGCTATAAATATCAAATAAGGAAAGTAATCTTAGGCTATTCTTATGCAGCGGTCATCTTTTTAAGAATATTGTCAAATTTATATGAGTGGAATTAAAGAGGTAATAATAAAAATGATCAACAAGATTTTATTACTTTATATTTGTAAAAAATTTCATGAACATTAAAACCATAATCAATATACAGGCTTCTGTAAAAATGCAATTTGGTGAAAAAATGCATAATGATTATGCCAAAAGCATAATGGTTGGCATTTATATTGATAGCTTGCTAGAAATGTTTGCCTCCCTACAAGGTGATTCCTGAAACCAAAAGGCGTACAGAGAGTATAGTACACATCATGACAAGAAACACTAAAAATTACCACTATGAACTATCAAAAGAACTTTCTGAAAGTAACAGACCAAGGGATAATGTTCATCAATCAAGAAAAATATCAGTATCAGAGTGGCAATAAATGATAGCTGTGTAGGTACAATTTATCAACATGCAAAAATTTTCAAATACTGACAATGTCAGAAATGAAAAGGTGTTGTTGCACATGGGCTTATGATGTGGAGACAGATTGGATTGATGCATGTATTCTACAATCCTTCTACAAAAGGAGGATGATAAATGTGGCATGGATGAGGGTTTTTCCTTTGCAGAAAGGGTGAGCTCAACAACAGTGACTGGTTCCGAATATTAAAAGAAAAGGTAACTCAAATTAGTTATCACAGATAATTTTTTGTAAATGTAGTCTGAAAAATTAGGGTTACGATAATGTAATAGCAGTGTGATGCAAAGTGGCTTTTGCAGGGACTTTTCAAGCACTTTTGCCAAATTTCAATAATTTTTTAAGGGTCATTTTTCTTTTGCTACATTTAACACATAAAACTGCACAGTTCCCAGTGAGCTGCAGCAAAAGACAGCAAAATGTTTGTGTTCAGACTTAGCCAACCTGATAAGATGTACACAACTTTGTTTCTCTTATAAACTCAAGGTCTGGTCAGGGACATCTGAGACAAATTGAAGCACATTTGTTTCTGGATAAAAAAACACTGGAAAATTCAACACTTTTTGAGGTATCCGCCCTGTCTCTTAAAGCTTTTCAAGCTGTCTGAACCATGTGACTTGCAGTAGTTTGCTTGGAAAGAAGGCAGTGAAAACTCAATAGATTATTTTATTTATTTTCAGTAATGGCATCTTTCCAGTTCTCATCAGCTACCAGTTCTTTCCATTGACAGATTTTGAAATTGGGATTACTTCTATGTTGTCTTAAACGTAAGAAGCCCTTTGAAGTAAATTTTAAAGCAACCAATGACATTTTTTTTTCAAAGGCAGACCTGAACATGAATTATTTATAATACTTTACAGGGAAAAGTACATGCCAAATCTGCAGTGCATAATCTAAAAGAGACCAATAAGGGAAAATTATGAAGGGCATTTATTTTTTAAAGTACACCAGATCAACAGATTTTATTTGTAACATATATGCACTTTATTTCTTAACTTATAACAGAACTTCTTACACAGCATTAACATTAAAAGAGAAAGTTCTTGCTAGTGTTATTTCCATGTGCCATGTTTATAATTAATTAGCAATTTAAGGTGTCATGTTTCTTATTTGCATGTATTAGTTGCTAATCACACATCTTCCACGCTAGTAAACATCTTCTAAACATACAGTTGTCGGTAAAAAAGAGACTTTGAACAAAAGGAAAAAACTGGAAGAACCAATTACAGAATGCCCAGAAGCCTCACATGTTTATCTGCAGTATTTTGTTCAAGAGATAAAGATAAAGAAAATGAAGTGAGTGTTTCAAACTTGTGATACTCCTTTCAGATCAGATAACTTCATGCTTCCTTTCCTTTTTAGTTTTTCATCAGCATGGTACACATGCACATTTAATTTACATTTATCTCACACAAGTTTTTTCTACAACCAGTTTCCAAATGACCCCCAAAATGGAATAATTTGTTCAATGTCATTAATTATTGTTTCTGTTTATTTGATAATATCTTTTATAAGCATTTATGCTGGCAACAAATTATGACAATGAGACAAGACCTGACTAAAAATGCCTTAGTATAGTATATCAGTGCTGTGGAATAAAATCGCTAGCATCTGTTACCATGTTGAAAAAAGCAAGACAACCTCAGAAAATAAAAAGATGTAATAATTTTTCCTGTTGCAGTTTTGATATGTTAACCCTGCAAGTAAACAAACTATTAATTCTGATATGCCAAATCATTGTTTTGCCTTTGCAAATCTACTCAATCACATGATCGGTGACAATAGAAAAAAGATGTGGTTCAGGTGGTTCATTCTGTGTATCATTTAGCTTATCACACATGCCTCAAAACTCTCTGACTTCAGACGAACAAGCTCTGTGGTTTTTTTAATACTTTTGAACTGATACTTGCTAGTACTGGGCTCACATTAGATCAACAATAACCCAACATGCCAGATTACCTTAGTATCAATGTTGCACCAACAGGAAGTTTCCAGTGTAGTGTTAACATGGGACCAATGTCAGGCCACATTGTTGACCAGACATTAGACTATCAGACAAGTTATGTCCATCCAAAACTGTAAGCCAACTTTGGTCCAATGGCTATACTTAGATATATGTATACCTGCTATATAGACCATGGAGTTCTATTACATTGTCCCTATGTTGGTCCAATGTATACCTGATATCTGAAACATGGATGTTCTATTACATTGTTCCCATATTGGTCCAATGTATACCTGCTATCTGGACCATGAAGTCGTATATGTATGTATACCTGCACTTTGGACCATGGATGTTCTTTTACACTGGCCCAATGTTGGTCCAATGTATTCATGCTCTTAGGTCTATAAACTTCTTTAGCAAAGAAGATTTCAAAACAGAAATAATGTTCTGGTTGAAATTTAAGTTTACATATTCAATTTTACTTTTTGCCAGGAAGGGGAGACAGGGGTAGGGGGATCAAAATTCTTAAATGTATTTATCGGAAAATCAATTAGCCATTTGCAGGCAAAGCTTCTTAAATGTCATGTTTTTCTCTGCACTGAACAAAATATGGGAGAGCTGAGTACCAGAAATAGTAACAAGGTGAACTAATCTGATGCAAAATACTTCATTAATATGTGTAGAGCTTGCTCTTTATTATACCCATCGAAGATCTTGATGTTTGATTGAAACTGGAGCATAAATATGGCTTCCAGAGTTATAATACACCCAGCCAATCGAATACAATATCAATTCATTATTATGCATGGCTCTTGCTCATTATCAGCTTTTCAAAGAGCTTAATGATATAAGCATGTATTCAGAGTTGATAAACATTGGACAAGAAATATGGCCTTCTAACTAGTATTAAGGTTAGCCAATAAGAATCAAGATTACCTCAATAATATGATCAGCTCTTGTTTGTTATCTAACATTTTGATAAGAACCCACATTCCAAGTTTGATTAAAATCAGATGATAACCAAGGAGTCTAGAGTGATAACAAGCATTTAATGGTGGACAGATGACAGATGATGCATGATAGATACAAGATCTGTTGGGCTAAGAATTGTGTATTTTTAATTATTTAAGTATGCATGTTTTCTAAAGCAATACAAATGTGCAAATTCAGACGACATATTATACTGAGTATTATGCAATTTGGCAAGGTACTTACAAGGTATGCAATTTTAATGCTGATAATCATGCAGATCTTCTGCAGCGTTTATCAAAGTTGTGTCCCTTATTTCTTTATTTTACAATCAATAACCAAAAATGATTTTAATATGCAAATATGTGATAAAAGGGATTAAACAAAGAATTAACATTACAACATATTAAATGCAGAGTTGTGCAGAGACAAGTTTTGCTACTGAAATGAAATCATGGCTACTGAATTGAAAGCTTTCTTAACAAGAGCCACCATTGTGTTTTTTTTCTTTTTACAAACTGTGGCAAGCAGACATAACAATAAAGAGGCACATTTCCATCTACATGCAAGTTTAAATATCAGGGGAGACAATAAGTTGAATAGTATCAGAGCTAAGTTGATTACAAGCAACAGCCCACATAAAGATCTTAAATTGATTAGAAAAGGGCTATAACCCTGTCAAAAATGAAAGTAAACTGTCATAACCAACAAATGGCGAATCTACATCTATAAGGAAATTTATATAAGAAACTGAACTGAAAATTGTTTAATTATGCCGAATACATGTAACTGCAAAAAAGACCAAACAATTTATATGATCAGGGCATACCTTGCCAAAGCAAAACATTTTTAATGGTTAAAGAGAAAAATTGATAAATCTTCAAGGGTATATTGTCAGCCAACGGTTAGTTTACATAAAAGACAGTAAGAAAACAACAGTAGCACAAATGTTTATTGAGAAAGGCTGGTAAGATGAGAATAAATGGATAGACAGAATGAGAGATAAAAGTGATTACACCAGGACTCATATGATATGCAGGTCCCTGCAATACTAGATCACATGCAAAGATTTAGGTAAGACAAAATTTCGAGTTAGAATAACTTTTCTGTAAACTACCTACATTTCATTCCATCCAAAACCTTGTGTGTCACCATCCCATGTATTACTACTGGAATCTTGTTGATCATTCAGTGTTCCCAGCACTTCCACCATCTGACCCACTCTGTAATATAAATATTCTTTAGGAATAACTTTTCTGCACTAAGATTAAAACAAAACTGTCCAACACAAATTCAGTCTAAATCCTAAATTTGAGCTGATGCCAAATCACAGACCAATGAGATCTTAAAACTGATGTCAAAGTCCGAGCGTAAGACTTTCCTTAAATCCCGATGCCAGATATTACGATTTTCAACTTCACCACTCAGTACAAGAGGCCCAAGACTGCTACAGATTGCTCACCTGCTGACACTATCGGAGGCTAGCCTATAAGCTTTGTTTTATAGTAATCTACTTTTCTCAAATTTTGTTGAATGGTTACTCATTTGTTTTTTGTGAAGATTTCTCCATTTTAAGTACAGTAAAATATGCATATAAAGGACAGTCAAGGGATATGAAAACAGTGTCCTTTATATATAGACCCAATAGTTTTCATGTGCTTTACAGTTCATACTGTTAGATGTGTTACATGCAATGAGAAATAGGTGAGAATTTTAAGTATAATAGGATTCTAAATAAAAAAAATTACATTAATAAATTCAATGATTCTGAAAATCCATTACTGAACATATTTGAATCTAGTACCATTAAAAGAATGAAATACTCCGACTTAACCAGGATAATCAAATGATTACACATCCCACCTATAAATTACTAGTCTCCAGTTGCATTTGTAAACATTATCATGCAGAAAATAGTTCAGACTGAAGTGATCTTGGCCCTTATTTTAACTAAAGATTTTTCTTTTGCAATCTTTAATCTCTATATTAGAACTTTAATCATCTAAAATTTAAATTATGAACTTTTAAATGTTACTATAGTCAGTATTGTGTTGATACCTTGTGAAAACACTACCTACCTACACATCCGCCTTCCTACTTGGACACCCACTCACCTACCTAAACATGTCTACCTAACTGGACACCCACCCACCTACTTACTTACACACCCACCTACACACAGACTTACATACTGTGTTGGGTGATACAAGACACAAAGCAATAAAACTTCTGTAATAAGCTGATGAAATCCTGAAATTGAGGTTGTTCTCCTCTTACTGTTTTCAATTGTTTTTAAAATCTGCTTGAGAAGCTGTTGTCACTGTCCACAATTAGAAATCAGATTTTACTGGGGCTTAGATTTACCTTGGCAACCAGAAATACAAACATGGTTCATGCATCAATAATTACCTTGATGAACCATTACTGGTGAGGCCTTAAGTGAAAAACATGCAGTTCACCATCTAATTCTGATACTCCTTCACATGCACAATCGATTTACCTGCTGAGGTAACATATCACAGCATACAATGTAAAGTCATTAATATCATCAAATACATCAGATTTTACTTTAAAACTGTACAGTTTCACGATTGGAACATATCACCCAATAATGAACTTTTAACACAAAATTTGAAGAAAGCCACTGAAGCATAAAATACAGGTCACAGAGACCTCTTTTTGCCCAAAGGATGTAGAACTTATCAAGATGCATCCACCAACCAAGCTTCAGGATTCTTGATAGGCTGCAAATAACATGCCAAAAACGTGTGTGATCATAAACTAAAAGCAAAAACTTAACCAAAACCAGTAAAAGAAGAAATACAGGTCACAATGAGTCAGTTGGTGGTAGTAACAGAGATGCATATCATCATCAATTTAACAAGTCTAGCATGAAAAGTGGCTAAGAAAATATTATACACAAAATTTAACCCAAACTTGTGAAGCATAAAATATAGATCATAATGACCTACAATTGAAATGAGTAGAACTCATGAAAATGGATCCCCAATTTTCATAATCCTAGAAAGGGTAATATCTACATAGCATGCCTAAAACCTAGGTAGTCATGAGCCAAATGCAAAAACTTGACCTAAGCTAGTAAAACTTTTAAATATAAGTCAAACTGATCTCTACTGGTATGAGTGTTGTACAAAATAATGAAATGCAAAATATGGGTCACAATGACAGCTTTTTTAGATTGAGTACAGTACTAATCAATATGCATCCTCTTATAACGTTTCATGATTCAACATATAACAGTATTATGCAGTAGATAAAATAACTAATGTGGTCATAAGCTAAATATAAAAACTTCACAAGAAGACCTAGTGGAAACTGCAGTTAAAGAGGGGGAAGATATGAACAACCCATTTCCTACAACACATATTTCAGAAAATTGTCCCTTTGGCAGTATAAACCTGCCTGAGGACATACTGACAACCTAGCATGTGGAAACTGGTCTTGGCAGATAGATCATTTGAAAGGAGCCAGGCGTGAAAGTTGAGAATTTGAGGATTGTAGGGCATGAGAGAGATTCTATACAACAAAAATAGATTCCTCTACAGTGGTAATTCCCTGGGACCATCAACAGCTAGTCAAGAAAATCAATCAACTGAAGTCTTGGAGCCACATGTGTGCTACCAGGATGAACCATGACTTGGAAGTTCTGATTATATGAAGAACCTGAGGAATTATTCTGAAAAGTGGGAAGGCATAGGTATATATTCAATCTCATCTCAGATAAAGGCATTCACAATGTCATTTGTTCTAGCACTGGAGTGACATAAAAGGGAGGGGGCCCCGAGTGGCCGAGTGGTCTAAAGCGCTGTCCGTTAAGGATCACAGCCATCTCACCTCTGTCTGCATGGGTTCGAGTCTCGGATTCAGCCAATGTGGGTATGTGAGAAAGCTTGCCAGTAGCTTCTCGTGGGTCGGTGGTTCTCTCTGGGGTTTTCCCGGGTTCTTCCTCCACCATTAATACTGGCCGCCATGTATAGCCTATCGTGTGCTGAAAAATGGCGTTAAACCCTACAACAATAACAATAACAATAACATAAAAGGGAGGGTTGTTTTTCGGTTTCTGTTTCTGTGCAAACAAGTCTACCATTGGCCTTCCCAACAGATGACAAAGTGTCTCTGTTCACCTTTGTCTTGACAAATTATCTACCAGAACAGTCCTCTTAACTGAAAAGTGGCAAACTCAGACAGTAATCTCCTCCAAAGCTGTCCAACAGAAGTTCCAAAACTTCCAAGCAGAGATAAGGGGTATGAATGACTCATTGGCATCTGAGATATCTATGACCAATGTGTTGTCTGTAGTGACCATGACAAAGTGTTGCCTTAAATGGCTGATGCAGTAATGAAGTGCCAGAAAAACAACATGCATTTCAAGATTGTTAATTTGGAGGGAAACTTTGTCCATTTACCCATTTGTCCATTTACTCCCACAGGCTTGTATGTAAGCTCCCCAGCCTGAATCTGAGGCACTGGTGTAAAGAAATATATGATGTTGCAAAGCATGAATCAAACCCTGATCTAAATTTTTCCATGAACTCAGATGGTGACAAAACTTACATCCTACAGGGATCCAAGTGAGCAAGGGGTCCTAGTTAGGACTATAGTTTGCTAGAAGCAAGAACTGGAGGGGCCACATATGAAGACTTCCTTGGGGAATTATGTCTACTGCTGCATTCAGAGTCCACAGAAGGGAGAGGTAGTGATGAGCAGGTAATGACGTCTTCTCATCCGGTCTTGTGAAGAGAGAAAGTATTTGTGAGATTCTGCTGTGAGGAACATGGGCTGTTCCTTGATAGTTCAGACAAATCATCCCCACATGCATAAAACAAATGTTGAGAAGAAATGAGATCTAATTTCTAATGGGGAAGTAGGCCTATTTGAGTAACCATCTCCAAATAGAGAAATAGATCATTCTGAAGGGCATGTCTGAGAACGTTGTGCATCAACTTGTCACTGGATGATGGGTCCCAGATGAGCTGCTTTAACACCAGTCATCCTGATGAAGACTCATTATGTAGTCTAGAGGAACAGTCAAAAGGAATAGCCCAAACCTGAAAGATCTGTCCCAGAGAAAACTGTACAAATTGTCTGTGGGCTGGAAAGTTAGGAATGAGAAGACAAGCATCCTGGAGATCTATGGAATCTTCACAGCTCTTTGGCTCGATGACATTCCTGAACAAGGCAGCTGTCTCCATCTTAAACAGCTTTTCCAGAAGAAATTTATTTAATGGGGAAATACAGAAAATGAGGCAAAACATTCACACTCTCTTGCAACAAAGAAAATCGGAAATAAAAGCCCAGACTTCTAATGTTCTTCATCTTCTCTACTGCACCCTACCTCAAAATGGAGTACACTTCTTTCCAAGAGATACCAGTTGAGACTGGTGGAGCAGAATAGGGTTCTTTGAAAGAGGTGGAGGGTCCCAGAAAAAGCTTGTAACCCTTCCTTATTGTATTGTGGAAAGGATTTATGCAACCTCTAAGAGGTCTTAACAAGCACAAAAAATGGTCTAATTTTGCACATACTGGGACCAAAAAGTGTAACTCTGCAGGAGAATGAATGATAGCCTAAGGGCAATTATGTTATTCCTAAAGAAAGAGCAGGGTCCATATTATTCCCAGATGTGAGCATAATGGGTGGAATGTGGTTTAAAACTGGGAATGGCTTTGATTTTGATTACTTCTCAATTTAAATCACTTAGGCAAAGAGCCATGGACCTCCAGAATGGGGGCATTTCATCAGCAGTTTAGCTGGGTCCATTTACCACAACATGGGACAGACATCACTGATCACTTAAATTCTAAGACTGTACAGAGGGACAGCAGTAAAGAAACTTCTGCTATGACCCAGCAAAACCTTGGCTAGCTCCATGGTCACATTCCTCCCCAGATAAAGCAGCTCTGCAGAGAGCATCACAGACACTGAGAACCCATGTCTTGATGTCTTGGCTAATGCTTTAAATGGTCTTTGCAAGGCTGATGGTGACAAAGATTCCGTAGGGATTGCATGCTAACATTAAAATGAGTGGGATATCACCCCTATCACTTCCATCAGACTAGTATGAGAACTTCAAAGTCCCCCCCACAAGATATGAAGGAAAGTGAGAGAAATGAGGCTTACTGAAACAATCTCTTCCTCTAGACTGGTGGTAAAAACTCTGTAATTGGTCCAAAGACTGATGTATTATAAGTAAACCTGCATATGCTGATTGGTGATATGCACCTGGCAGTCTGTGTTTGTTGACTGGTGCTCAGTGCTCTGTGGTTGATGACCCAACATGGAATCACAACATCCACACCATGCACCATGCCATGTGATCAGTTCACTAGTGCCTGGTGCTTGGATCCTTGTGATCACTGCCTGGTACCCAGTTACTGCAACTTGGTTACTGTCACTTGTCACATGTGTTCAAAGCCCACTGCCCGGTACTGTTATGTATATTTGATTTAATTTATATCTAATTTAATTGTTTGTTAAGTTTTAAGATCTTTTTATTTTTAATTTTATTAAATGTCAAAATAATGTAGTTTTGTTTACTAGGAACATGATACTTTTCCAGAAAATAGTTTGACCTTGACTGTTCATTTGTAAATAAGTAAAGCTGACCTAGTTTCCAACCTTAATTTAAAATTAGTAACTGTCACTTGAGCAAGTTCTTTTTTAACTTATTTTTAATGTGGAAATAATACGGGTGAGATTGAGGCTGTATTGGATATGTGACCCTCGACTTGCAATAGTTTTTAATGAAGTAAACAACTTTCTTTTATTTTCTTCTTAGAGTAAATTGATTGGTTTTTGACAGGGCCACATTGAGAGTACGTGATGTAAACATGATCACATGACCCTTATCCGTGCATCTGTTTTGCGCAGTATTCAGGTTTCATACCATTGTTTTAGAGAAATAATCTCACTCGGGCTTAAAACACTTGATGTCAATCCATTTCCTTCTGTTGTAGCCAGTTTTCAAGTTATATGTTAATTTTTCTTCAGATTATCTGGATTCTAAAAGATTAATTCGTTTCTCTGGAAATATTTGTGTGCTCATACAGAATTTTTGAACAAAGACATTTCTTAAAAATTGTATTCGGATTTTCATCACCAGAGTGTTATTTCTTGTGTTTCTACAAGGAACTGTAGACACCAGCACTGTACATGATGCAGCATATGTCATTGCCTTCCATCTTGATTCGTCATCAAGACTCGAACTTGAATTATTTATATCATTTCACTGCTAGGACTTCTCAAATTTTATTTGTGGATTATTCTAGAATTATTTTTGGATTTGATTCTTAAACCCGTAAGTTATTTGTTTAGTTTTACAGTATTTTTCAAGGGAAATAAATTTTTTGTTAAAGTTTTTCAAAGCTTGCTGTTTTCACTCTTTCTTATGTTACTGTTAATTTGAGCCTAAACATGTGACATAAGAGTACTCAGTGACTTGTACAAAGTGATAGACCTACTAACACCAGACATATATTAGACTGACCAAATCCTAACATGACATTGTCAGTAAGCCAGTTGAAATTTTCTGTAAGTCTGACCAGTTTTCAGTAAGGCACATCAAAATATCATGAACTGCTATTGTCAACCTGGAAAACATGCATGTAAAAGGTTTGAAAATTACAGTTAGACTTTAATTACCTCCAGTACATTTTCACAAATGTCAAATACAATGAAGCTCAATAGCTTCTTGCTATATTTCAACTAGATGCAATCTTAAAAAATTTAATTCATGTGATGGCAACAATCATCTTTCCCACCATGGAATATATTCCAATCAACACATTATGTCCAATAAATGCAACTGCTGCCCTTCCTCCTTTTGCTGCAAGAATCTGAATAATCTGTACTAACTATTCAAACATTTTAATTGGCTCATTGACCCTTTAATTCTGAAAATATATCACTTGTTTGATGCCATTTGTAGCAAATTCCAATAAGCAACAGCCTGATCATGCAGACATTTTGCATAACAAAATATGTAAGGTTTAAAACACCTGAGGTACTCCTATAAAGTTAGCCTGCTTCCCTAACCAACTCCACTGAATGTAATATGAAACCAGGACCCAAATCAAACAAAGACAAGCCAAGTATCCAGATTTTACTGCAAACAATCACATTTCCATAACCTGTGCTTTTATTCTTAAGTCCATATGTTAGAGGACATTTCTTAAGATCTGAGACAATATCATTAAGGGTTTTGAGGTCTATATATATCCTGGTGAGGGATGCCTGGATCCTTGTACCTGATGACAGATCTTCACTGACTGTCATGTCACACAATACCACAGATCCAATGCCTGGTGCCCTGTCAAAGGACGATGATCAGTTAGATGATGCAGACCTTACTGGAGAGTCCCTGTGTGGGGAACTCAACTCCAACAAATAAATTCTGGCTTTAATTTGGTTTCTGCTGCTGTGAGATACTTCCCTTGCATCAATAAGGCAAGGGTTGCTATTTGGGGCAAGTAACTCTCTTTAGCTAGCAAGTATTGAAGATCCCTATCTCAGGCTTCCCAACTTCAGACATCTCTCTTACTGAATCAAGTGACTTCCTTACAACAGGAAGTGACTTAGCCACAGGTGATTTTCATACACTGATATGTTGTTGTTGTTGTTGTAGGGTTTAACGCCATTTTCAGCACGCGATAGGCTATACGTGGCGGCCAGTATTAATGGTGGAGGAAGAAACCGGGAAATCCCCAGAAAGAACCACCGACCCTCGAGAAGCTACTGGCAGGCTTTCTCACATATCCACATTGGCCGAATCCAAGACTCGAACCCACGCAGACAGAGGTGAGATGGCAGTGATCCGTAATGGAGAGCGCTTTAGACCACTTGGCCACTCGGGGCCCCCACTGATATGTACCACAGCACCTCTCACTGAAATTAGGTAACATCATTCCACCAGAAAGTGCCATCATTGAAGCAGGTCACTTCATACACCAGGAAGTACTGTGTTACAATATTTTGCCTTCAAAAAGAAATCACACTTTCACATTGTTCCTAACTTTATTATTCCAACTACTGACGTGATAATCCTGGACATTTTAATAGGGAGTAAAAGCTGACTTCAAAGAAACATTTGCTGCTGATAATGAGCTATCCAATGATGATAAATGTTCTCCTTCAAACTGAATAACTTTTATTTCTTCAACATGCATCTCCGATTCACCTTACTTCCAACAAAGTAGACTGTTGCACCATATGCACTTTAAATATGCAAGTTAGCATAGTGGAACTCTCCCAAATCAATGATAAAATGACTAGCACAGCAAAAACAAAATCTTCCAAGCTACTGTAAATCTAATCTGTGGAATGGTGCCTTTTTATCTATACCCACCTTTACGTTTTAACTGCCTCAATTACAAACTAAAGTATAAACTGCCCTGTGGTGATATTTGTCCATGAGCATGTTGTTTTCTGCTGGATGGAGGCTTATGGGGAGAGAAACTGGGCTTAAAATCAGGATATTAGAAAAGGACATCATATATCATGTTACAGGTAATGTTAACTCTAAGAAGTGCTAACCTTTCATTACTTCATCCCATTAGAAATGGTAGACAATCATGAGATATGGAAATGTTGCCAAAACCTGAGAACCGTAGTATATCTGATGGTAGAGCAACAGACTCATAATCTAAGGGTTGCAGGTTCAACACCTATCCAGGTCAGCATGGATTGGCTGCCTTATTTTGTCATTGGGAAATGCACTTAGCTCCCATTTCCACTGCATATACCTGGGTGAATGGCCAAGTGGTCTAAAGAATTTGCCTTAATACATCACTCACACATATTATCTCTGTCTGTTTGAGTCTTGGCTCAACCAATGTGGGTACAGTAGTCCCCCTCTTATAAGGCCACCCCTATTGCAGCAGGGAAGTGGCTTTATAATGAGGGTCACCTTTCTAGAGGGGGATGACAAATGCAAATAGTAAATACACATGAAGAAAGTCACAACTACATTTAATTCTAAAACATTTAATATTTTCATTAAAATATCACATGCATGTTGTGAAATAAATGTAAATCAAACTGTTTCATCATTTTCAAAAGAATGATATGAATAGCCATTTGTATAGTTTTAAAAATATAATTATGTTACAGATCACATCATCTGTCACTTTGTTGGTAACAGTCTAAAAAACAAACCAGTCTCGTCACAATTTAAAATATCCTTGCAGTCATATCCCCTGCATATATCATTTAGTCTTTTGTTCCAATCTTCGACAACTTCATTATTAGCATCAGCTGATTCTCCACTAAGGACAGAACACTTAATATTGTGTCGCACTTGAAATCTGTGCAACCATCCGTTACTTGCAGTGAAGTCGTCATATCCCAATTCAACTGACAAAATTGTTGCTTTTTCTTGTCATTCAAATCAGGATACAAACATCTCCTGGTTCAAACAATCTTCCTTTCTCCATCCATTTCACCTTCCCACTTCTGCTGAATTGTTTCATTATCTTTCACGATATTGTTTATCTGAGTCTTTCCAACATTAGTTTCCTGCAAGGATTCTCGACCCCCCTTCTCGGTCAGTTGAATTACTTTCACTTTCTCTTATAAACTGAGAATTTTTCTTTTCCTCAATGACATGTTGATCTTTTTGCAGTAAGTTATTCATGTTGCCAACTACAATACTGATAAAACAATTTTGTATGCATCTAAACAAATTGCCGTGTTTTTAAAGGAAGTGATCTTGTCACATGACTCATTAGTCGCAGTCTGGTACCCTATTGTTTTTATACATTTCTTTACACTAAGTGAGAGAAGCCAAAACGGCTTCAATATGTACCATTTACATCATGCAGATTTGACTTTGCAGCCGTTAGGATTTGTAATCTTGACAATTATTGTCAGTAGTAATAGCCACTAATTGTCAAAGTGAACAAGCTCAACCTCTTACTAAGGGAAGCCATAAAGGCTATCAGACCATTTTCCTGCTGATTTGTGTATTGTACATTGATACTGCCACTTCTCAGCTGTTACTACTGTTCAGTAATTGTAATCTTAACAATTATCAGAGTGACTAAACCGGACATCTTATGATAACACAGCAGTATGTCTAAATGGATTACATGTACTTACCCTTTTGTATGGATTACAATTTGAGTCTTTCTTGGCCTTATGGAATAAATGCGGCTTCTCATGAGGCGTAAATGATATTATATTAACCTTAGTGGTACATGTACATTAGTCAACACTTCTTTCAGTAACGAAAACCTGACAATGGGAAACAGAAATCGGATTACTCAACACACGTTAT
Organism: Sinohyriopsis cumingii; assembly: GCA_028554795.2. Classification (NCBI taxonomy): domain Eukaryota; kingdom Metazoa; phylum Mollusca; class Bivalvia; order Unionida; family Unionidae; genus Sinohyriopsis; species Sinohyriopsis cumingii. The sequence continues at coordinate 60,213,676 of CM068825.1, forward strand.
GAATAAAATACTGGTTCTGGATACATATTAAATTAAAATGCGGCTGCTTGTGAGGGGTAAATTTTATATTATTGCACTAACATGCTGGCCACTGGTTGTGTTAGCTGAGTGGCCTTTCGTGAGGGGTACTTTTGAACACAAACTTGTCGGTGCCAATGGATTTTGGCCGTAAAGAGCGGGGAGCCATTGGTCAGGGGGGCCATTCAAGAGGGGGACTACTGTATGTAAGACAGCTTGCCAGTTGCTTCCAGTAGGTTGGTGGTTATTCCTGGGGTCTTCCTGTTTTTCTTTTTCTCAACCAAATATACTGGCTGCGATGTATGGCCTATCATGTGCTGAAAAATGGCATCAAACTGCACAAAACTGAAACAAAATCTCTCCATGACATAGTCAATAATGTGATAAAAAGTCACCAAAACCTATACAAACAAAAATTGCAAGTCCAATATATTCCTTGAAATCATTATTAATAAGTAACAGCCCTGAATGAAAATACATCATAACTTCAATTATTTGATGAATGTAAAGATCATATGTATAAATAGGAACATTGCCTAAGTCCCACGGAATAAATTTTAAAACTACAGTCAGAATGTGATATATTCTTGAGTACAACATTGATATACTCGTAATTAGCAATATCTCTACCACTGGGTGGAATTTTCATATCCTCTACTGATGCAAATGATGGAGTCAATTATTCTTTCAATATATATATATATATGTCTCAGACTGTCGCTTTTGAGAAAGCATGTAGCATTACACCTATCTCAAATGAGTTTAATTATTGACACTACTGAGGATGTCATGAATGTATGCAATGTATCATGTGGCTTACATATTAAGAAACCCAATCCGTATGCACTTTCTAATGACAAAAAACTTATAAAAGAAGACTATTTCTAATGCTACCATAAACATTCACTTATATATTGACTAAACTGCAAACAAAGCAGACCTTAATCATTGCATAATGTGCAAGGAGAGCAGGGTCTATGCAGTTTAGTCTACTGATTAGTCCTAAAAACCTGCAACAGACTGAGATCTGTCTGCATCTCATGCTACATCAGTTGTGTCTATGCAGTTTGCATTTGGACCCAACTTTATGGAAGTATCAATGGTGTATCAATATCAGTGATACACCATCTTTTATTAGCAATGCTATTTGTTAGTGAGAAATGAAAGAAAATTTATCCATCATAAACACGGTTACAGGACAGGAAAGTCCCACCCACTTCATCTGAATGAGCATGCAGAAATTTGTTGCATACAAATTCTGGCTATTGGGTGGGATTTCCATCTCTCCATTAATGGCATTTCCATATACCACATCTTATGGACCGTATTAGTCCCGACCTTCTCATATGGCTAATACAGAAAAAGTCCTGGTCCACCTACCTGTGAGTTGTACCTGCTAGATCTGTGACTTGAGCAGACAAATCAATTAACTTTGTGAAGCAGCTGATCAGGTAAATCACAACAAAAGCATTCTGAAATGAGAACAAATAATGCCTATTGACCTAGAAATCCAACAAAAGCATTCTGAAATGAGAACAAATAATGCCCATTGACCTAGAAATCACAACAAAAGCATTCTGAAATGAGAACAAATAATGCCCATTGACCTTGAAATCCAACAAAAGCATTCTCAAATGAGAACAAATAATGCCCATTGACCTAGAAATCACAATAAAAGCATTCTGAAATGAGAACAAATAATGCCCATTGACCGAGAAATCCAACAAAAGCATTCTGAAATGAGAACAAATAATGCCCATTGACCTAGAAATCCATGAGTACACAAATTTCATTTGCACAACATAATGTATCCAATTTTGCAAATCCATTTTCAATGAATCATTTCAACTTCTTTTAAGACTTGGAAGTCATGTATGTTAGAAAAGATTAAGAAAATAATTTGCCACAAGGACTAAAACTAAAAATGAATTTCTACCAGTTCTTTGAAATCTAAAAAGTTTTCAGCTTTCTGATTTTTTGTCCAAAATATATTTTTATTCCAACTGTTTACTGTTTCATTTGTTAGAATTTTCAAGACTAGATCTAATTTGAATCTACACTTTAACCCCAACCCTCTGATCATCATTATGCAGAAATCATACAAACACAAATATACTGGGGACACATTCTTGACATGCCCCTCCTGAGAAAGGCCACTATCCTGTCAACAGAGCATATTTAAACATTCTGTACTCCACACAACAAAACAACTCCTTTTATACTGCTACCGTTTTATTGTGAGAATTGTCGCCTAATATGAGGGAACAATTGTATGTGCAAATACATCTTTTCTGTTGTCAGGAAGGTGAGCTTGATTATAACAGTCACCTTGAGAGGGTACTTGTCATTCCTTGCCATGTTACTGGACCATAAATCAGGGATCTGTGACCTTTTGGCAGTCTGTGTAACACTGGAGATTACTCTTTGTTTGAACCCCAAAGATGATAACCCTAGCTGGGATGGGATCAGGAAGTACAAGATTGGCCAAAACATGACCATGATGGTAAATTTCAATGAGTGATCTTGGCAAATGTGTACTTGACTGAAATCCAAGGAAAAAGAGGGAGGTATTCCAGATGTTGGCTTTGCCTAAGGATTCAGATTGGGATCCTGCTCTTTTCAATTCTGGATCTCCAATTACTAACTGGCGAACTGGCGAACAAAATAATTAGCTTGGACATGGGGACTTGGTGACCTGGAAAAGGTAGTAGGTATTGTATTGCAGCTATTAAAACAATATATTCTGCATTTTTAATATGACTGCAGTCCAAGAAACAGCTGTAAATTTAATTAGCCCATAGTGCCTCAAATACTTCCTGTCGACTTTTGAATTGCATAATGTACAAACCAGCAATACAAAATCTAGCTTGAGATCCATGCAGAAAATTCTCAATACTTGTTTGAAATGAACAAAATGCCTTGGTGGACACTTTACCTTAACTGTCCAATCTAGATCGAACAAGTTTTGCATGCAATATCTGCGTGTAGTGAAGTCCATTTCAAAAGGAGGAATTTTGTTTTAACACCTCTAAGTGATTAACTTCCAGTCATGATATTGGCTGCAGTTTCCAAGAGAGTTTGAGATCTTCCTTTTATCAGTTTTAAATTTATTATTTCAGGGCACATATACTTCATTATTATTTCAATTTCATCACAGTTAAATCCATAACTTACAAAAAGAATGGGCAAATTGTACAATTTATAGTTCTAGCAAGACCGAAAAAGAAGGGAAAACAAACAGCATAAAATCATGGTAGAGAGATATGATCATTGAGATGATACCAATTGCAGGTTTAACATAATTGATTCCTGGACTTCCATTCCAACTCCATCCCTACTCATCAATATAAAGAAATGTGCCAAATTTGGTTGAAATCTTGGTAAAGTTATGCCATAGAAACCAGTTAGGAATGACTGGCATCAACTAGGAATAAATCCTGTAAATTAAGTCAAGGAAAACTGAATTCATTCAATGTCTAATCTATATAAAACCACAGGTTAAATTTGGTGAAATCAAAGAAACATCAGTAAAGATATTCTGCTGAAACCAAAGTCAGGATGATGGACAACTGAAGGAATAATTCCTGTAAATGATATATATGTATTTACCAAAGTTTGGTTTTCCATTAAAGGGACAGAGGTATTGCATTTTGTGTTTTATCTTATTAAAATAAAAAAAAAACAATCCATTAAATGCACAGGACAATAATGAAAATTAAAATCAATAAATAGAGCTGCCACTGCTATCTCCCACCACACTGCTCAAGTACACTAGTACTAAAATAATTTTTTTATTGAGATCACATTACTATGTCAGAATGTGTTACATTCAATCTAATAAAATTAGCTGTTGATACATGCATGAATTTAATTACATAATTAATTTCACCATAACATGGTGCATTACATAGTTGTCTTTATGGCATTTAGACACACAAGACTGCTCTATATTATCAGAAGTTGATATTGTTGTGACAAACACTGTGCTGACGTAAAGTTACTATGCAATATTGAAAGGCATGTTCTATCTTACCTTTATTATTTATAAAAAGCATTTTTAAGTCCTGAACTCTGGTCATTTTGATATACAACACATGGGGTGTTACAATACCATTAAAAGTAAAAACCTCATCTCATAATGATCATCCATTTTTTTCCATTTCACTTTATCAGTTATTATTCTGCATCTGCACTCTCCATTTTGTTTAAAAAATGCATTAACATTTTGTTTGCAGTAATTCTGGATTCATTATTTTATCTGTATCCATTTTTCATTTGCTTTGCATTTTGTTTTGCTTTCACTGGTAAAATGATCCATTTCAGGTTCTTATGTTTGGTCATTCACTGACAAGAAATGAAACAATTAGTTCCACACCCATAATTAAAACTGCAAATCTTATCTTGAGCTCAGAGAAGGAAACCTACCTTAGATATGAGAGCAGACAGGTCTGAAGCAGACAAGCTGTCGTAAACTCCTAGAAATATTGGGAAGGCAATGGTTATATAGCTCAAAATGCTGCCCAAGTAATCAAACACATTGATGGAAACTGAAAACAAAATAAAAAATGTAGTTAACAATTATCTCGCTCACCTCTGTGGAGCTTTTAGTGGTCTCCAGCGGCATCAGATCGGTCTAAAAGCATTAATTACATTGTGATCATAAGCTAAATGAAAAAAAAATTAAAAAGCCAGTAAAAGGTGAAATATTGGTCACTGTAAGTTTCTTTTTTGTTCTTCTGTATAATGATGTAGTTCTAACAAAAATGCGAATCATCATCAATTTCATATTTTTTTAGTGTGAAGAATGACTGAGAAATGAACATGAAACACAAAATTTAGCCAGTTAAGCATAGAATATTGGCCATAATGACCCATTTTTGGAATGAGTGTGTAGTACTCATCAAGATGTATCCCCTTTTTAGTTTTCACTTTACAGTGAATGTATTAATTCTGTGTGTGTGTGTGTGTGTGTGAGAGATATTATATCTTTTTCTTTGTTCAGTTTTTAATCTGTATCTTCCTGTTCTAAAAAAACTAAGAAAAAGGAAGATGCATGCCCTCACAAGTTGCATGATTCTAGATAGGCTAGGGTGTACATAGCATATAAAAAAACCTATGTGCTCCTCAGCTACATGCAAAAAGTTAAACCTAATCCAGTAAAATGTGAAATGTAACTTACAGTGGCCTTCTTTTGTTGTATGAATGTGGTACTAAAAGAAATGAATACAATAATCTAATTCAAAAGAATCTGGCATGAACAGTGCCAGAGAAATAAACTGAAAAACTACCAATGAACTGAACAATATCAGTGAAGTTTGAAATGTAATTACAGTGATCTATTCTGCAATGAGAGTGAAATACTCATTAAGATGCATCCCCTCACCAAGTTTCAAGACCAAAGATACAAGAAGATATAGTTAGGGAGCAAATATCCTAAAAATAATGTGCATGAATGTATAAGGTTTGCCCTGTACACCCCTTCCCAAGGGAGCTAGATGCTGTTATGTATATCTATATTTTTAAAAAAATTTGTGTTCATGGTTGTAAATTGTAGTGATTACCTATAAAGAAGATACATCACAGCTAATTTTGTATACAGGTATAGATTCTCTTTTAGGATATATTAAGAGTGCCTGTAAAATGCAAAGAATCTATAAATATAGATGTCATATTTCTAATAATAAAACTGGTTTACAAGTTTGTGATTATTTCTCAGCGGAATTAAGTTAGTTCAATTTGGTTGGTTGTTGTGGTGGTGTTTAACGCCATTTTTCAGCACAGGATAGGCTATACATGGCGGCCAGTATTAATGGTGGAGGAAGAACCCGGGAAAACCCTGGAAAGAACCACCAACCCACGAGAAGCTACTGGCAAGCTTTCTCACATACCCACATTGGCTGAATCCAAGACTTGAACCCATGCAGACAGGTAAGATGGCAGTGATCCGTAACGGACAGCGCTTTAGACCACTCAGCCACTCGGGGCTGGTTGGTCAGGTAGGTACTTTAACAATGTGGCATACTTGTTAAATGTCATGTGGTGAATGCATGTTAGCGTAGTATAACTGGATATAAGGAGTGTGTGTGTGTGTGTGTGTGTGATTTGGATTTTTAAGGTAGTTTTAACAATTTTTCAGTCCTATCACTACGATGTCTGCAATGTGGCAGCTTATAGTGACGTCTAGCACTGGGGCATCATGCCACAGATGCAGGGCATCATGTCCCACCCAGTCACATTATCCTACCACCAGGCTGACCAGCCCTAACGCTAACCTCTTGATGCTGATGCTGAGTGCCAAGTGAGGCAGCTGCAGGTACCATTTTATGAAATCTTTGGTATGACTCAGCCAGGTTTCGAATCTGTGACCTTCAGCATCAGCAGGCCACGGGAGTGAGAAATGAGCAACTGATTTCATTCCTATCTCTGATTCTTATTTCATATGTTCTTATTTAAAATATGTCTACAGATTTATTTAATGTTGTGCTTGAATATAATTTGAGAGGAAATATTTGTTTAGATTATTCATTAGAATTACAAAGTGTTCATTGGACTAAAATATTATTCTGGGACTATTGTGCATTATTCAAATGAGTTCTGGACAATACCATTGTGATATGTTATGACTATTGTCAGGTCAATCCATTTAAGGATCTGAAATTCATTTGGAACATTTGATTCTTCTGCATCTGAATAGAACGTTTAAGGACTATTTTGGATTCAATTAATAATATTCTAAGTTCCTCTTATATTTTCATTTTTTTAACTTTGATAATTCAATTATTTGTTAAATTTTACAAAACTTGTTGGATGATGGAAGTCTGCACCGCTTCTTTGACCAGCTAGGACATGGAGCTAGTGAGCATAATTCATCATCCCTATGCCTGGTGTACAATCTTAGATGGTGCCAGTGAAGACTGTCGAAAGTGATGGCTAAGCAAACTAAAAGTTCCTCCTGGTTGAGACATTATAACTTCCAGGCAATCACTAAGCATGTCCTCCCTATCTTTAAGCATAGTCTTTGGCCTCTAGTATTGAGACATCTCTGTAGCTGGAACCATTAAAGCTAGTTATGATGGACTGTCTTACAGCTAGATTTTCAAGATGGCTCATGTGGTGGCCATATTGATATCAGATCAGCAACAATTTTCATTTAGGACAAACTATACATCAGGTAAGCCTTTTAGCCTCAAGCTGATACAGAAGAAGTAGCGATAACAAAATTTTCAAAATGGCCACTGGGTGATGACTATAATGCATTCCTGATTGGCACAATTTTCATTTAAGACCAACTGAACATCATAACATTTTTTGATAAAATGTCATAAATATGACTTTCTTTTCAAAAGGAGTTGCAATAACTAGATTTTCAAGATGGCTGCCATGGTGGCCATAACGGATATCAGGTTGGCACTTTTTTTACTTAGGACCAACTAGACAAATAAGATATCTTTTAGTGAAAACCTAATGTCCGATACCACCATCCAATCCAGAGAAGTAGCGATAACAAGATTTTCCCGATGACCACTGTGTGGATGTCAGACCAACACCATTTTCATTTAGGACCAAATGAACCATGGGATGAATGTATGTGCAAAGTTTCATGGACAAACCAGTTGAGCTAACAGAATGAAATGTCTGATCACATTCATTAAAATGTAATCAGACATAATTTGTTTTACAAAGTAACTAAAGTTCAACTTAATTCAGCATTCCACAGCTCCTCAGCTTATATTGAAAAATTGAAAATAGGTTTTCCATAAGGTTGCAACAAAATGTTCATAAAAACATGTCCAAAAGAACATTCCTACCATGTCTACCTGAAACTGGCCCAGCTGATTTTAAGAAAAAGTTGAAAATAACATGGATGACACGAGGGACTATGCAAGCTTGATGGAGGGTCACATGATGAGTTCACTTTACTTTATGACCTGATATGCCAAAAATGATTCCATTATAAATATTCAATTCTAAAACAATAACTACAGACAAAATGATCATGATAAGGGAAATCAAATTGTCATTCTCCTTTTTAACTGACTGGACCCCTGTTGATCTCTTGGCTAATGCTTACAACTACAGATGGGCTTGAGATCAGACTAACTCCAAATGTGATGAATATTTATGAATATTTCTCAAATATTGCAGCTATATTTTCCTAGATAAGACTGAAGTTTTAAAATTGAATATGGAATCATGCTGATCCTAGAGAAGCAAGTAATTTCAGAATGACAAAAAAATTTCACATATCACAGTGTTTTTAGAATGACTACATGATATACTGTAAAAAAAAATCTTCCATGATGTATGTCATTGTGTACACTATATTCACATGACCCCAAACAAAGTATGTCAGCTGTGCTCTGTGAGCTTTGCCTTTTCAATTGGGTTTCCATGTGTTCAATGAGCCACATTTGAGTCTGATGTGTGTAATTTTATTTCATGTAATATTTGCAAACAAAGCAGCACACAAAAAAAACTAAAATTAAACTAATTCTTAACTAATATTTCATATGTAAGTTTTATTGATGTGCGTATGAAAGAATACAAACTTTCTCATGGAACTTGTTTCAGTTTTTCATTTGCTTGTTTATAGCGTAATCGATTAGTTGTTTTGATACGTAAATTATTTTCTAAATAATATGTACCAGTCTATGCCACATGTGCTGAATTACTTTCCTCCCTCCCTGTGTCCCACAGTTGCCAACCCTCCAGGCTCGCAATTAGTGAAAATAGGGATAAAAATTAGTGAATTTTTACATGAATTCATGAAGCAATCTTTGAGTCCAGGAATATTTGTCTGAACAAATCTTCAGCATGGTCTCCAGCTGATAAAGGTAGATTGTGTTCAACAACAAAACTCACAAACAATGCCTCAGCATTGGTAGCCTGCAGGTTTTACATCAAGAGCTGAAATCTGCTGCGAGTTCTTAATTTTCCCAACCTCTATGTGCTTTTTACTACCAATGTGCTTCCTCACATCATCTCTGCCACCATGCCCAATGCTAAAATTTGTGGCACACTGCATGCAAAAAGCATGAAGTACATCAATGTTTGATGGCAGAATGCATGGCCAATTTTTGGTATATTCCAAACTAAACTTCACTTTTTGTGCAATACATTTCTTTTTCCTTGTTGGTAAAGACATTTTCAAGATGCGGTGCCAAATGGTAATTCAAATCAGTGTTTGCAGCGCATGTGCAGAGCAAACTTCTGGTTAGGCCGAAGTTTCTCTCAAAAGTATTTGTAAAACTACTCTTATACATATAGATTAAAATAAGCTAAAATGCCTGCTACCAGGCCAACTGTACCAATCAGATACAGTTCCACTAATATCGCAACTAGCAGTACCGGACCATTTCGGCAACTGCCAATATCATTACTAGCGCTTAACAGGAAATCGGTTATTTTATTAAAGATTTAAAATAATTGAGAATTGGGGAATTCGTGATTTTTTGGCATGTGGCGCGAACCTGTGAATCACTGAAAAAGTTGTGAAATTCATGCCAAAAAATCGTGAAGGTTGGCAGCTATTCTGTGTCCACACAAGAAACTCTTATTCAAAATAAGATTTTCTAGAATTTTATAATTATTTCATTGCAGAAGTCTATGACACATGTGCTGAATTATTTTTCTCCCCACCCGTGTCCAAACACAAGAAACTCCCCTTCAAAATACGATTTTCTGAAGTTCAAAATTATTTCGTTGCAGAATTTTCACCAAAAAATGTCATAATTCTGAAAAACTGAGAATGGATGGCAACTATGATGCATGTTTCCTGTATATGTTTATGTCTGTGGAAGTTGGTTTCCCTGAATGTAAAAAAAGACTACTTGAATTCTGAAATAAATTTTATAACCACTCAAATATAAACAGAAATAGAAGTGAAGATGCCAAAATAAACAAATTTTCAAACTTTTTTCCTCCCCATTTTGTATTTAATTTTTATTATCCACAGGAAAATAACAAACAAAATTACACAGGATGATTATTCAATGTGCATGTATATGCTTGCTAGTGGTATATGTGGAAATTGTTTCAAACACTTACAATTAAGTGCATACTCCCTCAGTACTAGTTTCTTCTGTGTATTGAGCAATCTCTCAAGGTACATATTAGATTTCTGCCTCTCTACTGAACCTGCCCTGTAGAAAGCTGCTGACTCTGCATTTACCCTCATCTGCATGTGCTTGAACCTATATACAGATGATTACGGTAATTAACATTCTATTTAATTATAGATATATCTTCATGGTATTATAGATATAATTTTTTCATGGTATCATGATTTCTCATGGTATCATAGATTTGATTTTTTTCATGGTATTATAGTCTAGATTTGTTGTTTTCATAGTATCAGAGACGATTTTTTCATCAAATTATTTATATGATTTTTCATGCTATCACAGGTATGTTGTTTTTAAAGTAATATATACATGCTTTATCATGGTATCATAAATTCTGTTGTCTTCATAGTATCATAGATACAATATTTTCACAGTATCCTTGATTTTTTTATTTCATGGTATCACAAATGATGTTTCATAAACTAATTTTATATTTCCAATGTTACAAATATAAACAACATTTCATGATATTAAACAATGTATAAATATATAGCATCTGTGATGTTGGATTATTGTTATTCCTTGGAACGTTTAATGGTTTATTCTACATGAAACATGTGAATATATACATGTAAAATCATATAAAAATATGAATTATTACATGTTCATTGTAAGAAATATATGAATTACTGTTTTTGTAAGAAATATATAAAAGATGTTGAACAATTTCAATGTTTTGCTTACCCACACTTGCAAAACAGAATTTATCTGTAAGAGCCCAAAACAGCACCATTTTAGTGTTATCAATAGACTGTTACAGGACTGGAGACTGCACTATATACAAAGTTTCCCCACTTTGCGACACAAAAATGTCCAGTCTTTGCCCCAGATGAAATGATTTTTTCAAGGTTTACTTATGCCCCTTACTAAAATTAAAACATTTTGCCTCAGAAAATATGCGTTTATAATCAAGAGCTGTTCTTGTTGGAGACTCTCAAAACACCTGAATAAGGCATGATTATGTACAAAACCACAAGATGTATCACTAGAAAAAATTTAACTAATGATATTCATTTAATCGGCATGTAACTCATTTTAATTTACAAAGCAAAAATGTAACTTTATTCTTCTTAACTGCATATGTTGATAAGAGACTCGTCTTAAATTTTGACAAGAAACCATTAAAAATTAAATTAGGTTTGTATAAAAAGATGGGTTGAATTTTTCAGCTTTTTAAAATCCATTTATGTAGGTCTCAGGGACGTTCTTTTTTGGCAACAGATGTTCATCCCTGTCACCACACAGTGCACTTTATATATATCGTTACACTACTTAAGCTCTCACTAAAAACAATGTCAACTGATGTAAGCTTGATACTAGAAGGGTTTTACACCTACAGTCTTCACTCTGAACATATTTTCATTTCATGCACCGACATTAGTATCAAGTTGCATTTTGAGCCTGTGTAAATAGCAATTTCTGTGACATGTTCTACACTGATGACATATTGGCAAAATAGCAAAAGTAATTGATAACTGATGCATGCTAGAATTATAAGCAATGATTCAGGACTTATGGGACAAAGATATTTTCACTGTGTAAATCTGCAACACTTAGGTCAGAAAGAAATAAGTACCGAAGTAAAGTTTCCTTGGCACAGCCAATTTTTATGTAGTCAAAAATGAGAAGACAAGTGGTGTTCAGGTGCCCTGAATATGTCTGGTTGGTGTCCCAATATCTGGTTACAATGTAATACAACTATCAACTTTATATCTGATGCAGCCATTATCAAGGACACTAAGTGCATGGAATTCTGCACTGAAAACTGCCCCAAACACTTGGTAGAATTCTATCTATTAAGCTAGTTCTAACAGTAAACTTCAATGCAAATGTGAGTGGGCCAATGTCAAATTCCTATTGATGATGATGCTCAACACCATGTTGCCAGAGCAAACTATCAAATAATAAGCACAGATTTATTACAATATTACTGAAATCACATATAGCAAATATGTTGACATAATGTGATGACAGGCTAGTGCTCCTATGTTCAAAATAAGAAAAGATACCAATATGGAGTGGAGTATGGGCTAATTAGTCCACCCCACCAAACCAATTACCTCAGCACTTCGATTTACTATGCAAATATATTTAGGGCAGATGGATGCTTAAACTTGTACTGATTTTGATCAATATTTGAGAAATTAAACTTCCATCTATTAGAAACAGTATTAGATAAAAGAGTAAAAAATTAGTGTTCCTTATATCGAGTGCTGTCTTATATAAACGTAAATTTTGTCCTGAAAATGCAGAAAGATCATCAAAATGAATAACTGCCGTATAACTTACAGGCCTTTCAGTTCAAGAAGACACATTTCAGTATAAATGCAAACACTTAAGCAAATAAATACATATTCAACTCTCTAAACACTACTGAATGAAAGCTGAGTGTTATCACTCATTTCAAAGCTCAAATCTATGAAGCTCTGAGTAAGCTAAATTATCGTGTAGAAAATAAATTCAGACCACAGTAATTGGGAATGTTGACCCAAGTGACAGGGCATTAACAACATATACCATGAAAAGAACATTCTTTCTTTTGATAACATAGGTGCTATAGTGAGTTGATAACAAGAGGCCCAAATGTTCCTGATATTGCTCACCTGGCTACAGAACTTGACAGCTGACAAGGTGGCAACAAACTCAGCCAGTCCAATGAAAGTTCACCACATTCATTATGCATGCATCTTTTTCATCACTGAACTGTCCAAGATTTTGATGATGTAAACATGAGTTCCAAGTTTGATCAAAATGAGATCAGGTTAGTCAATTTAAAGTGGAAGATGACATCATAAGTATGTGTGGATCTGGCTATTTACCAAAATCATCCAAGATATTGATGATTTAAGCATATATGCCAAGTCTGATTAAAATCAAATCAGAAACGTGGCTCCAGAGTTTCAACAAGATTAGCCAATCACAACCAAGAATACCTAATTAATATGCATGGATCTTTCTCAATACTGAACTCTTTCATGATCTGTTTGATATAAGTCCACATTTCAAGTTTGATCAAAATCTTGTTAAATATGTCTTTTACTGGGATAATAAGCTCAACCAATCAGATGCAAGATCACCTCATTACAATGTGTAGATCTTTTTCATTATCAAGCATGTCTGAAATCTTAATGACATGAACCACTGTTCCAAGTCTGATCAAAATAAAATCAGAAAAATAGCTAAAAAGTGGAAATAATTTCAGCCAATCAGACACAAGGTTATCTAATTATTATGCATGAATCTCACTCATCATCAAACCTGTCCAAGATTTTGATGATACCCTAGACATTATTGACAAAAAGGCCTGAATGACCCCAATCTCTGGTACAAATATGAGGTCTTCAAGTAAACTTGATGTGCAGAAACCATTATTTTCTTAACAGACTTTCCAGGACCTGTGACCTTTACACCCTGACTCTATAAGTTTCAGTATTACCATAAATGCAAGTCATCCATAATCTTAGATCAAGGAAATTGTTCTAGAACAAAAGTTATTCTGCCAAAATATTTTACTTTCACCATATGACTCCCAAATCAACAGACCTCTTCCATGCCTTAAGTGCATGCCCTTCACCAACTCTGGCCAAGGTACCTTATTTCAGAATAAAGTTATTTTACAAAAAACATTTTGTCTTCCTTCAGTTATAGTGACCTTGATGTTTGGTCTTTAGTTTTGTTTAGGTCCGCAATATAATGATAATGTTATTGTGCAGAAACCATTTTCTTCTTTCAGCCACAATGATCCTGACTTCTTTAACCCAAAATCAATAGGCTTCTTCACTACCCTAAGTGTAAGACATCCAGACATTGGTAGCTGTAGGTGGTTAACCTTGAGTTATTGTGTAGAAATGAAATAGAGAACAGACGTAAGGACACACAGGCCGATGGATGGACAGATATCATAATACAATACAATATGCCTTATGGTACACCTATACAAATTAATAATAAGACCATTCACATGCATGTACACACTTTGTAATGACCACAAGTAAATGCTAGTTTTGCATGTCAGAATCCATTCAAAACGAGGCTACTGGATCATGAATGAATGCTCAGTATTATCAAGAATCTAAAAATACATATTGATTTATATTTTTAAAGTTTATATCCCAATTATATTTTAAATTTAAGAAAAGGAACATCTAAATTGTACATCATGACAAATAAACAGTGGATTAACCTGGAGACCATGAGAAGGTGAGGATACATTAAAAAATAATGTCCAAAACCCAATCCATTGCTTGTCATGGTTTCTCCAAGTATACAGTTCATGCATCAGTAATCACCATAATTAGCCCCTCTATCTGAGATCCTGCATGAAATGTATGCATTCCATTCTCCATGACTACCATGAACAGAATCAAGGACATTAACTTGAAAGCATTAAATATATACTTTTGTGATGAGGGGTGTAGTACTCATCAAGATGCATTCCCTCACCAAGTTTCATGAACCTAGGTATAAGATTGCTAAAGACTATTTGGTCATGAGCTAAATGCAAATACATAAGCCAAGGCAGTAAAATGTGAAATGCAGGTCACAATGCCATTCTTTTGTCATAAAGATGTAGTACTAATAGAGATGCATACAACCATCCAGTTTGATGATTCTAGGAAAGAGTTTGCGAAATAAACTTAAAACACACAATTTTACCAAAGTCAGTGAAGCATGAAATATAGGTAACACTGACCTCCTTGCCAACTTTCATGAATTTAGGTAGAACATAATATTTCTACAGGATGCTAAAATCATATCTGGTCATGAGCTAAATGTGAAAATATAACCTGATCCGGTAAAATTAAAATATAAGTCACAATGACATTCTTTTGTGGTATGGGTGTGGTACTAATCAAGATGTATACAATTATCAAATTTGATGATTGAGAGCTTAAGAAAACAAACATAAAACATGACATCTAACCAAAGTCAGTGAAGCATGAAATACAGGTCACTGTGACCTACTTTTGTAATGAGAGTGTAGTACTTATCAAGATGAATTCCCTCACCAAGTTTTGTGAATATAGGTATAACTGGTGCAAAAAAAAACTATCTGGTATTGAATTAAACAAAATGTAACTTATGCTAGTAAAGTGTGAAACGTAGGCCACCGTGCTATTCTTTTATGGTAAGGGTATGTTACTAATCAAGCTTCATACAACCATCCAAGAAATAAGCGTTAACTAAAATATTTAACATCTGTGAAGAGGGCATAAAACTCATTAAGATATATCCTATGGAGGCAGATTACCACCATAATTCTATGCTTGCATTTTCTAATCTTCCTTGATGCGTTATTGTAAATGACTGATGGCAAGTGCTACATTCTTAATTCTAGTCATGAATTTTCTATTCTTCATTGATGCAAGCCATAAATGGCTGCTTGCAAGTACTTATATTTACTTTCCTTCTTCTGTGTCTTTGTATCTTGAGTGTGCCAACTACTAAATTAATTCTTTAGTTTGTCATATGGCAAACACTATGTCAGTTATTGCAAGTTTTGTATATTCTGTTTATAAACTTGCCATATTACAATTAAATCATTCCAACTGCTATTTTCATACAGATCTGGCCTTGCAACAATGTAAATACTAAGTTTTATCAGTATTGTTTTTGTTATCCAACTCATGATACTATTGTACATAAGCTCCAGTGAAAATATTATATTTCAGAGCAATATCAATAAAAAAAAGTTTATAGGTAAAATGATATTACAAAATATTAAGCATTCCTAAAGGTTTTCTTTATCACAATCTTCATTTTGGAACATGTTTTGTAGCAAAGCCAAAATAATCAAATTGTAGAAAATCATGTTCATATCATGATAAAAAATGTTTACTTGATGTTAGAAATATCAGATTTAGTGTATGATTGTTTTCCAATAATTAATTTGCATTGTTAATGTACAGAACCTTAACATGCGAATGTGTTTCAAAAAAAAATAATAGACTCAGCTTTAAACTGGTTTGCTTTCTTTAAAACTTTTGTCTCTAAAAGTGGAAATAATCAGAGACAAAGACATAAAGTTACAGGAGATTTTACTTTTATTTATTGTAATTGTAATTCTTACCGTTATCAAAGGGGCCCCGAGTGGTATAAAGCGCTCTCCGTTACAGATCACTGTCATCTCACCTCTGTGTGGGTTCGAATATTGGTTTTGGCCAATGTGGGTATGTGAGAAAGCTTGCCAGTAGCTTCTGAAGGGTCAGTGGTTCTTTCCGGGGATTTCCCAGGTTCTTCCTCCACCATTAATACTGGCCGCCATGTATAGCCTATCGTGTGCTGAAAAATGGCATTAAACCCTATGACAACAACAACAACAACAACAATTATCAAACCAATTAAAAATAATAAATTGGTTCAAGAATTTTAAAAACATAACTATAGCACCCTTAGGTTTTAATTAATCAGCTGTTCTTTGTCACACTAAAGATTGAAAAAAACAAATGTAAAAGAATTTTTGAAATATGAACATAGTGACGCATGATTCTGACTATTAAGTGTGCTGTTAATTGCAATATAAAAGCAATTTAGTGAATTTATATATGCTCAAAGAGAGAGAGAATGCACCAAAACTGCATATTTCATCAAGTTATTGTATTGTATACATGTACCCTGGGTCGATGAGTGAGTTTTGGGTCTTTCCTTCAGCAAGTATCAACAAGGATCAATAAACTCTACTGATCTTACTCGATAATTATACAGGGTAGAATTTTACTGATCACTGTCTTTTTATTTAGTTTGATTTTATTTAATTGCCTACATGTATCCTGGATAGCTGAGGGTGCTTTTGGACAGTCATTTGCAGTTTTAGTGTAGTCATGGGGTCTTTCATTTGGTAATAATTACTGACATGGGGACAAAACTCCCCTGATCTTACCAGATAATGATACAATAAAGGATTTTACTGATCACTGTCTTTTTAAAAATTTAATTCAATATAATTGCATACATGTATCCTGGGTAGGTGAGAGTGTTTTCGGACAGTCTTGTGCTACCCCCATGACTTTTAGGGTGATAGGCAGAAAAATTAAGCTGTTGGGTGTCTAATTCATGCATAAGTTGTTGGAAATAATCAAACATAAAACTGCTAGACAGATTTGGGGAGGCAAACAAGTGTTAAAAAACACTGTCAAAACTTTTAAAACAGTTTTTGCTTCTATATTCTTCAAAGGAATAACCTATGTAAATCTTGAGGATGCACACATTATGGTTAACAATCATTGGTTGCCTGAAGGTAAGGAACCAATAGTCTACCAATTTTCTACTAAATGGCTTGTCAAATGGTCAAATGCAGAAATAGATTGCAGATGTGCCTTAGATATCTTCCGATTGGGATTTCCTACCATCTGACAAGTGTGACAAGATCAATGGTACTTATAAACCACACTTAATTTTCAGCAAATAAAAATGATTCAGGATCTTGTGATCAGTCTTACTGACACCAAAATGACCAGCTTAAGGAGTTTTATGGGCAAGACTATGAATTTCCTGTCTATATGACTCAGGAACAATAATTTCATTTCTCATTGACCACTCCTCACCAGCTGGTACATCAGGAGGTCTCCATTTTCTCATAATGATCCCATTTTTCACAAAGTGACAAACTGGTACTTGTGTGGCCTCAATTTCTGAAATGCAGTCTTGTGTCTTCTCTGAGGAATAGTACTTGGGGGCCTATAACTCACATTAAAATGTCTTGCATGCTTATAAAGTAGCCGTTACTTTCTGCTCAGATATCTTACAACTGCAGTCAGGAATTGCCTAGTGGACTAGTACTTTCTATTATTCTGTGAAGAAACTAACACTCTCTCTCTGTCTGTCTGTCTGTCTCTCTCTCTCTCTCTCATAAACAAGAGAAAGTATGGCCCTGAGGTGCAATAGTCTGCAATTTGCTCAAACCTTATGAGGTCTTTACTAACACAAAACGCAGAATTTGCACTGCACTATATAATATACATGCTCAGAATTGATAACATTGCGAATGAGAATACATAAACAAATTAGGACCTTAAACCTTACTTGTAAGCAGCTACCCTAGCATGCCACTGTGCAGCAGCAGTAAATTACATTCACAAAATGTCTCAATAAAAATGGGGTGGAATGGGTCAGCAGAAATAAAACATTGTGTAAATACTTCTAATTGTATACAATTTGATACATTTAATTTGTTTTGTGCTTCTTGCAGGCCACCTCTCTTCCGAATGTTAATACTCTAAGAAATCCAAATACTGTAATGCGGTAATATAATTCAAATGATATTTTAAACAAGATGCCCCAAACGTGCCATAAAGTGATATAATCTCTTGTTGCTAGAGTCAGGGGAGTAGTCCAACTGTACGAAATTGACATGTCACAGCACAATCTGTTGTCATATGAGGCATTATTTTATGCTAACTTCCATGATGCTAACTTGCAAGGTGCTTGATGCTACATTATATCACGATTTTAGTATGTGCAATCTGTGTAACTTGTTATATAGCAAGATTATAAATAGAATCTTAAAACTTGTAACAACTCACATAGCATTTGCCTTAAGACAAACTACAGAATCAATTCAGAAGTTGGCAAATTGCAAGATACAATAATGCAGAAGGAAAGTAGATCTAAGCATTTGCAAGCAGCCTTTTACAGCTTGCATCAATGAAGAATAAAAAATTCATGACTAGAATTATGAATGTAGCACTAGCAAGCAGCCATTGGCAATAATGTAGAAATAGCAATTGCAAACTGCCATGTACAATTTACATCAATGAAGAATACAATATAAATATACAGAATTATGAAAGTAGCACTTGCAATCAGCCATTTACAATAATGCATCAAGGAAGATTAGAAAATATGTGCATAGAATTATGGTGGTAATCCCCCTCCATAACATCTCCTCACTAAGCTGCATGCTTCCAGCTATAACAGTATTTATGTATTTACAACCGAGTTAAATGTTAAACTTAATGAAGAATGTGCAACTAATATACATGTTGATAATAATTTTGTCTCCCCAACTCATGGAGGTAGGTGCTATGAAACCAATCCAAACAAAATATTGCCTAGGATCTAGGAAGAAAGAATGGTTGACACTCAATGACGGTGTACATATCTGTATGCTTTTGTTTGTGTGGACCCAGTTGCTGACATGGGGGATAGTACATCAGCTTATCTCTATTTTGTAGAGGTGAATTAAAAAGGAAAAAGAAAATATTTCGTACCTGAAATATCCTTCCATTCTTTCCTTGAGAAAGACAAAATTGACAACAGGTGACATCAGTATTTTGTTAATGATGGTAGCAATGATGAAAAAGATGAGAACACTGACTGGTCCCAGATATCCAGTACTGAAAGATAACAAAGGTACTATCAGGGTCAGACAGTTATTGTGCCCAATGCCCAGGGGCTACTAGAATGATGGGATTTGGCTATCAGATGCTGCATTCCTGTAGCCCAGCAATCAACTTCATGATAAGATGATTTAGTGTCAAATCTGAAATATTTCACCCCACCCCACAAAATATACTTACTAATGATTCATAACACATGTAAAGAGAAGTCCTAACATGCCAGGTTCTTTTTTATGGGCTACTATGTAATGTTTCAATTTTCTAGACTCTTAATGCTTTCATGATGCTGTATGGAGAAACAGTTGATATTCTTTCACAAGAGCAAAAATCTTATCTGAGCCACAATACCTTTGACCTTGGACCTTTGAACCCCAAACAATGGGCCTCTTCCATACATTAAGTGCTAGCCTTCAACAAATTTTGCTCAAGGAAAATAGCCTAATGTAAGAGGTATTATTATTATTATAAACATTTTTCTTCTTTTAATCACAGTAACCGTTAACCTCTGACATTTTGACCCTATAATCAAGAAACTTCTTTCTTACCCAATGTACAACCATCCACAAAGTTTGGTTAATTTCTGTGATATGGAACTAATTTCATTGTGCAGAAACCATTTTTCTTCTTCCATTCACTGTCTCCATGGCCTTTGACCATTTGACCCCAAAACCAAAAGAGTTCTCCTATTAACCCAAGTACAAGCCATCCACAGAGGCTTTCCAAGGAATCTGATGTTAAACTATTGTTAGTTACTATGCTGAAACAATATTTCTGTTTTCAGTTACAGAAACCTTCACCTTTGAGCATTTGATCCAAAAACTGATCGGGTTTTTCCCTAGCCTAAGTACAAGCCATCTATAGATGGTGGAAAACTCAAGTAACTATGAAGAAATGAAACTGGTGACAGGCAGATGGATAACATCACAACATAACATTCTCCACCTTATACCAGGTGTATAAAAACTATACAATCTCTCATTATTTACAGTAAAAACTTTGAAATCTGTGTAAGGTAGAAAAAAGAATTTTAGAGATTAATGGTACATTGTTTTGTTTTATCTAACTTTGCTTTTAACAATGGTTACATGATTTAGAAAGCAACATTTATATGAAATGGGTTCTGTCCAGATTATTTGTAGGGTAGGGTGGTGTGCATGTTCTGCAGCTCTTGCAGACCTGCCAACCCTGATGAGTCCATTTCAGTAAGGCAGCTGATTTTTTTCTCCATAAGACTGACCAGTTTTCAGTAAGGTGTAACAAAATATCAATAACTGCTATTGTAAAGCTGGAAAACATAATTAAAAGTTTGACGCATTGACGATAAACATTAAGTTCACTGAAAAGTTTGTAAAGTATACGCAGACTTAATTTACCATTAATACAGTAGCACAAACTCTAGTTCCAAACCCTATGCAGCTCAATGGCTTGTTACTATCTCTCAACTTGAGATAATTCTTGGAAATTCTTTTCCATTTCACATGACGACGACAATCAGATCTCTCGCCATGAGTCATTCTCAAATTGGCACGTAATGTCCAATAAACGTAATTGTGTCCTTTCCAGCATTTATTCACAAGAATCTGAATACTCCTTTTTATTCTTCTGTGTCAATTATTAACACCTTCTAGAAGCTTATCTTCCCTTCTGTCTTAAATATGCATCACTTTCTGGAAGTCATTTTTAAAAACTCTATAATCATCAGTTTGATCATGCAGTTGCTTCGAATGAACAAATAGGTGCAGTTTAAAGCATCTGGGGTGCTGCTGTAACATTTGAACCAAAAACTGATCAGGTTTTTCCCTAGCCCAACTATAGGCCAGCCATAGAGTTTGGTAACCTGACTAATTTCACTAATTCTAAGATTAAACCTTGATCCAAAAACATGAATGAACCAATTATCTGGATTTTGCGGCAACAATAATTTTTCTGTAGTTCTGGCTAGTATGCTGTAAGTCCATATTGTTAGAGTAATTTTTATAAGACTTACAGCAAAATCTTAAGAGTTGGCAGGTCTGCTCTTGCAGTGGAAAGATCTAAATCTATTTGTGTATCAACAGACAAATGATAAACAAAAGGGAAACTTAAGCATTTATCTTGACTACGTTTCACAGAACTTCACCACTAAATGTATGATATTCATAGTGTAACCCATTTCTTTTTCAAAAACTACTGACTTAAAATAAGATCTCTTTTTCTGTGTTTTTGGAATGGTAAGCATAATAAACATTATTCCATTTCAAGTTTGTTTTCCAGAGAATATTAAAAGCTGTAAGAGGCAGTGATTATTTGAAATTTTTCTCACCTTTTGGAACACTGATATATGTAGTATGCAATTGTGAAAGGGGAGATAATTAATGGTGCCACAATCTGACTGAAATTGTCACACATCTTATCTACATCCTGAGTTATCCTCTGGTCTCTGAAATATTATAATATTAGAGAACAGAATTTAAAGTCTCATTCAAAATAAATGAAAATGTCAGTCTGATCAAACAGCAATGACAAGCTACAAAAATCAAACTGACAAAAAATCAACAAAGATTGAAATTATTCTAAACTTTTTGTCCCTTAATGTTCCTTTGAGAATATTATTTGCCCACATTAACAATGGGAAATAAACTCTGCTACCCCTTTAATCCAGCAGTCTTCTTATTTTTTCTCCCTATGTAACTATTCTTCCAAAGATACATAAGCCAGACTCAGCGTAAAAGATGACACAATTCAGAGACAATGAAATGTTGAGCCACATTGGGTTGATAATTATCCATAGCTTGAATTCATCAACTCTGATGGAAAGATGTTTTGTAGCTATTGCAAAGAATATCCTGAACTGGTACAGGTTGGAAATTCAGCCAGTGTATTTATCAGTGGAACTGAGGATCAGATAAAACAAATTTTATGACAGTTTGAACCTAATAATGTCTGTGAGCATAATAATGTATGTGAGCACAATATATGTCTATTGGCGGAAAATCAGAAAACCAGAGTTGCTAACAGTCCACTAGGAAAAAGGCCATTTTAAAACTGAGAATAAAATGAGAAATAAACAAAATGAGTCCTCTCTTTAATACAGCCTATACCCTAGCTAAATACAGAGACCATTTTCTGATATGGAAATGCTGTTTGTCCTACAGAAGATGAACAGTCTTAAACTTGGTGTTAATTATAAGAACAGACTTGAGGCAAGAGACATTGTTCTGTCAATCTGATCAAGTCTTGAGAAAAAAAGTTAATGAAGGTCTGAATTCCAGTAAATTCCTTTCCATTACTGTTGATGGAAGTACAGATGCTACCATATCAGAGCAAGAAATGCCTCTTCTAAAACCATGGGAAGAGATTGAAATTTTGGAATAAATGAACATGTACGTTAACAAATGAATTTTCTGAAACCATTTTTCCTGGACAAGTGGTTGAAAATAATATTTTATCAGCCCTGTGTATAATCATTTATCTGGAAAGTTTGCCCCTGAACAAAAATATTTATTCCTACTTTCAAATGCACTGGTCATAACAGGCTTTGTAGGCTAGTATTATAAAGCAGGCAAAATTGTATGTGGTCATGAGATAAACATAAATACTTAAACTATGTTTGTAAAATATAAAAGGTGAGTCACTTTAACCTACTTCAGTTGTAAGGGTGTAACACATGCATTAAATTTCGTGATTATAATATGAACAGTACTCAAGAAATACTTGCAACACAAAATCACAAGAAAGTCACTGCAGCAAGAAATAATGGTCATATATAGAGATGTCTTTCTGCAATAAGGATGTAACACTAGATTATCACCTCACCAAGTTTCATGACTTTAGATGGATCATATGCATACAGCATGCCTAAAAGTTCTAGTTATAAGCTAGATACAAAAACCTGACCAAAGCAAGTACTAGGTGAAATATAGGTCAAAGTGGCTTTTGATGTGTACAATACCAAAAGTGATGCATATTACCATCATCATCCGTAAACAGTACCTAAAAGTTATCTTCAAGCACAAAATTTAAGTGACGTCAGTGATGCATAAATATATGGGCCATAGTGACCTGCTTGTGCAAAAGGGTGTGGCAGTCATTAACTAATTAAGATGCATCCTCTCAATAAGTTTCATGATTCTATGTTGGTCTGTATGTATATAGCATCCAAAAATCTACATGTTCCTGAGCTAAATGTAAAAACTAAAACCAAGTCAATGAAATACAAAATGTAGGTCCTGGTGACCTACTTGTATTGCAGGGGTGTGGTACTAACAGATGCATGCCATCAAAATTCTAGTGTGAGCAGTGACCAAAAACGATCTCCAAAAGAATTTAACCAATGTCAGTACAGTATACAATCACAGTGACCTACTTTCATAATAAGGATGCAGTACACATAAAAATGCATCTTATCCCCAGTGGGTAGTGTCATGAATCTGCTGCCTCGGATCTGGGAAGAAAGTCTAAATGAGATGTAGTAAGTGTACTCTGTATGTACCAATGCTGTGGGGAGTACTTCTCTGCTTTTGGACAGGCAAGATAATAAATCCTTAT
This sequence comes from Sinohyriopsis cumingii, assembly GCA_028554795.2. Taxonomy (NCBI): domain Eukaryota; kingdom Metazoa; phylum Mollusca; class Bivalvia; order Unionida; family Unionidae; genus Sinohyriopsis; species Sinohyriopsis cumingii. Next base: position 60,237,683 of record CM068825.1, read on the forward strand.
CTGAGGATTCTGATGACCCAACAATCTGGAGATTTATTTTCTCAAATGCTCATTTTTTTAATTATGTATAGGTGAAAATATAAGCAAAACATGATGATAATCCATCCACAAAAATAATACAGCAGGTATAACCGTTTACAAAATAAATTAAAGATTCTTTCCATACCAAAGACAGACAATACTAATTCATCTTTTGCTGACACTATCAAAAGACCAGTTTCATTCTCCACTGTCACACAAACATTTATCCTCAATAAGTTCATCTGTGAAAGGTGTTTCATCTACCTTGTACTTACGGATTGTCAATAGATTTATCTATAACATTCAGTGTATAATACAGAACATCTTTAAAGTAGATCTTGTGCAGTTTAGTGCTGACTGAACCTCGCCAGGTGATGTACAACAAAGAAACCACATACTGACTGGAACTCTTAATCTGGAACAAAAACAAAACAAAATATGAACAAGACAAATGCCCCCAAATCATGACCTATGTGCACCCACTGGACACATTTTTCTCATCTGGAAAAAAAATTGCAAACTTTTCATGTAAGGTCTAAAGCAATGGCCAGAGTCAGTAAAACCATATGATGGCAATTGATGTCAATTTTAAAAAATATGGATTTGTGGCAGTCTCCCAAGTTACAATGTAAAGACATTGTCGGACGCTCAAGCAATGTATTCTTGAGGCTGAAGGCACATTTCAAGATGCATCAATTTAATTTACTTCATGAATGAACCTGATGAAAAAAGGATTAAATCTATGCCAATACATAATTTGTTATTTACCTGATGAATTCCTTATTTGTAAAGACAAATAATTGATTAAAAAATTGAAATTATCATAAAAAAATGCTGGTAAATATACCAAAATTAAATGAAAGCAGGATCCATCACAGAAAATTTGATTGTTCAGATATTTCAGGTTAACCAGATATTTGAACCTATTATGTTTCAGGAGTACTTTTGACATCAAAATATGTAGCCTTCTCCCTTACCCAAAATGCCATCCATATTCCAAGTCTGGTTGATGTGTGTCACAAAAAAACAAATTTTATTGTGCAGAAACCATTTGTGTTCAGTCAGAGTGGCCTTCACATTTTTCACTGTTGTATTTACAGTCTTGGGTTTGTAGTTAACAAATTTAAAGGCATCATGACAGGAAGCCGCAAACTTGAATATAAACTGTTCCAGAATCTATTGTTACATAAACAAATCATTTGTTCATATTGACAAACCAACCTAACATAGCGTTGTTATATCATAATCCGCTTATGCTGATGTCTGGCCTTATTTCTCAGTGCTGTAATATAACCCAAATAGTTATGCTACCTGACAAGCTACATTCAACCATATCTGATGGCGGGAACAAGAATTACTTCAATCTATTAGATGATGGCCATTTTTTTCCTTTTTGAAAAATGTACCAGAATAATAGTTTTGCTGAAACTTCAAAAAAAACTGATTACATTTGAAGTATTGAATGCTCTGTAATATATACTAAGCAAATAAAAAAATTCTGTCTCTGTCAATGTTTCAGAATTATTTTATGTTGCCACAGCAATAACAAACGGGCATTTGTTTGGTCCTTTAAAGACCGCCTATAGCAGCACCTTCAATAACACATGAACAACAAAGTTAAATATAAGCATTGTTTCAGTTTTCATAGTGATTGGAACATATTTATTGTGCAGTGAAAATTTCCTGTTTGCAACAAAAAAGCTCATGATTATGATCACTACCAATGTCAATTTAAAACCCAAAATTAAAGTTCCAATATTCTGAAAAATAGATTTTTCTGGCCATCAAGTTAAATGAAGGTGGGACATCTCACAAGAATGTTAAAACTTTTTCAATTTGTTCACATGTTTTCAATTCCCTGTTAATAGCATCATCCCTTTCGTAGCCTCTGCATCATGGTAGTTGTCTCTGGCTGACCAAAATCTAAGCCAATTTAAGTACATGTACATGTAGCATATAAACAACTATACAGTCACATGCTACTTGGATAATTAATATCAGAGTGAACTGTTTCATGAAATGAGTTTGTTGACAATGGGATGAAGATCAAACAAGGACTACTGTTTTTTATATATGCTTTAGCTGTTTGCTAATGGGATTTGACAGATCCATGAATTTTCTAACATTTGAATTCATGTATATTCTTTAACACATTGTGGAGTGTACTACACAAATGTAAGTTTCAATATCAAATGTACTTCAAACTAGTTGTCTTCATTTAATCAAAATTTCCATTTTATTTCTCCACATAAACAGGTCATCTCTTAAAATTTCACTAGTATGTGAACTTTCAAATTTATTTTTCATCCCCATAACACCATTTATCAAAACATCCGTTTACATCGACAATTTACCTTGGTCCCGAGGATGATGAGATAAACTGTAAGTACTGTATTATGAAAATGGCAACATTGTTTTTAAAAATTCGTGACAAAATATTGAGGTTGGTGATTTTCTGAGCAACAACTTTTTTAAACTCAGAGCCATCTCTGGTGTGCATTATCATCCAATACTGAAATGCCAAAATCGAAGCAACCAATATATAACATGAAATTCAATGATGAATGGAAATAGGAATTTCAGTGCTTGAAATCAAGTTCAAAAGACATAAACATACATTCTGCAGACCAGCCAACCCTGACGAGGCAGTTGATTTTTTTCTGTAAGATTGACCAGTTTTCAGTAAGGTGTAACAAAATATCAATAACTGCTATTGTAAAGCTGTAAACATAATTAAAAGTTCGATGCAGAAACGAAAAATATAATGTTCAAATGATAAGATTTTAAAGTATGCACAGACTTTATTTATCACTAGTTCTCTTGCACAAACTTTAGTTCGAAACCATTTCACATCATGACATCAATCATATCTCCTGCCACGAGACATACTCAAATTGGCAAGTGATGTCCAATAAACATAAACGTAACTGTGTCCTTTCCAACTTTTATTCACAAAAATCTGAATGCCCCTTTTCATTTTTTGTGGTGATTATTTACACTTTTTCCAGAAACTTATTTTCCCTTTCGTCTTTAACAAGCATCACTTTCTGGACACCATTTATAAAAATTAAAAAATAATAATATAATCAACAGTTTGATCATGCAGACACTTTGCATGAACAAATAGGAGCAGTTTAAAATGTCTGGGATGCTGCTGTAAGGTTAGTCTGGTTCCCTGACTAATTTCACTAATTCCAATATGAAACCTGGATCCAAATCAAACAAGGATGAACCAATTATCTGGTTATTTCAACAACATCATTTTTCTGTAGTTTTTGCTTGTTTGCCATTAAATCGTAAGGAATGGCAGTAGGCAGTCTGTCCTTGCATAAAGCTTACTTTAAAATGTGCTATGGTGGCAAGAATTACATTATGGATCATGCAGAAAACCCATTTCATAAAAGCATATTATAAGCAACAAATACATAATCTTTACAAAGTTAAAGGAACCTGCATCAAATGTGAATAAAGATACACATGAAAAGAAACTGTTTGCCAGCTTCATAGCTGAACATATCTCCCATGATGCTGGCAGATCATTTTTTAGATCAAGTCAGTATAATGTTCCATGACTTGAAAATCACACAAAAGTTCTAACTCAAATGGATGAAACTATTCACACAAAGTACCCATTTAACAATAGCCCCTGATGAGACAAAAAAAGAAGAAAATCAAACAATGTAAATGAAGGCTGGAGTAGAAATTTTATTTGCATACCGTGTTTAGAAATACCACAAAAACCGATTCATTCACAATGTACCATGGTATACGTATTAGCTGAATCCACACCAAAACACACCAATATACCAGTCAAAATGCACACACATAGTATAGATATCTTACATCCTCTTGTATAGACAGGAAAATATGGCTATTAGGTACCATAAAAGTTGGTTTCTAAAACAGTAACATAATTTAAGTTGGATACTTACAAAGGCTTCCGTAAGAATCAGAGCCAGGGCTATGCCCGTTTGTTTCCAAAATTCACCATGGTCTTTGTCACCCAGAATTTTGTAGTATGTACTAGGGATCAACCCTATGTTGTATATCACATACTGTTCTGAAAACAAAATCAACAACATCAAAACAAAGTATATGACAAGTACTAGACACAAGAAAATCCATGTTTAGCACACATAAAAACACATACTTTTGAAGGACACAACAACCAAGTAAACTGGCCTCATCACAATGCAAACATTGTTAGAAAAAGAATATAAATGAACCCCAATTCAAGCTTGTTAGCAAGTACTGTGTTCTATATAACAAGAAGGCCAGGGTCAAAGTCAAAGGGTGCAGTTTTTATAAGAAACTTTTAGCTTGATAAGGCCCAAATAAAACCTAGTGCAATGGTTTTAAAATCAGGGTTGGCAGGTTGTTGTTTTTTTAAACATTTATATTTATGGGGAATTTTGTTTAAATGGGAGGATAAAGTGCCAGGGTCATCATTTTTTTGTCATTGATCATTTCATTATCTGATGAGTTCAACAATTCAATACCAAAATCTACCTCATAGAATCTAACTCATTTACTGAACTTATGCTTACACGATGTCTGCACAATGGGTTAGGATGAAGCTCTTCAGCTGTTGGTACCTACATGTATAAATCTGCAGACAAATAAAATATGCATTTACCATGACTAACATAAGGGTCTCGAACAACAAGTGTTCCATGGATCTTTGTGTATCAGCTCCATCTGTGCATTAAAATATCTCCATTTTACCTGACATGCAACAACATGTTACTTTGTATTTATTGACAATGACGACACACTCACAAAAAAGTTGCACTAATGTTTGTAAGACAAAAAAAATCATGCAACTGAAAAGCCAGAAATTTTCCAATTTTAAAACGAATAAGGCAATATTCTTAATATAAAAAAATATATGTTTTCCCAACAATGACATGAAAATTCTAATTTCAGACTAGTGAAACGAGAGACACTTGACGAAATAAAGGATATCTGTGTATAATTATTTACATTTAACAGCTTATCAGCCCAATAATGGATATATGTGTGTATAATTATTTGCACTGAACAGCTTGTCAGCCCATTAAAGGATATATGTGTGTATAATTAATCACACATATGGAAGCTAGAGAATGTAGACTGGTTATGCCAGTCAGCCAATTCTGTCACAAAGTAAGACACTATGTTTAAGGCCAGTCTCATACCTCATGAGCTGAAATCTTTATTAGTCATACTTGATCCTGTCGGAGTTCAGAGTATTCTAAGTTAATAACTCCGAGCCATGCGACCAATGCTTGTGGGGTTACGTCTTGTAATCATACCTCCTGCATCTTTGCTTAACAGACTGATTGAGGAGATGGTGTGAATAGTAATTTGTTGGTTGAATGGTATTAGAAAAGAAATCATGTTGTGTAATTAGAATAACCAAACCATCACTGCATCTAGTTTAGATCTATAGCTATTTTAAGTAGCTCATTCACTGCATGCTGAAGCTAGCATTATCAAATGTTGCAAGTCTTTGTATCACAGCTACTTCAGTGACATAAAAGTGATTGTTCAAACTTAAAGAAGTTTGGCCATGTCAAAACAAAGCAGAGATTCCGTTTGGAAAGATGTGTTTCTCTCTCCCCTCCTTGCCTGCCAGCATAAATAGTGGCCAATTAATTCACATAGTAATGACATACATACAACTTGGGAGTTATATGAAATTCATGAAATATCACCACTATCTACTTAATACCACCCCAGGCAGTGAAATCAAAGTTATAAATGTACTGGCAAAATCTACTCCCAACAGACTATCACTGACCCATGATTTTTGTGCTTTAAAGAAAACGTTCATTAACATGTATAAATGTATGTATCAAAATATCATTAAACTGTCAAAGAAGCATGAGAATAAATCTAGAAAAATACATGACAAATTTACCCAGAAGACCCAGACAAAGGAGAAAAACAAAGAGAAGGACTGGAATACTCTTCCAGGATGGAAAGAACCAGGAGAACAGGTGCAGGAACCGCTTGAAAAAAACCAGGTCAAACTTTACCCTGCAATTATAAAGAGAGAATTTCAGCTCAATATTATTGCCATACAGCAGGATATAAATTTATTGGAATGAAGTAAGAAACTTAGAAATATGTACTGTACAATTTTTGCTAACAAATAATCTAAATATTTTTTATGTGATTTAAATTACTAGCATCAACTAGATTTATGTAAATTATGTGTGCCCCAATGTCAACCAAAAAATATCAAATTCCAAACAATGTTCAAAGACAACTTTTTTATGCACAGGGCAAGGGCTGGTAACTTTTAAAAAAATCACAGGCTCTGACTCAAGTTCAACAAGCCCTGACTCCAATTTCCACATACCCAAATTGCCCCATTTTTTAAACTATTATTTGTCACATAAAAATGCATTTGTTGTACTTCAAACATGAATTTAAGATAAAAACAAAATTATATTAAAATGACTCGTGTTTTTATTCTGATCTCAAAATATTTCACATAAAGCAATGTTTTCCTCCTGAGGTCAGCCATTGTTTAATTGCTTTATCACTGCCCTCCTTACTTAAAAGATCAATTGTGTATATGTTCATTAGCATCTGAAGCATATCTTGCTTTATGCAGCTTCTCTCGACACTTTTGATTTTGTTTCTAGGAACCGTTTAATACATTTATCCAGTGTTGTATTACACTAGTGTAAGCTTGAGCAAGAGACAAAAATTATTATCCATTAATCTTTAAGCTGACACATCTTGAATAATGCAACTGAAATTAAACAAGACCATTTTTAAAAAAATTTAAATACATGTACTTGTTTCTTGGATGAAGTAATTTTAAGTCATTGTGCGTGTGTGTCTGTGTGTGTGTGTGTGTGTGTGACTTGGATTTTTAATGTAGCTTTAACAATTTTTCAGTCATATCACTATGATGTCTGCAGTGTGGCAGTTTATAGTGATGTCTAGCACAGGGGCATCATGCCGCAGACATGTAGCATGATGTCCCACCCAGTCACATTATCCTGACACCAGGCCAACCAGTCCTAACACTAACCTCTTGATGCTGAGCGCCAAGCAAGGCAGCTGTTAGTATCATTTTTGTAAGTGCTTGGTATGACTAGGCCGGGGATCGAACCCATGACCTCCCGCATCCGAGGCCGATGCTCTAACCACTAGGCCACCAGTGCGGTATTTCATGTGATGATCCATCAAATTAGTTCAGAATGTATGCAGTGTTTGGATAGTAGTTATGCTTCTGAGTAATGTAAGTGAGGGAAATTAATTTACATATAGAAAGTGATATGTATAGAGATTTACGGGTAATTATGTCCTTTAAGGAAACAGCTTTCTGGGATAGACAGGACAGTCCAATAATGGAAGTCTGAAGTCCAGAAATAGATGACATGTTCAGAACAAAGGACCAGAAAGTCCAGGAACAGATGAAGTGTTCATAATTGGAAGACTAGAGAATAGGAAGACATGATAAATGGGTCACAAGAGGAAGATAATGCAATCAGTCGTGGACAATGCACTCTTTTCACCACTCATTAATATGATGAAATAAATCCTAATTAGACACTGCTATTAAATTCTGCCAACACAACTTATATTGAAGTGAAGTTGCCACTATTTATTAACTTTTGTTTATTTTTCTTTTCTACGGGGCCTCGTATTGCATTATTTCTTCCCAATAGTCTTGCTCAGTTCTCTATTGATCTGTACACTCCCACCAGGTTATACAATCAAGGAAGTCATTCCCTAGATAACGCCAGCTAAATCCAATTAACCACCCTTCTTACAAAGAGGGCAATGTTACAGTCAGGTAGAGTGATACTTCAGAGTCCTTCTAATTTATCAGCAACCTTTCATGCAGCTGGTACATCATATGACAGAAAACCTGATATGTACAATGATGGAGACATTTTTTCAAAATATTGAATGCAACTCCTTTATGAATTCCAGTCATCACTGAAGCAGTATCAGCTGAAAACCCCATACAGTTCTGCCAACTTATGTTTATTCAAAGTATTATCAAGCTAATAAAAAAAATGTTTTCTCCAGTGGAATCTACTGTTAATTCCGGAAATGAAAGAAGAGCACTCTGACTTTGCCTTTTTCTTTGTCGAAGTCTCTTACACAGACTGGGTACAACTTTTTGTCATCATAATCACTACTCCTGTCTGTTGCAATACTAAACGGCCTAATTTGCATGGCTTCTGCAATTTTAAGTGAAGCATCTTCTGCTAAACACCTAACAATATTAGATGATTTTGTTCTCGCACATGTATATTTTCTGCAATTTTGGAATCAGGAAACATCCATTTGAACAAAGGACCAATAGAGTCTTCTACCACATGGGGTCCAAATACATTTACACATAAGGCGTAATTACCGATAAGTGAAAAAAGCATAATGATTACCCCAAAAGTGTAATGGTTGGCATGTATGTTAATTAGTATATACAGGGTGAGGTAAACAATTATTCATTCCTGTTTTAAGTTCAGTCTGTGTAATAATTTACTGTTTTTTCAAATATAATTTGAGAGGAATCATTTATTTAAATTACAAAGTGCTCATTTGTTTTCATGGATTAAATCACTTATTTTGGGACAACTGTAAATTCATCCAAAGACATTCTGGATTATATCATCATGATACATCAAGAAGGTAGGTACTTCAGCTCATTTAAGACTGCTGGTACATCAACACATTCAGAATTTCTGTAATATATTCATTCCAAACATTCCAGACTATTGGACTTGTGATAGAACCTTTATTTGGGATTTAATTCACAATAATTCCTCTTAAATTTTCATATAGTAACATGAATCTCCCTCCTGCAACAGCTCATGTTATTTTGGAACATTCCCATTATTGCCATTAAATACCCTATAAGTGTAGCTGAGTATCTTCACTACACAGAGATCATTAAAAAGTTCAAGAAAAGAATTCATGAAGACTTGAAAAGAACAAAAAAGTTGAACATTGAGTGACATGAGCCAAATAGGTTACAAAAAAGAAGAAAAATGTAATTTATAATCTATGTTTCTATGGTCTTTGGTAAACAGAAAACCAAATCAATAAAAGGAATAGGTGCCACTGAAAATGAGATTATCCAATGCTTTACATGCAAATGCTATAATTCCAGAAAACAGTAATGAAACAAAAGCATTCAAAAACCTAATTGTTCAATTGTTCAAAGAAGACACCTACTGACAAATATGAAAAAGTGTTAACTGAGGAAATGAGAATGCTTAAACTGCTTAAAAGTGCAGTTGTTGTTGTTGCTGTTGTAGGGTTTAACGCCATTTTTCAGCACACGACAGGCTATACATGGTGGCCAGGATTAATGGCGGAGGAAGAACATGGGAAAACCCTGGAAAGAACCAGTGCCCCACAAGAAGCTACTGGCAAGCTTTCTCACATACCCACATTGGCTGAATCCAAGACTCGAACCCACGCAGACAGAGGTGAGATGGCAGTGATCCGTAACAGATAGCGCTTTAGACCACTCGGCCCCCCAGAGGCAATTATTCTGTTCAAAATAATATTAAATTTCAAAACACAGGATACCACCCCCATGTTTTCATAACTCACGATGTGTTGGCCTATCCTGTGCACAGCCTTGAAAAGATGTAATGTTTATCCATCGGGCTATAGAAATTAAATATATTACTTTGGACTGCTTCTGTCAGCAGTTCAGTTGAGTAATTAGGTCAGGTTTATAGCTAGTGTTACAAAATTCAATGATCCAATTCACTGTTGTTTCTCTTCCACATAAAAGCATATTTTTTTATAAAATGTTGAATTTACTTATTTTTTTTACAAGGTCGGTTTAGTTTGCTTAGTATATCTTGCCATTTATTGGCATTGTTACGTGTTTATGTCTTGTTTATTTGGAAAAATTGCTAAAGAATTTAGAAACAGACTATAAGCCAGGGAATATTCTTGAGAATCCTATTCTAGTGTTGACACATTGGGTAGCAAAGGATATTGTATGTGTGGGACAACTTCTTGCAAAACTGGAAATTTGGATTAAGATGCAGAATTTTTTTAAGGTATAAATTTCCAACTTTTATATTATATATTTATTTGTATGATTCTAAAAGATACATAGTAAATAGGATTTTCTGGGTTACATGTTTTAGAAGGTCATGCAGTGGGTCTTCATGTTAACATTTAGAAATCACATTTTCATATACATTTTGAGTGGAAATGTGTGATTTTTTTGTACACTTTATGAATATCACTTTTCTTAATTAAAGTATGATCATTCTTTCTTGATACCAAATGGATTTTTGACCCAAAATAACACATGATCCAATGTTTACAGAAATGACGTTATCGTTGCGCAGAATTACCCGATGCGCAGAACTGGCCGACATGGTGGTCCTACATGTAAGACCTTGACGCTGATATTTACGTTTTGGGCATCAACACTAAAACAAAAGCAACATGTGCTATGTCTTACACTGTAGGACTAACATGTAGGAAAACCTATTGTACAAAAACAGAAATGTAATTATTATTATTATTATTATTATTAAATACTGACAAATATTACATCTAATTTACACAAACATGAAATTTATTTTATACAGGTTCAAAGTTTCTTTAATAAATGATTGTTTTTGCAAAATATATCTGAGCTTTATAAACTGGGGGGGGGTGGTCCCCCGCTGCTAAAAGGGGGATAACCACGTACGTCATGATACCACAACCATACAGCTATACTATTGAGCTAGTAACTCAATTTAGAAATTATTTACAAGCCAGATTAATCTAACATGGAATAAATTGCTTTCGAAAGCCTCAATAAATTCCTTAGATTTACAATGATAAACACATTATTGACACTATTATGTACTTTGGAGAATGCCGTCCTCCTCTGTCAGGTGCGAGGTCCATGCTGTCTCCTCGGCAAATTTTGCAACGACCTTGACCTTAACTGCCGCTATTCGTAACGGTCTGTAGAACGCGGACAATATAAAACAACAACAAAATAAAAATAAAATTGCATTATTTGTCTTCATTATAAATTATGAGAATCATTTAAGAACGTTAAAAAGTAAGAGAACTAAATCGAGAGCATCAATGAAAGATGTGAAAGGTTAAAAGTTCCGGATAACATTTCCGGGCGTTATAATGTAACTGTAACTGAATGGTACGCATTGAACTCCAAACTTTCTATAATATTCTTCAACACTAAAGGACAGTCTATAATAGAGAGATTAGTACAGTATATCGTAACATATACGGTATACGATTTTGCGTAAATCTGATGGTGACATTGCTCAGATACTAAAAATGCAGCTATTATGTTGTAAATATCACCAGGGGTTCGAATCGTTGCTTACAATTTAACCTGTCATGCATGTACTGAAAGGTCAATTGTAAGCAATGATACGAGCCCCTGTGGTAAATCTGTGCAAGAGGAGACCAAAGTGTAGTTTACTTACTTTTTCTCCTTCTGAAACCCGAAAAAAAGGCGGAAAATAATTTATTGGTCTACTGAATGGATTCAAATAATCACGGGAATGGACTTGTTTGTTTCCAGTTGTTTTTTTTTTCTTCATATCGCTCTGTATAATCATGAATTAAATATTTATATGGTAATAAATGGGGATGTGTTTCATAATATCTACTATTATCCTAAGATGACAAATGTATTCCTAGTAATTTCTGACCATTAAATCGCTTTTAAAAAAAGGAGTCTATTTGTCAATGAAAGTGATTACTTTATTCAATAATTTCATTTAAGATTCCATGTCTGCCAAAACGTTTATTATTTTTGTATGATTTTTTATTAAGTTGTATTTAAGATATTTCTAACAAATTTGTAATGCTCCTTCTGCATTATATACATCCCTGATAAAAGGACGGTTTATGCAAAAAATTTAAGCTAAACATTTGCAAGAACATGTTATCTTGAGTATTCATGGGAATAAAATCCATTGTTTGCAATTTGTAAATTCCAAAGCATCAGTCATATATGATTCACGTGAACAAATGAAACATGGATATTGATCGATCCTGACTCTGTGTGTATGTGTACATCATTATAGAAATACTTTATAACAATTTTTATATGAAAACTAGGCTACTTAAAAAATATATGCATAAACAAAGGCGAGTATAAATTCTTGAAAGTTGTAATTATTAATAACAGTGATGAACAATTGGGTGCTATTTCATTAATGTGTGCAACCTAATTCCCTTTTTGAATAAGATAGGGATAGCAATAAAGGCTGTCTGTCTTTGAACTTTATATTTGACCAAGTTCAAAAAAGTACATCAAAACAAAATTTTCTCATTGTATTTTCAGTAATAAATTTGAAGATTTGTAAGTGTTATCACTCTTTGGTCTTTAACTAAGTAACAGAAAAGAGTGAAAACCAACAAGTCTTGCAAAATTGAACAAATAATTTATTTCCATTTAATACAAAGTGAAAACTTAAAACAGAACTTACAGTATTGTGAGTTAATTCCCAGATAATCTTAAAAGTTATCACATGTCAGAATGTATAAAGTTCCAGTTGAACCCCAAAAGTATTCTAGATAAGTTCAAATAGAGAATGTGTTCATGTGCCTGTGGTCTCAAATATGCTAATGTACTAGTGGTCTCTAGATTGTGATGATGTGCTAAGTCTTTTGATGTAGCACAATAATATGATCCAAAAATGTCCTTGTGTGAATTCAATATAATTCCAAATTATTGTTCAGTCCAAGAATATTATTCAGCACTTTGTAATTCTAGTGAATAATAATTTGAATAAATTAATCCAAATCAAAAACTGAACACAACAATAAAAATGATTCCGCTTTCAATGTTAGACAAGAATGAGCAATTCTTAGGTCAGCAAGATTATATCCCCTTTACAGGACCTAGTTTGCAGTTACCATTTTCTGGAAATACTGTAACTTAAAGTAATTTTCCATTTTAGAAGCTTCTAAGGTCCAACTCTAGACTATCTTTTAACTTATAAATATGTTTATATTAAAAATGATCTGAATATTTAATACACGATCTTAGTGAAAAGTTCAGCTATGTATTCTGTTTTTATAAAATAAATGTCCCTGGTGAGGTACACTATGAACTTGATTTAGGACAAGGTCAGATACAAAATATGGATGCGCATAACATGGAGTCATTAAGAAAAGCCAACAGATAATACTCATTAAATATACATAACACAATTAAAGAAATATTGCATTGTTAATAATTTGTTAAAATAAAAGCTTTAAAAATTTAAATACTTAGGAACTATCCCGCAGTATAGGACTTCCAACATTGACTTTGTAAATGGTGTCAAACTGAATTTTCTGATATTGGATTCATAATTTGTTCTCAACTATTTTTGATCTACTATTCATAGTCGTGTTACTGTGGCAGACAGATGAGTAATATCTGTTCTTTCAGGCAAGGTATGATTTGTTCAGATATTTTGATTTAAATGTAACAAAAATGACATATATTGTACCCCCACTCACAAGGAGAATTTGTTGGATTTATTGTCAATCATGCTTTATATATAAATATATATATATATATATATATATATATATATATATATATATATAGATAGATAGATAGATAGATAGATAGATAGTTTTTGGCAGACATTCTGATGAATCTTGCCTTAAAATTTTGAAATGGTCCATTGTTTGTTTTAAGTTTTGCACTGTTTTATGCAGGACATTAGGCCCTTGGCAACTCACAAGAGCCAGCTGGTTTTCTGGGCAAGGGAGTTCTCTAATAGCAAATGGCAGTGAGTTAGTTCAACAAAGACCCTTTAATATTTATAAACAGTTGGCAAACTGCAGTTGCACTGTCACAATAGCAGAACATTACATCTCCATTTGGAAAAAATTGCAAAGAAACTAAAATACACAAAATAGCAATTTTTATTAAAACTATCAAGTTATTTTCAAATTATCACTGCATATTTTGAAGAAGAATTATTGTCCAAAATGAAACTTCTGATGATGTCTGCTTGGTTTTGGTGCTAATGTGACATCCAGTATTTCCACCACTCACTTTCAGCTACTGGACATCTTGTTATTGCCGAGTTGTAATAAATTGAACAATAATTTGGAATACCTTGGATATTATTCTTCAGATCATGTTACAGTTGTCTAACTATTCCTGTGGATATCAGTACCTTTAGGATTAAAACAATATTTAAAACAATATTTCAGCAGTAATTAGTTTGTTTTTTCATCTCACATTGGGACATACAACAACCCATGTGAATAATTATGTACATGTAGTGGGTAAAGTCATTTGATGTCTTAAATCAGTACAGTTTATCAGTTGGATCAATTATCAGTGACTTGAGTAAGAATGCATGTCACTCATATTCTATTAACCACTCACACTAAAGCATACATGTCCAAATATATAAGCTGTGAGGGAGATGTCATAGGTAACTCCAACTACTTGGAGTACCTAGTGTGTGCTGCAGACTACTGAACTAGGGCCCAGGTGCATGAAGATAAGGTGTCTCAGGGACACAATGGATCAAACAAAATTGTGGTAGAGAGTATAGATTACTAGGACATAACTCTTCAGTTGTTTTCAGGCAGTGGTAGCTTCCAAATCAGAGGTAACTTCCAAATCAAAAGGTGAGGTGGAAATCATCTATATGCATAAATAAGATGGCTACTCTGCTTAAAAACTGATTTTAGTCACTTTTTTGTTTTGCAATCTTTAGTTTTCTGGGCATATTTCAACACAAATTTAGTTTTAACTTTTGAATAAGACAGATCATTACCCCTTAATTCCACTGGTTAGAAAAAGGGCTGACAATTATTATTACTCATAGGAATGTTTAATAAGATAGGATGTGTTTCATAGCTTTTTATTGACATTTGTCCAATTTTCAATACATTAAATCTCTCATCATAAGCCCTCCCTTGATGATTGGCCCATTCCCATCTAATGTTAAGGTACAATTTCTTTCTTTTGAAGCCCCTCCCTCTTAAAAGATGTAAACTAAGTACGACTGTACTTAGGGCTTGTTATTTGTAAGTAAGTACTTTTCAAATTCTGTCAGACCAAAGTTTTAGGAGCCTGAACTTTAATGAGATTTGATGAAATCAGTCCTGAGCAAAGAAATTGAAATTAATATTTTTCTGCCCCTGTGATAAAGTTTATAAAGATTATGCAAATCATGAAGTTAAAGAAAAGACAAATTTTGATGTACTGAAAGTTACAAACATTACTAAGAAAACTGTATAGGCTAATCTTTTAAAATATTTAGAATAGAATTAGCATTGTATTGTAAGAGTCTAACCTAGAGCTATATTCTAGATCAGATATAAAAGGTATGTTTTTCAGGGTTCCTTCAATATAAAGCCCCTCGATATTATTCCTGTCTTATAATAAATTGTAAGTATGGATGTAGATCAGATTTAGATAAATTAGCTCAGTTTAGTTTTGGCATTAATCACTGATTTTATTTCACGTTTCTGGCATATGTGGAACATATAAGATGGTTATGGTACATAATTATCCTCCAGCTTTTCAAAAAATGAGAGGTGTGGTATGTTAGATTATCTGCCCAAACACGCAGTGTGATATGTATGCAGGAATAGTGTTGCATAACACCTCCTCTGTTTAAGATATAGGCTTCAGACTTCTGGATTATGATGGTGATTGTTCTGCAGATATCCACAAAGGTTTTAGAATTTGGAATCATTCCGTATTTGCAGATCTTTTTGGGGGTATCGTGTACATGTGAAATGGAGTGGGCAGGGTCAGGACCATTTTAAGGTGTAGGTGATATGGTTGTTGACCTGGGGTGCCAAGCTGGTGGAGGGTGTATGTGTGCCATTTCATGGAATTTGCTGTAATTTTTTCTGAGGGGAGGTGCCAAAGGGTAAATGATAAAGTAATGGTGAAAATATTGGATAAATCTGTGTTATTGCATACTGCTAGTTAAATTCTCTGTTTTGTGTGGACTTGTATACAGAATACCCACATCATGTTTGTAACTGTAACCTCAGTACAAAATGCCCATACTTGAAATGTGGTACTGTTTTATTGCTTCTATCAACCATTATTATCAGAGAACACTCGACTTGATTCCATGTTTCTAAGAAATAGTATATTGTCTAAGAAAATGTGACAATTTTTAAAGATATTTTTGTTTTCATTTTGTTATAATTTGGGATGAGTTTTTTTGCATAATCATTTTTGGTTTTCATTATAGGAGTGATTTTAGAGAAGAAAGAAAATGTCTGAAGGAGTACGCCAAAGGCGTCCATTGCAAACAGTTAGTAATGTTGAACATGAAGAACCAAAGCAACCAGCAAAGTCCATGAGGTAATCAATATATTTAGCCATTAAAAATTAGTTCAGTGGTTAACCCTTGTTACCGTGCCAACATTAACGATATAGGTATACTTGTAATCACTGTATGTACTCACTTATAAGTTTAGTCCAACTGCAAATTGCACGGAGTGAGGATGCAGATTGGCCGCAACATAATACATTGCTGGCAGATCTCAGATCTGAGTCTGCAGTTTGTCAATAGTAATTGGTAGCACATTCAACATAGACAATAATCTCATGGCACATTGTGCGATGGCAGATGAGGGTCTCTCATTTGCAGTTAGACTCAACTTATAAGAGAGTATATACAGTGACATGTTTCTATTGAAAGGGGCATAGACATCACAATTTCTGCTAAGGGTCCTCAGGGAATACATTGTCACACATATGCAGAAGAAATGTTTTTTATGTAACCTCATTAATGATGCCAAAAGATAGCATATAGCTTTTACAACTTGCTGATTGTAAAGTTTTAAAGAAGTTTACTACCATATATGCTCACTTACATGTTGAGTCAAACTTCAGAGGGGCAGTTTGACTCAACATGTAAGTGGCCAAGTGCTCTAAAGTGCTCACCATTATCGATCACTACCATCTCACCTGTCTGCGTGAGTTGAGTCTCAGGCTCAGCCAATGTTTGCCAGTAGCTTCTTATGGGTCAGTGGTTCTTTCCAGGGTTTTCCTGGGTTCTTCCTCCACCATTTATACTAGCCGCCATGTATAGCCTCTCGTGCTGAAAAATGGTGTTAAACCCTACAACAACACAACAACAACAAACTGCAGATGACAAAGATCCTAATCTGCCAGAGCATAATGCACCAGCAGATCAGGGTCTATGTTGTTTGTTCTACTGATTACTCTTAACAAACTGCACAGACCCAGATCTGATGGCACATAATGTGCAATTTGTTGTTGGACTCTTCTTATAAGCGCATACAGACAGTATGCACATCAATTCCCTTTGTTAAATACAGGTTCTTATGGGACTCAGGGTACTAATTCAGTTCCCATAGTAAACCTATGCAAACACCAAGTTATTAAAAATTCAAAAACTTTAAATTTTTGAGTGCTCTTGATCAAACCTATATTTATCAGCATATATGCATCCTAGATGACAGCTTCTGTGCAAAGAAAACCATATGAGCCACAGCATTTTCTGAATCTATGTTGTGTTTGAAACATATTTTCAATTCCTCACCAAACATCTTCATCTAGGACCATACCTGGAAAGATCACTTGGAAATCATTGGAGATTCTTTGATCAAAAATGATAAAATTGGTGATGCAAATTGACAATTAATTTAGAAAAAATTAAGTTTTGCCATGCATGTGTTGCATTTTTAGGACATATTGTTAGAAGCTAAGGTCAAGGCTATCTCAGAATTCCCAGTGCTTGTTGGTAAAAAGTAACTGAATCAGATGCAGTTTTAGGGTATGGATATTATCAAAATTTTGCTCAAATTATTTTGCTGAACCAATGACAAATTTGAATCCAATAAGTTTCTTTTATGAGTATATTCATGGCACAATATCTATTGGCATGATAGAAAAATCAAGTAGAGAGTGATTAGTGGTGTTAAAGTGTATTGAAATATTAGAGGAAAACTGAGGATCTCTATAATTTTTTATTTGAAAGCGATGATTATTCATTCTCTTAGAAACTTGTTGAAGTGTTTGTCCAACATATTGCATGCTACATTTTTTACAGGTTATCAAATAAATCACATCAGTTGATATGTAGTTAGTGTTATCATGTAGAGAAAATACCTCTTTTGTATTAGCGCTACTGAAAGAAGTACTTTCTCGTATGTTTGCACATTGAGAGCACCAGTGCCTGTTACATTTAGATGATGAAAAATTATCATTTTTTTATTTTCTGTCTGTTTAGTTCTAATTAGAAAATCTTGCAAGTTATTGGGTCTTCTATAAGCGAGATAAGGTTTATTTTTTAAAAGTGGTTTTACGCTGGTTTTATTTGATAAATTTAGGAGACTATAATATTTATTAATTATACGATCTATATTAGGAAATTGCTTTCTTTCATCGCAGTAGATATTGTGCATGGTGACTTGAATAGACTCATAAAAGAAACTTCTTGGATTCATAAGTTAGATAACTTTGTATCCTGATGGCCTTAATGCCAATGCACTATATAAAATTGTATAATTTTTTATTTTATTTTTATTTTTTAAAATTAATATATTGTATATCCTTTATAGCAATATAATTATATGTATGAGTGTTTGTCTCTATTCTATTTTATTTATATATATATATATATATATATATATATATATATATATATATGTATATAGTCTTTATGAAGGGAGGTGTTATGTATATATAATTTTTATTGTGCACTTGATCTTTGCATATGACTGAGGATATATTTTTGGTGTGTACCTGCTCTTTGTCCTGTGTGTGAGTTAGAAATAAGTTGTTTGAGCTAAGGTCTATCCTTATTTTCAGACTTAGAATGTTCTGGAAGAGAACATGACCCACATCTGGTCATTTTATTGTGTCTTAGATTTTTCTACAAGGCCAAAGTAGACAAAATTATTTAATTCCTTTGTTAAGATCAGTCTCTCGAATTATTTTCTGTTGTTGTGTTCAGATATAATTTGATAGGACTCATTTATTTTGAAATTACTGTTTGGAATTACAAAGTGTTCATTGGCTTTTAAGACTTAAACGCTATTATTGTAAATTCATTCAAAGACATTCTAGATTATATCATTGTAATAAATCAAGACTGTATTTATATCAACCTTTTCAAGCATATTGGTACATCAGTACATTCAATATTGGAATTCAATTGGAACACTCTCTACTTTTGGACTTGTGATAGAATGCTTAGGATTATTTGAGATTTAATTGACAATACTGTCAGTTCCTGCATAATTTTCACTTTTTGACTTTAAGAAATCTGTTTCTTGAATTTATAAACTTTCTGATTTCATTTCTTTCTGTTACTTTTTTAAACCATAGAATCCTAACAGTCGGCAAAGATTCAGTAGTGAGGCCACATTCCTGGTTAAGAAAGTGCCGATATTTATCTGGTGAGGTTTTGAGTTAGAAAATGTTCGAGTGAAAAATCAGAAATTGGTGAGGTTTGAAATTAAAAACCAAACAGTCACAATGTTATATTGATCATGGTTACAAATGAATAACATCAGTCACATAGGCAAATAAATATTGCTCTTTGTACAATGACTCACAAGGATTTAGTTAAAAAGCTGGCTTTTTTGTAGTATGGAAAGTCTTGAGATTTAGCCTATTGTCAACCATAATGTCAAGTAATGTTTTAACTTTGCATGCACATACAACATTTTCTGGGTCTTTATCTCACAGATCAGCCAACTACAGTACTTGCTAACTGTAATTAATCTGTTAAAGCATGTATCAGAAATATTGCAGCTTAAATACATTTCCGAGTTTGAAATGAGTTTTGGTTTTATTGGGGTGAAGGAACTATACACCAGGAATACAACAATGCATCCATTGCCCACTTGTACCAGTGGAAGTAGAACAGGCAATACTGGAACAACCATCAGGGATTTCCTTGCTGTGAATAGCCAACAAAACCAACAGAAATCTGCTGAATCACCTTGTATAGCCCATCAATTGAGTGCTTCTGCCTGAGAGCCAGGGTGGCTGCAGAAAAGGATGATGGACCATAGACAATGTATTTACAGCTTGTCAGCTCCAAGAAGAATGCCAGGAAGAAAACACTGATATATACACTACATTTATCGACCTAACAAAGCCTTTGATACAGTCTTTCGTGGGGGACTTTTGAGGAACATGTCAAAATTTCTCAGAGAAATTCATCATAATGGTTCAGCAGTTGCATGATGGCATGCTCACTCATGTCATGGAGAACAGTGAGTCATCTGAACCATTCCCAGTCACCAGTGGAGTCAAGTAAGGTTGCTTGTTGGCTCCAACTGTGGTAATCATTATGTTCTCTGCCATGCTGACAGATGATACTGGGATTAATATCAGATATCAGACTGATGGCAAGCTCTTCAATCTAAGGAGACAACAGGTGAATACAAAGTTAAAGAAAGTTGCTGTTCATGTACTCCTATTTGCTGACAACTGTTCCCTGAATGCTGAATCTAAGTCTGAGATGCAACATTTTATGTACCATTTCTTGTATGCTTGTAACAGTTTCAGTCTCATAATCAGTCTGAAAAAGACAGAGGTGATTATTGCATCAACTTGTACCAGGTAAGCCTTACATAGAACTTACCATCACAGTGGAATAACGAGACCCTCTAGACAGTGGACAAGATCACTCATTCACAAGATCTTTCATTCAGTATAATTGCCCCTCGGACTATATTATCCTCTCTGCCCACCCCCTCCAGTTATTTAACCCACAGGACATGTCATAGAAACTATCACGCTTCTGATACCTAAAACCATGATCATGTAATGGACATCATAAAAGACAAAATCCACATCAAATTAACATTTTTACTTTAGCCTCTTGGACAATCATAACTATTAGGACTTGGTCAGTAGGCTCAGTTTGAGTTTAGTGGTAAAAATGAATAAGTATCAGAATGTATGTTTTGCAAACATAGACTTTAGTATTTTTATTTTTATTTTCAGTTGGAAAAGAGCACTGTGTATCAGCTTTATTTCCTGCATAGTCACACTTCCACTCATCATTTGGCTGCTGCCATCACCAATAGAACCAGTAGCATACAGGTAGTACACATGCATGATAACTCCCTGAAACTATACTCTTTTGGAACCAAAAGAAATTAACCTTTTTATAGAAGTGACCAGTATAGAGAAGTTTGATTAGTATTAGAATGACCATATTGATACCAGAATAATTATTATGTAGCCAGTCTGCAGAGATTGTGGGCAAAGGTGCCAGCCATTAAGGATTTAGCAAAATTATTTTTAACAAATCATTCTCATTTGAGGAAACTCAGTGAAAGATTACGTTTTGTTAAAGATTTAATTTCAAACAGACATTTTCTGTGTGGACACAGGTAGTAAGAAAAGTACTTCAGTACCAGTATGTAGGCTGGTGCATAGGAAATAGTTTTTCGATAACAAGAAGCCAGTTAGTTTGACTGTTAATGGCGAACAGTGGTGTCAGATGTGAAGAAAAAAGAAAGATGCAGATAATTTGCATGGTAAACTTATGTTTCTGGTTATTATTTTTTAAGGAATTGAAAATTTTGGAATTGCAGGAATGGATACATAAATTTATTCCCATTAGACCATGATTATTACTGGCTGCATCCAGGTATGTATAGACTCTTAGAAAGATGCAATATGATTGTGCAGACATTTGTTATTTTTAATGAACATGTTGTATATTCAGGATATACTGCCAAGATTCTGAAAAATTTATGCCATGAGATTTCTGATAAGCATGATACAGTAAAACCTGTCTTGAGAGACCACTGCTATGAGAGACCACCTGTTTTGAGAGACCAGGATCTCCATGCACAGAGTTATTGATTACATAAAGTTATGACCTGTTATGAGAGACCACCTGTTTTGAGAGACCATTATTTTTTGGCAGAAGGGGTGGTCTTTCAAGACAGGTTCTACTGTAATAGGTTGGCATCTGTGAACTGTATTACATAGTGACTGTTTTAGGGATGTTTTACCATCATTGCAATTTCACTTAACCAGTCACTTATGGGATGGATCAAATACCCCTTAATGAAAATGGTGCTAATTTAACATCAAATATGGACACCTCACCAGCCATTTTGAAAATCTTGTTATTGCTATGCCACCTGAACAGAAAATTATAACAACATGGAGTTTTTACCAAAAGACTTATTGTGATGTCTGGTTGGTGCCAAATGAAAATGTTGCTGATCTGACAGCCATTATGTCCACCTTGATAGTGGCCATCTTGAAAATCCTGCCATCACTTCTTATGATATTTGAACATAAAAACTGGTTTCAATTTGACATGCAATATGGCTTCTATGGCAGCCATCTTGAAAATCATATTATTAATACTCCTCCTGAACAGAAAATTGTAAACAAAGTTATGTTGATCTGACATTATGGCTATCTTGAAAATCTTGTTATCCTTCTGATTGGATGACCATATTGACATGTTTTTTTTTTACTGAAGATCCTAAATGAAAATGGTGTCAGTTTTGCATCCTATGAAGCTGTCATGATGGCCATCTTGAAATTTTTACATGGGGTTTCACCAGATGACGTCAGTTATGTCTAGTTGGTAATAGAAGAAAAATGTGCCAATCAAATATGGCTGCATCATTGGTTAATTTGAAAATCCTGTTCTCACAGAAGAATATTAGGGATGATTTCAACACTCAAGAGTTAGAAAGGGCTGGAAATATTTATTTTGACAGTAGACTGTTTGCCTCTTTATGCAGTGCTTATTATGGTTTAGCAGGGATGGTCCTGGCTTTTAAAATCTTGTTGCAAAAAAAATTACCAACCTCAATATTTTATAGACAATTTTTTTAAAAATTCACCAGAGCAGGTAGTGAATATTTTTCCAGGTCTATTAATGTAGTAGGCAGTGAAAATTGAAAAAGATGGGATAGTTATTACTTTATTGACAACAAGCAATACAGCCATAATATTACAAAATAAATCACTACATGACTGTTTTGTACTACTTCCATGGTCTTTACATCCTGCATCACCATTAGTGCATAGGTATGACTGTTGTCACCTGAAATAAATGCATTATCAAATGTAAAATATCTACTTTCCTGACATCTACAATCTCTCTCTCTCTCTCTCTCTCTCTCTCATACAGGTGCATATGTAGAGACTTAGTTTTTTTTGTAAGTAACACTTTGATCATTCTGTCCATGAAATTCATTAAAGGAACAAGCAATAAATTCATGGCTTGATTAAAAGGATTGTCAACTTGAAAACAAACTGAGTGCTGCCTTCACAAGCCAAGGGCTTATCTGGCTAAAGCTGGAAAACTGAGAAATATCACTTAGGAACTAAATCTATCTTATGGAAAAGGAAAACATATATTAAACAAAAACTTTTATTGCATCAAAACACAAATGCTAATACAAATACAGGCTTGGACATGATGTGTCACTACACCAGCCTATATTTTCTCTCAAGTTGGAATCTGCCTCACATACCTTGTGAGACCAGATATGGACCTTCTCTGGGGTAAAGTAAAGTAACTCCCTCCACCTCTTACCATTCTTCAGTAGTACTTATCTGATCATATAAACACATTGCCTCCTGCTGACAAAGTGTGCATTCTGTTCAAGTAACTGCAGAAGCATGGAGAGAATTTGACACCAATCCCTGTATCCAGGGGAGATCACTCTAATCTGACTCCCAGCTATGTGGTAAAACTACAAAGGTATTGTGATCGAGTAAGATTTTGATCTTCAGTTTCACACTTTGCGTAAGGCTTGATTTTCAAATTAAAGAATGTCCCAGGTTTTTCACATGGTTATCCTTTTTTATTTAAAGCAGATCTTGTATATCTTAGGTATTGTTAAAATGACTTTTAATTCCCTTTATGCTGTGTATAAATTGATGGGTATACTTTGGGCTATAGAGTACATAGTTTTGTCTTACTTAACTGCACACCTCTCAAAAGACTGCTTGCTCCACTTGGTCATTATTTCTGGACTTCAAAGGTAAATTTGAAGAAAAAAACAATCTGATAACTTTTTATGACTTTTTTATATTTTATAATTCGTTCCACATTTGGAAGCTGGTATAGTTTAATCTGGCAAAATTTATTTTTCTTAGTTTGATAAGTGCTAAATCTAATGTTGTTTGAACTAGTTTTTTAAGCACATGGGACATTTCATCAACTGTCTTCGTTAGATAGTGCATAGTTTCCATAATCACCATTTTCTTTTAAATTTCAGTCACAGTACATGAATGTAGCATAGAGGTATTCCAACATTCTTTCCACTGTGCATGTTGCCACTGCATACAACCTTATAACAGTCCCTCTCTCAGAAGTACAGACTAACTGTAGAATGCATTGCAAGTATTGTTCAGGAAACATATTTTACCTCCGAAATTGGCTTCTCAGAGCCAAAACATATCACAAATTATTCAGTGATTGTTGTAGAATAAAGGCTTGGTGCATTGGTATGGGAATCTTGATTCTATTGTAGATTACAGTCAGTAATGCATCACTTCATTTGAAAAAGGATGGTTTTATGCAACCTGTAGGACAACTCGATAGAACCCAAGCAAGAAATCTTTGTCATATTCCTTTCAAATAGCTAATCTACAACAGTACCAATTTAGTGCTGATAGTACATTTTTAAATTCCTTTAAAGGTAAATGAGTTTGCTGTACCATCATGTGAAAATGATATTTTAG
The DNA here is from genome assembly GCA_028554795.2 of Sinohyriopsis cumingii. Taxonomy (NCBI): domain Eukaryota; kingdom Metazoa; phylum Mollusca; class Bivalvia; order Unionida; family Unionidae; genus Sinohyriopsis; species Sinohyriopsis cumingii. The sequence goes on from CM068825.1 coordinate 60,262,362, forward strand.
GCCATCAGATATGTAACTAAATGTTGATTAGAATGGTTAGTGAGTTGAAGCTGCATTCTAGCTTTCCAGCTTTCAGTCAGTAGCTTGGGGAACTGGTTGGTCAAGTTCATCATTTGCTTATAATCACACAGTGCAGTAGCTGTACACCTTTCTTGTAAATGTTACAGTAATCATAGAAAATGCATATGATGAATGTTCAGGTAATTTTCTTGTTCTGCACTGATGATTGCTTCCACTGGAGGTTGATGGTTGAATTCTTGCATCAATGTGCAACCAGTAGCTCTTGAATTTGAAGATGACACATTATTAGGATGTAATTGTTGCTTCAGGAGAGCAGTATTCACTGGTATCTATGGACTCCTAATCTGTAATAGTTGAAAGATCCATTTACAAGATACAGTGTGACCCCACTATAGCACACTCCGTTATAACACAAATTCAGATATAACACGGTTGTGGCTTGGCTCCTGAAATTTCATATTCATATACATTTCTCATACACAGAATTTTTTCTTTCTTTATTAAAAGTATGAAAAGTAACATGTAAAAAGTTTATTATCATTTATAGGAAAGAGTGAATTCTGTTATAAGATCATGCCGTGACAATGCAATTTCTTATACGTGTATTTATCTTGTACAGGAAAAAAGTTTTTTCTTCATAAAAGTTTAAAAACTAGCGAGTAAAAAGTTTATTCAGGGATCATGCTTGGCTTTGCCAATGTAAAAAATTGCAATTAATTTTCCTTACTGGTAACAAAATATACCATCTGGCAATTCCCCAACCACACACACACACACACACATTGTTGGTTGTTTAACCTTGTGTATACAACTTCAGTTTGGAGTGAAGAAATTCTGAGGCACCATGAAGGGAAGCCACAGACTTGATATAAAATGCACTGGAATTTATGTATTATTAGATAAACAAATTCATTGTTCATATTGACCAACCACATTAACAGTGTATTGTTACATCATAATCTGCTTATTCTGACATCTGGCCTGAGTACTGTTTGCTGTCCAAAAGATCTCGGCATTTTGTAAAAAAATATTTCAAGTAGCAGAGATCAACAGGATATTGTATTATCTCGTAATGGATCTTTTGTACGAAATAGCATCGAATTATCGGTTGCTCGCTCGTAATTAATATATTTATTTTGACTGACTTATATATGTGGATGGTAAGTAAAATTCCTCTTTTTGTCAATCATTGAATTAAATCCTTGAAAACACTCATATTTTCTGTAATCCCTGTCAGAACAGAACAGAACACCTGTCAGGGTTTATACTGTCTTTGAAGGTCTTTGACAGTTTGGGGAAAAAGTAGCACTTTCAAGGCCTTGAAAGTTTAGGAAAATTGAGCAGATTACCCTGAGATCTTTAAAAGTCTTTGAAAATTGAAATAAACCTGAACATTTGCATAATCACAAATAAAATTGTCCAAGGTTGTTAGACTCAGATGTGACTGCTCCGGTGGCCTAGTGGTTAGAGCGCCTCCTCAGATGCCAGAGATTGTGGGTTCGATCCCTGGCAAAGTCATACCAAAGACTTACAAAAATGGTACTAACAGCTGCCTTGCTTGGCACTCGGCATTATGCCCCAGTGCTAGACATCACTATAAACTGCCACACTGCAGATATCATAGCGATGTGACTGAAAAATTGTTAAAGCTTCGTTAAAGATGCAAATCACACACACAGATTCAGATATAGTCGAGTTTTTCCTGGTTTCTTTCTTTTGATGACCCGTTCAGTTTCATTTCATCATTGAAAAATATTGTATTATTTTGCATTTGTTGTTTTCTCCACTTGTTAGCAAAAATAGGTCTTGGAAATCTATGTTTGTGGTCTTTGAAAGTTTGAGAAAAGTGTTAAATTTATAATTCAGAATTCTGTATGAATGTTGCCTGTGTATTCTGTTGACCTTTTTTTTAATTAAAAAAAAACAAATTCTGACACATGCATGAAAGGCAGTATCACTTCACCACCAGAAATATCACCCCAAAAATGAATAAAAAACTCCTTCAAAAAAAACAAAAACAGAACTAACACAGAGATCTACTTCTTGGTCTATCTATGCTACCGGGACTAGCTACAATTGACCAACTTTTTAAAGCAGGAAAAGTAGCTGCTTCAGTCAACCAAACAACAGCTAATTCCTTTTGGTTTAAAATGTACCCAGAAAAAAATGTTTTGCTGAAACTTCAAAGAAAACTGATCACCTCTGCAACACCACTCCTGTATAAATACTAAACAAATGAAAACAAATCAGTCTTAATCAATGTTTTACAGTTATTTGATGTTGCTGCTGCAATAAGAAATAGACATCTGTTTGGTCCTCCAAAGCTGTCCTTTACCGGTAACTTCAATAACACATGCAGAATCTTCATTAGAAACAAATAACCAAAGGAAATTAGCACAAAATTTCAATAAAAGCAATGGAATCTGATAGATTATTGCATTTACCTAAGTGACTGGAACACATATTGTACCATGAAAGATTCATTTTTGCAGAAAATAATTATGCTTACGATAGCTACCAATGTCTGCATAAAATGCTGTCTAGGTAATTAAAGATGGGGTATCTTGCAGTGTTGGTTAAACATTTCAATTTCTTCTAGTTTTCATTCCCTATCAATAGCCTCAATTGCTGGGTAGGCTTGGCAAGAGGTTTCTGTCTCCAGCTACCCGGTAACCAAAATCTAGGCCAATTTAAGTACATGTACATGTAGCATGTAAACAGCTACAGCCATGTGCTACTTGCGGCAGTTGCAGTGAATTGTTAACTGACAATCAGTTTTAGATCTGAACAAGGACTACTAGTTTTGTAATATATACGTGTTGTTTGTATTTTCTAATGGTATATGAGACATATATGAAGTTTATAATATGATCCATAATTGAATTCATGGATGTATTATATACAGGTACAGTACTTAACAGATTATGGGTTGAACTAAACAAATGTAAGCTGTCTGTATAAAAATGTTTTACAGGCTAGTTTTTCTTTATTAAATCCCAAAAATGTGGCACCCACTTTTATTTCCTCACCCACCCACCCCAGCCATAATTTAGGAAAATGTATCATTTTCATCAGCTAACTGACTTGGTTGGTTATAGCACTGTTGGGTTCTATGGACCACAACTACCACGTTTTAGTGGGTTCACACTGTACAAGATAAAGATAAAAGAAATTTTAGTTATGTTGATAGTCCTGGTAACATAAATATACTAATTTTAAGGAAACTGTTTGTTTGGATTTTTAAATATATAGGGTGATGGTTTCTTTCCATCATGTGCATTGCTCAGTGCCGTGATATATAAAAACTGGTATACTATTCCTTGATGTTCAAGTTGTTGTTGTTGTAGGGTTTAACGCCATTTTTCAGCACACGATAGGCTATACATGGCAGCCAGTATTAATGGTGGAGGAAGAACCAGGGAAAACCCCAAAAAGAACCACCGACCCACGAGAAGGTACAGGCAAGCTTTCTCACATACCCACATTGGCCAAATCCGAGACTAGAACCGACGCAGACAGAGGTGAGCTGGCAGTGATACGTAACGGAGAACGCTTTAAACCACGCGTGGCCCCTGATGGTCAAGTTAAAGTCTTTAGATATTGTAAATGTGGCACCAAATAATACAGGAAAGTACCTGGTCAGTTGCTATAGGCTAACCATAGTAAAGTTGATTAAATGACTACATCCACAGCTAAAATACAAAGAATCAGGTGAAGTTTAACATGCTTTTACTCTCTCTACTTCAAAACAGTGGAAACAAAGATGCTGTTCATCAGTGCTTTTGTTTGATGTGCATGCCTGGTTTTGTTATTTTTTACTATAGGGCCAGGTTAATAAGCAGAAGGATGTATTTATTTAAATATTCCACAGAATGTTCTTGTACTATTGCATATGGTTTTTGACTTTCAGCATGCCAGAGCCCCCTAGCTTTGAAGGACCTTTGGCCCCAAATGATCATCTACAGAAGGCAGACCGTCTGTATGAGAATAAAATACTGGGACCAGAATCCCTTGTAATTGATGGAGGTAGAATTTTTTTCACATAGAGTCGTCTAAGTCTGATAATGGACCTTGTCCCTTAAGAAACAATCTCTTAAAAAATGTAAAAATTATGCTAATTGATTTCCCAAAAAATGTATAATTATGCTTAGTGATTCCCAATTTTCTCCTGAAACCAATTCTATCCTGATTGGCCCTTCCCCTCCCCCACAAAAAAACCCAACAAAAACAGTTAATGCTGCAGGAACCATTCACAATCCCTGTCCCTCAAGAGAATTCCTGGATTCATGTTTATGCTGCTTATTACGGGAGTAAAGGTTAAATATGTAGGCATTGTTTCAACCTGCTGTTAAACGATTCAGGGCCAGAAATGTGAATATCTGCATCATCTGCTGTCGATCTTTAACTTTACTTAACAAATTATGAGTTGTTAAAGTTATCCCCCTAACAAAAGCTGGAGAGGGCATTACCTTTCCCAGAAACATGGCTAAAAGTAGATCTGACTGACATGTAGAAATGTTAGAGTAAGGAGGTACTGTGGACTGTGAAGAAATCCCAGCGTGTCTAGAACAAAACCTTAATATAAAATATGTTTCCAATTGGCTGACCATTCCATTTTTTTTTTGTTGTTGACCCTAGCACTCTTTCCCCCAGGGAAATTTTTTTTTTTTTTTAATTTAAAAAAAAATTCCCAAAATTGATTTGTGTATCTACTGTATATACTCACATATAAGCCAAATAATTTAGGGGGAAAAAAGGCCTGGAAGAAGAGGGGTTGGCTTATCCACAGGCCAGTGTCTAAACTTGGCAATTTTTAAGTCTGTAATGGCTGTAAATCATGGGACATGAAAAAATAATTTTGCCTGTGTCCTGAGACATACGCATGTAGAAAAAAAATCATTTTCGGTGTCCTGAGGCTTATTAAACTGTTATAAAGTACAATGATTGATTTTGTTATTATTTTGCATGTGCATATTTTCTGATTTCTCCAACACGAAATTAAATGAAGGTAAATACAGACTTCATAATTCGCTGGCCAGTTGAGTTTACCTGGGAGACCAGGCTGAACTACCGCTCTGGTAGCCTAGTGGTTAGACCGTACGCCTCGGATGCGGGAGGTCGTGGGTTCGGCCGAGTCATACCAAAGACTTAAAGAAATGTTACAAACAGCTACCTCACTTGGTGCTCAGTATTAAGAGGTTAGTGTTAAGACTGGTTGGCCTGGTGTCAGGATAATGTGACTGGGTGGGACATCATGCTACATGTCTTCGGCATCACTGTAAACTGCCACACTGCAGACATCTTAGTAATATGACTGAAAAATTGTTAAAGCTACATTAAAAATCCAAATCACACACAAGGCTTAACTATAATGTACAGTACTTACACAGTGCAAAGTGTGCATAGTGTCATTTAAATCCTTATTTATTCCCAAACATATTAGATGCAGACTTTGCTTTATTCATTGTTTCGACCAAATTGCATTCTTCCAGATAACATTTCAGCTAGTCCTTAATAGCTGTTTCATTTACGTTGAATCATGTGCTCAGAAGTTACTCGTTTTCAATGACATAAGCAATCCTACAGACTGAGGAAATATTTATGAAAATGTACACGTTTAATTGTACAAGGCACATAACCAGTATACCTTACATGTTAAAATTCTCTTTATCATCAACTAATCATCATCAATCTACTTTAGTTTTGTGTTTTGGCTGAACAACATCCTAACTTTCCACACAATGGAAAGCTTGATGTTTCGGATTTGTCTTTTGTTTTCCAACAACAGTGTAGGCCAGTTAATCATTAAAACCCTAAAACTGGCTTGTATTAAGAAATAATTTTGACCGGCAACTATACCAGTACATCATTGTGTAATTGCCTTTTATTCCATAATATTAGCATGATTACCCTAATTTTGTAAAACGGGGTGTAAGGCATACCTGTATGCCTTGCAGAATCCAAGTAGGGCAACAGAATATAAAAAATATGGAGATTGGGACCTAAAATCGGGAGGTTTTTCATGGCATTTAAAAAACTTGTTTTCACTAAATATTGACCGATCTTATGGGTCCAATATGCACGAAATTCACAAAGGACGCACTGTTTTTCTCTGTGATGCCCCTTATTTTCCCCTAGGACATGCTCTATTTTCATATTCAGGTCAGCTATGGCCAAACTGCAAAATAGCTAAAGGTAAGTCTTAAATAAACAAGCAACAAAGCTAGAGAGACTAATTAAAAGTTAATCCTGCTCATCTATTTTGTGAAAACATAATTCAAAGAAACCATCTTATACACTACTGTATGTTATGCAAGCATCAGCAATTGATTGGCAAATAAAGGATTCCCAACTTTATTGAACCAAAAGGTACCTAAATCGGCAGTCTCACAGTACCATACATGTGACAACTATTTTCCCCTTGTATATCCGACCTTATTTCCTTATTGTCAACTTGTAAGGCATTTATTATTGTTTACTATAGACATATGTAGTCTGAATTTGTCTTTTGAGGACACATATGCTGCATTTTATGTATTTTCATTCTTTTTTTTTTTTTTAACGATGGTAATTAGCATTCATATATAGGGTATAAAAATGCCAGGTGTTCACTCGTCTTAAGTTTCTATGTTGGGAATGGTACTATAGCATATGGAGTTACAGCATTCGTGGTGATCATTCATGGGATTGAAATTAATTGTCAACAGTTTTATTGTTGTGGTTTATTTTATGATTTTTGTATTCATGTAGAGGTAAAAAAAAAATATCATAAATTTACGTGAGTAATGTTTAAACTTAACATTTTATTTACTGAAGAAGCAAATTCTTTCTAGTAATTATTTCATCACAACAATATTCATAGGTGATACAATAGAACATGGCTTCCATGGATTGCATACGATATATCTATTTATGTAGGACTTTTCTTTTTAAGGATAAATGAAAATTGAAGACAGAAATGTAATAATTGAGAGTTCTTTGCAACAGTTGGGAAATATGAAATTGGGAGGTAGGCATGGAACAACCCTAAAAATCGGGAGGTTTTTTCCTCCCGGCTTGAGAGTTGACAGGTATGGTATAAGGTCACTTACATCAAAGCAAACAACAACTCCGCTTTTACAGGATTAGCATAATTTTCTAAGCATTATTTCTGAAACTTCTTTATTGTATTTTGGAGATATAATTACAGTTTAGTGCAGTGGTGCCCTTGATACGACTCCCAAGGGATGTACTTCATTCAGCGCATGTTTAAACCTACAATGTATCTGCAGTGGCGCCATTAGGTAAATAAGTTCTTTTTCCTAATTGTGAGTGCTGAATCAAACCGTATTGATATTCGTTGTGTTGTCATACTTGGATTACATTTTAAGGAGTTAGGTATTTACAATTTCAAGGCAAAATAAAAATATATTACTGGTGCACTGATATAAAATGTCCAATGCAATAATGCATAAACAAACAATAATATAATAATGACCTTATTTAACCCTTTACCTCATGCAAGCGTCTTTTGACACCTCTACTCCATTCGCATGGAAGCGCCTTTTGTTGCCTGCTGTAAATATCAGCCATTTTGAGCTGGTTTTCATAGCGCCACCTTCGAGGAAACCCCCCCCCCCCCCATTAGATACTACATTCATTTCTGCGAATGACAATTACGTCAGATCACGTGGTCACTGTTTATGCACTGGCCGATATCTGCTATTTAAAGTAACTGGGTTGTAATCTCCACTCTCCAAAATGGCGGTCGTGGTTTTCATTCAGTACTTACGAAGTTTTCATGATTAGTATCACAACTATGAAAGATTCAATAACTTAGGTAAAGGCTATGATATTGATGTAGGCAGCAATCAGTTTTTATAAATTATCAAATTCAGATGACTTAGTGATGTAGAGGCAGACGAAAAACATGTAAATTTCGAGTATGGGAAATGGCAGCATCGGTTGGTCACGCGGCCTCACTGACATGATGGTGAACGAGTTCTCTCAAGATTTTAAAGCACATAAAAAATTCTTCTGTGAAAAATAATTACACAGCTATAACAATCGGACTTCACTCTTAAATTTTTCCACATATAATGTGTACCAAAAATGTAAAATGGTTAAAATTGCTGTTAAACGTAACATACACTACATTGCTTAACAGTTCACAGGCATGCCTATGCGTATGCAGTCGACTTGGTAACAGATGTTCTGTTTATAGCGTGCTGCACTTTGTCACTATGCTCTATGAGGTAAAGGGTTAAAGAGGGTAACACAATTAGCGAAGAACAAATCTACCTTGAGGCCCTCATACAAAGGAATTTTTTTTTTTTAGCTGCATCTCTGAAGCCACTGGATATATTGGGTTTGGAAGAAGGAAATAGTGTGGGCATTTCAAATCTCAACTGGAATACTATTCCAGAGCAGAGTTCCAGAGTATTGGAAACTTTTTTTTAAATAACTCCTTATTTTGTTTGGAAATAATTTTATACTGTTTGTTAGACATGGATCACAGGTGGGGAGTATTACCAGGTAGCCTATACTGGAATGGTGATTGTAAATATTCAGGAGCACTATTATGGGATATCCTGCACATTAATTTGGCTTTTCTCAAACAGATTCGGTCTTTAATAGGTAATATTTTTAACTTACCAGCTAAATTTTCCTTCCTTTCTTTCTGGATTGATATTAGCCCAAATGCTCCTTTTTGAAGATGTGCCAGCTTTACTTTGTTTTTATCATTTGAATTACCCCATACTGTGTTACAGTAGTCTAAATAGGGTTGTATGTAACTGTTATAAAATAGTTTTCTGTGCCTTTCAATAATTAAGTCAAAAGGGAGAGGTTGTATTACAGCAACTTGCGAATGCTCAATTCTTGTCAACGTTGAATCAAGTTATACACAAATCTAAATTAGGCAGAAGCAATAAGAAAACAGAAAATTAAATAAATTACTTTTCAGACAAGTGTATACCATTTCTTTTTAATAATTTTTCTTAATAAAAGTTTGCCTGAACAAATGTATTTAGAACTTACCATGTGATGTCACAGAGTTGTGGGTTGGCTTATACGCAGGTCATGCACTTTTTAGTGTTTATACCTATTCAGTTTGGGGAGTCGGCTTATACGCGAGTATATACAGTAATTGAGCTGGTTTTGTCCAGTATTAAAAGCGCTTTATATATGTATGTGTTATTTTTTGTAAAAAACAAAACTACCTACTTACCCTAATTTTTAAAAAATATGCATTAGGAAACAAACATCTTTTTATGCCTAAAAGATAACCATTGTTGAAAAAGAACACAATTACTGTTTAAGGCACATATCCTGAAACTCCTGACTTGGCGGGATATTTCTGGCTGTTCAGTGGTTTCAAGTGGCACATACTCTGAGCAGCAGCATATTGGGCAGAGGATATCTCAAATACATGTATATCAATTTGTCTTAAATTTCTATACCCATTAAACTCTCAAATAATTGCCATAACTAAGTAAAATTCAAAGGTCACTAGATCAAGTTTACAGATTGATTCATTGTCAGGGAGTAAAGATGTTGAGGATGCTGATGATCACTATACATATATCAAAATTGGCTTGGTCTTTTTTTTTTACATTGTTTCCATTGTTTTATCAGAGGTATCACTGACTTTGCTTGTTTTGATCACTATGTTATCTGAATAGTTTAAACACTATAAAACACAGGACATTTGTTGTGAAAGTTGTGTCATCATGCGTGAACATAAACATTTACAACAGAATACATGTACATGTAATTATAATCACAGCACAAACTAAGAAAAAGATACTAAAAGCAACAACTTTTATTATCATCCTCAAAGACTTAGAAGGAACCTGAGCAAACAAAATTTCACTTTCCGACTTGACTGAAAGTTCACTTTCCGACTTGACTGAAAGTTCACTTTCCGACTTGACTGAAAGTTCACTTTCTGACTTGACTGAAAGTTCACTTTCCGACTTGACTGAAAGTTCACTTTCCGACTTGACTGAAAGTTCACATTAATCAGCGGTTATGTATTTTCAAGTTAGAAATCAGTTTGTTGACAGTAATTAATTTTTAAAAGTAGTAGAGTGGAATAAAGTACTGTTGCTAGTTGAAATTCTATTGTCACAGTAGTTTTCTGAAAGTAATACAAATTTTTATAACTAATTAGTTTGAGTGGAAGCCATTTATTCATGGAAGAATAATACTTGCAATAAAGCAGCAGCAAAGTTGGAACCAAAAATATAAATTTTCCTGCACATCTAATAAGTAGATATATCACTGTTTGCTTACTTGTTACAGCTTGTTATATCTCCTGTAATGTTTGTAAGATTATGTTTCACAAATATATGACCACCATGTTAATTTTTGTATAAAAAAATGTCTGATTAGAGCCATGAGAATTTCAGGTAAACTATTGTCCACCTGCCACAAAGGAGAGTGTATTATAATTTATTTCATCCATCTGGATTTTACTACTTTGATTTCCGCACAAGAACTCAATATGTCCACCATTTACAACTACCAAACTTTGTGGACGGCTTGCACATAGAAAAGGGAAGAACCCCATTGATTTTGGGTGCAAAAGTGAAGGTCATAGTGTGGCTACAAAAAGAAAAATGTCTTCCACACAATAATGCAAATTTTTTAATTTCTACAGTTACCAAACTTTGTGGATATCTTCCTCATCAGGTATGTGAGAGCCCTCTTGATTTCAGTGACAAAAGGTCAAAGTTTAAGGTAGCTGTGATTAAAAGAAGAAAAATGGTTTTTGCACAATACATTAATCCTCTGTCATCTGCAGTAAACAAAAGTTTTTGATAATTTGTACTTAGAGTTCAGAAGAACTCTCTTGATTTTGGGATGGATAGGTCAAAGATGAGGGTCATTTTGAAAATTTGTTTCTGCATAATAACTTTAGTTTTCCATCATCATCTGTTGCCTGCCTTTATGGATAGCTTTTACTTATGAAAGGGAAGATTCCTGTTAACCTTGGAAACAAGGTTGAAGGTTATGGTCATCATGACTGAAAGAACAAAAATGGATTCTACTCAGTAACATCGGTTCTACAGCACATACCTCAGCCAAATTTTGTTCATGGCTTGCACTTGGGATAAGGAAGAAGTTTTTTTTTTTTTGAGGCTCAAAAGATCAAAAATCAAAGTTACTCCAGTAATATTAGTTATGCATCACAAACTTGGACTTATTTTGTAGATGGCTTGCACTTAGGGTGAGGCAGAGGCCTATTGATTTTGGTGTCAAAAGGTAAAAGGTTTATGTCAGTGTAAATGATAGAAGGAAAAGGTTTCTGCACAAGAATTTCAGTTACCTTTGTAAAGAACTATCAGACATAGGTCAGTTTTATATTATGCCTTTTATTATACTCATTTAAATTTCTGCTTCAAAACAGAACATTTTACTTTGCACAGATCATCTGTATACTGGAACAGAAGATGGAAGGATTGTGGATATTCATAAAGGAACAATAAGGACAATAGCCAAACTTGGAAGAGATCCTTGTGGTGAGTAATTGGGAATAGTCAAAATTTCATTCAGTTTAAGATCAAATTGAAGTATATATTTTGTGACAGATCTTTCCTAATTGGGGATCATATTTTTTTTCCTGCACTTTATTCAAAACATTTTTCTGAAGAAAAAAAGTATTTTTAAATTATTAATTTTGTTTAAATTGTTTTCTATTATAGTAGTTATTTAATCCTGTTGATATTGCTTAGCTATTCTATTTTCATGCCGAAAATATACATTCTGTATGATGTTAATACATGCTCCCAGAGTGGAGAAAAAGTCAGTATGTCCCTTTGACCTTTTGCACACCACTTTGTCGCATGGTCATGAACAGAAGGTAGATGTACCTATATGTCATTCTTTTCACGGATGCCATGCTGTATAGACGTAAACAGCCATTGTGACCGAGATATTATGCTTGTGGACAACTAATATACTGCATTTAGTGATCTCTCTCTGCAATGTTTAATAATTCTCAGTGTTACTACTGTCTGTTCGTTTCTAAAACCGTATTGTAGCTTTCTGTTTTCCCCCTTTGAATTTTTTTTTTTTTTGGAATTTGGAAGCTACCTTGTGTTCTACCCGTGGTGGTAGACACTTTTGCTTGAATATTAACTGAATGGTACTGGTAAGCCCCTATGTTCAAGGAACCAAAAACAGGCTCCATTCAAATGTTGAGGACATAGTTTCCTCCATTTTGATTTTCAGCTCGATAAAATAGTTATAACTTCGTACAATGCTTGCGTTGACATTCATATATTTGCATGTTACCTCAATAAACAAATCACCAGAACTGGAATATCTTGTTTCTTTCAATAAATAAGGAAATACTTCAATGAAAATTACCATCCTTTCTTTATTCGTGTGTAAGTGGAGTTTCGCAGCAACAAAAGACAACTCCACTAAAATAAAAAATATAAAAAATGTCTTTCGTTCTGAGACAAAACAGTCTGTGGAGCAGTGTGGCCACAAAAAGGGCCCATGGGATACACACACAGACTGCATCAAGTGCTCCAGGTGCACTTGGAAAAACCATTGCACCATATGTGACTTGTGGTCTTCCAGCACCTGGAATCTAGTAGATTCCAGGCATACCTATCCGAGAACAAACAAATGAATGTTCTGTCTTTATCCGATTTTTCTGGCTTTTCTTCCAGATCTCACATGTTAGGACAAACATCTTCAGCGGCTGTGGAAGCCCTTCCAGAAGGTGGGTCTCAACGTTCAAGAAGTCATTCAACTTCCCCTGTAGGGAGATGACAGAAAGTTCTTGTGTCCCTAACATCATTCATGCTTTAGGTAGCAGGTTGCTCCTTCCTGTTGGGGAGGTAGAGCACTGCGACCTCAAGTTACGCACTCCCATTAGGGAGGTAAAGCACCACGATGGCAGGATGTACCCTTCCATCAGGGAGGTAGAGCACTGTAAAATCAGATTGCACCCTCACTCTAAGGAGGTTGAGCACCATAACCATTGGTTGCACTTTCCCTTTAGGGATGTTGGGCACCACAATAGCAGGTTGCTCCCTCCCATCAGGGAATTTGAGTACCACAATATATATTGTGCCTCTGGCAATGTGTTGGCCCCTTTAGCTAGGGAGACAACACATTGCACCCATGCTGCACAGAGTGAAGATGAAGTCTTCTCCATCTATCACTCATTGACCTCATGGTACGGGGCCAGGGCCAGGACTGAGCTTCCCCCTCTCCCCCCTCCACCATCCCACCCTGTGTAGGATTTACAATCCAATCACTGGATTGAGGATAGGGATGGGGACCATTTCAGTGTCCCCTCCTCCCAATTATACCTATGAACCCTTATGGGATGTGGGGCCTTCCACCTCAGGGACCTTGGTCCATTAGGGCCTCTTGGACTACTGGACCTACCATACCAATCAAAGTGATACTGCAACTTGTGTCCCAGAATCACCTCACCAAGTGGTTTCCTTTTGGAAGACTACAGGTGTTGCATCACTGCGGGAAGTTAGTCATTCTCATCTCCCCGCTGTGCCTTCTGATCAACCAGGGGCTGCAACACATAGTACTCCTGTGCCCTTCCATCTAGAGACATAGTGATACCCAGCCACTCCCCAACTCAAGTGTCCTTGACTATTAGGATGATAATGCTTCTCTCCATCCTCGTTAACTCCAATGAGTTTGAGACAGAAGCTATGGCATGACACCTTCTCTCAGGCCCACTCCCTCACCTCAGGTCGATGAGGAAGAAGAGGAAGTCTGGTCCTTTGATAAGGCAGTAAACAAGGTTTACATTTTGTTACCGTTACCCCCCAACTTGTGCTCCAAACTATCCGGCACACAGTCCAAAACGATCCTTTCCAGTTTGGAAAAGATCTCTGGGGTACCACCTCAACCAGACCTCTTACTTCTTCCTTATATATCTATGACTGAGGAAATATCAGGAAGTTTTTCACAAGGCCAAAATATTGCTCAACAACATAGAGGGTGGTCTTTTCCTCCCTATAGGTTGAGACCCCTCATCTCTTCAAGCTACCAGTTACATTCCCTGAAGTGGCCATTTAAACCTCCTCCTTTGGATCCTGATGCTGCCAAAGTGGGTATTTCTTCAGAATCCTGGGCACACCTTCCCTTTCTTTTGTATGCTGAGAGAGACCTTCCTGAATCCAGCCTCAGTACATGTGCTGGAGGCTGTGACCAAAACATCCTGGCATATGCTACCTGTTGCCATGGCATTATCGGCAGAATTCTGCACATTCGTCATGATGCTGCTCTGGATTTGTCAGAGGTCTTGCTTAACCACAGTAAAGACCTGAGCAATGCTTCTCTTGAGACGCTATGAGCAAAAACCATCTTATATGCTCATCTTTATCTGTCTCTACTCAGAACCTTGAATGCCTCTGCCAGATTGGTTCCTTTCGGATGTCTTCACATACATCCTCTACAGTTTCTTCTTCTGGCAAGGTGGAAACCTCAGAGATTCTCTACCAACCCCGATCCATCCAGAACCAGTATTTCACCACCATTTGCTTTGGTGAATGAATCGAGACAAATTCCTGATGGGGGTCCACATGCATGTACCCGATCCCCATTCCTGTCTTTTCACAGATGCATCAAATTCAGGCTAAGGAGCCTATTTGGAGCCAGAGGGCATGAATCTGTACAGTTCCTCCAAATTGTCCCTCCATTTCAACAACCTAGAAATAAAAGCAGTATTTCTAGAATTACAAGGGTGCATCAATCTAATAAGTGGCTGATGTGTCATAGTCTCCTCAGGCAATGAATCTGTCATAGCCTACCTATGACATCAAGGAGGCACACATGCCCCATCTCTTTGCGTGGAGGTCTAGAAACCTTTCCTGTGGGCAGCTTCAGAGAATGTCACAATCTGAATTCATCACACTCCAGGCAAGATGAATGTATTAGCAGACAGCCTGTCCAGAACAGACCTCACAGAATGGTCTCTTCACCACTCAGTAACACAGTCCCTGTTTTTCCCTTTGGGGAAGACCTCTATTGGACCTGTTTGTGACCAAGCTCAACAACAACTTCCTTTTTACATGTCTCCTATCCCAGATCAGAGAGCATGGGCAGTCAATGCATTCAGCTTCCAGTGGGATTGCCTATTCACTTATGCCTTCCCACCTTTCTGATACCACAAGTTCTGCATAGAGTCAGAACTTACACTGCTGAGATCATTTTCATTGCACCACTGTGACCTCTTGATAGATCGATCCAGGTCTCTACCACACAGGAGGGATCTTCTTCTACAACACCGATCCACTTCAGCCCAGACATTCTCCACCTTCACACCAGGCTCATCTCAAATGATCTCTCCACCAGAACAAGGTTTTGGTCAGAGTCACCAGTTGCATCATTCAAGCCAGGAGAGCTTCTACATCCAAAGTTTATGATGCCAGGTGGAGAATCTTCTATGATTGGTGCAGTAGGAAACACATTGATCCTATCTGCCCTTCTGTAACTTCCATTGCTGATTTCCTTTTGTTCCTTTTTGAGACCAAAAGATGTTCAGTATCCACTATCAAAGGCTATTGAGCTGCCATCTCCAACACACTTAAATTCTCGCAGGGCACAGACATCAATTCAGATCTGCATCTAGCTGATCTTATAAAGTTTTTATTGAGCTTCAGAGACCTGTCTCTCACTCCCATGTGCCCAGATGGTATCTTTCCCATGTTCTTTGGTCATTTACCAAAGCACCTTATGAACCACTGAGTGCAGCTTCCTTTTTGGATCTCACACTCAAAACTGTGTTGCTTCTCACCCTTGTCTCGGCAAGACAAAGAAATGAAATATATGTCTTGTCCATTGACTCTGGTTGTCTTATCCCCTTACCCATAGAGATTCCCAGTCTCAGTAAATTTGTGATGGGGATGATCAAGATAGACTTTTATGCCCAGTGCTTGCTCTTTGCTTCTGTCTTAATGTCTCCAAAGCAAAAAGAAAAGATACGAAACATTTCTTTCTCACTATTAAGGGCTGCGTAGACATTTCAGCTGCCACTATCTCCCAGTGGATTGTCATGACAATCAAACAGGCCTGTGAGTCTCAAACCAATCAAGACCTCACCTTTATGAAACTTAAAGCCCACTAGGTTCAAGCTGTTGCTACTTCATGGGCCTACTTTAATAATTCCTTATGACAGCAGCTTTTTGGCTGTCCCATAAATACCATTTCCTCCTTTTACCTCCACTCATAAGCACAACAGAGCGCAGGCATTGTTTCTCTGGTTGCTATTGTTATGGTGGCGCTCTACAGTTTCGTATTTTGCATAGGGTTAGGATTTTAAAGAAAAAGAATTTCCCCGGCTTTCCTCACTGGTTATACTGGCTATTTAAGAAAGACCTTGTATATCTTAGGTATAATGCAAAGAACCTTTAATTCCCTTTAGTTTGGTGTATGATTGATAAGCGTACTATGGGTTATAGAGTATACAGCTTGGCCTTACTTCAAATGTGCACCTTTCAAAAAAGTTTCTGCTCTACTTGGTCATTTTCATTTCCTGAACTTCAGAGGTAAATTGTATAAAAAAGAGCCGATAACTTTTTTTACATTTTATATATTTGGTAATTCATTCATTGCACTTTCAGAAGCTGGTATTGTCTAGTCTGGCAAAATTCATTTTCCCTATTTTAATAGCTGCTATGTATAGTGTACTTTAGACTAATTCAGACTGATTTTTTAACACAAGGGAGCAGTCATTTTAGTTAGCGGTGTGCTTAAATCATGTAAAATTTCCAAAAGTACAATAACCAAAAGAAATATCATCCACATTACATTAATGTAGCATAGAGGTATGCCAACATTCTCTCCACTGTGCATGTTTTAAATGCGAACTACATCACCTTACGTACGTCACTCTCTCAGAAGTACATATTATCTGGTGAGCGCCCCCTATGGCACAGCGTGTTACTCAGAGAGACATGAACATTCTATAGAAGTTTACCTCTCCCTGTAAGGTGAGTACATTTAATTTCTCTTTTTTATCAGTTTGACATCAGCGTTACTGACAAATTTAGCTAAACAATAGCAACAGGATAAGTAATTGCTGCTGTTAAAATGTAGTTTTTTGGGTGGTAAAACTAATTTTAGTAATGCAATGCATAATTGTCATCTGTGACAGAGTGGAAAAGGTCAAAGGGTAATACTGACTTTTTCTCTCCTCTGGGAGAATGTATTCACATCCTACAGACGGTATATTTTCAGCATGAAAATAGATTAACTAAGCAATAGCAACAGGTAAGTATTTCATAATTAAAATTAGTTTTATCCCCCCCCCCCCAAAAAAAGCTACATTTTCCCATCATGAATGTAGAAGGAATATATTAGTGTTACAGTTGTATAGCCTTTCACTTATCATGTCTTTCTGGGGTTTTCGTTGGGGGGCAGTTTCTCATGCATTTTTTGCATTTGGGGTCATATAATTCATTTGGGCATTTCTCTTGGTGAATGTAACACTCTTATAATAAAAATAGGTCAGTGTTCTCTATATTTGGAATATTGGTGACTTTGGTTGAGTTTTAGTCAACTTAATTTCACAGATTTATGTGTTGATGTGTCTTGGTGAGTACTAGTCATCAAAAGTTGGTCACAGTCACCTGTGCTTCAGTGTCTTGAGTTAAATGTTTTGGATTAATAATTTTGATGTCACAGCCTTCTTATATGTATCTGGTTGCACCACTGTAGACATCAATGGCTATCTTGGTCAGGTGGTGCTTTCAATAAATGCTTTAACTTGTAGTTTCTTTTATATTATTTGGATCCAGAAGTGATTTGTAGAATGACCTTCCTGTCTTTTGTGCATATAACCTTGGGTACTTTTTTATCTTCAGGTAGATTTGAAGATGAACCAACCTGCGGTCGACCTCTGGGAATGAAGCTAGACCATGAGGGCTACTTGATTGTTGTAGATTCTTACCTAGGACTATTTAAAGTCAATGTGGCAACAGGTATTTATTTTATATTATTCATATTTAAAATCAATGTAGCAACATGTAATTATTTTATTTTAAATTAAAAGTCAATATGGCAACATATGTTTATTTTATATTATCTCGGTTTAAAGTCATAATGGAAACGTATTTATTTTATATTTTATATAAAGACTTTATATTATATGTAAATGAAAATGGTGCCCTGCAGACATATAATATGACTGCAACAATGAACATACTGAATTTTGCCTCTAATTCTTTTGAATGTGTAGTTGCCCTGGATTGGTGGTTTTTGCCAGAAGTCTTCTTATGATGTCTAGTTTGCCCTAAATGAAAATGATCACAATCTTACATCCTGTATAAATGCCAGCTAATTTGAAGAAGTAGTCTTATCTTGAATTCATGTAAATAATTCTTTTCAGATAGATGAGCATGAGTCAGTTCAAAGGACGTTTGCTTCATGACCAGTCAACCATTAGAATAAAGATGGACATAAATTATTATACTAATTTCTTGGTTAGCTACTAGATATATGCCAAGTGAGCTTGTACCATTTTTTTTGTTTAGCACATGCTTAATGTATTGTATTGCAGGAACAGAAGACAAAATGTAATGATCATTCTTATGTTACGTGTTTAGGCTATAATAAAAAATAACAAAAGAAAGAGTGAAAACAACAAGCTTTGAAAAATTTAACAAATAATTTATTTCCCTAGAGAAAAAAAACCTGTAAAAATGAACAAATAAGAACATACCATTTTAGCAATCAAATAAAAAAAATATTCCATGAATTAAATTTTAGAAGTCCTAGTAATGAAATGTTCTAATGAGTTCAAGTCCCAACAAAAAATCCAAAATGGAAGGTGATGACATATACTGTAGCTAGTATTGTGTTGTTGTGTCTGCAGTTCTTTGTTGAATCACAAATAACATTCCGGTGTTTGAATTTCCAAATAAAATTTAAAGAAATGTCTTTGTCCAAGAATTCTGTATGAGCACTCAAATATTTTGAGGAAAAAGAATGAATCTTTTAGAATCCAAATATTTCGAATAAAAATTAAAATGTGACTCCAAACTGGTCACAAACAGACACTTTCCGGTGTCCAAAATAAAAGCCCAACTGAGAAATATCTCTCTAAACATCACTATTAAATCTAACTACTGTGCCATTTTGGAAAACCCGGAATTGTGAAATAGAGGCTGTTTAGTTCTAGTAAACAAAATTACATTACTGTGGCAAGTAATGAAATTAAAAATAAAAAGATTTTAAAACTTACAAACAATTAAATTAAATCAAATATAAATTAAATCAAATAAACATAATAATCATACACAGTTTGCAAAATGTGAACACAGTTTCTGCAGTGCGTAGAGAAGAGTGTCAGCCATTGGGCATGGCTCTAAACTAAATCTTTTTCTTGTTTCAGAACTTTCTGAACTTCGTATGATTCTATATAATCTATGACTTAAACAGGTGATGTCTATTTGTTATGGCCATCCACTGCCCCTATCAGTGGGAAGGTTCCAAGATTCCTGAATGACCTGTACATCATGCCTGATGGACTGATCTACATAACAGAGTCCAGCACCAAATGGCAGTGGAGACACAACAGATTTAACCTTTTGGAGGGGAATAACACGGGGAGGTCAGCATACAGAATTTGACAACTTTATTTTAATACTGTTGATAAATGTGTATAAATCATCCTATAACCAGATACTTATGGGATCACAGATTTCAGTAATTTAATGGAAGGGACTGGTAAATAGAAGCTTTATTAATATTAAAATTGCCTTATTTTTGTTCAAAATAAGTTGCCAGTCAGCAGTATGAGCATGGTTACAGAGTGGCCAGTTCATGAGTTTCTCTTTATTGTTACAAGCCTGAAAGTAGTGTGCTGAACATGTATCACTTGTGTACTAATCATAGAGTTACACTGCTCTTTGCAAAAAGTTGAAAAATTGAACCATTCTGGTGGCCTAAGTGGTTAGAGTATCCACCTCGGATGCAGGAGGTCGCAGGTTTTAACCCTGACCAAAGACTTATAAGAATGGTACTAGCATCTACCTCACTTGGAGCTCATCATTAAAAGGATAGTGTTAGGACTGGTCAGCATGTTGTCAGGATAATGTGACTGTATGGGACATGATGCTACATGTCTGTGGCATAATGCATCATTGCTAGATACCACTATAAACTGCCACACTGCAATCATCATAGCGATATGACTTAAACATTTTTCAAGTTGCATTAAAAATTCAAATCACACACACACACAGTCAGTGAAAATGAGTGCTCTTGGATGAAAACACTTAGGCCAGAAACTACATTAATCTCCACTTACACGATATGTGCTATGTAAAGTACACCTATGCTTAGCTCCCTTTAGTGAAAAATATTGCGTAAATTCAACAGTTTTAGCATAAGTGATACAGCATGTACTCTCCCTGTGCATATTATGAATGCAAAAGATAAATAAGTCAGCAACAGTAGTTTAGAGTCTATCCCATTTTATTGATTGCCACATTGATTTCTGTTTACTTCCAGTGTTCATTTGTTGATATCAGAGTAGATGAGTATTGAACAAGTATCACATTTTAGAAATATTTTTAGCTACCTTTCTTTGTGATTTTCAGTAATGTGCCTTTATCCATCTGGGCAAGTATTGAACAAACACCACATGATAGCTATTTTCTCACTGTACTCTCATGTATGTCTGTCTGTCTTCCAAATTTCCATATCCATATGGGTGTTTTAATACTCAGTTTATAATCAGCTCATGATCTTTTGGATGGCTGGTGCATAATACTTTTGCAGATCCGGATCTATTCTGTTTTTTATATGCCCACCATAAGGCGAAGCATATAATGACATGATGTTGTCCAAAAATCTGTTACCAATTTATTTTCTGCACAATAACTCTTGAGTTCTTCACCATGTACAGATACCAAACTTTGTGGATGGGTTACACATGTGGTAAGAACTCAATTGATTACAGGTTCAAAAGCTCAATGCAAGGTCACTGTGATTGAAAGAAATAAAACAGTTTCTACACCATCTAAAGTTACCAACCTTTGTGGGTGACATGTACTTGGGGTCATGATGAACTCTAAGATATTTTGGGGTCAAAAGGCAGGTGTAAAGAAATCTATTGCCCATATTGTACAACTTGGAGATTTGCTCTCACGGATGAGCAGCATTTGCAAGGATGCTGTAACTTAAAAGAGCAGTAGTTCCCATTTTATCTGAGTGATTTGAATACAAGTGCTATTCGTACTTACCAACAAGTACCATATAGGTGTATTCTTTATTGTTTACATAGTGTAGGCAACAGTTTGTCAGTTAGGATTAAATCCAGCCTGATTACAGCCAATAGGGACAGATGATACTGGTTTAGGGAGGCATCTTTTAATGGTTAAATCACAAGAAGTTTCATTGGTCGGAGAATAAGGCTTCTGGAGAATTCCATCATTTTTATCCAGTCAGTGGACTCCTTGTAACCATGATGAGAAAGAATGAAGACAGCATTTTGCTAGCAATGTATATTGATGGACTGTTTTCTTATAAAACTAGGCTGAATTGAAAAAGTCAACAATATGTGCTGAAACTGAAATTGATAATGGTAGGGAATAGAATGAAAAAACAAGATGGGAATTAAAGATTCCTTTTTGCAGGTCCTTCACTTGAGGCCAACAAAGATCAAATGATTGCATCTTGCAGTATATCTAAAAGATACACCTCAGCTGACAAACCCACTTGATATTTTTGTTTTGTTTTGTATAATAGGTTATTATAAGGAAAGATGCATAGTACATATGTGAAAAAATACATCTCATTAAATTTTTTATCATAAAATGGCCAAATCTGAAGAAAAGAATGTTGTGGATGATTTAGACAGTGATAGTAAAATACATTGTGAACCAAACAGAGCATTATCAGCTTTTTAACCCTTTACCTTTTGGATGCCTCTACCCCATTCTCATGAAATTGCTATAGGACACCTCCATCTGTTGTGCAATCAAGCATGTTTGGACACTATTGCACTATCTGCATGGAAACATATTTCTAAGCCCACAGTACACATTTGCCATTTTCAGCTGGTTTTGTTGTGCCACATTCATAGAAAACCTATTAGAAACTGCAGGCATTGAGATGAATGACCATTACATCACATCATGTGGTTGCTATTTAAGTCGCAGTCTGCTATTTAAAGTACCTGGGCAGGATTCTACGCTCACAAAATGGAGGCCACAGATTTTAATCTCTTTCTTGCATTTGGATGATTAGAACTATGAAAGCTTCAATAAATTAGTTATAGACTCCATTGTTTATGAAGGCAACACTAATTTTTTTTTAATTTATCAAATTCAGATAATTTAGTGATACAGATCTAAACTTTCTGGTACATCTAGGCATGTGGTTAGTCATGCAGCTTCATTCACTTGAAGGTGAATTAGTTCTCTCGAGAGTTTCAAGCATATAAAAAATTATTCTGTGAAATAATTAAACAACTATAACGATTCTATTTTACTCTTAAAACTGTCCATTGATAACAGATATGTACTGCTGGTAATTGTACAGGAAGCCCTAATCATTTTGGTAATAGGTGTTCTGTTATGAATGCTGATAACATGCAGTATTATGGCCTTCACATTGTATTAACATTGATGGTGCTGGTATAAATATTGTAGCAAAGAATAATTTAGCTCAAAGGCTTGCAGACAGTGTTGATCACTAATCATAATGCACCTTGCAGCACATCAGTTAGAGCTTGGTGTTTTGGATGCAGTCAAGATATTCCATTAGACGATCAAAATGTTATAAATTTTTTATTCCCTCAGTCCTAACAAGCACTATGTTTTAGCAATATATTTAGCTAGCCTATACCATTATGTGATTTTCAGTAACTTACCATTATCCATCTGGGCGAGTGTTGAACACAAACACCACAGGAAAATAAAATACTTCAAGACTTGTATAAACTTTACTTCAGTTTTCTCACTTCTGTTGTCTGATATACCTTTACATCAAAAAGAAGTCTAAGTATCATCCAGTATATATTACAAGTCACAGATACATATGGCATGCATTTTCATTGCATAGCTAAATAAGAGTAAATTTTTACTGTCTTCCACTATTCTTTTTAACTATTAAGAAGTTTGTTTTTTATACAGACAATTAATTTTTTTAAATTTACTTATTCATAAACAAACAGACTTTGACAAAACTTCTGCACCCCTGAAAGGTCTTAGTTCAAAGCTTCTGACTGAAAGATGACAAATGGTTTATGCACTATAACTTCAGTTTTCAAACAGCTATATTTACCTACCTTTGTGGATGGTTGTACTTGGGCTAAGGAAAAACCCATATTGATTTTGAGGTCAAAAAGTCAAAGGTCATGGTCACTCAATGAAAAGAGAAAAAGTGACTCTGCACAATAATGAGTTCTTCATCATCTACATTTACCAAACATTGAGGATAAATTGCACTTGGTATAAGGAAAATCCTATTCATTGCTAGTTATGTGGTCAAAGGTCAAGATCTCTAACAAGGAAACTAGTTTTTGCACAGTACCATTTGTTCTACATGATATACTGCAACCAAACTTTGTGGATGGATTGCACTTTGGGTAAGGAAGTAAGGTATTGACTTGGGTGTTAAAAGGTCAGAGTTCACTTTTGCAGAAACTGATTTCTCCATTAAGTACTATAATATATACTGTCAAAGCTCTTGCATGAAATTCTCTGTGTTTACAGGATGTAAGCTTCACATGACTGACGGACTGTTCCCTTTTTGAAAGAAAATTGGTAATCTAAGAGAGAGAAGCTATAACAGCTAACATAATCATTTGTACTTTATTGTTTTATACCCCACCATTACGCAAAGTGCATTATGTTAGATGTTCATCCATCCATTAGTATGTTACCAGTTTTATTTCTGCACAGATACTAAATTTTGAGAACTTGCATTTGAGGTAAAGTAGGACCCTATTGATGTTGAAGTGTAAAGCTCAAAGGTCAGTGACACTGTTTCTGTAAAAAGAAAAAATGGTTTCTGAACGATAACTTGAGTTCCCCACCATGTGCAGTTATCTTTTTTTGTAGATTGCATTTTGGGTAAGTAATAACCCTGTCAGTTTTGTAATCAAAATATCAAAGGTCAAGGTAACAATGACTAGAAGAATAAAAATGGTTTCCACACAATACCTTGAATTTTTCATAATTGGTTACAAGACTTTGTTGTTGGTAATGATTCTTGGGTCCTATTGATTCTGGAGTCAAATGATCAAAAGGCAAGATCACCGACTGAAAATAATTAAACTAGTTTCTGCACCATAACATTAGTTCTACTTTGACCAAACTTTGCTGATAACTTGCACTTGGGGTTAAGAAGATTCCTAATGATTTTGGGAGTGAAAAGGTCAAGGTCAGCCAACTGAAAAACACTCAGGTTTCTGCACAATAGCATTAGTTCTGCATCAGACTTTGACCAAGTATTGGATGATTTGCACTTAGCATAAGGAAAAAGCCAATCTGTTATGGAGTCAGAATGTCAAAGGTCACTGTGGCCTCCGAAAATGTAAAATAGTTTCTATATAAATATTTTGCTTAATTCCACAGATGACAGTTAAATACAGGGCAGGCATATCATGTGGCATTGACAGTACTATCACTGTTAAACTTTTATTTATTGCATAGCCCTGTTGTATATCATGTCTACAACAAGTTCACAATAGGAGGCAAGCATCTAACACTGAGGTAATCCATTTGGATGGAAGCTTCCTTAATTTAAGTGTCTAAAGATTTACTGTGCTTGAAATATTGATCAAAGCTGTTTTAGTTGAACAGATTAATGTAAATATTTGTCTCCTCCAGTGCACAAATCTGGAATTTGTCACAGTGCTTAAGATGGTGTAACATTACATCCTATATTTTATAGGTTTTTGCTTTTATATACTTCGACAGGTTTTTAATATCGTTACCTTTCATCTTTTATCTGGTAGTGATTCATTTTTATGTTTATTTCTAGGGTTTATCTCACTAAGTACTCTTTTTACAGTTTTTTAAAATATATTATGAACTCTTCATTAATTGGCACCATATAGCAAGTATTATGCTGCCATGCCATTAAACCTTTCTACCTACCTTGAATACCCTACCCTACCTGTACTCTGCATGCACACACATACAGAATGGGCTTCAAATGTATCTAAACATACTGTCAAAAGACCTGCTTTTACAGACTTCATGTATACCTTTTTGTGTATTTTCAGGCTGTTATCTTACGATCCAAAAACTAACATCACTACAGAGTTGGCCACTGGCTTTGCATTTGCAAATGGAATCCAGTTGACAAGAAATGGAGATGCTCTTCTAATTTGTGAGACAGCCACAGCTAGAATTATGAAGTAAGCTTGTATTATCTCACCTGCATATGTAGAAAATGAGACTAATAGAATTGATACTTGGGTTTTACACCAAGATAAGGAAATTGCAGTCAAGGGTTATATTGTCATCTGTTGTGCCCAGCAGAAGACATAATCTAACTCATGAGGTTGTCTTGGGGCTAGCTCTTACATCAGTTTTGTTTCTCACCTCTTTGTTCATTATTTTATTTTTATGAATGATTGATATTGTGTGATACAGAATTTCAGCAGCAACCATTAGCAGTATTTGAACCTGTCTCTATGGATTTAGTACATACAATCATGATGAAGAGTGCACCAAAGTCATGTGAACTTGATCCAGTTCCAATATCACTGCTGCTTGAGTGCTTAGATCCAGTATTGCCTTCACTGACTGGTGTTATTAATACCTCTCTCTCATCTGGGGAATTCCCATCATTTTTCAAAACTGCCATTGTAATGCCTCTGCTGAAGAAACCAACACTCAACCATAATGATTTAAAGAACTACCGCCCAGTTTCTAATCTCACATTCATATAAAAAAAATCTTAGAAAAAGTTTTTGTCTATTCCAACTTGTACTTCATCTGAATTCAAAGTCTTTTTAGCAATGTACAATCTGCATATCACCCTTGCCACATTGCTGAAACTACTCTTTTAAAAGAAGTTAATGACATTCTCGTTGCTTTGGATAGCAAAAAGATTACAGTCCTCACCCTCCTTGACTTGTCTGCAGCATTTGACACAATAGACCATGATATATTACTTCCCTGTCTCCAGCATGTATTTGGCATTCATGATACAGCCTTACTGTGGTTCAAGTCCTACTTGGTCAACAGGACGCAAATTGTGTCCACAAATGGAGTACACTCCAGCCCAGTTGATCTATGTGATGGTGTTCCACAGGAGTCTGTTCTTGGACCTGTTTTCTTCATTCTATACACTCAGCCGCTCTCAAGTGTCATAGATCATCATCCAGTGTCTCACCAATTGTACGCTGATAACACCCAAATATACAAACCTAGCCACCCAACTGAAGTTGATGCTACCATCAGAATGGCCTGTTTTATCATCATTCATCTGCAGCTTGTTACATGTTATCCTTGATTTGACATCAGAAATGCACCTCTCTACACCTTGGATGGTAGCATCAACTTCATTTGGGTGGCTAAATTTGTATATTTAGGTGTCATCAGTGGATAATAATCCCATAAGTTCTGATGAGTTAGAACATACACATTACAGTTCATTCTGAGAAATCGGAGAGTCACATCTGGCTTGTATCAAGCAAGATAGATGTCAAGATTAATTTTCTAGGAGGATGCAGACTGAACTGCCTAGACTAGAAGGCATTTGACCTCTAAGGTTTATGACACCAAGTGGAGGGTATTCTGTAATTGGTGTGATAGGAAACACATTGATAAAAAATTCTCACCTTCACTGCAGTTGCAGATTTTCTTCTCATTCTTTTCAAAGAGAAAAACTGCACAGTCTCCACCACTAGAGGCTATAGAGCAGCCCTCTCCAGTACCCTTAAGTTCTCTAATGGGCTCCAAGATGGGGTTGGACTCCCATCTTTCAGATCTGATATTGATTGTTGTACTCTCTTGACCAATCTCTCACTCTTTAATGCTTAGGTGGAACCTTTAGTATGTTGGTCATTTTCTTCACATTCTTATGATCCTTTATTGAGACTTCTTTCAAGAACCTTAAGATGGGCTACTTTCTCTATCAGGAGAGCCATGCATGAAGAGGAGTTAATCTATTCAGTCTTGGAGAGGATCACTTGAGCTAGAAAGCCCTTCACATTGAAAGAACAGGAATGCAGTTGCAGATTTTCTTCTCATTCTTTTCAAAGAGAAAAACTGCACAGTCTCCACCACTAGGGGCTATAGAGCAGCCCTCTCCAGTACCCTTAAGTTCTCTAATGGGCTCCAAGATGGGGTTGGACTCCCATCTTTCAGATCTGATATTGATTGTTGTACTCTCTTGACCAATCTCTCACTCTTTAATGCTTAGGTGGAACCTTTAGTATGTTGGTCATTTTCTTCACATTCTTATGATCCTTTATTGAGACTTCTTTCAAGAACCTTAAGATGGGCTACTTTCTCTATCAGGAGAGCCATGCATGAAGAGGAGTTAATCTATTCAGTCTTGGAGAGGATCACTTGAGCTAGAAAGCCCTTCACATTGAAAGAACAGGAATGCAGTTGCAGATTTTCTTCTCATTCTTTTCAAAGAGAAAAACTGCACAGTCTCCACCACTAGGGGCTATAGAGCAGCCCTCTCCAGTACCCTTAAGTTCTCTAATGGGCTCCAAGATGGGGTTGGACTCCCATCTTTCAGATCTGATATTGATTGTTGTACTCTCTTGACCAATCTCTCACTCTTTAATGCTTAGGTGGAACCTTTAGTATGTTGGTCATTTTCTTCACATTCTTATGATCCTTTATTGAGACTTCTTTCAAGAACCTTAAGATGGGCTACTTTCTCTATCAGGAGAGCCATGCATGAAGAGGAGTTAATCTATTCAGTCTTGGAGAGGATCACTTGAGCTAGAAAGCCCTTCACATTGAAAGAACAGGAATGCAGTTGCAGATTTTCTTCTCATTCTTTTCAAAGAGAAAAACTGCACAGTCTCCACCACTAGGGGCTATAGAGCAGCCCTCTCCAGTACCCTTAAGTTCTCTAATGGGCTCCAAGATGGGGTTGGACTCCCATCTTTCAGATCTGATATTGATTGTTGTACTCTCTTGACCAATCT
Organism: Sinohyriopsis cumingii; assembly: GCA_028554795.2. Taxonomy (NCBI): domain Eukaryota; kingdom Metazoa; phylum Mollusca; class Bivalvia; order Unionida; family Unionidae; genus Sinohyriopsis; species Sinohyriopsis cumingii. The sequence continues at coordinate 60,290,488 of CM068825.1, forward strand.
CTCACTCTTTAATGCTTAGGTGGAACCTTTAGTATGTTGGTCATTTTCTTCACATTCTTATGATCCTTTATTGAGACTTCTTTCAAGAACCTTAAGATGGGCTACTTTCTCTATCAGGAGAGCCATGCATGAAGAGGAGTTAATCTATTCAGTCTTGGAGAGGATCACTTGAGCTAGAAAGCCCTTCACATTGAAAGAACAGGAATGCAGTTGCAGATTTTCTTCTCATTCTTTTCAAAGAGAAAAACTGCACAGTCTCCACCACTAGGGGCTATAGAGCAGCCCTCTCCAGTACCCTTAAGTTCTCTAATGGGCTCCAAGATGGGGTTGGACTCCCATCTTTCAGATCTGATATTGATTGTTGTACTCTCTTGACCAATCTCTCACTCTTTAATGCTTAGGTGGAACCTTTAGTATGTTGGTCATTTTCTTCACATTCTTATGATCCTTTATTGAGACTTCTTTCAAGAACCTTAAGATGGGCTACTTTCTCTATCAGGAGAGCCATGCATGAAGAGGAGTTAATCTATTCAGTCTTGGAGAGGATCACTTGAGCTAGAAAGCCCTTCACATTGAAAGAACAGGAATGAAAGTGGCACTGTTTCATAGGCTGGTCAAAGGCAACAACATCCCCATGTAAATGTCAATCCATCAGTTAGCTAACTTTTTTTCTTCTTCTGTGCCTTTTGCACCTGATTGCTACTAAACCCTACCAATCCATGGTTTGTGACATATTTAGACATCAAAGGAGAGAAGATATACATGTGGGCTTCAACAAGTACCAATACTTGCTGGCCGATTTCAAACCTGAATAAATTCCAGTCACTTTCCTTGATCTCCAAATGAAAGTTCTGGGTTCTGACATGACTCATCTCAGACAGGTTATAGCCCATGGCTTGAACCTCACTGTTATTGCTGTCTTTCTAAGCATTTTTCTTGATAATCTTTGACCAGCAGATTGAGTTAATTGGTATCTCCTGACAGTCAGATGGTTAGGTCATCCTGATGTTGTAAGCAGGTTTTCTAGCCAAGAACAGGTGGTTGTCTGGGGGCAATCAGAAGGCAGTCATTTGCTTACTATCCATGGTCATTATGTTGAGTCATGCAGTTCTGCAAGTCCCAATCCATGCTCTTGGGCACTAATGGTAAGGACCAGGAAGCATGACATAACCTCCATAACTCCATGGCATCATGTCTTAAGAAGGTGATCCACTCAGTGTACTGATGTTTCACAAAATGAATTTTGGGATGTCAGATTCAATCCGTTTCTACAAATCTAACATTCAGAGCCTGCCTATTGTTGGATTCAGAAGATCATTGAAGCTAGCATTCATTTGTAATGGTCTCCTGGTTATGTATTCAAGACCTTGCATTGTAGAAAAGGAATTTAATCTGTGTCCAGTATCTGCTGCTCTGATTACCAACAGATCCCATTAGCAACAGCACAACCTTCTTGAGCTTATGGCTTTTACTGGATTTACCTGGTGGCTGTCTTGGTAAGAAAATGCCATCTGTTTATCATTACTTTTGTGTAGACATCACATGTACCATATGATTTATTTATGTTAGGGAAGCAGTTTTATCCTCACAATAGAATTTCAGTCATGAATTTCAAAGGGTATCTGTACATTTACTCTCCCTATCACATGTTGTTAATGTGATCAATTGTTCAACAGAGAAACGAAGTCTTAATAGCAAGTTATGTTTCTCTGATAATACTCACCCACATTACTGTGAAGCTCTACCACACCTTCCCTCAAATGCAAGCACCATTGATGTTTTCATGCAAGCTTAAAATGAGTAGTAGCTGGTATATGAATGGTCACTAAGTGGTGGCAAGGGAGGTAATTCTAATGTTGTCAGGACAAATTCTTCCCACAAATTGTTATTGCTAGTTCTAAACTACTTGTAGGATTGCCACGGAACTTGACATGCACATTCATCCCAAGGTTCATCTGGTCCTGAATAAAAATGGTGCTGCTTAATTATCCTGAATTGCCACCACAGCAGCCATCTTGAAAATCTTGTTATTACTTCTTCTGAATTGATGAGCATGTCAAAAGGCAGTTTTGCTGAAAGACTTTTTATGAAGCTTAGTTGGACTTAAATGAAAATGGTTTTGATCTGACAGGCAATAAGGCTGCCATGGTGGTTATCTTTAAAAGCTTGTTATTACTTCTTAAATGAATATGGTTCTGCTAGGACATCCAATATTGCCACGAGTGTCCATCTATACAATTCTGTTTTCCTTTCTCCTGAATGGATGATCATAGTCACAATATGACATGATTCTTTGTGCCAATCTTCCATGGCAGAATCTTGAAAATCTTGTTATCACTACTCTTGAAATGGATGCTCACATGAGCATGAGATGTTTATGAAAAGACTCTGTCTTGTTGGTCCAGTATGTCCACCATTGCACATGGGTTTTCTTACGAAACATTTTTTCTTATGTCTGGTTGATTCTTAGTGAACATGGTACAGATCTGACATTCAATATGTCCATCACAGCAACCATCTTAATAAAATCTTATTGCTGTTGCCCCTGAATGGAAAGTCATATGAGCATGATCTGGTTGGTCTTAAGTAAGAAGATTGGCAGTATTATGTCCAATATGGCTGCCATAGTGGCCATCATGAAAATATGGCCACTGTCTTAAATAGAAGTCATATCAGCATTAGGCTTTTCACCCAGAAGTCTTCCTGTCATGTTTACTTGTACTAAATAAAAATGGTGCTGATCTGTTATTCAGTGTGGCCACCATCAATGCCATCTTGAAAATCTTTTTATTGTCACTCCTCCTAAATGGAAATTTATATTTACACGTGTTTTCACCATGAGACACACAGTGAACATATAATAATAATAATAATAATAATAATAATAATAATAATAATAAAAATAAAAATAATGACCTTATTTAAAGAGGATAACACAATTAGCTAAGAACTAATCTACCTTGAGGCCCTCATGAATGGAAAATCTTGTTGCTAATTCTCCAAAATGGAATCATATCAACATGATCAAAAATCTTCTAATATTGTCTTGTTTGTCCTAAATGGATGGTCATAATGTTTCACCAGAAATCTTCTAATGTTGTCTTGTTTGTCTTAAATGAAAATGATGTCAGTATAACAGGGACTAATATGAAAATATTGTAACAAGAATATCAGAGATTGTTTCAACACTCAGCAGTTAGAAAGAAGAAATACTTGTATAGTAAATTCCTGGAAATTCTTTTTGGACAGTAGAGAATCAGTCCCTTTGAGATACTTTTTGGACAGTAGAGAATCAGTCCCTTTGGGATACCTTTTGGATAGGAAAGGATCAGTCCCTTTTGAGGGATTCTATTTGGACAGTTGAGCACTAATCCCTTTGAGTGATTCTTGTTCATATTTAATGGAAAGCTCAATCTGATAGTTTGTGGAGGGTGTTTTCCCTAACATTATTGTTAAAAGGTACTTATTCTCAAAGAAATATAATTTACTATAAAATTCCCTTTTCCTTGTTAATATTTAAATTCATTTTTATGCAGTAAGTTTGAGTCTTATTTGTGTCAAGATAATACTCTTAGTTTATAGGTTAAAACTGACTACTGTACATTCCATACCATCCTATTTATTCTAGGTATAATCTGATTGGACCAAATGCCGGTAAGGTGGAAGTTTTTGCAGATAATCTGCCAGGTCTCCCAGATAACATTCGTCGCAGTAGTTCAGGCGGTTACTGGGTGGGATTTGCAGTAATAAGAAGAAAAGAACAATTCTCTTTGATAGACTTTACTGCCCCTAGACCATGGCTAAGGAAACTAGTCACCAAGGTATTTGTTCAAGAGAATGAACATTTTGTAAAGCTATTTTCACAAGTTCTTTTTATTGATATAACCCAGTTTTTAATTTATTTTTGTATGGACTACTGAGTTTATTCAGTTTATTACAACAAAATATGTAGAATCATATGGTGTTTATCAAGGATACCTCCAACACTTACAATTTCTCAAACTGTTCATTTCTAAAATTCCCTATTTTTGTGTAGACAAGAAGTTTCAGATGAAATGAAATTGTGTTTCCTCAAACTCTCTAACTCGGTGCAAAATCCCATCAATTAATAATCAGTATGATTTAATTTACTAAGACTTCATGCTTCAAACCATCTGGTTATTTTACCGTGAAAATTAGTGCATACCTTGGGGGCAACCTGTCACTTCACAATTGTTCACTGTTCATTTGGTTGTATTTAAAAAGTTTTTTAAAAGAACATGTAACAAAAACTTGTCTTAATGCTCACAATGAGTCTATCAAAGTTGCATTGAATTGTCTTTCAACAGCTGCATCAGTATTTCTGTACTGAGAAGCAAACTTAAAACTTCTGCTTGGGATAAACTACATGTAATAGAAATTGTCATAAAAGATGACATACCGATGTGTGAACACTTTTTTCTATATAAATGTTCAGAAAATAATGACACAATGTTAAATGCTACAGTTTGATTTCGTTAAAAAAATGTATACACCACTCCCTCAATAACTCACGCCCTGATAGCTTGCGAACCCGCTTATAATGTGGGGTCAGGCGTGAATCCCAGAAAATACCAAAAATAATGTATCCCTATTTGTTGAACTTGAAGGAAATCGTGATCAAAATTGGTAACGGAAACTTTGATGTATCGCTCGTTTCATTGTCGAAAACAGTAGATAGGATCTGGAAATTTTAATCAACACTATGAAATATCAAATTTAAAAATAGGTGATACAACTTTTTACATTTTCTTTCCAAACGACATTCCTAGTACACCGCAATTAACGATATGTAAGGAAATTTTGATCAATGAAAATGTCACTTACGCCGAGTGGAGGCAGTACTTTAATAAATAAATACAAATTAAATAGTTTTTTTATGTATTGAAATTTGTGTTCTATTTCTATCTTTTAGTTCCTTTTAAGTGTAATCATTATAAATGCAAAGTGTCATCTTTTAATTAAACATAAAATGCGTTAATCTACCATAACAGCTATATCCACAAGTGTTTCTCTGAGAACCTAATTAAGTGTCAATCGTGTTTTGGTGACTGACTTTGAAGTATTTGTTGTATTGTTGTACTGAATTAAAAGCTGGCCTCCTTTGTATTATCATGTTAATTATGTCTTTTGAATCAAATAAAAGAGGTGGAAAAAAGAAAAGTTAAAAGGCATGAAAATCCTACAACCTTAAAATCTACCAGCCCCGGTCATGTGTCAGGTGAACTCAATTCATTTGATCAATCGAATTCTTATAAATGTTATTGTGTATGTAACATAAACTACCTTAAATTAATCGACTCTTTCATAACTGTGATCAAAGATAACAAGGCAGCCCAGCGAAATGAATACTTCGTAAAAAAAATAAAAAGTTTGATTTCATAGATACAGACCATTGTGGGAAATCAAGTTTCAGAGAATTCTTGAACTGGTACTTAGAGATATCCTCAAGGATGATAAGAAGTTTCATTATTTCTTCTAATGAAATCATGACATCAATATTTAACTAATTGAACAATAAAAAATTGAGTTTCAACGTAGACAATTGCTTCATGAAATAAATGTTGCGTGTTTTTATAACAAGATTCCTATCAGGAGATAGTCTAGTTCCCTGCTTCGTGGACTCCAGATTTTGCAGGATAATATTAAACACTACTACGGGAACCAGACTCATCAAGAAAACAAAAAGCGGTGATGTAATACACATTTTTTCCGCGTACACATGATGGTTGTTGAAACCAGTTGGAACAATCTCTCATATGTTGGACATTTTGAAAATAAATGTTAATTAAACAGAATAACAAACAACTTCATTATAAAAAGTGCATTATTAAAAATTATTATCGATGTAATTGTAAAATGAGGCTTCAGTCAATAAACAGCTCAGTTCCCTTATGCCACTCCCCCCCCCCACTGTTTTCTCAAAGTGATTTTTTTCTTCTATTTTTGGAGGTCCCTCGGTAACTCGTGCCTCACTCATAGTGCAGTCTATGTTTTTTGGATTCCATTGTGTGCGAGTTATCAAGGGAGAGATGCATCATGTAGGGAATTATTTCTGACGAAAATACTTTTATTTAGTTTTTGTGGGAACCCTTTTGCTAGACATATGTGTTGACCTGGTTAAGGACTTGCAGTATGTCATTAGATTATGTTTACATCACCTCTATGATGTAGAGAATAGCCATTGTACAGTCAAACTGGTCTACAGCAGCCATCCATAGGAAAAGGCAAAATTGGCCTTTGAAGACAGGTGACCTCTGAAAACAGGTTCAGCATTCAAACATTACATTTATATAGGAAATTGGGAGGGTAGTATAGTCATTGTGACCAGGTGACTGCTGAACTCATGTGACTGTTAGGGCAGATTTTACTGTACTACCTCCAGCACTGCTGACAGTATTAGCATCAACATAGAACTACATACATATGAACACCCTAGGGCCTAGGCAACAGTTTGACATAGGTTTCATAGCACCTACTGGGGGTATGGAGCTAACTTTTAATACATGTATATTAGTTGTACATTCTTCTGTAAGTTTCTGCGTTTAGGTCAGGATTTTACACAGTGTATAAATACTGTTAAACCTGGATTCATGAAACTTCAAAAACATGCATCTTGAAGAGTAGAACATCCTTATCACAAAAACTGGTAACTGAGAAACTTCTTTAAACTGTCACTGTCACTGGTTAAATGTTGTATTAAAAGTTTATTTCTCAAACCCTGTTCATGCTACATTTCACAATCTACAGGTTAAGTTTTGGCATTTAGCTCATAACTAATGTGCACCCAGTGTGTGTGTGTGTGTCTGTATACAGTAATACCTTGAACATTTGCGAGGTTAGGTTCCAGAACCAGTCGCAGATCAGGAGGAATCGTGAATGTTTGGTACAAGTCACAAAAAATGCTAATAAATGCTTATTTCTAGGGTTTAAACCCTAAATATGACCCAATTCATGCTCCCAAAGCACTTTAATTTCATTTAAAAGTTAGCTTAATACATTACCCTTAAAAAGAGAAATAAATGGTTGACATAAAAATAGAGTACAGTATTGCCTAATGGGTATTTGCCACACTAGCGCATTTACAGTATGGTACATGTATACTAATATTACCCCTATACTCATTCATTGGCTGCCGTTTTCTTTTGCACTCACAGTAAGGTAAAACCAAGTAATGAATGGGACTGTAAACTTAATGACTGACGTTTTCTTTGTCTTGTCAGGAAGGTAAACTAGGTAAACTTCATATGTCACAGAAGTCATATAACGAAGGCACAATTCAATAAAATAAAGAAAACATGTACGTAGAGGGTACCAATGAAAATTTTGCGAATCCAGAAACGTGAATGCACGAGGTATTACTGTATATGTATATATATATATATATATATATATATATATATATATATATATATATATATATATATGAAACTTGTTGAAGGGATGCATCATAAAAGTAGGTCACTCCTCAGCTCGTGTTTCAAACTTCACAACTTGTTTAAAATTTTGTTTCATATTTTTTTCTCAAGCTTTATTCCTAATAGTGTCATCAAACAAGATAATTATATGCCTTTGTTTGTATAATATACTTGCATCAAAAGGTCACTGTGACCTACATTTTATATTTTACTGGCTTAGTTTAAGTTTGTGGTGTAACACCCATTCAGAAAGAATTTTTGCACACTGTGCATTTACATTATCAATCTGTACATCAGCTTGAAGGTTCTGTCATCTTTTGATCTTTGTTATTGTTGCGATGGTGCTGTTTCAGTTGCATGTACATGTTGGTTATATTTCCAGTGTGCAGATTGTGGACAGACCTAGATTTGTCATCTGTTATATGCTATTCTCATTCTTAACCAGAGATGATTTTGGTACTCCAACATATAAAAAAACAGGAAAAAAATGTACAAGGAGTTGGGAGATTGGAGGTCTTGCCCCCACAGGGGTCTCAAGGGATGGTGCCCCTGATCTGGTTTCCAGGGTGCCAAAGGCCCCCAGGTAAAAATGCATTGTACACTCAAATAAAACTGGTCCTGATTGACTTTATTATCATAATATATTGCAAGGTTGTTCTTCATTTGAAACAAAAATCATTTGAAGAAAAAAACTTTCAACAATACTTGAAGAATTTAACAATATTTATTGTCACATCAACTTGTTCTCCAATAATATTAATAATGAAATTGTTACATTTGCATGGCACTGTTCACACATCAATTTAGTCACAATAAATTATCAGTTTCTGCAGCAATTATTACACTTTACCTTTTTCAGAAAAATATCTGTAAAATAAAACACCCAAATACAGCAACTATATAAAAATAATCACATAAATTCTCCCACTGGCCACAGCCTATTCATATTGATATGCCAGTCTTGCTCTTTTTGCAGTCTTTTTTGTCACCCCACTGATGTTTTTGGCTTAGTGTTCAATCGTTTCATTTCTTTTCTTTGCAAGTTTTTTTTTTCCCTTTCTAGCACCTACATGTATTGGCTGTAATTACACTTTTGATAATACAAGTTTTCTGAATGCAGTTCCTTGTTGCCATGCCATTGGGATCCTGTGTGCAATACTGCCTTTATTTTGCACTGCATTAATGCTTTAAAAACGTCTTGTTACCATTTTTCTAGGAGAGTGACAAAAGATTATGAAATGAATTTTAAGAACAATGATTGTTTTAAAATTTTAAAAAATTCAAAAATCGCCAGGAGTTACTGGTTTTTATCAACTTACTATACTGCCTCTTTTTTGATATCATAGAAAATATTGTTCTTTCTTTTGTATTTATTACAAGCTGAAATTTTAAAGGTTTTAAACTAAAATATTAGATTAAAAGAGTTGCAGAACTTCAGTTAAACAGCAGTAACATTCATTATCAAGATCACTTTGGTATGAGTTTATTTTCTGCATAATAATTAATGTTTACAATGGCCCAGGTCTCTACTGCAAGCTTTCTAGAGGTGAGTTTTGTGATCATTGATTATATTATTTGCTTACTGTTTTGTTGTTGTTGTTATTCTTCAAATTATACATGATCATAGCCTTATTATAAATCCACATTTAAAATATTTGTGTGTTTTCATTTCAGTTCCTTTCACAAGAATCAATAATGAGATTTATTCCCAAGTATGGACTGATTGCAGAATTCAATGACAAAGGTGAAATAGTCAGAAGTTTACACGATTCAACTGGTACCAAAGTCCCAGATGTTAGTGAAGTAGAGGATCGTGATGGAGTGCTGTACCTTGGTTCATATGGACTCCCATATTTAAGTAAATTGTATCTTCAGAGGATCAAGAATTAATGAGAACATTAAAGGTAGATAACTCTTGGAAATTTAAGGTAGATAACTCTGACTTTGGATCAGCAGAGGATTTCAAGAATTACAATGGGAATATTATGTTTCTCATCCTAGTATTGAACAACTTAAGCACCAAGTCTTCTGAGAAATTCAGTAATTGTATTGTTGGGAAGAGGTGAATTGGGGTTAGGGTTTTTACGGTTGAACACTTTATGGGGCTTATTCTTAAGAGTGTCTGTCAAGAAAACTGTGATCTTGATGAAATTAAAGCTGTAATTTGCTTTCTATAGCCATGCTTATTGGAAGATTGCTTATATGTATTGACATTAAATATGCCTTAACAGAAATGGAAAAATGAAAAATAAAATAAAACTCAAAAAACTTTTACTGGGTGACCCCCTCCAATTTCTTAAAATATAATTTCCAGATTTACATCTATGTAAATGATGTATGCATGCAGAATTTCCAGTTACTTATGAAGTTATGGCCAATTGAAGTGAAGAGGGGTAGCATATTTTTTAAAACTCATTTCATTGCTTTACAAAAGTTTTCAGAAGCTAGTAACTTTTCCTATTATGCAGAAATCAGGCTGAAATTTACTATACTACATATTTGTGGCCTGGGGAATCAGCATCTGAACTCTCATGTTCAGTATTTCAGATATTTGGGGAGATATACTCCTCTACATTTGGCCTTTTGTTCATTAAGTAATTTTTTCCTTCAGACTTTAAGGTCACAGACACAAAATATGATTTTATTTGAAAACTGTACCTATTGGTGATTGTACCAAATTAATCTCATATGAATTAAGTTCATTGTTAATGAAGGCTTGAAATTGAGATAAATCAAAACATGATGCGTATCTTAGCAAAATTTGTGCCAAATTTCAACTATGTGATGCACCACTTTCACCTTTAAACCATTTAGTGTTGTACCCCATGCCTGGTCTGCCACCATGTTAAAGGATTAATAATAAAAACCAGACTTAAGCAGAATTTTTTATATTTGAAAATTATTAAAGGAACAAAATTACTGATGTAGGCAAGAAAAACAAACATAAATACTTTAGTTATATGAGCTCTTAATTACACAATAAATACAAAATTTCTAGCAATTTCTCTTTAAATGTTGCCTCATCCTGCATGGAGAATTTGTATGACTGAACTCAGTGTCCCTTTAGTTCATGAGCACTAATCAAACAACATCCTGGAATGCCATCTAGCACTGATCTCTACATGATATTGGTGGCCATGAGAGATTTCCTTTAATGAATTACTTGTTGATAAAACAAATCCTAATGCTCAACAATACTTCTAATATACTCCAGTCGAGTCATACCAAAGACTTACAAAAATGGTACTAACAGCTGCCTCGCTTAGCACTCAGCATTAAGAGTTAGTGTTAGGACTGGTCGGCCTGGTGTCAGGATAATGTGACTGGGTGGGACATCATGCTCCATGTCTGCGGCATGATGCCCCAGTGCTAGACATCACTATAAACTGCAACACTGCAGACATTATAGTGATATGACTGAAAATGTTTTAAAGCTATGTTTAAAGTCCAAATCACACACACACACTTCCAGTATACCATTCCATATCATAAATACATGCAGCATACTTTCCAGGCTGCATATTATCATAGTGTGAAATCAGAAAGTGCAGTGGGAATCACTGTTGTTTGCTTCCCACCTAAAGTGACCCTGGTAAAATCACAGTCTGCAGAGATCTTCCTTATCTTCAGTACCACTTAGGCCATTGCAATAAAGCAGTGATGAGCATCGGTAAGTGCTCAGGCAAATGAAATTTGGCACAAATACAACTAAGGCATGTATCTTGATCATATAAACAAATTCATTATTCTATGTGATCGCCCACATGGTTACTCCACCTCTGTTATGAGGACACCATTTTCACATTTTGCAATTTGTGTGCCATGTATACCTTAACAATCAACTTGATTTAGATGAGATTAATTTGGTACAATCCTTTATAGGTATAGTTTTCACATTAAAAAAAAAGTTGCAAGCATTTGAAAACCCTCTGTTGTAACCCAACAAATTTGGAAATAAAAAACTACACTACCCTTCCCCACTTCCACTCGTCATAACTTCATAAGCAACTCAAATTTTTTACTGAAATTTTGCATGTACCAACATTTACATAAATGTACACCAAGAAAATATTTAATGGAAATTGAAGATGGTCAACCAGAAAGATTCTATATTTTGACTGATTCAGTATGGCATGAAAGAGTCTGTATTTTTCTTACATACAGTAATTTCATACTTTTGCCTTTGTGAATGCTTATTTCTTGACAGTTTGTAAGAGTCTGCGTTTAGCAGAGGGCAGCAATAGAGTATTACATATCCAGCAACAATGGTGACAGCCATGTGATCAAAGTTCAAATTCTGTAAGAATCTTTTTGGTGTTTTTTAAAATGGGATCGTGATTCAGTCATGGTTTGCAGATTTGATATTGCATTCTGCAAAAACCATTGTTTAAAACTATGATATTAAACCTGTGTTAACTGGTGTTTAATACAGTATGATATTAAACCTTTATTTAACAAGTGTAATATTAAGCCTTTATTTAGTACAGTACCTAATGTAAAATATTAGTTGCATTTGTTTTTTTACATGCATTGTTTTATGTATATTCCACATTTTTTCTACTATTTTTCTTCTTTTCAGATGGAGGTGCTTGTTTTACAGTAGAACCAACAAATTGTTGAGAGAGGATCATGGCACTAAACCTATACACATCACCTTTTAAAATATTAAATTCATTCCATTGTACAACTACGTTGTTCACTAGAAATAAAAATGCATGCAAACCTCAGTCATCCTGTCCCTTGATTGCTTATGCAAATAAAATCATTCTGTTGCAATCACTGTGTAGTTTTTGTTCTTGAACTCAACTGGAAGAGACTGTTAACTTGTTTATCTCACTCTGTCATGATTACTTTATAGCATTACAATATAAGTAATCTGATGACCATATCCATAAATGTTCAGTATTCACTAGATTTAATCATATCATTTCATTTAATATTTTTTATTATTCTTGGTTGAACTTAAATATTCTTTTACTCCGAAGTAATATATTACCTGTTATTGCTTTCCTCTTGCCAGCCCTAGTTTAATGTAAATGTCCTCATCAGCTTAGTAATTTGATGCCAGGAATAAAAATAAACACTGTCCTAGTCCGATGCTTCAGTTACTTCCTTCATGTAATACTGTTCTTTTCTCTGGAAACAGTTTACTTCAGACAGTTGACTTCAAACAGTTGACTTCAAATAGTTTACATGCATCTCTGGGTAGTCCGGATGTTCAATATTTCTAGTGTCTTTTAAGATATTTTCCTCTGATTGTATTCAAAACTGTGTTACACTTAATACCTTTTCGCCAGGTCTTGCTTGATTTTACATCTCCCAATTATCCCAATGTGTAATTTTGAAGGTTTCTGTGCAGCAGCTAGCCATGTGGTTTTTCTTTATTGCAGTTTTCCTTTAGCCATTCAGCAAGCCACAAGCAGACAAATGCAACCAAAAGAAGGCTTTTGGGACACACACCATCAGTATGGTGTGTGATAAGTGCACTTGCATGGACAGATGACTTTTATGCCTTGTGTCCCATACATTAATCAATTCCTGGTGATATAGGCTTTGATATCTGATTACGATGTGTTGCACTTTCATTGGGGTGTGCTGTTTTCCACACACATCAGCAATTTAAATCCAAGGTCAGTAGCCTCTGGATACAGAGGTGTTCTACTCTGACTGGGATTAATACTACAAAAAGTGAGTGTTCTGAAGAATTTAATGACATGACTCTAAAGAAGAGGGATTGTACCAACTGTCCACATACAAAGTTCAGTTGAAATGAATTTAATCATTAGAGCAAGTGACCTGATAATCTGCCTGAATAACAAAGCTTACACTCCAGCACAAATCGTGCCTTAGTTGTTCTCCACCACCAGTCATGCCAGGAAAAGAAAGGTTGAGAACAGCTTGTTGGTCTAGTAATGTCAGGTTACATTGTAGGGATGGTTGAGTGCTGAAATAAATGTCTTCCAATCTGTGTTCTTCTCATCAATGTTCTGAGCAGGTTGAGCAAAGTTTGATTAAGCCTCTCACACACAACATTTCCCACATGGTGGTATGGTGGTGGTCTGGATTATTCAATTGACACCATGTCATAGTTTTGAAATTACAGCTGATTCAAAGTTTTTTCTGTGGTCACTTTTCAGATGGGGAGGGAATCAGTAGTGAATGATAAAGTTTTCAAACAGAACATGTTCAGTAGTCCTTGTTGTTTTATTTTTGGTGGAGATGGAATGGGCATATCATGTAAAATGGTCTTTGATTACCAGGATGTATTCAGATTATCTTATTGAGCTTTCTAAGATTGAATAATGAATATATACAAATTGCATGGGCTCATGAGCGAAGAACTATAGGTTATGAGCTGGATGATTCTCAGGCTTCTATTCAACTCCATCTTGCACTTGATAAAGGATTGCACCTAGTCCCTCTGCACTGGCATCCACATGCACTTCAAATGGTTTGGGCCAAAACTGTGGAGTTGGTAGACGTCTAATGCATCTTGATATTCTGGCTCCCGTTTCCCTAGCTGATGGCCCTGCTTCTTCCTGGCTTTACACACATGCTTGTTGAGAGTATGCCTAAAAGCTGAATTAATGGGTGAACAATTCTGGCAAAGTCCTGTATATATCACTTGTAGTATCCTGCCAACTCACAGAACTTGCACATGTTTAAGTCTGGGCCATTGTCTGAGTGCATGTCTTTTCTGGGTCAAATTCAGGCCGTGGTCTTTAAGTTTTTGAAATACAGTGTCTAGTCTTTGAAAATGTTCTTCATGGTTTTAGAAAAAAACATAATGTCTTTGACAAAGAAATCTCTAAGATTCAGTTCTACCATACAAACTCATTAAGTTTTAGAAAGTAGCAGGGGCATTAGTCAAGCTGAACATCATTGCATCAAAGGGGTCCAACAGTAATGCTTGTCTTGTACATGTTCTCTTCCTTGATGTCCACCTTTCAATACTTTGACTACGTTCTAAATCTGGGAAGCATGTACTACCAGCAAGTATGTCTCATCTATGCAGGAACATGATAAGCATCCCTACCCTAATTATATTTCCTGAAATCTATGCTCAATTGCAGAGACCTTTTCATTTTTCTGGACGAGGACAATATTTGCGGGAAATGGACTCTCAGGTTCTTAGATCAAAGCTACTTAAATGGCATTTTGTATGTTAATTTGATCACGAGATCCAAGGTCTTGTCATTACCCAAGTTTGTTGGGCCCATTGAAAACATTGATGTCCACACACTCAACAACAGCTTTGAAGTTTCACCCTGACCATGATCCAATTCTGTGTCAGTTAAGTCTACTCCTATTCTGTGGTCTTTTCCTGAAAACCAATTGATAGCATTAGTTTCTAGTCAGATGCAGGCAGTGTCCAATCCCTTTAAGACCAAAATTTTATGTGGTTTCCAAATTATAGTTTTGATGCCAGTTGTTAAAGCCTTTGTAGATAGTTTTTAGACTCTAACGGAATCCTTTGCTGTACATAATCTATTTCATCCAGTTTGACAACCCTGGGGCATATCTGAAGGCTAGATTGTACTTCAGAGTCCAAAGGCTCTGTTAATGCTGATTTTGCTTGTCCCAGGATTCCTTAAAAGATTGCTTACTATCGTAATCTCCTAAGGTTGAATATGTTAGGAGATCTGATTGGTCTTCTCTGGGCAAACACAAAAACGTCATTTTCCATACAACTGAGAAGGATCCTTGATGCTTTCATTGCTGTCTCAAAACTCATAAGACATTGGTGTCAAGGATCATGGAACCCTTTGCTCCAACCATCATTGCTGTGACGAATCACTTATTGGCCAGAGATGGGTACTTTGATGTCAACCTCGATGTATACGATGTACGGTAGAATCACAACGTTGGCTTCCCCAATCTCCAGTCTAAAGTCCTGCAGCAAGTAAAGCTTCAAGCTCTCTATATGTTCCAGACATCTCTGACGGGGTCGATACCATGGACACTGTATACAACAACGCTCATGTCTTCGCCACATTTTTTAAAAAGTTTGGCTTCATTTGACTCTCCAAGTACCTGCGCTGCGAGGTTATTATTGGACCCACTTGTTACTTCGCAACTTCTCATATGCCCTTTTATGAGACTGTTTCCCATTGAAGTTTCCTTGTTTCTCTTATATCCCATGCTGCTACCAACAACACTATCCTTCCCAGAAAGCATTGTTTGAGGACAATCGTAAATTCTTCGGTGTTACTTGTATCATTTTTCTGTCTTTCTATACCTGGTTTAGGCTTATTAACCTTCCACTCCTCCATTCGCTGTATCACTCCTTCACATTGGCTCGAGAGTTTATCTAGTTTGTCTGTTGCATTATTATTTGTGGACAATAGTTGTTCCTGTACTTTTCTAACCCTTCCATGCTCACTATCACTTTGCAACTCTTGTTCAATCGTTTATACCATTATTCTTAACTGGTCAAAGTTTTGTTTATTGTATCAAACTTGTGATATATAGTGTCTTTCAAACGCTTTGTCCATAATCCAGGCAAGACTGTCAAATGAAGTATTTTTCTTGCATAGTGACTTGTGCAACCTGAGCCTGGTTTCTTTAGCAACATTTCAAGTAGACAACCCCATGTCGCCATTCTCTCCTTCTTTTTGCTTCTCTATGTAAAACTGACGCATTATACTCACCGCTGTAAATCCATTTCCAAAACGTTCCGAGTTTGTGAATTATCTCAATTTTCAAAGATTCTGGTGTTATGGATGAATAAGATTATATTTACAAGTGGCCATCTTCAGATGGCCTGTTCAAGGATAAACTCGCGATATATGTTGTATTTGATGAAGTACCGCCGGACTCCCTTAGGAAAGGGGTGTCCCAGAGACAGAGAGTCAGTCTGCTTGGATGTTTAAGGATTGGATGGAGCTACTGAGTTAGCAAATATCCACTGCATCTTTGGGGTGTTCGATCTGAGTGTGCTCTCCATCCGTTCAAAATCAAATCTAGTAACGGCCCAATATGCTCCATTTTTTTTTCTCAAATAATTTAATTCGTTTTACTTCCTGAGCCGGGGTCTAAAGCAAATGGCAGCAAATGGCGGCTCAACACTGGAGTCAACATCTGTCATTCTTCTTAGTGTTGTAACAGGCAATACGAAAAGGAAATACCCAATACCTTTGTCAGTAATGCTTAATTTATATTTTAAAAACGGCGAGCAACACTAACTTAGTTCACTCTAAATTCCAAACTGTTCTAATAGTTACAGAAAATCACAATGCTAAATAACAGTACATGTAAATAAAATAGGTACCGAATTCAAGATATGCAAAGATTGATAAAATTCGCCAACACGGACGTGCATACAGGTATAATGGATGTATGGTACATTTGGCAGAACTTATAACCCATTGACTGAACACACCTATCAACGAGTTGTTATTTTTCATATTCAAATTCTACACGAGTTCGTTCAGTTTCTTTCTACAATTTCAATCCCTTTGTAGATATGCCTCATGTACCAACTCTTAACCCTTCAACATATATTTCTTGACGTCAGAATAATCACTTATACCAACAATGCAGTGTAGACTTAACGAGCTTTGCAAATAAGAACACTTCGTAATAATAAAATAATGTTCTCTTTTACCTTTCGAGTTTTCAGTAATCTCATAGTGAGGAAGGCATGTATGTACATCTCCTTTCTGGGGCCCCGAGTGGTGGAGTGGTCTAAAACGTACTCCGTTACGGATAAGTGCCATCTCACTTCTATCTGCGTGAGTTCGGGTCTCGGGCTTGGACAATGTGGGTACGTGATAAAGCTTACCATTAACTTCACTTGGGTCTGTAGTTATTTTGGTGGTTTTCACATGTGTTTCCTTCAGCAGTTACACTGACCTATCGTATCCTGAAAAAGACTAGCCCCTGATTTCTATTAAAACTCTATCGTGTTCAACTATGTAAATCAAAGAAGCAAACCAGCAAGCTAGTACAATTAAACAATTTAACCCGATAATAACAACAACTTCTTTTTCTTGAAAATGGAGAACTAACCTAATATTTCTGGTAACATCAAAACCTGAACTTGCTTGTAAAGTGGGGAGCGTTTTCCGCCTGCCAGGTCTACTTATATTACTCTAAATGACGTCTCTCTCTCTCTCTCTCTCTCTCTCTCTCTCTCTCTCTCTCTCTCTTTGCCTCTCCTTGCCCTCTTTCTGATTGTGAAATTTCGTCATTTGTGTCTAAAGTTGAAGTGTTTTGTTAATTCCAATTCCGTCTGTTTTGTTTTTTTAATCTCTAATTCCTATCAAAACCAGGGACAGATTTCCTAATCAAACCAAAGAACCATCATCCAAAATGTATGTTTCCACCAAATACTGAACAAAAAATATTTTATTTCTTGCTTTGTTAAAATGATTTTACTTAAAAAATATAAAAATGTCCGACAAGCTTAAGTAACTCGTCCCTTTTCATTGGCTCTATCCCTCCCTGGGTAGTACATGGGTGAAACTGTGAATGTTTCATGGTTTCACTCAATATTTCTCGAGTGAAATTAAGAGCTTTACCTTGGACAACGAAAATTCGGAAAGAAATTTATTTTCAGTTTTACAGAAATGCTTTAATATATCTGAAACGTCTTAAAGAAATTCAGATCCCGGACGATCCCCTAGTTATGTTACAACTCTATCGTGGTAAACTATGTAAATGAAAGAAGCAAAACCAGCAAGCTAGTTTAATTAAACAAACACTTATTTTCCTGGAATACCAAGTGTAAGTTTAAGAGGAACTTACAGTGTTGTGTTTTAAATCACCAATAATCCTAAATACTTTATCACAGGTCCAAAAGTTTAGAATGTTCCGACTGATTTCAATAATATTGAATGTTCTTATGATCCAATAACTTTTAATGTCCTGGTATACTAATGACATAGTCTAGAACGCCTTAGAATGAGTCCTCAATAATCACAAGAAGCGTTTTAGTACAAAAAGTAAATAAGCACTTTAATTCTAATTAATAATTGAATAATTAATAACTCTCAAATCACATCTGAATATAACAGTAAATGATTCCACAGCCCGAACTTAATATAGGAATGAAGACTTTGTTTACAATATATTTATATAAAAACTGTCACCTGACCTAGGATGCAACAGAATGCCCTGGGTATGGGTCATTTCTATTGGAAAAGTCAAAATATTGTCAAGAATCTCATTTCCAAAATATTCTAAGGTCATAATGATGGTTAGGACTTGAAAATATATATATACACACACACAGATGTATATTTAATTCATATTGTGTGGCTAACTTTTGTCAGAGAGAGAGATGAAGCAGCAGATATTTACGATAATAAAGAACAATGAGAACGAGAGACCGTGTTGAATACGGAAGAAGTGTGTGTGTGTGTGTGTGTGTGTGTGTGTGTGTGTGTGTTTCGAATTGTGTGGGATTACGTGGTTAATGAAACATTAACACTCGTTAAGTATGTACCTGAATCGTATTGGACCCTAACATATAAACTTAAATGAACCGGTTCCTCTGTAAAAGCTGCTTCCAACGCAGAAACCTATCCAGACACCCACCCACCCCTTTGACTTAATCCTACCAAATTATCATCTTTAAAAATGACCAAGATTTTAAAAAATTGTGGTTCCAACAATATCGTGTTTTAGAGACCTCAACACAGTGTACTTGCATCTTTCGCGGAGCCCTTGTTTCAGAAATGATCAAGTCATGAACCTTGATCAGATCTTTAACGGAGAATATGCTGCTGGGTGCAAAAGTAAGCTTTTTTTTTTTTTTTTTTTACATCCGCTTCAGATTTGCGTTTAGTTCATTTTATAATATTTTTAAATGGAAGCTGCTATATTCGTGCGAAATACACATGGTGGTTTTCATTCACCAACATTTTAAGTGCATAAAGCTTCGTACCGTTCTAAAGTCAGTTTTAAATTAATATAAGGAAACTGTTTCTTGTGTGTCATAATTATGTAATAATTGCTACCCAGTCCAGTTTATAAAAAATAAAAAAAATAAAAACTTTTTTACGGACTGTGCATTGTTCTCACATCAATGGATGTCTCGTGCTTAAAAAAAGACCCAAGTGGGCAGTATCGTAAGACCTGCAGGCAAGCACTGAAACATAGTTGCTAAGTTTCAATAGGTAGCGCTAACTGATGACGATGTTCTCTGTGTGAAATTACCGTATAGCATTTTTTGCACACACTGATGTGAGCAGAGCAACATAGTTAAGGAACCCTTTATCACTGGAACATATGCCGCAGCTGCGGCTTTAGTACAGGGACCGACACCAAAAGAAAAGTGCTCCGGCATTTATAGAAAACGAAGCCCAAAATGATTCTATGAATCATCAAGTAGCCCACAATGAGGCCAAGAATAATAAGGAAGCCCAGAACGAGGCTATCAATGACCAAATCCCCGCCCATTATGGGACATATGAAATAACAACACAGTCAAATATAGACTCCACAGACGCAAACAGTGTCCAAACACAAGTGAGTGACATAACGGTGGGTCCTGGGAGCGAAATACATTGAATGGGAGGACTTCGCTACCACCAGGAAAACATGCAAAACAGTGTCCATTGAAAAAGAGGGAGATATTTTAGCTATAAATAAAAAAAAACTACTTTCTCCTCCATGTTGAGGCGGATAAAGAAACTACAGAAATAGTTGTTGTTGTAGGGTTTAACGCCATTTTTTATAACACGATATGCTGGCTATACATGGCGGACAGTATTAATGGTGGAGGAAGAAACCGGGAAAACCCCGGAAAGAATCACTGACCCGTGAGAAGCTACTGGCAAGCTTTCTCACATAACCACATTAGCCGAATCCGAGACTCGAACCCACGCAGACAGAGTTGAGATGGCAGTGATCCGTAACGGAGAGCGCTTTAGACCACTCGGCCACTCGGGGGCCCCCTACAGAAATGGAACGTTGTTGTTGTTGTTGTAATTGTTGTAGGGTTTAACTCCATTTTTCAACACACTATAGGCTATATGTGGTGGCCAGGATTAATGGTGGAGGAAGAACCCGGAAAGAACCACCGACCCACGAGAAGCTACTGGCAAGGTTTCTCACATACCCACATTGGCTGAATCCGAGACTCGAACCCACGCAGACAGAGGAGAGATGGTAGTGATCCGTAACGGAGAGCGCTTTAGAGCACTCGGCCACTCGGGGTCGCCTACAGAAATCATAGATGTTAAAAACGTTGAAATTAAAATAAAAAACGTAAAAAAACGCATTTTTTCTCAATAAATAAAAAACGAAAAAAAAAATGTTCCAGTAGTTTTTAGGCAACACAAAAATCAATATTTTACTTCCAAAAAAGGGACTGCAAAAGGTTAAACACAGCGTCATCTTCCAATGTATACACGCCTGGCCTACACTACCAGATATCAGCACTATGTTGCAGCATGTTTACGTAAAGTATCGTAGGCTAGCATCATAGATTCATTATTGATCGATATTTCTTATCTAGAGTATGACAGAGGACCGCCTGTATGGCCGATGATAAAAAAAGAAATGCGTTTTTCGAGGTAAAATAAAAAACAAAAATAAAGTTTTTATCATCTGTGACAGAAATGGAAGGTAATCAAATAGAAGAGAGTCCGGTCTATCGGATAGGGATAAAACCGCTCATATGGACACCGGCACCAAAGAAAAGAAAATTCACAAACTCCTCCCAAAGCTCGTCCCTAGACGGGGATGAGAGTGAGGATGATATTGTCAGTAACAAAACTCAACAGACAGTTATAGGCCTGCCCCCTGTTAGGGCCACAATCCTAACTAGGAAAAGAAAAAAGAACAAACAAGCAGACGAAACGTAAAACTACATTAACAATGACACCAACACTGACTCAATATCAAATGACAATATGGCAATATGGCAACGGACAACGAAACAGACGACGAAAAGAACTCGGAAATGGATTTGGAAACTACAGAGAACTCTACAAATTTGGAATGTGACTCTGAACTGGGAACAGAAATTGAAGAGATAACGGAGGAGGAAATTCAGAAATCCAAAGAGGCTCTGGAAATAGTTCAAAGCCTTTCCAAAAATGCAATATTTCAACTATAGATAACTAATATACATTTTTAAATAGTTTTACATTTTTTGTGATGCGGCATCTGGTAGGGTGAAGCACAAATGGAGGGAATAAACTTCCGAAGTGTGACCATCAATAGCAATAAGATAGATAAAGAAAAAGTAGAAAAACTAACCGAAGAAATGAACTTTGATGTGATTTTGCTACAAGAAACTCATAATGGGATAACACCAGAATTAAAATATCTTTTGGAAAACTCAGTTGTTATCTGTAATGATTATATTAATGAAGATACTAGAGAGGGTGGTGGTTACAATAATAAAAAAATAAACAAGGTTTAAGTTTGGAACAAATCGATTTAGGAGAATTTTTAAAGAGATGCCTATTACACATTAAGATATACCAATGGCATATAATTGATGTGTATTTCCCAGCGAACAGAAGGAAAAAAAAACCAACAAGTTTTAATTGAAAATATGTTTACTTATTTGCTAAATCTTTCAATGGAAAATCTAATGGGGGGGGGGGGTAACTGGATAGGTGATGAAATAGATAGGACAAATGACTTAACAGTAAATGATAAACTTTTTCAAAATGATGTGTTAAACTTAATTAACAAACACAATTTATATGACAAATATAGGAAACTAAATTTAATTCGACGAGAATACACATGTAAATACAAACAAAGACAGGCAAGTTGGATAGATAGATTTTATGGTACTAATTTCAACACACTAATATATAATAATGTTTATTTTGTAGATGAAAACTATTTTCATATTGTGAAGATGTACATGATTGTGAGAAAAGTTCTTTTAATTTTAACGATCTTGTGTATTTGAAAAATGCTTCTGCTAAATTAATATTATCATGCACTTTGGTTCTCGGACAATATGATAATCCCTTAACTAGAGGAATGTAATCACTATTAGTTAGAATTCGTTTAGAAAGGTTTAACACAGTTTCTTTTCCTCTTTCGGTTTCCTTTTTTCTTTTCTTTTCTTTCCAGCATCTGTTCTTGTTTTGTATTCTAATGAATCTCCTATTCTTTCTTCTGTTTCTGTAGTTTTCAACAGATCGTTGAGCTTTTCCATTAGACTTTGTATTGTTGCTATAACGGTTCTGTTGGATTCTTGTGTAGTTTTCTTCGTCCCATTTTTTACTGCATCTGCATAGGTCGCCTTTTGTGTGCCTGGGACTGTTAAGTTTTTTGCTTGATCATTTTTGCAATTGTTTCGAATGTGTCTATTATTTTTTTCAATGTGATTTGGTTGATAGGTAATTCTTGCTCTTGGTGATGCTTGTTCCATTTCCTTTTCATGTCTTGGTTGTTGGTTATTCCGTGTGTGATTCTTAGTTACTGCACGTTTCTTTTTTACATTGATGAAGTTAATTTCCTCTGCTTGTTGATTATCTCTTTTTGATTTTTCTCTATTTATTTTTTATGCTGATTTTTCTCTTTGTCCAGGAAAATTGTTTTTCTCTCTCTGTAAATTCTGTAACTTTTTTAAGCTGACTTGATAATAGTTCGCCTTTTTTAGATTCAGTTTTTTTTAAAAGTTCTTCATCAAAAATGCCAGTATTTCCTTTTATCAAAGTTTTTAGTTCATCTCTATGTTCTTCTAGTTCCTTGCCTATCTTGATCACTCTCCTCTGATGTTCTTCTTTCAGTCTCACATATTTCCAAAGATACTTTTTGCAATAGGGACTCAATAGATTCTTGAAACTTCTTTGATGCTGTATCACTCCCAATATGAACTTTTAATTTTAAACGCAATCCCTTTGGCACAAGATTTTCATCCAGACAATTTTCAAGAAAGCGTGCATATAATCCATTTTTCATCTGTTTCTCTGCTAATTTTTCCATTGTCGTTTTTAAATAAGTCGTTCTATTTCTAATTCGTGGATCATATGTTGATGCCATGGCGTTGTCAAGGTTTTCTTGATAAATTATAAAATAAAAAATGTAAATTAAAAAATAAAAAATAAACAACAAACATACATACATTATACGTGTTGGTGTTGTTTATTTTATATATATATATATATATATATATATATATATATATATATATATATATATATATATATATCCTTTCGATATTGTTGCACAAAGGAACTGTTAAGGGTATAAAAGATGATTTGGTATTGTTTACCCTGAAATTGCAAATGGTCATATTGCTTGAACGTCAAAGGTTATAATTTGTTTGTTCGGGCACGGGAGAGGAGAGTAATTCAATGATATGGTCTGGAGTTTGGCTCGTTTTAATGTTGTAGAGTATTAGTAATTATTGTCTTTGTCTTCTAAACTGCAGACTTTCCCCTCCAGTTGCAAAGTAGAGAGATTGCCTACTAGTGTACTTTTGGAAGTCCTGTGACTATTTTTGCCGTTTCGAGCTGGAATTTTTCCAATTTTTCTGAATCGCTAAACGAGCATCCGTCCCAGACTACACTGGCATATTCCAAGATAGACCAAATATATACAGCTCTGATAAAGTCTGCATACTTAGTTTGTGTTTAAGTTTTCGTGGATTAGCTATTCGGGATAATGCTGTTTTTAAAATACTGTGACAAGTTCATTCAGTATTTTGTGTTTCAAAGAAACATTTCTTAACATTGGGCAAAGAATGGGAAGACATTTTGTTTTTGGCTTGAAATGTTCACCATACTGAGACGATTTGCAGAGCGCAACTTTCAGACTCGTCGGTTCAACGTCAACGTAATATTTAGAGGTCAAATACAATATATTTCGTGTCCGGTCCATATGTTCCTTACGTCTTGAGGGATTTTGAAATTACATGGCACAAATTTGCACAATAGTGAGACTATATTCAGAATGCCGCATCCAGTCTTGTCTTTTCAAGGTGAACATGATATTTTGTGATCAAAGGTTAAATAGACTATATATTTGGTTTCCGCTCCATATCAGCTTTACTTTTTATGGGATTTTTAATAAATGACACAGAATACGAGTTTAAATGTAGCAAAAACTTTAATGAGGGATCATGCTTGCTTTTTGGAAACCTGACTACTCCTAACAAACTTTTTGTACTTGTCAGAATTAAAAAGATTAAAAGAATGTTAGCTAGCTAAACACAATATAACTTAATTCCATGTTAAGGAAGCCATTTTTGGAAATCCATTAAAATGTTGTACATGTACAGGTAACCTGTACTAAATTGGCGATATCTGAAGGGTTTACGTTTTTCCTTAAGTAAAATTAAGAACTGTATTTTTAAAATTTCAATCCAGTTCGAACCCACGACCAACAATTCCACCTTATGTTTCTTATTACAGTAACTACACCTTAGACCAAAGGGATAATCGGACAGATATTAGAATAAGTAAAATCAGTGACACAAAGAATTTATGTTTTGAACTGTCTATATTTGGTCAAAACATAAACACTGCCAATTGATCACGGTTTCTCTGTACTGTCCGCCGATAGTTCAATGATAACTGTAATAAAAAGTGTACATTTATAGGGAGAAAAGGCATACCTATGCATATTGATATCAGTTTAAATTATTTATTGGCACAGTTGAATAACAGCTTCATTATAGTGGTAAAATGCATACCATTGTTAGCTTTTTAACATCGTTCAATTAAAAAAAAAGGGTTATATGTTAAATTCTCAGTCGATGTGATTGTTTTAAAATGTATAATACACAATAAATGCCGATGCATATCTGAGACTTTCATCTGAGGCAATATCATGACAAAACATCTGGCATTTTCGCTTTTACGAATACCGGAGTGCAGTTTTAAAATTGTATCAAAATTTCTTGTATGCGCGTGCATATGATGCGCCGCCAGTGAAGGGGCGGTCACCTCAGAAACAGACACAGCATATGAGGTCTAAAAAGAGTTATATCGCAAGGCTTTTTTTTTTTTTTTTTTTTTTGTCGTATCGCTAGATCATCACATAGCCGGTACACTTTGCCTATAGTGTGTGCAGTTTCATATTTTTATGTGATTCTAATTGGTCCAAATAACCCATGAAATTATTGTGCATTATTCTTTTACTGACTGGCTGCGATCGTGAAGAAAAAAAAAACTTGTAACCCCGCCTTCTGTACTGTTTTGTTGTGAATGAACATTCTGGCCGCTATTTTTGGATTCGATTCACAAAATAAATTGGGGGGAGGGGAAATGGTCTCCTCTGTCTGAATATGGACGATTTACCACCGCATAGGGCTTGTTATGTCATGCATAACATATCATAACATGAAAAATGGCTGAAACTCCAAGACAAGAACAACAACAACAAGTAAAACTAATAAGGATATTGCGCAGTTCCTAGCGAATCGATTAAGTTGGGGTTGTAGAAGGGCGGTAAACCTGAAGTATGGAAGTCACCCTATATACAAGTGTGGTTTAAATGTTAACATACATAGGTAAATAAACTCATCTCTGTTCACGGAAGAACGTGGACATAAAACCAGTCTCTAAAATGACAGAAGTTTTTCCAACCATTGCATATTTACGCGGTAAATATATGACGCAGCTCCAACTCAAAATGAAATTTGTTTACATATTCTGAGGTCTGCTGCTCCAAGTCGGATACTGCAAATATCCGGTCACAAATGCATTCCTGTAAATATGGGAATATCTGCATCCAGGAAACCTTCTTTCAAATGAATATTACAACAATGTAATATTTAGTTGTGAAAAAAGACATGTTAAAGTACTTAAGCATGTACCGTCTACTGCATCTTAACCGGTACTGCATCAGAACAGTGTGACATCACGAGCATTGGACATTTTGTTGAAAATGATTTTGTCTGTGTAAAATGTTATGTTTGTTTCGAAGGATGCATGTTCTTTGACTTATAGATTGCAAGAAAATTATAATCGACTTTTAAACGTTAATAGTATAATCTAAACGTTAATAATAGTTCAACTTTTTTGGGGACTTTTTTATGCACAACAAATGAAATGCGCAACGTTAGACTGAACGAATTTGGTCGGTCTTCTTTCTATTTGAATAATTTCTACTGAAATAAAAGTTATGCGATAAAAAGAATCTCAAATGTAAATGATTTAATATTAAATTTATGAAACTCGTTGAATAATGTCCAGCTATTGCTCGCCAAGGCTCGCAAAAGATGGGCATTATTCAACTCGTTTAAAAAATTCAATATTAAATAATTAACCGTTTGAGATCCTCTATATATTATTTTGTAATTGAAATCCAGAATGTTTTTATGACATTAAAATAACATGCATTTCCCCCCAACAAATTTTTTTTTTAAAATTACATTAAAAACGAGAGAAAAAAGATTATTTTAAAAATGCATATTGATACTTCAAAAGTCGATTTCGAATAAATTAATAAAAGGGTGCCCTCACGGGGATTCGAACGCATATCCACGTGTTAAAAATATGGAATGATTTAGTAAATAATAATCTAAACCGTCCAGGCAATCGATCCTTCAAAAACTGAATGCTACTTCTATATTGAAGGAATACATAGATAGCCTGCAATTTCATTTAACAAAATCCTGATTCTGCATGATTTACCTGCAGTAACAAACAGACCAAGTCGTACATTAGTATGCATCTTTAAACCGACTGTATATGGTTAATACAATATTCACAGGCTCTTATTTACTGTTGTAATTATCATCATGGACGTAGCTAGCGTATGACTGATGAATAAGAATGTCGAACTGCTAGGGAGAGGGGTGGGGGGCGTGGTAAAATCGTTAAAATCGAGAGGCTCAGAGATAGTATTTCACGCATTTCAGAGTCCTAAGTAGAGACTTTCTGAAACTTTTAAACTTTCTGAAACTCGGTAGGCCTACTGTTTGGATACTGTAAAATGAAAGGAAAATATCACGTTTTCATGAACAGACTGAACAAAATCGAGTCTCCTACTAAACCTGTCTTGTTTGTGTTTTTGCTTTCAGTGAATCGTCTTTTCCGTATGTATTGTATTTTAGAAAAATAAATTTAATATATGTTTCTTGAGTGAGACTTAAACCGTTTAAATATTTCTGAGGGAGAGCATCATGGGGCGTCATGTAGGTCAGTTTCGTTAATATTACAGAACTAGTTGGGGTGGGGGAGGGGAGGGCTGGATAGATCTATAAAAATAGAGCTACTACCTACTCGCAATCTCTGAAGAAGAAAAAAAAAAAAAAAAAAAAGAACCGATAGCGGGTGTCGTCTGACTCTCGTGGTGAATTGATATCATAGGATTAGTCTGGTTCCCTGCTTAGTATGCTCCCTGAGTTGCACTCCGCTAATACTAATAGTATAGCGGAGTGCAACGCAGGGAGCATACTAAGGGGGCAGGAACCAGTTTTTATGTACAAATTTAATACCGCAATCAGCGACCTAGTATAAAAAATCATAAAAAAATCAAATACACAAGTGAGGTCAAAAAGGTCCATATTTTTAGATACCTATATTAAAACAAAGCATAAGAATAGTAGTCACTTGACCAGAGAAGTCAATGGCAGTTCATAGCAGAAGAAGTTTATGCACCCCAACCCCTATTTTATACATGCCTTTTTCACATCCAAAGGCCATTTTTGACAGCATGTGGTGCTCACAGTGCAAACGCAGCTCTTTCCCTGGATGAAAATTTTGAAAAACATTGTCTACTAAATAGTTTGATGCAATTCAGAATAGTTGTCATCCAAGCCGTTTTTGAGATACACGTGTCTACTGCTATGGGAGGCTAGCTCTTCTTCGTAGCCGACAATTAGTATTTCACTATAAACATACTGCAGAGCAACTATGGAAGGTGTACATGCCTGACATCAATTTCAAGAATAACACAAGCCCGAAACACCTAGTTCACAAATATATTCATATCTATAAATAGTAAACAATAATAGCTGAAAAAGTCACACCATAGCCTTAAGGGGGCAGGGTCCAGTTTTTATGTACAAATTTAATGCCGCAATCAGTGACCTAGTATAAAAAATCATAAAAAATCAAATACACAAGTGAGGTCAAAAAGGTCCATATTTTTAGATACCTATATTAAAACAGAGCATAAGAATAGTATTCACTTGACCAGAGAAGTCAATGGCAGTTCATAGCAGAAGAGGTTTATGCACCCCAACCCCTATTTTATACCTGCATTTTTCACATCCAAATGCCATTTTTGACAGCATGTAGTACTCACAGTGCAAACGCAAGCCCTTTCCCTGGATGAAACTTTTGAAAAACATTGTCTACTAAATAGTTTGATGCAATTCAGAATAGTTGTCATCCAAGCCGTTTTTGAGATACTCGGCTTGCCTTGAACCCACGTGTCTACTGCTATGGGAGGCTAGCTCTTCTTCCTAGCCAACTATTGGTATTTCACTATCAACATACTGCAGAGCAACTATGGAAGGTGTACATGACTGACATCAATTTCAAGAACAACACAAGCCCAAAACACCTAGTTCACAAATATATCCATATCTATAAATAGTAAACAATAATAGCTGAAAAAGTCACACCATAGCCTTAAGTTAAGAAATTTGCCAGGGGCCAAATTACGAAACTGGACCCTGCCACCTAAGTTAAGAAATTTGCCAAGGGACAATTTAACGAAACTGGACCCTGCCACCTAAGCAGGGAACCAGACTAATCATAGAATTTGATGTTTGAATTTTTGTTTCCGTATGCATTGATCCGAGTCAAACAAGTGCTTACGAGATACGCTTTACGATGATAATAAAAAAATGACTTTATTATACTTCATAAAATAGCTACTTGATCACGTGTCAGAAAAATGGATAAAATCATAATTGAAATTATATTTGTGTTGAATTTTTAACGAGAATTTTGTATTTAAATAAAATACGTGTTATATATATATATATATATATATATATATATATATATATATATATATATATATATATAATGACCAAAAATGATGTTACTCAATCGGTGTTCTATACACTCGTGTGTCGCAGACATACTCGCATGACGACCTAGTAATTAATTCTCATGTATCTACATAGTCATTCCGGATTCCTATGAAAGAAATTAATGTATGTATAATTAATTATAGACAATTATAAATATACACCAGACAGAACGGAAAGTGTTATCCCTACATTCTATAGAAGAATGCTTGATAACAGTAGGCAGAATTAATATTTTAATACAAACAATACTATAATACATGTTAGAGAATTTTCAATTTGTACTCTATGGAGATTCTAACTCAGGTCCGCGGGTAAAGGGTACCCATCCACTTGCGTGGGGCATCATGCCGCAGACATGTAGAATGATGTCCCACCCAGTCGCATTATCCTGACACCAGGCCGACCAGTCCTAACACTAACCTCCTAAAGCTGAGCGCCAAGCGAGGCAGCTTTTAGTACCAATTTTATAAAGCCTTGGTATGACTCGGCCGGGATTAAAACCCGCGACCTGCCGCATCCATGGCGGACGATCTAACCACTAAGCCACCGGAGCGGTCCCAAAAGAATGCATTTGCAGTCCAAGAAAATACAATGTGAGGAAATGAGCAAGGCAACGAAGGAAACGTCTCAGCACCAGACCTTCTAATTATAACCAAGATTTTATCTTGTAAACATTTGATCTTCTTCTAGTGAGAAATTTTCCATTAGGTAATAGTTTTGTTTTTAGAAAATGGTAATTGTGGCCTAGTTCAGGTAGAGAAGTATAAAATCTTGTGTATTGGAAAAATTATGTATTCGTGCAATAACATATGAAAACAATAACACATGAAACAGATAATCAGTCCTATTGTTGTGCCAGTACTTCATTTTGGCTGGAATTTATTTATTCGATTTTTTTCACTGACATTAAAATTGCTTATCTAAAATAATATTATTGGAAAGAAAGAGAGACTTGGGTTTATAGTATAATTCAAGCAAGGATTTATTCTTGGATATTATTATTGTGATTCAACAAACGGCTATTGACAGATCATTACTAATTAGGACATCACAGGTACATCGACACTTCCAGCGTTGAATTTATTTTGGAATAGCGTTTAAGTTCATTCAGATTTTTATTCTTTAGGACTTGTGTCAGTAATTCTAGGATTATTTGGCATTTAATTCTCAATGCTGTATTTATTTTACATTTTCACGTTGTATTCTAGGAAAATAAATTATTTGTTGAATTTTACGAAACGTATTAGTTTTCGCTCTTTTCTGTTACTTTGTAAGACAATAGAATCATAACACATTATTTTAATTGGGTTTGATGTTTGATTATTATATATTACTGGCATCATAGCTACCCATGCAATTTTGATGTTGGAATACCATAAAACTTTGTAATAGTGTAGACCTCATTAATTTGTTTTTCAATAAATGACATTGCTGTCATAAATTTGAGTGAATTACTTTGCTGTCACAAACTTGAGTGACTTATTTCATATCTTTAATTGGACATTCGATGATATATACGAAAAAATCTTGTGACTGCAACAGTTCGAAATAGATTGATGTTAATCTTGGGACATATTAGGGTCATAATATTTTATGGAATGAATAATTTTCATCTATTGTGAGCCTTGCTGAAATGAACATAAATGTAAGATCCAGTTATCAATGACGAAAAAGTGATGTTTATTTGACCAAACCGCAAAACAGTAGCATGTGTCTGAAATACATTTGCATCTTTCCTTTGCATGATGTTACATATAGGACTAATGATCTGGATAAATAATGCAGTAGTCAAGAGGTCAACATTTTTTTATCCACAAGCTGATAATTTATTTATTAACATCTGTCGCTGTCATTATGTCAGTTCCCTTTTGCAGTTCCACCGGAAGAGTGTCTGTGTGTGTGATTTGTATTTTTAACGTAGCTTGAACAGTTTTTCAATCATATCGCTACGATGTCTGCAGTGTGGCAGTTTATAATGATGTCTAGCACTGGGGCATCATGCCGCAGACATCTAGCATGATCTCCCACCCAGTCACATTATCCTGACTCCAGGCCGACCAGTCCTAACACTAACCTCTTAATGCTGAGCGCCAAGCGAGGTAGCTGCTAGTACCATTTTTATAAGGCTTTGGTATGACTCGGCCGGGGATCGAACCCACGATCTCCCGCATCCGAGGTGGACGCTCTAACCGCTAGACCACCGGAAGAAACAGAAGGCACAAAAATTGTGTGGATTCGTGCAGGACAGTGAGGACCTCAACTGGGTATTCATGCTTTGGAATTTGGGATACAGTTTAGATTCATACCCAGTGGAGAAACCTGAAACAAACAAATAAAGCCTGAACCTATTTCAATATAAAAAAAAAAAAAAACATTCGCACAAAATATTTTCCTCAAAGGTATTGATAATATTTTACCCAAAGAACATCTCGCTCAAGAATGTAACTTTAAAAAAATGAATAAACAAATTTTGAGAAAAATAATGTTTATGTTTCTGTATTACTGGGATGACTTCCACTCAACAGTCTGAATAATGAATATAATTCTGAAGAAGAAAAAATACAATAACAGTGCGTCAAAACCATATAATGGCGATGATATACCCATGTTTACATAATATCAACAATATCTGCAACATTTCGAAGCAATTAAACAAAAACGACGTGAATTTTGGTTTGGCACACGAGAATTCCCTTGTATACACTTTCAACATTGAGAAAGATACAATTCTAGTATAAAAAAAATATCGTCAAAATGTGAGCACGAAAACACATACCCATGTTGGATGCCAAGTTGTAAGGCATTTCATCTTAATCACTGAAGCTAGTACCCACACAAAAATCGTCATATATAAAGTATAATATAGCTTTAACGCCAGAAAGATAAGCATTCGAAATTCTTTTCTGTTAAATGTAGGGGACAATACAGTATCATATGTAGAAATAATGGGTACGAAACATCCCATTTACGAAATGACCTCCATTTTTTTGAGGAAATGAATGGAAAACAGTAGACTGCCACCCCACATATTTCTGCGAAGTAACATTTTCTGTCTGTAGCCAATTTGACAACATATATCATTCGATTACCGATGTTCGTTTGTAACCCCACCCATCTGTTATAAAAGCGAATCGCATCAAGAATATACAAAATGCACAAAACATACTCGTCTAATTCATCAGTTTATAATTTCTAACCTGTCTGTCATGGGGTAGGTCACTAACGCTGTCATCTTCTTAACGATAAACTGTAGTAAGAAAATGTTGTTAAGTGTTTAGGATCGAATAAACAGTAACACAAGAAAGGGTGAAAACAACAAGCTTTGAAAAATATAATAATTTATTTCCCTGGATATATTCTGTAAAAATGAAAAAAAATATGAACTTACGGTTTTAAAATAATCCACGAATTATCCACGAATAAAATTTTAGAAGTCCTAATAACAAAATGTTCTAATGATTTCAAGTTTCAAGTTCGAGTCCTGGCGAAGAATCCAAGATGGAAGACGATGACCTGTGCTGTAACCTGTAGTGTTGAAGTCTACAATTCCTTGTAGAAACAAGAAATATCACTCCGGTTTTGGAAATCCAAATAAATTTTTATAAGAGCTGTCTTTGGTCGGGAATTTCATTTGAGCACACGAATTAATCCTTTTGTTCCCAAATAATCTGGAGAAAAAAAGTTAACATGCAACTCGAAAACTGGACACAGACGCTTTCCAGTGTAAAGTCATATTCCAAAACTAAGAATATGTCTCCAAAACAAAGGTTATATCGTATCCTGAAAGGCAAAAGGGGTGTCGCGTGATCATGTTCCAGAACCTCGTCAAAATTATTTACTTGTTAAAAATCACGTACACCCAGTGTGGTCCTGACGAAAACCAATCATTTTCCTCTGAGAAAAAAAATATACAAAATTGTTTACATCTAATACCACGTAGTCACATCATGACTTCAACAGCAACCAATCATTTTAAAAATAAAAAATAGAACTTATTTACGTGGTTGCTATTAATTTTGAATCAAGGTCAGGTTCAGGGTCAACACCTGGTGTTCACAAAACGATCAGTCAAGGTCAAACTATTTTCTGGAAAAGGTATCATCTCTAGTTAATAAATTTACATTACAATAACATGTAATGAAAAATATTTAAAAAATAAACACTGACAAACAAACAATTAAATTGAAATAGATATATATTAGATCAGATATAATTAAATCAATTATACATAACAATGTATCTTCCCGCTAAATGATGTATGAAACTGAAATTATCTCCCTTTTCTATTTTCTTATCACCTTGACGATTCTGGGCCTACTCGGTTCATAGCAAAGTTGGCTTACGAACGTTCTCACCCCATAACAAACTCAGACTACCCAAAAATCGACCTATCGGTCCACGATTTGTATATTAGTAATGTGGACATAATGTCCTTATTCAATGGAACCGTTCTGGTGGCCTAGTTGTTAGAGCATCTGCCTCGGACGTGGGAGGTCGTAGGTTCAAACCCCGGCCGAGTCATACCAAGACTTATAGCTATACGCTCAGAATTAAGATATTAGTGTTAGGACTGGTCAGCCGGGTGTCAGGATAATGCGACTGGGTGGGGCATGATGTTACATGTCTGTGGCATGATGCACGAGTGCTAGACATCACTATAAACTGCCTCACTGCAGATATGACTGAAACATTGTTAAAGCTACGTTAAAAATCCAAATCACACGTACACCTTTGTCAACGGTCATTTAATAAACATTTTTTAAAAATCTTTGTATGTGTCTCTATGTTCAGTGCATCTGTTTATGATTGTTAATATCCGCTTCAAGTACAAGTCAAATAAGTCATGTAGAAATTCGGTACCGGCTATTTCAGTAATGGGTGTAATTTTCTAGAGTTGGATTACATATAACTTAAATAACAATTATTAAAAAATGTTAGGTCAACTATTAATATTTAATTTAATCTGAGCAAATGTGCTCACGTGACCAATCTGAAGTACAATTTAGTTAAAGATCCCTTACTGCAATAAGATAGAATACACACTGTAAAGGACATGGAACAATACGCTGAAATCATTAGAATGCGTTCATTAAATTCTCCTTCTAAACCTGACCAACTTATTGAATACCCGGGAGAATGTTTATGAAAGATGCTGTGTTTTTAACATTTTTGTGGCAGACTACCCTCGCCTGATATCGACATTCCTGGATCTGCGCCTGCTAAAGTTGAAAGGAAAAGGTATTATTTTGCCGTAGTCATTACGGTACCGGTACTTCCGCTTTGTTAACCATTCATCAAGTGATAATCGTATAAAAACCAGCACCTGCCGTTAAACAACCTAGTAATTTATTTTCTAAATATTGAATCTAATCAATAAATATTAAATTAATTTTGTCTATTTATTCAGTTTTCCAAATATGGTAAAACTGAGCAAACTATATTGTACCTGTCATTGTGAACGAATTATTATAACATACTGTATTACATATGATGTTCCACACTTCGTGTGAACCCTGCAAGGGTACCAGACTACTGAACCCAGTTAATTTTCTATATAGCCTTTACGTATTTTTTCTCTGTACTGAAATTTCCAATGTGTCCAAATCATAATAAATCATATGTTAATCTAAAATACCTCCAAAGACGATTTATTTTTTTCCGCTCTCATTTTGGTGGTGATACAAGAAATAGATTTAGGGATTCTTGGTATTGATTTAAAGGTAATTGTTTTTTTTTATATATATATAATTTGAGCATTATGGTGTGGTTGTGTGTGTGTATATTTCAGCGACATTGCACATTGAATAATGAGGCATTGAAATCTGTGACACAATGTACGGTGCTTTGTCTATAGTCCATCCTCTCCATCCCCACCCACCCATCCCCACCCCACCCACCCATCCCCAAAAATGCCGGATAACGTATGATAATAACTTCACCGTGAGTTCATCATTTGAAGGTACTTTAGAATTAGATATGATTTGTTATCATTTGGACACGATGGAAAGTTCGGTACTGAGAAACAAATGCAGAGAATATTTAGTAAAACTATTTTTGTTTAAATTTATCAATAAACAGAGATAAACAGTTTTATTATTTTTTTTTTATTATGCATAATGCACATTTAAAAAAGATATAATAAATAAATAAACTAAAATAAAATAAATGAATATGAAGATAAAAAATTAAAATAAAAAAATTATATATTATATCTTGATATATTATTGATAAATGTACAATATTTCATCAGAACTCAATTTGTATAGTAAAATATTTTGGTGTGCATAATACTTATAATCAAGTATTTTATAAATAATTAATCATAATGTATTGAGAATTAATTTAGAAATGCACTTTCATGTTTAAGAATTAGTTAATTTATGTTTATGATATTAGTTTATACTTTCAATAGTTAGGTTATTCTGTAAATTAAAATAATATAAAAATATTCTTAACTAATTGTAAAAAGGGGACATAATTAAACAAAATTAAAAACAATAAAATAAATAACTAAAATGATTAATGGATCTCGTATAGTGTTTCGGAATTTAGACCTTTTGGATATACCGTATTAAGACGGTGAATCTAATAGGATTTCTTTAGTAGACGTTCCATCTCAGAATCAGCTATAACAATAGGTTGAAAAAAGAAATCTTGCAAAGTATGGGAACTCTTGTTAAAATGTGCGGCAACATGAGATGAGAATGACTGATCGATATAAATATAAATTTTATGCCTGATCTATGTTGGTTCATACGTTTAGATATTTGTTGACTGGTTTGTACAATATATTGGATGTTAAATTTTTGCATGTGATCAAATAAATAACATTTGATGTTGCACAATTAGTATCACAACACAGATTAAAAGTTTCTTTCGTATTATTACTATTGAAAGAAGTATTTTCATTAATAAAAGAACAGCGGGAACATCTAGGTCTATTACATTAAGTTGATGATCCTTTTTATATGATGTTTTTTTCTAATTTAGAATTAATTAGGAAATCTTTAAGATTTTTAGTCCTTTTATAAACAAGTGTGGGTTTGGTTTTGTGTAGCGATTTAACACTTTCTTTACATGACAATTTTAATAAATCCCAATTTTTAATGATAATCTTACATAATTAGTTTAGTAAAACTAATTGTGATCTGTCTACTGTGGCTCCCGATTTATCAAGTAATGTGTCTAGCAATTCAAACGGCGAGTATGATGTAAAAATTCATTAACGCTGATATTTCGTTTTGCGTTTGGGTGGGTTAAAGACATAGCGAACATTATCCTCGCATTTAGTGAGAACTAATATCTTTTTATCGATTTCATGCAGGTATGGCTCCAAGTAAATACATTAATATTTGCTAGTCCGCTAGAGAGCGGCTACATTCAGGGTCGACAAGGGGAAGCAACCTGGGACATATCCCCGGGGCCCGGGCCCGTAAGGGGTCCCAGGCCAAACAGCACTTTTTTATTTTATAAAAGAAACATTTTGTTTGAACAGGAACTAGGATAATCCAGGGTGTTTCTTATCCCAGGGCCCGTGATCGCTCTCTACGGCCCTGGCTACATTATGAAGTCTGGTTTTATGCTTTGTGTGCTCCTTGTGTTGCTCTCCATTATACGGATAGCGGAGTACAACTCAGGGAGCATATGAAACAGGGAACCAGACTGCTACCCGATGCTGGCACCACTAATTCAGACTCTTCTAAAGCAATCGGCGCTGACTGTGACCCAATATAAAAGTCAAAATACCTAAACAGGGATGTCAGGGTCAAAGGCAACTCGGCCCTGAACAGATGATCCAAGATTTGGCGTTCGGGATGAATTTTTTTAAAGCTTCTGTGACATTTATTTACTGGTATTCACATGTGAAGTACTAATCTATTTTGTATTACAGTATTCAAAATGTTTTACATTACAGTAATTTTCTCTTTTGTTTTAGGAATCAACCACCCTACCTACCCAAATTTGTAAACAATAAACATAGACGTTGCTATTTAGGACGGTACCTGTATAGTGTTTACAATCCTGTGGACACAAATACATGAAAGGAAAGAGAATGCTGTTTTACACAATTTGTTTTGCATTTGTTAATTGTACATTAGATTCCAAAGGTGTTATGATAACAGTGTATTAACAAATGACATAAAAATGAAAACACAAATAATGTGCTCTGTATACCTAAGGTATTGAAAAATTCTAACGTCACCTTTTTAGTCATATCGCTACGATGTCTGCATTGTGGCAGTTTATAGTCATGTCTAGCACTGGACACATATCATCATGTCCCATCCAGTCACATTATCATGACACCAGGCCGACTAGTCCTAACACTAACTCTTCATACTTAGCGCCAATTGAGGCAGTGGCTAGTACCATTTTTGTAAGTCGTTGTTATGATTCGGCCGGGGTTCCAACCCGCAACCTCCTGCATCCATGGCGGACGCTCTAACCGCTAGGCCCCCGGAGCGGTATAGTGGCTGTAAAACTGTGCTGGTTGACAGAGATGTGAAAGCAAACATTAATAATAATAATAATAATAATAATAGTAATAATAAAATAATAATAATAATAGCAATTGGGTAAAATATGTCACAGTGACTTATTCTGAACATTGACGTGTAGTCCTCTAGAGACGTCATCTCATCAAATTTGTTCAATATGCAAACTTCAATGATCAAGAATAAATAGTTAAAGCAGAACAAGTTATTAACAGTAATTAGTGTGTTGTTGTTTTTAAGATGGAAGCTAAAGCATTTTATTTCATACCCCAATGCAGCATGCATTTGCAAAATTAAAATGCACATTTATTGAATACGATGCCATCAATTAACTTATAAAGTACTGTTTTGGGTCACGGGATGTTCATGACAAGATTTAGTTTTAAGACGTAAGTTTTTTGACATCTTTTAGATAAAAATATCGATGCTGAATAAGTAAAATGATTAATAAAGGTATTAATTACAGGATATAAAGTCATTCGAAACTTAAATTTATTACAAATATTGTTTTTGAGAAATCGCGATAAACAAAAAAAAAGTCAGAGATCATGCATGCTAGGTTAAGAACAAATTGCAGTAATTTAAATTATGGTTTATGTACGAATATATATCTAATTATAAGTACTGCTCCTGCGGTGAAATGGAGAATGCAAAATACTTTTTTTCCTAGACTGTTCCAAATGTTCAGTTCTTACAGATCCATTCCAATACACACTCGCTTTCACTCTTACGATTGAAACATTATCTGGCAACCCTGTGTTAACTGAAGAAAACAACACACAAAAAAATAAATTAGGATGACTAAGGGATTTAAATATAATTGACTCTGTGTGTGTGTGTGTGTTTGTGTGTGTGTGTGTGTGTGTGTGTGTGTGTGTGTGATTTCGATTGCAACGGTAGCTTTAACAATTTTTCAGTCATATCGCCACGATGTCTACAGTGTGACACGGGGACATCACGTCGCAGACATGTGGCATCATGTCACACCCAGTCACAGCTGTTAGTGCCATTTTCCTAATTCTTTGGTATGACTTTGCCGGGGTTCGAACCCTCGACCTCCCGCATCTGAGGCGGACGCTCTAACCACTAGGTCACCGGATCGGTCCAATTAATTGACTGAACCATTTGAATCACATTTAATTAGTTTTTATTCATTGTTGTGCTGTGT
The DNA here is from genome assembly GCA_028554795.2 of Sinohyriopsis cumingii. Taxonomy (NCBI): domain Eukaryota; kingdom Metazoa; phylum Mollusca; class Bivalvia; order Unionida; family Unionidae; genus Sinohyriopsis; species Sinohyriopsis cumingii. The sequence continues at coordinate 60,329,506 of CM068825.1, forward strand.
GTGTAAGTGTATGCATACTGTTTGTAAAACCATTGGTACCGGCATCGAGAACTTTGATGTTGTATTTTCTTTCTCGTTGGGTAGACATTGATAAGAAGCGTATGTTACTGATACCCTCAAATCATATGTTTATAATTGCATTTGACAAAGTTTCTCTAATACGGTTAAAACTAAAAAGCGTTTAGTATTTTTTTCACGCCTTTCTTTCTAACGTCAAATCTTTGAAGAACAGAATTGTATCAATCTAATGTGCAATATAGGAAATGCATATAGATTATGGTATGCACTGCGTTTGTCTGTTTCATTGCGGAATTCGTCGTACTAATATCTACGTTTATTAGGATTTGACTAATTTAAAATCTTAAAATAAACATATTTTGCCACAGATTGAAATTTGTCAGTCAATGTTTTATTTTTTACTCTCGGGTGTTTACTAGTCCAAAAAAGTCGTATTGGTATTGTATTTTGTGTTTTGTTGTCCACTGTGTTTGAAATTCTGTTTTTTAATGTATACATTTATACTTGCCTTTTTCGAAATCCAGGTCTAATTCAGAATTAATAATTCCTTAGTTTTTGTGCTATCGTAAAGCCGTTATCTTGTAGTGGCAGTAGTCACATTTATAACTCGGCTCTTTTGATCCATTAGCGTATGTTCTCAGTGCCAATTAGCCCTACAATTTAATTAGCATTGAACTTCCTGTAATCATGTCAGTCACAAAATCTACTCAGTTGCATAATAGCTTTCACTGAATGTATGTTCAAAGTGTCACTTACAGAGTCCCAATTGTTCAATTATTTTTCTTCCAGTTCAGGTGAATACCGGTTAAAAAAAGCGAGATAGGTTCCTCTCATTACAGCTTACTTTGTATTGAAATTAAAAAAAAAAAAAATAGACATACTTAAAAGAATTCAGACTCGACTTCCGGGGTCGACTTGCTTTGAAAATAAATTACCATTGTATTTGATAGCCCAAGTTGAAACAACGGGTTTATTTCTTTGAGTGAGGTGTGTTAATTCATTGTTTTCCACCTTGTTTCATTATTGATAAACAAACATTGATGTCCATATGGTAAAATATTGTATGCCGCAATAATTTGTTGAAACAGAATTTATTCAAGAAAACATTTTTCATGTACGATTTACAAAACTATAATATATATTGCGATTCAGTAGAAGCTGAAAGCTTTTTGACAAATGATTCCCCATTAAAGAGGAAGTTTAACAATCAATAACTATATACTGATTTAATGTAGATAAATAATATACAAAAATAAAAGTATAATTGGTCAGTTCTAGTATTTATAATTGTTTCAAAGGTAATCTAATGCTAAAAATAATGGAATACACTTGTGTTGCTGTGACCTGTTTGTTACCTTGAATAGTTTTGGGATCATTTTATGAACGTTTGCACTGACATAAATATTTGCGTATTAATTTCGTCAGAGTAATTAATTGTCCGTAAGGATACTTGTGTAACCCTTGCTAGCAATACTATTGTAATTTGCATTAACAATGTATGTATGTATGCATGTATGTATGTATGTATGTATGTATGTATGTATGTATGTATGTATGTATGTATGTATGTATGTATGTATGTATGTATGTATGCTTATGTATTTTTTATTTTTTATTTATATATTTATTTATTTACTTACTTCACAATATTATATCGTTAATCTCGATATAAAAGTCTTTGCTACTTTGCAACGTACCCCGTTTCGTGCATGAATTCCTGTTATCTCTCTCTCTCTCTCTCTCGTTTGTGATTTTTGTTAATTCCAATGATAACATGTTTAAACACGGTTTGTTTATACATCTTCGTGTTAAAGAACAATACGTAAATGTTTTATGTCAACATCGGCGATACACACTGTGGATAAGTCCGCTACATCATAGCGTATGAATTAGGCGAGAAAGAATGCAAGAAACTCCCACTGCGTACGATATATGATGGTAGATAAGTTTCTTTGCACATAATTAGCGACGGTACAGTTGCATTCCATGGGAAGGGGAAGAACACTGCAATGTATAGACACTCTGGTATAACCTTGTCAAGTCACATGGACATTAAAAGTCAATGCAGGCTTATGGTTTATAAATATAGTCTGATAAAAGAGTTTCCCACTCAAAAATTTAAACATCGCTAAAGGCTTATGGACTTGGTATTACTGCCACCTACTAATGGTATTGGTGAAAAGTAATTCTTTGGGTGGATACACACGCATTATTTGCAGAGTGACAACATGTACAATCCAGCTGAATGTAAACAAATCTATATGTGCAAACCAATGTTTTTAAATAAACTACCCCTAAAGCTGAAATATTTTTAGAATGTATTCATCTAGCAGAACATTCTTCATTGCATAGTAGTTACACTTTGGTAAAATTTAAGGGATTTATTTTTGAAAGACAAAACATATCTCTATCCTCCGCACCATGACAATGTATTTCTCTTTTACTGGCATTTGATGCATGGAAAGGAACAAATCTAGCAAGGTGAAGTAAAGGGAATGTTGTTAGTAGTGCGACATATAAATACTTGATTTTGCATGTCAGAGGGAAATATTTGTTACTCTGTTAGTCCAGTATGAATATTCTGTGTAAGAAATTAACGACTTGTTTTCATCATACATAATTTGAAAATTGGCATTCTAAATTTAATTTTTGTTGAGACTTTATGAACGAACGTGAGCACGAAACATCTTTCATATTACCAAAGACAGTGTATTGTAATATTTATATAGCCTTTATATTCAGGATAATGAATCACTAAAATAAATTAGACTTCCCCTATTTAAGATACCGGTAGCTACCTGAAGGGTCAGGAACCCAGTTACGCTGATTGGATAACTTGTATGTCCGGCGCCTATCAACCAATCAAGTGTGCAATGACGTCAGGTACTTGACTATTTAACATGCAACCTTTAGTTAAAGTGCATTGTGATCCACGGGTCAAAGAAAGCTTGCAGAAAAAAGAAATTGAAAGTATCATATACTAAAACGGATTTACTGTTTGCATTTTGCGAATTTCGCAGAGGACACTGTCATATAGCAACAGACATGGCGACACTAGAAGAGGCAACTGCAGACTATGCAAAAGCTTTAGAAGACCTGAATGAATATAATAAACCGCAGATAAAGTTTTTGACCATGCTGGCTGAAGACCATGTACAATACGCACCAGAGATCGTTTGCATCATTGAAGCACATATTCAGAAGGTATTTATAAAATTGTATTTCATTTTTTCTATAAAGGTTACTTTTTGTAATAACTATCTACTGAGACCCGATGTTACTTTCTATTTTTGTTTTTGGTAATCTATCTATGTAACACGGAGTGTTTTTTTCTTTCAATGTAACACGGAGGTGGTTTATTCATTTTCATACTGATTCTGACTATTGTAAAAGTCATACATGTCGTGTTGGCATTCAGAACTGACTATTTCATTAACGGGTGCCATTTGTTATGATTTGATTATATATACTTTTAATTGGCAGTACTTAACTTTATTTAGCGCCTTATATATCCATATTCATTTGGAAAGTCATTATTTACGTTTCTGGAAATATTTACGGCAAAACCAATTCTAGCTTATGTCAACCCAAATGTGATCGAGTACAAATTAGATTGAATGTCGCGGGCAAATAAAAAAGTAGCACGCATTGTACTACCTTGTTACTTGTTATGATAGACTTTCGTTCTTGAAGCAATTTAGTACGGGTGCGTCATTTTGCTCAGATACACTCATATACTCAAATAAGATAAAAAAACGTCGTCTTTAATATTAAAAGTATATTTATATTGTGTTATTTACAAAGCAGCATCTTACTGATTGTGTGACGTTAGATCTAGTTCTCAAATGAAACATAGTTTAAACCTGTAGATGAATCCGTGTTAAATGACTTCACTGTTTAGTGCTATTTTGTATTTTTCTGCATGTTAATAATTATTAGAATCTTTATGTTTCTCAATTGATTTAATTACACACTGACATTAGAGCTTTATTGTTACGCGTATGTACTTAACTGTATCATAGTTACATATTTTATAAGATTCAGGAATTACTCAGACCATAATTAATTCGGCCTACTCAAATCGGCCCAGAGCATACTCGGCACACGACACTATATGATAGTAATACCAAATTTCCACCATTAATTTTAATGACTTACAAACAGGAAATTTGGGTGTCACTAAAAGCACTTTTCGATAATTAGTAGAAATTAAGCTTTCACTGAGAATACTCTACTAATCATTACAAAAGCATCTTATAAGAAGTTCAGGTATTCATCCGGGCAACCAACTCTTATTCCAATTATCCAATTAACTATATAAATATGTCATTAAGTAGAAAATGAACAAATGTCCAAAATATTGTGAAGTCAATTTATTTTCTTAGACGTCTACTCAGAAATAAGACCATATGTTCATTCATATGTAATTTTTAAAATTTATAATATTTTAATGATATTATAACATTACGTGATCAAAAGAAAGAAGACTCAATGAAAACGTTCGTAAGATGTAAATATTGTTGAATTTAATTGATGGTTTCAGTAATTTAAATTACTATAAACTAATCAAACTACCCACTAAATTATTTATTACATTTCATGCTTTCAAAGCAACAAAAAAAAAAGAACCAACATCAACAGGGGAAATGGAACGAAAGGTTTACGGACAAAATGTTCAGTCCATTTCATGTGCTAAAATTATTATTAGAGTGAATACAAATCACGTCAACAATCAATAACAAAGTGGAAGCTTGCAGTATGTATATTTATCAATCACCCATTTAGAAAAACTTAAATAAAAAAAAAACTCCAAAGATACATTTAATATGTACATTTGAGCATATTTTAGTGTATTTGAATATATTTTAGTATATTTTAGAGTACATGCAAATATGTCAATCACGCTACTAAAGAAACCCTCGTTATATTCGAAACGCCAGCAACTTGACAGTGTTCTTCCCCCCCCCCACCATTGATGAATGAAATAATAATCATAATAATAATGAGGACTTTGTACAGCGCCTAATCTTTAGAAGCTCTAAGCGCTTTACAACATTAGACAACACCGATAGATAAAAAAACATATAATAATATTATTACAAAAACAAACACCATGAAATTAGAAAAACATAATAAAAAACATGCTGAGAATATTTCGGGTAGAAAACATTAGGTCTTTAAGTATGTTCTTGCAGTCGAAATAAGTGAGTTTTGAGAGCCCTCTTGAATGTGTCTAAGTTCAGTGGGCAATTCATTCCACGCTAACTATGCTTTGTGCAATTGTATTATATCTTTAATGCATTTTGTTTTTCAATTGTACGGGTGTGTGCGAGAACATAAACGTGATGGTGTGCGAATTATTATGGCAGTTTCAGAACCATAGTTGCAATTTAAATTAAACCGCTCTGGTGGCCCAGTCGTTAGAGCGTCCGTCTCGGTTGCGGGAGGTCGTAGGTTCGATGCCCGGCCGAGTCATACCAAAGACTTACAAAAATGGTACTAACAGCTGCCTCGCTTGGCGCTCAGCACTAAGAGGTTAATGTTAGGACTGGTCGGCCTGGTGTCATGATAATGTGACTGAGTGGGAGATCATGCTAGATGTCTGCGGCATGATGCCCCAGTGCTAGACATCACTTTAAACTGCCACACTGTAGACATCGTAGCGATATGACTGAAAAATTGCTAAAGCTACGTTAAAAATCCAAATCACACATCACAATTTAAATTAATTTGAATTAATGCCTCTGCGTGACCTGGATGACGTTTACCATAAAGAACTAATGATGTAGGTTGTGTAGGCGTGTCATTGGTGCAAAGGGTGATGACACTTTTCTTTAAAGAACCTACCCACCTACCCTTCATTTTGGGAATGAGGAAAACAGCAATTTTGTTATTAAAACTTTTCTTGCGCTGAAGAAAAAAAAACGTGTAATTCTATCCATTACATTAAAATAAATAGTAATTGCGGTGATAAACAAATTGCTGTATACTTATCGCCAATATATTGGATAGCCTATTTAAACTGACTACAATAAGCTGCTATTGGCTGTGTAGTATAAAAAAATGAAATAAAGAGATGCTATCAGCCCCCCCCCCCCACCACCATAATTGTCCTATGAAGTAATGTAATTGCAACACACGTATCTGATTAACATACTTTGGCGAAACCTGTGTTAGCATTAAATATTAATATAACATATAATGTTTATTTAAGATTTATGACTTCACGGACTTGTACATTACTTTGGTGCTGAATCAAAATGATTTTAATGCACTGTCGATGACCTTAGTAAGTGCTTTTTTATATACAGATATCGATGTTCTGTGGTGGGGGAAAAAAGATTATAATTTTCATGATAACGTATTGGTTTGGCATATTCATCCTGGTTCTACTACATCTCTTCAATTTTGTCAAATTGAAGTTGAGAGTTGTGCTTACATCTGTAAAGCCCTTGTTTTAAGAAAAAATAAAAAACTATATATTAATCTGTTTTCCAGTTTGAAGCATTGGTTGAAGGTCTTGTTTTAAGATTTGACATGCATGAAATATGGATTATTTTGGTATGTAACAATGTCATCAAATAATACATTGGCATAGGATTCCAATACTTTTCATGCATATTCTAAACTGGACTTCTGAGGGCTTATTCATTCATATTTTGTAAGCAAGAGAACGATTTGTCTTAATATGCCTTAATTAAAATTTGCCTTCATGCACATATCTCTCGACTCAATGGTTCCAATGGAGATCACTCACAATTGTTGTGGTTTTAACGATATATTTCAGCACTTGATAGGCTATGTGACTGTCGGCATAATCAGTGGAGGAAGAATCCGGGAAAAACTCCGGTCAAAAAGAAAATCTCTAACCCACGGGAAGCTATTGGCAAGCTTACTCACATACCCACATTGGCCGATCCCAAATTAACAGAGATGAGATGGTAATGACCGGTAAAGACGAGCGCTTTAGACTACTCAGTCCCTCGACCCCCCCCCCCCCCCAATTGTGATCCCATAGTAATATATTTGGTCGAAATAATTTAAAGGATTTACTTCCGATGAATATGACATACTGATTTTATGAGCCACGTATCTGCTGACATCCTACAGTTTCATTAAATTATGTCCACACTTTCTCAGGAGGTCAATCGGTCCGATTTGTCAGTGTCATATATAGATAAACAAAACAAAATCACAGTTTGAGTAACATCCCGTTTTAAATATGCACAATTAATTTTTTTTTCTCCTTAAAAGTAATATTTTTTCAATCAGTGAATAAGTTAAACACAAATTTTACAAGCGACCGTTTACATTTTCAAAGAATTTTGAATAGATAATTCTGCAAACTTTTAATGTCTACGCAACAATTTACGACCCGCATGGTCTACTCCATGTACATAATTGCTAAGCTTTTATATTGCACTGACGCATAACTGGAAAATCCAATGTTTTATTCATTAACAACCCTTTTAAAGACATTCATCCTTTTTCTCGAAGATGGGGATGCCGCCATTGTCACTTGTAGAATACACTTCGGACCCTTTCAATTGCAATCGGAATTTTTAACACCTAAATATTTCTTTGAATTACCCAAGAGCCATTTATGACGCTGGCCTGTCACTGGATACCTTGTGGGGCATTTGTTTCCCGTTAAGAGATAGCGAAGATAAGAAGTGGTTTTATAATTGATACACGTATTTAGGGGATTATTAGTATTTTTTGTGATCGTATCGATGTCGCAAGATATATTCATCCATTAAATAGCACATCTATTAAAACCCTTAATATTTTTCATTTCTAAATACTTCATCAAATTAATATAATAAAAATGTTTTCAGAGTGTGCTTGTGTCTCCATTCAATAGCACCTGTAAGGAAGCATTCATTTTTTAATTAGCGAACAAGGCCAATTTCACTGATACTTCTATAACGATCAGATTGAGTGTCAATTTTTTTTAAACCCCAGCCCCTCTCGTCCCAAAAAGCCAGAACTCATGATATAACGGAACAACCCCGCTCCCCCCGATAGGACGGACTTACAATCCAAGGAACACATATCATGAATATATTTCTCAATGTTTTCCTTCACCTACACAGTCGACTATGAAGTTGTCCGAAGAACTATATTAATAGTCATATTAAAAATTATTCACTTTATTCAGATTCTCACATATCCATATTCCTTGGTATGTTCATTATTTACATGCCCTGGAAAATGCATATGGAAAAATTAATATTAATGTACGCGGACTTTTTTGGACGAGACAAACCTAAAGGTGTGATCCAGCACAATCAGGATTAATTGTTGCGCGTTGTGATGTCACACTGAAAGCTAATCATGTTGATACACAAATGCACACTACGTTATATCGTGACTCGACATGCCCTTTTCTTTACCCATATAATGCCCGGCGATCATTGTAAAAATCCATAGCAATCGATACATTTCTTCAGGAAGTTTCTTGCTAACAGATAAAGTTCAGATCATTCAATAATCAGGACTGAATGTTTTTTTTTTTGTTAAATAAAATTAGTATTAAATTTTAAAACAACTATTTACATTTAATTTACAATGAGTAAATGCACATACATGACCTGTGTGACTTTTACTATAGACGACCCGTACATGAGTACCTCAAAACTATTAATCATTACCCATGTTCATGCAACTTGTATGCGTGATCAAGCTTTTAAGAGAATTAATTATAAGACATGCAGTCTTGAAAATCTTGTTATCGCTACTCTCCTGAAATACCTCTTATGATGTCTAGTTTATCTTAAATGATAATAGTACAGATCTGAAGTCCAATATGGACGTCAAGGCAGCCATATTGAAACTCATGTTATGACCCTTACAATCACGTGGATGGACATCAGCTTGGGATTTTCACTAAGATACTTCTTACGACGTCTAATTGATCCTAAATGAAAATGGTGCCAATTTGTTGTCCAATTTGATTCCATAGCATGTAGTTTTCAAAGTATCATCTACTACATGGATGGTCATATCAACGTGGGGTGTACACTAAAACATTTTTTAATGATGCCTAGATGATCGTAAATAAACATGGTGCTGATCTGACAACCAGTATTGCCACCATGGTCTTAAAATTTTATCGTATCACAACTTTACTTGAACAGTTGGTCAAGTTAGTCTTTAATGATCACTGATATCCATGTAGGTTAAATTTTCAACTTGGATGGCATGTGTATGTGAGAAAGTTTAACAGCAGTTTCCAGGGTTAATCTTCCACCAGGTATACTGGCTTCCACCAGATATACTGGTTGTACTATTGTTGGGTCCGTAGGATGAAGTCTAAGGTTAAATTTCAAGTTGTTTGTGTAGGACACATTACATATAATGTTGCAGATTTGGGGTTAGAGCTGGATCATGGTCTGCACGAGGAATAGGGATTGTGCCACGTAAAGATATTGGTGTGGATATGCCATGTCATTTCATATAATTTTGTACGTCTTTGCTTTAAAGAAGGAATACTTTGTAGGTAACATAATACATACTGTTCATCATTATTTAATTATTTTTTTGTGGTGATACATTTTATATCCGTGAAACTGTTAATGCTTATAAGTAAAAAAATTATATTTCTATGATTATTTTTTTACTTAGTTCATTTGGAACTTGAAATAATTAACAACATATATCTACTTAATTTTGTCTAGTTCATAAACAGTTCAGTTGTTGTAAAGAGCATTGTGCACTTGTCTTTGTATACTTTAACCATTCTAATTTTCTTCATATATTTTAACCATTCTAATTTTCTTTGCTTTTACTTTCTGCAACTAGAGGAAACATCAACATAATTGATAGCTGGTGTAATATGAAGTTTTTACAATATGAAGTTGGATGATGTTAAACACAAGTATTTCTCAACATATTTCTTAATATCATTTTTCTCATTGCCAGGTCAAACCAAATGAAAAGTTACCAGCGATTTACCTGATTGACTCAATCGTGAAGGACCTCCCCCAGTCATCATACAAGTCTTCATTAATGAAGAATATAGTTCATACCTTTACCTCAGTCTTTGAAAAGGTTAGGATAAATATAGCTAAGGCAAATAAAACATAAGGAATTGTATTTTTCTTAGGGGTATACAGCTATTATTCATCAAGTCATGTCAAGCAATTACATAGATTAAGCTATGTTATCAAGTCACATCAAGCAATTACATAGATTAAGCTATGTTATCAAGTCACATCAAGCAATTACATAGATTAAGCTATGTTATCAAGTCACATAAAGCAATTGCATAGATTAGGCTATGTTATCAAGTCATATTAAGTGATTACATAGATTAGGCAATGTTATCAACTCATATCAAGCAATTACATAGAAGAGATTCAGCTATGTTATTAAGTCATAGCAAGCAATTACATAGAAGATTCAGCTATGTTATTAAGTCATATCAAGCAATTACATAGAAGATTCAGCTATGTTATTAAGTCATATCAAGCAATTACATAGAAGATTCAGCTATGTTATTAAGTTATATCAAGCAATTACATAGAAGATTCAGCTATGTTATTAAGTCATATCAAGCAATTACATAGAGTAGGCAATGTTATCAAGTCATACCAAATGATTACATAGATTAGGCAATGTTATCAATTCAAACCAAGCAATTACATAGATCAGTTTGTGCATATTCATTTGTATATGTACATGCTCTTCCCATTCTCTCTTTCTCTCTGACCTTTGCATATTCAGTGCTTTTCAAACTGATGTATAAAAATTGATTTGTGATACATTATGATTGTTTTTCATGGGTTTTGAATAAAATGTTGCAGAAATCTATTGAGTTTGCTTTGTATAAAATGTTGGAGAAATGCTTGCTCCTATGAAATGTTATATTCTGTTCTTTGTTGTTTAATTTTGATGTTGATTCCTCATATATTGAGGCAGTGTCATTATTTAACATTCATATCTTTATATTACCCATTGACTGCTTTTCCTGGGCAAATGTTTTATTATCTCTACTCTGTCTAAATTACTTGGAGGGTTTCCCCCATTCCTATCAACTTGATATGCCATTAAAACTATCACAAATTCTCTCAGTTTATGAGATGGTAGAATGATTTTAAAAAAGCTTAAATTGATTGAATAAATTACCACTGCAAGTCAGAAATTCAAAAATCTGTCTCTTGATATTTGAAAAGAATTATCCATTAAAAAATCTGGTTGAAAAATGAGGAGAAAGGAAATAAGTAGTCGAATCACAAGACATATTCTTTGATCTTCTGAAGAATGTAAAGTTTTTTTATGCATTATGGGAAATTTTAGGTAATATTTATAACCCAGTGGAAAACAGGACATCAGCGGATTTAGAACAAGGGGTATATGGACTGCAGGGAAGCTCATTTCATTAGGTTATGGAGGCAGAAGACGAGTCTTCAAGCTGACATGGCCAGCAAGAGATGAATAATGAACAAGCGAATATGTTGTTATTGTCAGTGTAATGTTATTGTCAATATACTGTTATTGTCAACATACTCTTTATTGTTGATATACTCTTATTGTCAGTATGAACATACTCTTTATTGTCTTATTGTCAATATCAACATACACTTTATTGTCAATATACTTTTTATTGTCAGTATCAACATACCCTTTATTGTCAATGTACTCTTATGGTCAATATCGACATACTCTTTATTGTCACGGTATTCTAAGTGTCAAAGTGTTAATATTATGAGAGTAAATGCAATCTGTTGGTATCATTGCATCATAAATTATCTGACCAACATTGGGTAATTTTGTCACACTTCACTAACTTTAACAACACAAAGACAGAATATTTTGTTGTCAAACTGTGTTTCTCAGATGATTGACATTTCTGAAGGAACATTTATGCTTTTTATAAATATATCTATTTGATTTGTGATTGACATTTCTAAACAAATATTTAGTGAATAGAAAACTACATTTGATAATCTACCATGACCATAATTGTTGCAAAGGTTATTTGACTCAGACTGCTTGATTACTTGATAAAATATTCCATGCAGAATGAATCACTTTTCTAGAAGCTACATTGGCAGCTTTTTTAAGACTTTTTAATAGATCAGCAATAAGGTGTTACATTATGTCTGTTACAACTTTAGTTGATACACAAATTCTTGATGTTTCGCTCCACACACAGCTACCAAACGTTGTGTATGGATTACACTTGTGGTATGGATAGAGCCTGCTGATGTTGTGTCAAAAGATTGAAGGTCAAGGTCACATACAAGTGGAATAAATTTGGTTTTCCCAATATGACATTTAGTTCTAGACCATTTGCCATGACCAAAGTTTGGGGAACTTGCAAATAAGGTGTGAAGAGGTCTATTCATGTGCCAGCATGGAGGCTGTGCCCTTATGTAAGAGTTCAAGTTCATGAGGTTTAAAAAAATTGCATCCATATACCTCATAGTTTTGATGAGGTCAAACATTCAGCATTTTTCATTGATAGAAAGCAATCCAAAATAGCAATACAAAGCAAAACACTTCCATAACAAACAGTCTGGTAACTTGTCCTCCCTTGGTGTTTTGCACACAAGGCCAGGCATGGCTGATCATTGTGGATAAATTTAAAATTCAAGATGGCAGTGGTGATACAAAAATGTTGCAATTTTAATTTTGGTATTTAATGCTCAGTTGTTAAAATCAGTGAACAGCTCTGTTATCAAAAGCATTTTACTTGTGTTAGAGCTATGTCAAAGAGGTACTGCATATTGATTAAAAATGTTGCTTTGCAGTAATATCATTAGTAAGGTTTCTCTTTGGGATATGTCATATTAAAAAAAGAAAAACTAAACAGGTGTTTGATGTTTTAACATTGCGTTTGCCTTCTTGAATTTCTCCACTGGTATTAGCCATTCACTGGTGTGTGCCTGGTCTCATGTACAATGCATCATGGGAGGCCTGAGGTACCAGGCTACCATTACAAAAAGCTTTTGATACAATTTTGCAAGGTAACTTTCTTTTGTCTTTGTAGGTGGATGAAAAGGCACGTGCATCTTTGTATAAAGTGCGACGAACATGGGTTGGTGTTTTTCCCAACAGCAAGTTGTATAATATAGATGTGCATATAAACAGCCACTTGGATCCCGCATGGCCAATAAAAGCAACACCACCAGAACAGGGTAGCAGTTATGCTGACCCAAGATTTCTTCAGTCAAAGCAACAGGTATATTTACATCAAGTAGCATCAATAAAGTCAGCCTATAATGGAATGCTTGGAATCAAATGAATTCAAGGTCTATCAATAAACAAATGCATGCAACATTACAGATTTAATCTGACATCTTACTGACCTTTCATCCACACATGGTCAGTTTGGTCAGTTTGATCAGTTTGGTTTCTGGAAGACAACCTTTCTGGGAATGGTTGGATTTAGAAATCATACTGACTTTCCACCTGTCCATGATTGAATTTGGTTTCTGGGAAAAATATCATTCTTGAGAATGGTTGGATTTTAACATCACTTGTATTCTGCTTTATATTAATGAGACCTTGAATGCACTGAATTTTACCCATAATGCCATTTATTGTTATACCCTGATGACCTTAACAGTTTTTTTATATCATGTAGAGGGGTTAAAGGCCCACAATTCATAATTTACCATGGTTTCAGCCAAATTTTGCACTCATTTGTTTCTTGATGAGACCTTGAATTAACTTGATTCCATGCATTCCATTATATCACTTAAAGGCCTTTGATGGTCCATCATCCTAACTTAGTTCGTAAATTTAGCATGTAACTTTACATTGATAAGACCTTCAACAAGTCTGACTTTTTTGTACTCCATGACTTTTTAGCACTCCATGACTTTTTCATTTTACAAGAGTTATGGCCCTGCTTTTCCTCTTAAATTCTTCTATACGTAGGTTATTTTTAAAAAAAACTTCTTTTTAGTTGCTCACATGTAGGGATTTGAAGCTACCTAACTGAACTTTTTTGGAATGAATTGATGTTTGATGCAAATCCAGGTTAAATGGATACATGATTAATGTATTTCTGGCCAGAATTAACTTAGCAAAACAAACTTATTAAAGAGCATTCATTAACCTGCCCAAAGGTGGATCACACATTATCATCTGTCCAGCTGTTATGTTTTTCATGTCTGTACAATTCATTTTGTTTAAGATATCTACATGTTCAATCGATATAAGAAAAGCCTAATTGATTATGGGGTCAAAGATCAGGGTCATTGTAAATGAAAGAGTGAAATATTCTGTATGATAACTTTGTTCTAAATCATAGTCATGGACAAAATGTTGTGGACGGCTTACTCTTAGAGTAAAGAAGAAACATATTTATTTTAGGGTGACTGGCTATAAAACTGTTTCTGCAATGAAAATGTTCTTGTTCTTAACCAGATCTGTAGATGGCTTACCTTTGGTTCAGAAAGAAGCCTGTTGATTTTGGGATCAAAATATTAAAGGTCAAGGTCACAGAAAGGTCACATATAAAAAGTGTTTGCATAATGACCTTAGTTCAGGATGACATACATTAACTAAAGTTTGGAGGGCTTGCACTTGTGGTAAGGAAGATTAATATTTTGGTGTCAAAGGTCATGGTCATTTTGACATAAAGTAAAACTACTTTTGCACAAAAGTATTTGGCTAGAACAAGTTTCTTGTCCAAAAGATCAGATGGCTTGCACTTAAGGTTAAAAAGAAACCTTTAGATTTTGAGGTCATGGTCATGGTACTCTAATAAGGAATTTTATTTTAAGAATGCATACCGTGACATTTATATTTTCTCAGCTGATGCCTTTGTATTATGTGTTTGAGGCTTGATTGTTATGAGGATAAATGTCACAATGTATCCCACTGTTTTATCACTCATTTATTGCTTGTGCATTTTGCATTAACTTTGTATTATTAAGGAGCTGCAAAGGCTCATTGGTTAATGAATGGGACTGGCAACCAAAAGAGTGCAGGTTCAAATTTTGTGATTTTATTAGCATGACTTGGCTACTGTCGTGTTTATTTGGGCAAAGTTTTTTTATTCAATTACCTCAGCACTAAATGCCCTGTTTGTGTTGATGTGTTTTAAAACCCCAAACAAACCAAATCCTATTAATATTCATGATAGAGCCCATCTTAGCTTTCCTAGCATCATTGCTCCACTTCGTTTTGGACATTTGTAGCTAACTGGAACTGTTTGAAATATGTGCCCACTTGCAAATAAATGAGTAAAAAGAGAATTTGCTACACATCAGGTGTTATTAAAGACAACTTTCATGGTGAAACACGTCACTTTATGTGCTTCCCCACACATGCTGGGGGTTTATAAACATAGGAAGTTTTGTGTATGTGCATTTTCTCTTTTGGCCAGCCTGAAAATCTTGTTATTGCTATTCCTCTGGAACAGAGCAGCATGTGGTTTTAACTAAAAGACTTCTTAAAATCTCTACTTTGTCTTAAATGAATATGGGTTTGATCTGTTATCCAATATGGCTGCAATGGCAGTCATCTTGAAAATCTTATTACTACATTGCCTGGATGGAATGGTCAGATCAGCATGGAGTTTTGCATAAAGACTTCTTAATTGGTCCCAAATAAAAATGGTCACAGTCTGACATCTAATATGACAACCATCTTTAAAATATTGTTATGGCCACTCATCCTAAATGAAAAGTTATATCAACACTGAGTTTTCATTACAAGAGCTCTTCTTGTATTTAATTGGTCCTAAATGAAAGTGAAGTAGATCTGACATCCAGTATGGCTGTCTTGAAAATATTGTTACTCGAGAAGAATGGATACTTATATTGATATTGGGTTTTCACCAAAAGACTCCATACGATGTATCTAGATTGTCCTAAATGAAAATGGTGATCTTTCTGTACCTGCTTCAATATCTGTTTTTTTTCTTTACCTACCCTAATCGTCAACATTGTCTAGACTTACTCTATGATACTATTTGTGTTTGGAATTAATAGATGTTGAACAAGTAGAAATCAAATTTTCAAATTTTGTGACATTGCAATTGAAAAATCTGTTTGATACCAGGTGTAGGAAGTATATCAATGTGAAAACTACTTTCCACAGTTACTGTAGGTCTCTAAGATATTTTTCTCATGTTGCTTTTAGCTGGCAGAGGCCAAGGTGAAGGAGGTTGATGAGGAGGAGGATGACAGTTTAAAACAGCAGGAGGACAAAATGAGGAATGAGATTATTGCCAAGCATCAAGAGTTGCTGAAATTGAAACAACAGACAATTGACCTAGAGTTGATAGCTGCCAAACAAAAGCTGAAGAAAAATATGGTATGCCACTGCATAGTGCTACAAATAAATATCCTCTTGCATTAAATTTTTGCTATTTGCACTAGAAAAGATCATTAGAATCCTTCATATCCATTTGAAAAAGATTCCACCAAAGAGTCAGAATTTTGCATCAGACACAGAATGTCTGACAGACAATGATGATGTCAAGGGTGGAAACTTCCAAACTTACACTGATGGATAATGAAGGATTATTTATCTCACATTCCTGAACCAAGTCAATATAGCATTTTGTGGATAGTAATATAAATGTAAAACGTCCTTTGTAAATTTTCCCACCTTAAGATATTTCATAAAGTGTTAGGTTTATGCTGAAGAACTGACGGAGAACTTTAAATGACATTTAAAGACAATAGTTCTCAAAGAACAGTGGTTGCTAAGATAATGACAGTATGCTGTCTGAAATGCATATTGCGGATAGCTGACAGTCTTGAAAAGTGCTTGAATTTGTGGTGGGCTCTAAAATATGACTGGAATTGAACATATAATTCTTTCTGATAATGTGGATTATTTAACAAAGTTGGATCCTGTAATTAATTTAAGGACAGTATGGTGTAAGTTCCAAGAAAATCATGATGCTTTAAGCAGGTTTTCCACTCGTAAGGCATGCCTTAGTATGGAAGTTGTATGCTAAGACATGTGATTATTATGTGAAATAAGGTATACCATATTATTGTATGCTAAGACATATGTGATTATTATGTGAAATAAGGTATACCATATTGTTGTATGCTGAGACATGTGATTATTATGTCAGATAAGGTATACCATATTATTGTATGCTAAGACATATGTGATTATTATGTGAAATAAGGTATACCATATTGTTGTATGCTGAGACATGTGATTATTATGTCAAATAAGGTATACCATATTATTGTATACTAAGACATATGTGATTATTATGACAAATAAGGTATACCATATTGTTGTATGCTGAGAGTCATGTGATTATTGTGTCAATTAAGGTATACCATATTGTTGTATGCTAAGGCATATGCAATTATTATGTCAAATAATGTAAACCATATTGTTGTGTGCTAAGGTATATATAATTATTATGTCTAATATGGTATAACATATTGTTGTATGCTGAGACATGTGGCTATTATGTCAAATAAGGTATACTATATTGTTGTATACTAAGACATGTGATTATTGTGTCAGTTAAGGTATACCATATTGTTGTATGCTAAGGCATATGTCATTATTATGTCAAATAAGTTATACCATATTGTTGTATGTTAAGACATATGTGATTTTTATGCCAAAAAAGGTATACCATATTGCATTTTATTATGGTTGTAAAAATAGACCAATATAAATGTACGTAATAGACATAGTATACTTAAATTATTGCTTTTATAATTTTCAGTCTTGTCAGCCACAGATTAGCATGATTCGACTTGAAGAAGCAGGACCACCACCAGTTTCTCTCACCCTAACTACCTCACAGACTGGTCAGCCTATAAACATGGATTGCAGAATGGCACGAGATCCACATGTGGCTAGAGATAAACATAGACCAACCAAACAAGATGGTGTACTAACAATTAATACTCCAGAGTCAGTGCCATACAGTACAGATCCGCTAATGGATATCAGTGGTCAGCAGCCCAATGCTAGTCATGTTGGCAGAATACTCATGAAGAGAGAACTGGATGACTTAGACTCACATGCAAGAGAAGATGAGACCCCATTCAAAAAAATTAAACTTGAGATACCTACCATCTCCATGAAAGGAGCCAATATTGTGTCCAATATTTTGGATGATGTAAGGTAATATATTGATAAATGTTACCATAGTAGGGAATTAGGTTATTGCTGAGTTGTGATACATGAAATTAGTGATATGGCCATTTCATACTATATACATGTATCTTGAACTGAGATTTTTGGCTGTTGATTGTCAATTGTTACTTTTCATAAAGTACGTGGAGAAAAATTCTGCAACTTTGCATACAGTTTCATTGCTAGGTGTAGTTGGTCCTAAATAAAAATGGTGCCCCAGTTCCAGTCATTGCAACCATCTTAAAATTCTTGTTATCGTTGCTCTTCCTGTCCTGATGATATCACCAAAGCACTTAAATATAACTTCTAAATGAAAGTGGTACTGATGTAATTAACATCCAGAAGGAGTGCCATTATCCATGACGCAGCCAACCTGAGCTATCCTGTGTTTGCAAGAAATCTTGTGGCTATTCTTGTTCATTTTGTATTGCTACCCTTCTTCAAAGAATGATGGCATTGGCATTGGATTTTTGCTAAAATACATCTGGCATGTTTGTGATTGTTCCTAATTGAAATGTCTGTTACTTTGTAAGCGAGATTGAAAACCAAACCTAGTTACTTGACCATGATGACAGACATTACTGCTTGCATTCTTCTTTTCTGAACTACAGTGACTTGTATATAAAATTTTTAATCTATATCATTGTTGATTGTCGGCATTCTGACATTGATTTAGTTAAATATCTCAACTCCGGTTTTATTTGTACTGGCTTATGAGCATTATAGCACAAACAAACATTGATTTTTTATTAAATCCATTTCACGAAGATATCTTAAAAATATGTTAAATGATGCTGGATTCTCATACTTTCAAGGGATGTCACCAAAAGACTTCTAAGAGTGTCTAGTTTGGCCTAAATGAAAACAGTGCTGATCTTACATTCAATATGGCTGACATAGTAACTAATTTCAAAAACCTATTGCTCAAAAATGTCAGAGATGATTTCTGAAGAATACATCATTTAAGGGGGTACTGACACAGTCATGAAATAGTGTTTGTTTCCTCCTTTCCTTTGTTTTAAAAGTAATTACAATAGCATGGCTTGCTTAGTAGATTTTGTTATGCTAGATATCATCATAAATTAAACCATTTAAAGTTCAGAATTTTTTGGTGCAAAAATCCAATATATTATAAAAAGGAAGTGATCCATTTATTTGGAGGGGGAACCAAGAATTTCTTTATCAAATGTATAGAAATTTGTATCACATAGTTTTGATGTTGCAATGAATGTACTAAGAGAATAATTGGCATAATCATGTTTGAAAAGCCTTTGAATTATAAATTTGTGTTGCAGTGACCTGTTTGGAAGGGAGGACCAAGACTACAGAAATTGGCACACACACCGCTCCACCAGTGATGCTGACAAAATCGACAGTCTCCTGTTGCAGAGCTCAAACAGCAAAAGATGTGACAAGTTTAAGGAAAGTCATTCAGAGGATTATTCTTATGATATAAAATTGAAAAACCAGCAGCATCAGGAGGCTCTGGACAAAGAAAATAGATCACACATGAGTACCACAGATTTTCAAGATGGAATAGTGCCCAAAAAAGATGCCTCTTTCATTCTGCATGGGGCTCAAAATTTCCTGCCAGTTGTCGATAGAAACTTAGGCAGACATGGATCCTTTGGTGTTAGAGATTGGCCTGATCTTCAACCAAACAGACACTTGGAGGAAATGGGATTCCCTCCTGGCAAGAGCCTCCACCAATGCTTGGACTTTTATGAGAGAGGTACTGATCCGAGGGGATCACTTCATGACCTCAATGAGAGAGATCCACGAATGCCTAGCAAGAGAGGATTTCTTCTTGATCTGCCACCTGCTCAAAGAGGACAACCAGAGAAAATGGATCCATGTGAAGATTTGATGGTTTGGCCTGGAGCAAAACAGGTCCTATTTGATGATAGAAGGGGATTTGATGATTTGCCCAGTTATAGAACGAGTTCACATGATGTCAGGAGAGCACCAGTGCAAGAAAAACCTGGAGAAAGAGGTGTCCTACCATATGGACCATATTATATGCCAGGCAGGAAGAGTCCACCATTTGAAAGAAATGGAAATCACCCATCCCATGGCATGCTCTGCAGAAATGGTTTACCACAGTCACATGGTGGGATGGCAGATAGGCAGCAGAGAAGGGGTTCACCACCTCAAAATCCTGGCACATTTGGTAGGAATGGATCATATTTGATGAGACCTCCAGGGTCACAGCCTCTAAATGGCCCACAATTTAGGCCACCCAGTCTGGACAGTATTCAGCCACATCTTGGGCCACATATACCTCAAGGAATGTTCCATGCTCAAGGACCACTTGCACCAAACAGCATGTTACCTCAATACTATCCCTGTTTACAACCAGGACCAGGCAACCTTCGAGGACCACATGTCATGCCTCAAACATCAGCAGCAATGGGTCCTGCTATGCAGGGTTCACTGTCCCTCATAGGTCCCAGATCAGTACAACCTAGTTTTTTGGGTCTGGGTCCAAGACTCACAACATCACCACTGCAACAAATATGGCCACAGTTATCACCCCAGGCTTCTTTACCAGTATTGGTGCCACCTGGTAAGTCAATTAGTCACTTAATCACCAGCAACTTGCTTATTTTAAATACCTTATTAACAAAGACACCTTTCAGCAGGATGTAAGAAATTGTTGATAAAAGAATAAGTTATCTTTAATGAGTGATTATTTCACAGGTCTTTTTAAATAAAGGTGAAACATTTCAGTTCTGCAAACAACAATGACCAAAACATTAAATTATTTCACTAATGGCATAAGAAATGGGCCCAAATCATGGATTCTACCTGTGAGATAACAATGGACATGAAGGCAATATTTATGCACTGTGTGATATACATTGGTATTATAAATGGCATAATTTCATAATCAATTATTACAGATTAGATAACTAATATTTAAACAACATGACAGACACTGTACTCCTTTATTATCCCCAAACTAAAGGTTGGGGGTGGGGAGGAACTAAGTAATAGTAATGTCTGTTGCTATGTGTCTCTATTGAGTTTGAGATGAAATGGTTTATTTTAGCTTTCTTTTGCTGCGATTGTGTTACTCAGACCATAGGTATAAACAGAAACACCCTGATTTGGGGTCTGTTAGGTCCAAGGTCACTGAAAGAGGTAAAAGATACACTTAAATGTATGCATACAGCTGACATGGACCCGGTTGTTCAACCCTTTCCCTATAGACGTTATACATAGATATGTAGAGGTAAAAGATACCTTAAATTTAGGCATACAGCTGTCATGGACCCTGGGGCTCATCCCTTTCCCTGTAGACATTATACATAGAAAGGTAGAGGTAAAAGATACCTTAAATTTAGGCATACAGCTGTCATGGACCCTGGGGCTCAACCCTTTCCCTATAAACATTATACATAGAAAGGTAGAGGTAAAAGATACCTTAAATTTAGGCATACAGCTGTCATGGACCCTGAGGTTCAACCCTTTCTCTATAGACGTTATACACAGAAATGTAGAGGTAAAAGATACCTTAAATTTATGCATACAGCTGACACGAACCCTGGGGCTCAACCCTTTCCCTATAGACGTTATACATAGAAATGCAGAGGTAAAAGATACCTTAAATTTAGGCATACAGCTGTCATGAACCCTGGGGTTCAACCCTTTCCCTATAGACTTGGTACATGGGTGATAACCTGGAAATGTATTGATCCTTCTGAAATGGTGATAAAATGCATCCAGTTATCATGAACCCATAAAATATGATTTATCATTCTTCTTTCAGCTGTCAATCCCATCCCTGCCCAACCCACTGTTGATGTATCCAACTTGTTCAGCAAACTTGTAGCAGTGGGTATTCTGACCTCTACCTCCAGTAAAGAACCTGTGAAGACGGAGATGTCAACAAAGACAGAGATGAAGGAGGAACTAAGCATCACTGTCACTAAACAAATGGTGAGTTTATAAGTAAAAAGCACTGTTAGAAAGGTAATGTTCTGTGCATTACAAGATCTATGTAGAGCACAAAATATTGGTTTTCTTAATTGTTTTTTATAAGTTTATTAGTAAAGTACCAATTTCTTTTAAACGAAAAAAATGGTATGTGAAGGTTTGAAATTTTTGGTTTAACATTATTAGATAATTAGCATTGGAGAGGCAACTCTGAAGGTTATGAAAAACAGTATTTTGATGTCTGTCCTATAATTTTAGAGTCGCCTCTAGAGGTATTGATAAACTATTTTTTATGTCCATATTATATTCTTTGGTGAAGACATATACTGTTACCTGCATCTATCTGTCTCAATTAGTATTGTCCATGTCTGTTTCAATTAGTGTTGTCCATGTATGTCTCAGTTAGTGTTGTCTATGCCTGTTTCAATTAGTGTTACCTGTGTCAGACTATCTAGTTAGAGGGATCCATGTCTGTCCATCCTTGTGGTTATATCTTGTCACATCCTATTCTACAGCAACTTTATGATATTTTTCTTTCCTGAGACTGTTTTACTCCAATGCTGAAAAGGGATCAGTTGAGTTAATCATTTCCTCCAGCTATTGTGGCAGTCCCAAGGGCATCAGTTCTTTTTATATTTATTGCAAATATGGCATGAATATTTATATATGCATCTGATGGCTCCAATATTGGTTTCAATACACCTGTTGGCTATAATACACCCGTAGCTCTTTTTGAAGTTTGATTTTATAATTTTATTTTCTTACTTTCAGGAGAAAGAAAATGTTCTTGAAGTTCCAGACATGACAGACCTGAATGTGGCCAAGTTAAAAAAGTAAGCACAGCATGAATTTTAATGTTATTATTAAAAGAAAAGCTGCTAGTGCAAAACAATGAATGAGGTTCTTTTTCATATGGACAATCTCTTCACTTTACATTTTCGTAAGTATTGTGGACATTATTACCTTTAAACTTACGAAACTTAAGAATTAATGCACTTTTTGAGCTTTTGAGAACTTGAAAAATGGGACAGATGAAGGGTCAAAGTTGGTATAATTAGACATGGCAAAATCAGAAATGAGTTTTATTACTTATGCAAGTTACACGTAATAATTTCCAATGGCTTCATTTCCATAATACTATAGGAGCTTCATTTTGTGATCTATAATAGTTTGGCTCCCAAGTTTAATCTGCTGAAATGTACTGTATATACTCATTTGTAAGTCAAACCAATCTGCAGACAACAAAGATCCTGCTCTGTCATAGCATAATGCTCCTGCAGATCAGGGTCCATATTGTTCGTTCTACTAATTACTCCTCACAAATTGCACAGACCCAGATCTTCTGGTGCATTATGTGATGGCAGATCTGCATCTGTGCAGTTTGCAGTTGGACTCAACTTATAAGTGAGTATTTATGGTAGTACCTCACTCTTCCAAGTCACCTGATAAATTCACATTGTTAACTGTTTTATTACAGATATCATAAGGGAGTTATAGAACAACTATATATTGGTAACCAGTGCTCATCCTGTGGTATACGATTTGCCCAGAATGAATCAGAGAAGTATCGAAAACACCAGGACTGGCATTTTCAAGAGAACAAGAACAAGAAAGTCAAACCATTCCAAAACTGTTACATGGGATTGCAAGTAAGATTTATTTAATGACTTTGATGACTATATTTTTGCCTTGCTAGCATTTAGAAGTTTGTATGATAAAGATATAATTTTTGGACATCAATGGCATTATTATAAGCAAAGTTATAATAAGTAATTAAGAATTTAAAAGTCATGTAAATTCAACATCATTTGCTGGACTTAAATAAAACTTTAGTAAATTATTATTGCACTTTCACTGATGCAGTTTAGAATTTTGCTACAGTGTTACCTAAACTTGGAGTAATCCGAGTACCCTAAAGTATATTTTCTAAAACCCGTGCTAACAGGGTACCATTTATGTTTGCATCTCAAGTAGGCATATTTTGTAATATTAAAGCTTTATTTGTATTTAGTGCTTCAAGCTAAGGGATAAAACTCAAATTTTAATCCTGTGGAATCTGTGGATTTCCCCTCTTAACATAGTTTGCTGCTTAATTGTAGTATTTCAAAATACAGAATCATTTAAGTAGAACTGTTAGTCAAAGGTTATTGCTTAAATATTTTTTCTTGAAATATTTTATGATACTTTTAATCAGTTGATCTGTTAAGAGTTAATGAGGAGAAAAGATTTAAAACATTTCTAATTCTGATCTTGGTACTTGCTTCTGATCTTCAAAAGGAACATCTTCATCAAAATCGTAAATGTTATGTTCATCCCTTTGATCGAATTTGATTGTAATATTACCTGAACATCTCAAGTCATCAGTATCCTCAGTACTTTGATCTTTTCTTCTTTATTTATTCCAAGAATTTTCTCAAAAGCGAATCAGATATATTGATCTCTTCAGTGTTAAATATTCAAAATTGAATGTTCTTTTCTGACTATGTGAGTGACAGATACAAAATACAAAATGTATTCATCTTCATGAAATAATGTGTAACTTTTCATGTTCTACAGGAGTGGTGTCAATCTGAAGGAGTAGGAAATATGGAAGGGACAGGTGAGTAAACAAATTGGTCAGAATAAATAAACATCCTCATTCTTTTAGTTTGTCCTTGGGAACAGCACTAAATTTCCTTGGCATAATTTTTTTTAACGATTTTAGAAGCAAACCAAAAACCAACAATTTTCCTATTCATCCAGTACCTTGCACAGGAATTCATTATCAAAATAAAGTTTTGTTCTGCCTTCCTTATTTAGTTTCTAGCAGTACTTTATTGTTGGACTTCTTTATATAAAAAAATAGGATGCAGTCTTATGTTGATGAGGACTGAAATGAGTTTCATTTCCAGCATATCACATTATCATTTAGAAGAGTTAAGGCCCCTTATTTCCTCTTCTTCTGACTTCCTTTTTAGCATCATAACTTTAGAAAGGATTGTTGGATTTTAACCAAATTTGGCATGTAGCTGCTTTATGATAAAGCCTTGGTTTTGGGGTTGGAGGGTATTAAGTAGATCACTGCCAGTGGCATAATATTTATTCTTTTCTGCCAAATATAATTTGTATTGAATAGTTGCAAATATTATTGTCTTGCTAAAATTATTAACAAAGTATAGATCCCCTGACTTTTTGATCAGTATTATATCAAAGGAAGCAGATGAAATTTAAGTAAAGGATATAAAATAGTTACCTCTTGATAAAAAGAGTTGAAAATGCTTTTAAAAGGAAGTCTTCAGAAAATAATTCCTCAAATGTTTCAAAAGTTAATATAAATTCTCTAATGACGTAAGAATAACAACATAAATAGTATAAATCAATACGAGTTGCAATATCTCAGGATATATGTTCTACCATCTGTACTGATGTTATATAGTATTGCTTGAACCCTTCAAACTCTCAGTGTTTCCAGTACTTTGATTATTTACAGTGTTCTGTATCATCATTTAGTTATGTCCTCTGACTGCCTGCCATACCGGCATTGTTTTCTGCAGCATTACTTTTCCTTGATTGTTGGATATCAAAAAATTTAGTATGCAACTTTATATTGATGAGATCTTGAGTGAATTTAATTTTCAGTATTTCCTATCATCGCATAGAAGAATTATGGACCTTAACTGCCTGTTCTCCTGATTTGCATTCTGCATCATTACTTTACCAAAGATTGTTAGATTTTAACTAAGTTTGGCATACAGTTTTATGTTGATCAGCTTTTGAATGGTTCGATATTGTAATTGAGAAGAATCATGGTCACTGAGTACCTGTAATTATACCTGTAATTATACCTGCATAATAACTTTTGTAAAGAATGTGTGATTTGAAGTATCATGCACCATTGATGAGACCTGGAATGAGTTGGATTCCCAAGATTCCAGTTGATCATTTAGATGAGTTATGGCCTCTAAATGCCCATTTTCTTTGATTTTCCAGCATAACCCCTTCTTTGATTTTGCAGCACAACTCCGCTCTTTAAGCCCATGCCATGCAAATTGTAGTAAGTGGGTCCCTTTGCAATAGCTTTAGTTTTGATGAGAAATTTGAATCCTGATTGTTATTTACATCAATGCACACTGTTTTCTTTTCAGCTCGCAGCGAAATCTTTGAGAAGATGCTGGCAGCTAACCAAGCCCCTGCACAAACTCTGTTTAAGGTACCAAAGGGTGTCTCGGTTATCAAGTGTCCTCGTGCCTCAGGGAATAGTAAAAATGATGTAAGTTTACCATTTTTAAGAATTTTGTATATAAATAAAAGTAAATAGTTTGAAGGTTATTTAAAATTCTCAGTCTTAGCAAGTTACACCTAAATTGGCTTAAAATTGGTTTGGGGAGGGAATGCTGCATTTTTAGGTTTGTGTATGATATATGTATTACAGCTTTACTTGTATTATAGCCTCAAGAACTCTGATATTGATTTATTTATATTAAATTGACTTGAACTATGTGGCAGATTGTAAAAAAGAAGTTATCAATACTCACAACGTTTATTGGTCATGAAACTTCCAGCTTAAACAGTTGACATTTCCATTCGGATTTAGGTTAGAAACACAAATTAGAATCTTAAAGGCTTGATTTAGTTTGAATTTTCATACTCAAATATTTCAAGAATGTTATCCATATCAGATTAGAGTTTCCATTTATATATTATTTATTAATGATTGTGTTTGATCTGTTTAAATCAGTATGCCTATCATTATGCAAGAATTTATGAAGGTCAGATGTGTAGTCAGTGTAGCACAAAGTTTAGTTAACTTAGCTATGCAAAAGATTACATTATAAGATTAACATTATAAAGCCAGGTCCAGTTTTTTTTCTACCGTTACACTCACTCATATTATTATATTACAGCTATGTGAGATGTGCCATGAGCCATTTGAGCAGTACTGGAATGATAATCAAGATGAGTGGCAATTGCAGGATGCCATACAGATCAACAACAAAAATTTCCATCCTATTTGCTATGAAGATTATGGCGAGGTTAGATATTTTAGGCTTATGCTGATTTTTTCTTTTTTTATTGCCAGTCATCTCTCATGGATTAAAACTGGTCTGCTAGTCTGAAGCTAGTTAATATCCTGGCAGACCAGTACTTTCATATTTACCGTAGACTGTAATCTACTTAACTTCAGTTGTCACCGGTCAGCTAATGAAGAAGGACTAGTGAATATTTGGCAGGACTAGTAAATTTCTGAAGCTACTAGTCCTTCTGGCAACAGAGAAATGTATGGTGAATTCTAGGCCTGTGTATATTTATTTTTAAGCAAACAAAGACAAAAGTCTACAGAAATTAGAAACTTTAATGATTTGAATGATGACTATATGTATCGTTTTATTTTCTCAAATTTAGCATGCAACTTTATATTGATGATATCTTGAATTTAATTTTCAGTATTTCCTATCATCACATAGAAGAATTATGGACCTTAACTGCCTGTTCTCCTGATTTGCATTCTGCATCATTCTTTACCAAAGATTGTTAGATTTTAACTAAGTTTGGCAAACAGCTTTATGTTGATCAGTTTTGGAATGGTTCCACGTTGTAATTGAGAAGAATCATGGTCACTGAGTACCTGTAATTATACCTGTAATTATACCTGTAGAATAACTTTATCTATAATGCTAGACTTCTTTCCCCCTCCCCCCTTTTACTAATTCTCCTAGCATTGTTTATTTTTATCTCTTGTCATCACAGACCAGAAAATCTTGTAGGATAGACTGTTGTGCATGTTTGTTATTGCAACTCCTCCTAACTCAAAGATTGCCATGAAACTTTGAACACACATAATTCATCCCATGGTATAGTTGGTCCTAAATGAAAATGGTGCAACTTACAAATGTATTGGTACTAATCAAGTTATCGCCACTACTCCATGTGGAAAAAAAATCTTATCTCTATACCTTCTGAATGGATGGTCATATTTACAATTACATGATACTATCATTTAATCTTTTCATTGCTTGATATGTTATACATTATGTCTGTCACTGATCCAGCTATCTTTGATTTTTATAAAAAATTTAGCAAAGTCAGTGTAATACAAATTTTCACATGCAGAAAATTACACTCACTAGTATTATTTTATTACAGATGTGTGACAGGTGCCATGAACCATTTGAGCAGTACTTCAGTGAGGATCAGAAAGAGTGGCTATTGCGGGATGCCATACGGGTCAATGATAAAACTTACCATCCTACTTGCTACTAGGATCATACACATACGAAAAGTATTTGAGCAGTACTTCAGTGAGAATCAAACAGAGTGGCTATTGCGGGATGCCATACGGGCCAACAATAAAACTAACCATCCTACTTGCTACTAGGATCATACACATACGAAAAGTATTTGAGCAGTACTTCAGTGAGAATCAAACAGAGTGGCTATTGCGGGATGCCATACGGGTCAACAATAAAACTAACCATCCTACTTGCTACTAGGATCATACACATACGAAAAGTATTTGAGCAGTACTTGAATGAGGATCAGAAAGAGTGGCTATTGTGGGATGCCATATGGGTCAACGATAAAACTTACCATCCTACTTGCTACTAGGATCATACCCGTACAAAAAGTATGGGCGTATCGCGTTTGTTCAGGAGGTGTATAAGAAGCATATACTGCTGTGCTGAGAATGATTGAAAGACCCAGAAAAAAACTGAAGTCATCTGTACGTTGACTGGCCCTAATAACCATATCAACATGATCAGAAGTGTGAACTTCCTACTGCTGGATCAGGGCATGGAAACTGAATTCTGCCCTTTGATATGAAACAGAATCTGCTTCTTCTTGAGAACACGAAGATTAATTTACCGACGTGACATTTGATTTGTCGTTGAGCATTTTCCACCAAGTCTTTCACCGTACATGCTTTGATAGGCAATTGAGCCATTCTTTTAATTTATGCAGGATCATGCACAGTATCAAGACATTTGTAATGATTGGATCAAGCACAGTATCAAGACATTTGTAATGATTGGACCCTGGGACAAATTAATAAATCCTATATTTTAATATATATACTGAGATATTATTGAATGGATTATGCAGCTTGCTGTGTAACGCTATATTTCTGTATACTGAGATGTTAATTATTAAAGGGTGCTTACTGATCTGTCTAATGCTGTATCTCTTAGTCTTTTCTTTACAAAACACAACAGTTTGCGAGACTTTGTCGGCATGCTCGTCTTTGCTCTTATTTGTCAGTACTATCAATCTGCATGCAATAGAATGGGTGCCACATCTTTCATATTAACATTCGCCAGGCATCGCACTATTAAAGAAGAACTGCAAAAATAATGATTTTATATGCGCACAATTAATGACACTGAGTAATGTTTTGCCAAAAGAAAACAATTTATAACATTTTATATTCACTTGGAGCCATGTTACAGTGTGTGCTCAGATTAACTGAGCTGAGGGTATGCACTAAATATCACACAGTGAAAAAATAATTTTTGGGATATGTTATGTAGTTTTGGAGGGAAACTTTCATTCTTTTGTGGAAAATGTAATGATTTAATGATTTTGTCAAGTTCCCAAATTAAAAGAAATTCCTCGATATCTTCAAAACGGTTTCAAGGACAAGTGCAGTTGGCCGTGAATAATTAGTATGAAAGTGTAATTTTATTTTGGGTCAGTCAGTTGATAATTAATGGTATGAGCTATATAGCCAGCATATGTGTGGTGGTACATTAAATACCATATGTAAAGGAATGAGAATCGCTGATTGCCTAAAAATAATTACCGAAGAAAATTAACCCAATTTTGAGGAAGAAACCTAACTTAAAACCATTTCTATTTTATCTTTGTTGGTGCAAATGTACAGTGGATGTAAATGGGTTGATTTTATCGGGCTGGATTTTTATAGTGACCACATACAAGGGAATATTTATCAAAAGGGGGGCAACGAGCATATAATTATCATCGTTTAAAGAATTTCTATTGAAACAATCATTCAGAAGAGGTAAGTGTGATTTGCCAATTGTACCACTAATGCATATCAATTTGGCTAAATATTAACATTATGGCCTGTGGGACATGAACTAGATATCTGTGCCCATATTGATACTTGAAAAAGATGT
This sequence comes from Sinohyriopsis cumingii, assembly GCA_028554795.2. Classification (NCBI taxonomy): domain Eukaryota; kingdom Metazoa; phylum Mollusca; class Bivalvia; order Unionida; family Unionidae; genus Sinohyriopsis; species Sinohyriopsis cumingii. Next base: position 60,359,664 of record CM068825.1, read on the forward strand.
TGACTCAAGACATTGATACATGGGAATGATGCGTCCCCTGTTGGTTAGAATTCATTTAATGCTGGAATAAACTCCTCCCGGAGTATCTAGTTTACAGGAGGTGCATTTAATGAGGCAGTACATTGAGATAACCTAAACAAGACTTGTTAAAGAAACATAATAATTTATAGTTCATGTAAAATTAAAAGAAAAAAAGTTGGAGTTATCAATTTCAGACAAGTGCAAAGACCCCAAAGTACCATCTTTATTGAAATAACCTTTTTGGCACCCTTCTCATAAAGCAAATGTAATAAAAGTTGTTGGAATTAGTTGAAATGATAACTTACAAATTAATCTATAATTTGATCTTGCCCACCATTCTGATTCCAAATCTATGCACCAGAAAATTATGAAGGCATGTCTCATTTTTTGCATAAGGATATCTTAAGACATCACATTTTGTTATAGTAGGACCCCCTGAGGCCATGTACGGGCATTTAGTATAATCAAATTCTGAAAAATGACACCCATTACTAAAGTAATCAGTCTTGAAGGCAAACACATCCAAAATCAATTTACTACAGGATTTTCAGAGCAAGATTTCGAATTCATGAATTTTTCCCTTTTGTCTTCAAATGAAACATTGAAATCTTCAACCATCATCGTTATTATTTCATTAACAAATAGATCATCAGTAACGAGATGCATAACCAAATGGATACACAAACAAGTGTAATCATGGTATGACTGTCATTTTACATGGGCAGAAATCAACTTTTTGGTTATCATTCAAGTTAAAAAGCCATTCATTAATAAACAATTTCATATTTCTAAATACATTTCACGAACACTTTGTTTTGACATCAACACAAAGTCATATTCTGTTAGGCACACATTTAATTTTAATAATGGGAAAATGAATCACAATGTGTAACAGTTTTCGCTTTGATATAATATTGTTATCTATCTATCATTATCTCCACTACAAAAACAATATTTCAATATTTGACCATACTAATTAAAATTGGTTTGTCAACTGTCTTTGGCACAAGCACCTCCTTTGCAAAAAGTATTTGTACCTAAAAGTCATGGCCACACATGCTATGAAAATTTAATTCCTTAACTGATATTGTATCTTTAATGTCAATGTCTGGAAATACTCTTTCAAGATGTCAATTTTGGGGACACCATACAAAATATTTGTAAAAAATCACAATATTGTCTGTCAGAAATAACTTCATTTCTATTTAATAATACATGATTGCAGTTCAATTTCACTATTCTGTCTTCCGATATATATATACTTCCTGTTTTATTTTGTATTTCGTGCTAATGTTGCAATTAATTTCCAGTATAATCTATGTATCATACTGATGAAGTAAATATCCTTATCAATGGCTAAATCAAGGTTTTTATCTTGAATATATAATAATAACATTAATAATGAGGACTTTGTATAGCACCTAATCTTTAGAAGCTCTAAGCACTTTACAACATTAGACAACACTTACAAGATGAAAAACATATATAATGGTATGATTACAAACACAAACACCATGAAATTAGAATACATAAAAAAACATGCTGAAAATATTTAAGGTAGAAAACATTATTAGGTCTTTAAGTTTGTTCTTGCGATGTGGTGGAGAAGTTTTAAGGTTTATAAGGGAAGCAAAATGGCAGTAGAAGATGCACTGACATTGCATTGTATGTCTTTGCTGTTGGCCATATGAAATTAAATATTAATGATTTGCTTTTAATTTGAACAATAACTAAATGATTGATTTCAGCCCATCTAAAATGAAAGTCATTCTCTGTTTCTACTGGTTTGTGTATCCATTTGGTTATGCATCTATTTATTGCTAATCAATTTGTTTATATAAGAACAAACAAAGATGGTTGAAGATTTCAAAGTTGTTTCAATTGAAGAAAAATGAGAAAAACCATGAATTTGGTATTGTACAGTTGACATGCCTAACAGAATGTGATTTATTAGGATATCCCTATACACAAAATGAGATATACATTCATAATTTTCTGGATAGAACACTGTTGTTAGGTGCCATTTTGCATGGCTAGGGAATCAAAATGGCAGAAATGGAAATGCAAAGATTTCATGACAAGAAAACAAAAGATAGTACAAACTGGATTAATGTCGCTGTGATGTCATATTTAAAGTAGAGTTTGTTGAAAACAATTCCATCTACCCTGTTATTTTTGATAAACTTGACATGTTCTATCTTTGAGCAAGTTTAGCATTTGGCCATGTTTGAAAAGTCCATAGCAGTCACCATTTTTCATCTGGAAGATTTTTGATGGTGTTAAAGGTGTAGAGGAATCAACAATCAGATTTGAATATCTTTTATAGCAACAATTAATATTTAATTTAAATTGAGTAAATACACCTACATTAACACATTAACACATTGACATATACTTTATGCACCAAGTGCTCCATTAGAAATAGAAATTTGTAATAAATTTTTACTGAATCTTGTGGGATATAAATTCCTGTATCATCACACAATGAAAATTTTCCACTAGTCACTCTGAACAAATTTTTAAAATCATTTTATGTCCAGACAAGTTGACCAGCTATAGTGTATTAGTAGTTTTCAAGCAACAGATTTCTCACATAATGTTAGCTGTTTCAAATGCCATCTGTACTCTACAGTGTTTTGTGTACATTTACACGATGAATCTGAGTAATACAATTCTTTCTTATTGCAGGGTAACATAGTATGATACTGTGTACCTATAGTGTTAGAAAAATAATAGTGGTAGATAAAATTTATAAGGAAAAAAAATGACACTGTCTTTTCAAATTCTTGTGATTTAATTAAATACAGTTCTAAATGACAATTACTAATTTTGTGGGCCTCGTATTAATTATAATAAAAATGAAAATTGTATTAACTTAGATTTTTGGAATAGACTACTTTTCAAATGACATTTTAAAGTTGTCGAGTCAAAATATAGAACTATCAGTCATTAATTTATTTTGAGGAATATATTATCGTCTTAAAAGCATGAAGACCACTATTTCAATGCAAATATTTCAAAATAGTTTATAATGTTATGTTCATTAAAAAATTACTGCAAATTTTTCAAGAAGACATTGTATATCTTAGGCATTTTTAAAAGACCTTTTACTTCCCTTTATATTGGTGTATGATTAATGAATGTAATTTGAGTTATAGAGTATGCAGATTGGCCTTACTTCATATGTTGGCCTATTAAAAAACTGCTTGCTCCACTTGGTCATTTCTCTTCCTGGATTTCAAAAGTAAATTGTAAGAAAAGAGCTGGTAACTTTTTGTACTTTTATATATGTTGTAATTCATTCATTACACTTTCAGAAGCTGGTATTGACTAATATGGGAGATAAAAAAAATTTCCTATAGCAATAACTGCTAAAAAGTGTAGTTTACACTAATTCAGGCTGATTTTTTGAGCACTTAGGAGCAATAATTTTGGTTAGCAGTGGTCTTTGATGATTTACAGTTTCTACAAGTACAACAAGCTAAGAAATTTCAGCAACAGTGCATGAATTTAAGGCACAAAAAATATGTGTGTTTCTGGATGGAAGACTGTCCTTTTTTCTCATTGCCAACCTTAGCACTTTTTCCCTTATCTCATTGCCAACCTTACCACTTTTTTTTCCCCCATGGTTAACCCACCCCAAAAATAGTGTAGTAGGAAATATGTTGTTTTTTTTTACCTGACATAAAAGTATGCCAACATTCCTTTCATTGTGCATGTTGCAAATGCAAACAGCTCCACCTTACACATGTCCAAGTCTCATAAATACATAATATCTCTCTGTAGTGTGCCCCCCCCCCCATACATATTATTTGCACCAGGGTATGGTTTGGTATCATTCAGCAAGTTGGATGTAAAGATATATATATATTTATTACTTATAATTGAGATGTGGCTGGGCTACATTATATACAAAAAAAATTCCATGATGGCTGAGAATATATATATTCTCAATCATTGTGGACATTTTTTTGCATATAATAATAATAATAACAATAATAATGAGGACTTTGTATAGCGTCTAATCTTTAGAAGCTCTAAACACTTTACAACATTAGACAACACCTATAACAAAACATACATAATGATATGATTACAAAAAACAAACACCATGAAATTAGAAAACAAAAAACATCCTGAAAATATTTAAGGTAGGCAACATAATAGGCTAGTTTTAAGAGCACTCTTGAATGGGATCACTGTGCATTTGTGTCTAAGTTCAGTGGGCAATTCATTCCATGTTGCTGGGCCCTGGTATGCAAAAGAACTTTGTTCATATGACTTCCTTTTCATAGTGGGAATAATGAGTATATAATTGTCAGAAGAGGAGCATAAGTATCTGCTGGCACTGTGTACACATGGGTGATGTCGGATAGGTATGTTGGACTAGAGTCCGTCAGTGAAACGTTTCACAGAGAACAAATTTTGTGTTTGATTCTGAATTGAATGGATAGCCAATCTAGGTTACAGAGCAGTGGGGAGGTGTGCTCTGATCATGGTACTCTAATGATGATCTGAACAGCTGTGTTTTGAACTTTCTGAAGCTTCGGAAGTAGATATTGAGATGAACCAGACAGAATTGAATTACAATAGTCCAGTCTTGAAGGTACTAATGACCACATGTTTTAGTGGCATCAGCTGAAAGATATTTGTGAATGGAGCTGATGTGTCTCAGCTTAAAGTATGCAGCCTTGCATATGTTCACAACATGTTGGTGCAATGTGAGAGTACTGTCCAGAGTAATACCTAGGTTTCATACCGACTATGTGAATTTAATGTTGGTGTTGCTGATATTATTGTTTGAGGTAAAGGATGTGGATGATACAGTCTTTGTGTTGTGATCAGAATGGCCTCAGTTTTATCATCATTCATCTGCAGCTTGTTACATGTCATCCATGATTTCACATCAGAAATGCACCTCTCTATACCTTGGATGGTAGCATCAACTTCAGCTGGGTGGCTAGATTTGTATATTTGCGTGTTGTCAGCGTACAATTGGTGACACACTGGATGATGATCTATGACACTTGAGAGTGGCTGAGTGTATAGAATGAAGAGAACAGGTCCAAGAACAAACCCCTGTGGAACACCACAACATAGAGCAACTGGGCTGGAGTGTATTCCAGTTGTGGACACAATTTGTGTCCTGTTGACCAAGTAGGACTTGAACCACAGTAAGGCTGTATCATGAATGCCAAATACATGCTGGAGAAGGTGAAGTAATATATCATGGTCTGTTGTGTCAAATGCTGCAGACAAGTCAAGGAGGGTGAGGACTGTAATCTTTCTGCCATCCAAAGCAGCGAGAATGTCATTAACTACTTTTAGAAGTGTAGTTTCAGTACTGTGGCAAGGGCGATATGCAGATTGTACATTGCTAAAAAGTCTGTTTGAATTCAGATGAGGAACAAGATGGGATAGAACAACCTTTTCTAAGATTTTTTATACAAATGGGAGATTAGAAACTGGGCAGAAGTTCTTTAAATCGTTATGGTCGAGTGTTGGTTTCTTCAGCAGACGCTTTACAATGGCAGTTTTGAAAAATGATGGGAATTCCCCGGATGAGAGAGAGGTATTAATAACATCACTTAGTGAAGGCAGTCTAAGCACCAAAGCAGCGGTGAAGTTGAACTTAGCCCAGCCACATGTTAGTTATAAGTAATGAATGAATATTATTGTAGTCTTTCTGTTGTCATTTTATTCTAATTAAAATGGACTTTTTCTGCATGTAAACTTCTTCCAGGATTGCACAGGTTATAGCATCCTTGTGGATACAAATTTTGAATTATTTTCTTCATCTCCATCCTGTGTTTTCCTTCAAAAGTAACACTTTCGAAGTTACCTACTGCTTCTTTTGTTGAAAGAAAACTGAAACCCCACTTGTAGTGTAACTGAGTCTTGATTGAATTGATGTACTGATATGTAAGCATAAAGAAAAACTGATACACTAATTATACTGATGATCTTTAGGACTGAATAATGAAGTACCATGTATTCATGTATTTATTATTGGAATAAATTTTCATGTTTTTTGTCAAAGATGCAATAAAAAAGTATATAAATTTGTGGATTGGGGTAGGAATCCTATCATTTCCTTAGATGGATTGTTGTTTGTCATGTCTTCATATTTTTTTTTTAGTATCAGTAACAACTATAAAATCAGTGCAGACTAGTACCAAACCAAATATATTTACTTTTCTTAATTTGGTTTTCTGATCTGGATGAAGAAGAATGTCAACAAAGATGAAATGAATGTCTTGATGACATGATGGATCTTGAGAGACAGTTCACGGACCTTAAAGAACAGTAAGTGGAAAGCTTTCTTTAGTCCTGTGTCATCTGTGCTTTTTCTGGTTACTTTTTTATTTTACTCATGTGCAGATCTTTCTGAAACAAAGAATCAGCCATCTTGCATCAGACAAGTTGATTTTCTCATGAATTCTCGTGGAGAAGAAGGCAACAGATGCGACTTAATCCATCGATGTGATCATGCATCTTTTTAACAATTTATTCCGCACACATGAAACATCCATAATGTTACCAATTTATGGTCATAAACTAAGTAACAGAAAGAAACAAACCCAAAAAGTTTAGAAAAATTAGTCAATAATTTATTTATGTTCAGAGTGAAACTTTAAGAGTATCATGGAGATTTTAACCTTTAAATCAAGTAGAGAAATTTAATATAGAATGTATCGAGGACAGTTCTGGGAATTTCATACAAACCTTCGTGGGAACTAATTGTAGTAGTAAATCTTGGATGGAATGCGGTTAATAGTAAGCAGGGAATAAAAACACATCCAGGTGGACGGACATGAGTAGGAACTAAGTGGGTTTGGAAATTGTGGATGGAATATGGTTAAGCAAGGGGAAACAAATACATCCAAGTGGGTGGGCATAAGAAGGAACTATGTGGGGTAGGAACGTAATTATCAGTAAGCAAGGAATAAAGGTATCTCCAGGTGGGTGGGCATAAGTAGGAACTAAGTGGGGTAGGAATGTGATTATCAGTAAGCAAGAAATAAAGGCATCTCCAGGTGGGTGGGCATAAGTAGGAACTATGTAGGGTAGGAACGTAATTATCAGTAAGCAAGAAATAAAGGCATCTCCAGGTGGGTGGGCATAAGTAGGAACTAAGTGGGGTAGGAATGTGATTATCAGTAAGCAAGAAATAAAGGCATCTCCAGGTGGGTGGGCATAAGTAGGAACTAAGTGGGGTAGGAACGTAATTATCAGTAAGCAAGGAATAAAGGCATCTCCAGGTGGGTGGGCATAAGTAGGAACTATGTGGGGTAGGAATGTGATTATCAGTAAGCAAGGAATATACTCATCTCCAGCTGGGAGGTCATGAGTAGGAACTGAGTGGGATAAGAAATAGTGGATGGAATGTGGTTATCAGTAAGCAGGGAATAAAAGCATCTCCAGGTGGGTGGGCACGAGCTGGAACTAAGTGGGGTAGGAATGTGATTATCAGTAAGCAGGGAATAATAGCATCTCCAGGTGGGTGGGCATGATAGTTATAGCTATGGTTACGTGACCAAAATAAAAATCTTACATCTACATACAATACATGTAGTTGATTAAAATGTTCTGCAACAAACCCTGTAATTTTTAATAATCCTTCTCAAAATATCTTCTTTTCATCTTAATGAACTTTGATAAAAACTTTCATAGTAACCCGGTGATTGCATCCCTTAGTTCTTCTTTGCTTTCATAATGGTTTTTCCATCCAGAAGTTGCAACGAGCTAAATTTGGATTGTATCATAGATGATTGCCAAAGATTTTGTAAGTTCTGCATTGCATACTTGTGTGTATGTGTTATGCTCAGGCAAAATAAAGGCACACCAAGTTGATATGGGTACTTTTTGTGGGTAGCTTTATGTAGATTGCATAGTATAGCCCATTCACTGAGGTGTTCTCTGCTACCATTTGGATCCGAATGATTCCTTGTATGCTGAACACATAATGCATATAACTTTTCCAGAAGATTTAGAAAGACACTTTTATAGGCAATGTCGAACTTGTGTGCTTTCATACACTGCTTTGTTCTTTACTCTCAGGTTCAAGTTTTATGCAGGTTGTAGAACATACACTAATCATATTTAGGAAATTTATAACATTCTGCTTTTTACCTGTGTAATAAATCTCTGCAGATCTTTACCATAAACAGTTTGTTCCTTATTAAGCAACCTGGGCACCCACAGGCACAAACCATGTGTATGTCCAATTCCTTAGAATTTCCTCTGGACTTTTGTATGAGATGTCAGCTTTCTCCTTCTCAGACATTAACATGTCTTGTCTCATTCACTGCCGCAGAATGAACCATTATTTCTTTATTATAGAGTCGTCCTTGGACTGCCTTTTTTATCATCTTAAACATATACCATCCCTAAAAATTTCATGTGTCACAGATTTAAAATGAGCAGTGCTTTAGGGTCATAAACAGCAAGACAGTCAATTTTTATTGGTGTAAATGATTTTTATAATTTTGCAAAAAATTGTGTAATCACTCTCTGAAAATGGAAACATCTGCCATTTTACCACATCAACATATGGGATAAAGAAAATGGTGTCAATATGTTTGTGACATCATTTTTAAAAATATGACATCACATCCTAAATTGGGACATTTTCAATTATAGACAGCAATGTTTCATGACATTAGGTTGCTTTCTTTAGAAGGTAATTCATTTTTACTTGAGCTGTTTGATCAAACCTTACTACGAAAATAGGTAACATATTACAAAAATTGAATAAGCTCCTGATTTTATTATGAAGGGCAGGATCAGTGTATTTACTAGTTAATTAGGTGTGATTTTAAAAAGAATGCTATAACCAGTAAGTAGCATTTGGTATAAGATTTTGTTCTTTTGAGAATGAAGTATTACTTATTTGATTTTCATTTACGTCCTGGGCATCCATCCTTTTTTGGCTGGAGGCCAAAAACAAACCAAAAAATATTTTAGGTCACCAGTTGCATGAACAAGAACAGTTTAATAATTAAATATGAAAATGTATTTTTAAAAGGTCTTCCTACATGGCCACTGGCTGCACACTGTCAAGGATTGGGCCACATATGACACACAGGAGGCAGGTAGGACATGTCTGAGCTACATGATTGTAATAATTATTACTTGACAACTATCAAAAGGAGCCCCACTGTTTTTCTGATAGGCATATTCAGTGCCTTTCTATCCTTCATTAAATGTTGCTTTGAAGATGAATGAACACTAATCAAAATACAAATAAGGATAGACAAAAGTGGCCCTTTATTCATTTATATTTGGCTAGTGAGTACACACACTGCTGTGAGTGGTCTGTTCAATAAACAAAGACCTGCTTCATGCATTACCTTATGGTGATAATCATTGGAGAACAGCTACACAACAAGCCTAATCTTTGTGCACATGTTTATGCCACTTGTGGTAGTAAAAATTTTGAAATTAATTTGAACACATAAGAGCTGTTTTGAAAGAAATAAAAAGTAAATTTTGCAGCAGAAACAAAGGGCACGTTTTGGGGAAAAATCGGCTTAGTACAACACCACCCAGAAATAGTCTCACATTAGGCAGTCTCACTATAAAGAGTCACATTCTCTGGTTTCCACTGATAGCATTGTAATGAGGGAGTAACAGTATAAGCAGAATAGGAAAGTGGGGCATAGAGATATACTGCATAGCCAGACGGATACTTTTTATAATTTGTAAATTTTGAATATGTGCAGAACCCAGTAGAAATGTATAATGTATGTTTAGTATATGGGTTATTACTGGGGTGATCTGTTATTAATTACCTATTTTGAAGCAATCAGCAGTATTTGGCAATCATATTATTTTTAATTACAAGTAATTATAATTTAATCAGTAGCAAAATAATGAATATTACTCTACAATTACTTCATCAGCTTTTACATCAGAAAGTAATTTCTCTTTTACCAAATATAGCTTACATCACTAATAATAATAATAATAATATGTTACAAAAATTAGTCTCAAAAGGATATTCACTGTTCTTTCAAGCTAAAACTTATGTGAAGAAAGGGAGGCATGTTAAATGCTATTAACTGACTAAAAATTGTAGTAGTTTTCTCCCTTGGATAATTGATGCTAGTACATGTACTTGAAACTATAGAAATGCATTTATAAGGAAATAACCACAGTAATTCCTCAAATAGTGACAAACACAGAAAGGTTTAGAATAGTCTTATAAAAAGATTAAAGCAATCTGTTTATGATAGCAAAAAGCACCATACATTAGTGGCATTATCTCTGAGTTATAATCTTAGTCATACCCGAGTTTACAGAATAGTATTTACTTGCATGCTTGTCACCTGCTTAATCTTTGCAATGGAAAAGTGCCAGATTTGAGTATCCTTTTCATCTCTTGTGAGCTGAAATAAAAGTCTCTGTTTGGCTTGTGGTTTTATTGTATTTAAGTCATAAATTATGATGTATCAGTTCAAAATTCAATTTGTGATATTGCAATTGATTCACTAGTTGCGGAATTTCTTTATCTCTTCCCTGTCCTTAATCTGCGAAGCAAACAAATGCATTCATATGGAGATTTAAGTTCCTGAATTTGCCTTTCTGTTGTCAAAACTGGAAGAAAATATGACTGGCTAAACTTTTATAATTTTATCTCAAACATTTTTGATACACATTTGTGATTTTTTTTTAAAACCAGGTGTTTGCTATAAACAAATAGTTTCACATTTAACATGTGGTAGTAATACCGAGTTTGATATCTACAGCCTCTGGGAAATATTGAAAACTTAAATAAAATTGATGCAAACATAAGTATTCTTGGGTTATAATTAGTAACATTTTGTACTGTTCAAATGTCTGAATTAACCGTTTATTCATAAATTCACTTCTGTACAAAATAAGAAACTGTGGAGTTGTATCATAACCCTCCAATCTATGTTTTCAATATACTGATAGGAACATTACCTAAGGGAAGTAAATCTTCCAAGTATTTTTAAAAGTGGAATTTCTCATTTGAATAAAAATCCAATGTCAGAAGAGTCATAATAGTGCTGTCTGCAAGAAGAATCTGCATTTTTTTGAAAATGTAAAAATACATCCAGTCACTAATGTACAGTTTTTACTTTCATTATGTGTAATACATACACTGAAATATATATTTGTGATATTTTAGTGAAATGTGATTAAAAGTTGAATAATCAGTGTTTCATTGCATTCTAAAAAATGTTATGTGATTGAATTGATTGCTCTTCTATAACATGTTTAACTGTGATCAAGATTTTCACAGGCAAATGTAACTTAAGTGATTATATCTGAAAATGTGACAACAGTAAATTCATGGATACTGTAAAATCCTTGGCATGCTTAAAGTTTGTAAATTGTGAATTGTTCGAATGAAACGTTTCATCTGTGCTAATTCTATTGGTATTGTGTAACAATACGAAAATTGCTGTATATAAAAGTGAACAGTTTTACCATTTCTTTATATATAATAGTGTTCTCTCTTTTTTTAATGCCCTGCCTTAAAGAGTTCCCTCTCCTAATAATATATCTATTTTTGCACTGAACTTTTAACTAGCACACTGATGCCATTTTTCACTTACAAGGAGCCAGCTCTTGTATATGTAATAAGGTAACTTTTCATTACAGAAGATGGTGGCCTCATGAAAGGTTACCATTTGTGGTTGTCATGAACTGTATTGATGTCAAAGACCTGCAGTCAAGGTACCTTTACTTCCTTTACACCATCTCTGACAATAAAGTCTGATGTATTTTCATTTGCCAAAGTTGGTACCTGGGAAAAATTAGGTGTAGTATCAAAAAGGGTGTTTCTTTTGGTTTTCTTGGCCATGTTTACATAAAAAATTATGACTGTATGAATTGTTAAGATCATACGTGTGCTTGATTTATTGCATGTTTTGTTTAGTGTCCTTAACTGGAATGATACCATTGTCCGGAGAAAACTTAACTGGCAATGGTGCAGATATTTATCAACAACAAACAAGTAAATTTTGTTTAATATATTCAGGGAAAACATATGGGCAATACAAGAAACTTTTGGCGGAAATCATAAAATCAGATCTCTGCTTTCCTATGTGATGATCTGACAACTGCTTAGGTATCATGTTCTGGTGACCTTTGAATTAGCCAAAGGAGATGCAGCTTTCAAAAATGGGAAAGTGAATCAAAGTGTTTGTCAAACATTGATGCTCTTCAGACACACTGGTCAGTCTCCAAACATGGCAATATAAGACTTCATCTTAATGGCTGTAAAAATTAGCAATTATGATGTAATGTCGCCCTCTTATAAAGAGGGGTGGTTAATTGGGTTTGGGTGCGTTATCCAGAGGATGACCTCCCTTGTTATTATAGCCTGGCGGGAGTGAAAGAAGAATGGAATTCAACAGAGAACTGAGCGAGAATACTGGGAAGAAATAAACAATACGAGCCTCCTTTGACAAGAAAATAACAAATTTAATCAGGACAAATTAAAACGGTAATTCAAATTCAAGTTAGATTACATATGTAGAACTTAACAGGTGTTTCCAATTTGGATTTATTACATCATCATAACAAGAGGTAAAAGAGCGCAATGTCCCTTTATTCACTTTGACCGTATATCAACGTCTCCTAGTTCATCCTTCCTGAACTCTAGGTTCTCCCCTTCATGAACTTCCTGGACCCTTTATTCTGGTTGGTAGCTCAAATATTTACTTCTAAAGACCGTTTTAAGATACCCCAGTCAATTTTACTGGGTTGGAAATATTGTTCCTTTGAAGTTTACACTGACATGGGGGGAGATGAACGATGAAAGTTCAAAGTGACCTTTCACAAAGACTTCTCTTGCTTAACTGTGATAAGACTTTAATTGCTAAATGCATTCAACTTTAAAATTTCTGTAATTCAAAATTTGACACTTCACATATGGTAATAACATAGGTCACTAGAATGTGATCCCTATGTGGTCACTGTCATATCTTCACTTAGGACAGCGAAGATCTGATTTTAATTGGATCACTTTTAGAGGTACCATCGTTCTGTTTCTACAACAAACATAATGTTATCATTCTGTACCAAGCAGTTGACAAACTATGTAACTATGGACTATATCAAGAAAAATCAGATTCAAGTCAGGAGAAAAGCGGAATTCTGCTTTAAAATAGAGAAAAATCATGTCTGTAAATACCATTGCAATTTTCAGTGATGACCCAACAGCACAGTACAGACAAAAAGCAAACGTTTTTAGGCTTTTAAAAGAATTGCACAAGCTTGGTTTTTGTCACTCTTCTTGGAATTTCTCTGAGGCTGGTCATGGGAAAGGAATACGTGGTGGCTGTTGGTGGTGCCTTGAAAAGAAATGCAGACAGAAAAGTTAAATATGGACATGATATAACATCAGCAGAAATATTTGTGGACAGCATGAGAGATAGTGAGACAGACTGCAAAGTAATCACAGAAGAAGAAATTATGTCGGTAGACAAAGCTACGTTAAAAACAATCAAGGGCACAATGAAACTCCACCAAGTCATTACACATTCTCCAGGTGTAATTTTTATACAGTCAGCTGAATTTTAAAGACAGAAATGAATGCATTGGCCATGAACTGAATATGTTTATATTCACTGATGAAAAAGGTACCAAGAAGTCTAATTAAATGCAAATACTGCAAACAAAAGGGATGAAGTGAAATAAATGAAACAAATAACAGCAAGAAAGAACCAAAAGAGCCAAAATCAGCTGAGATTGATTATGAAAAATGTTTGAGAAAAATGAAAGTGTGTTGAAGCTTCAAAACTTTGAAAACGAAATGCAATGAAATTTCAAAACATCTCAGTGACTTTCAGATTAATCCAGGTTCAGTAAATATTACACAGTACAACACGGAAGTAGATGTTGATGCTTTAGGTGTGATACCTGAAGATGTTCCTGATAAAAGGATTCTATATCCTTGTCAGGTTAGAGAAGATGGAAAGTGTCTTCCCTCTACTGCAAGTGTTTATGCATATGGGAGAGTGGAGAAGACAACAGAAATGCAAGTACTAATAGTGGTGAACTTGTTTTGAACAATGCATTTTCTGTGAATGCCATTAGATACTACAGGTGTGAGAAATATTTTTCAGGAGGAGGTTTTATCAGTAATAACTGACAAGTCTTATATGGGCATTTGGCAGTTGCATGCACTAGCAAATGTTCTGAAAACACCAATCCATTCATTTTATCCTAAGTTAGGAAATCCTAATGTTAGAAAGGATCTGAATAGACTAATCATGCCAAAAACATATTATCGGTCATCACATCCAACTTATATACAATGGACCAGTACAAGAAATAACGAACTGAGAAAGGAACATTGGATTCCCAATAATTTCATTCCTGTTTTGCCCATTACATGTAAAAACAGACATGGAAACAAAGCATGAGGAGGAATATAGGGAGAATAAGAGGAAATAAGGCAGAAAATGTGAAGCAAGGTAAGATGGGTGAAGAAAAGTTCAAGGAGGATAAGACTATGGAAGAAATGTCTTATCTGGAAGAAAAGATTGACAAGATAGATCAAGAAATGCTGGAGGACTGTCAGACAGATGATGAAAAGATAGAGGAAAGGAAAGTAAATGATGAAAAGATGGAAAAAGGTAAGATGGGTGAAAAAACGTTCAAGAAAAACAAGACAGGTGAAGAAAAAGTGAAAGATACTAAGCCAGAAGCAAAACAGATAAAGAAATGTATGAAAATTGAAGAAAGTGAAGTGGAGTGTAATAAAGGTGAAGAAAATATGGAGGATGGCAAAATGAAAGAAAAGGTAGAAGATACCAAGACATGTATAAACCAGCTGGAAAAGGTAAAGGTGGTTGAAGAAAAAATGGAGGATAGTGATACAGGTGAAGAAAAGAAGGAAGAGGGTAATACAGGTGAAGAAAAGATGGAGGGTAATACAGGTGAAGAAAAGGAGGAAAGTATGACAGGTAATGCAAAGATGGATGGAGGCTGGTAAGATATGTGAAAAGAAGATGACAGAGTAAAATAGCTGAAACAAGATTAGAGGTTCAGGTGGATGAAATAAAGATGGAGAAGAATAGTCAGATGGGGACTGAAAAGATGAAGAGTTAAGACAGAGGAAGAAAAAAAGATGGAGGAGGATAAAGCATGTGAACAAAGGATGGAGGATAGAAAGATAGGTGATGGAAAGATGGAAGAGGCTCAGATAGGTGATAATGTGATGGAAATTACAGGCAAGAAAGTGGAAGGAAAGATCAGTAAGAATGTAGGTACATGGAAACATATAACTGAACCTGCTTTATATGTGGGTAAATCAAACCTGCCAACCCTGATGAGTCTGTCTCAGTAAGGCAGTTGATTTTTACCCATAAGTTTTACCAGTTTTCAGTAAGGTTTAACAGAATATCATAAACTGCTATTGTAAAGCTGGAAAACGTAATTAAAAGTTCAACGTGCAGCGACGATAAATATTATGTTCAACTGAAAAGTTTGTAAAGTACACGTAGACTTTGTTTACCACTAGTACAGTGCACAGATTTTAGTTCCAAACCCTATGCAGCTCAATAGGTTGTTGCTGTCTCTCAACTTGACGTAATTCCTGGAAATACTTTTTCCATTACACATGATGACGGCAATCATATTCCCTGCCAAAAGTCATACTCAAACTGGTACGTGATGTCCAGTAAACATAATTGTGTCCCTTCCAGCTTTTATTCACAAGAATCTAAAAATTCCTTTTTATTTTTCCTGTGCTGATTATTTACACTTTTCAAGAGGCTTATTTTCCCTTTCGTCTTGAACATGCATTACTTGCTTGGATGCCATTTAAAATAAATTATATGATAAACAGTTTGATGATGCAGATGCTTCACATGACAAAACAGGTGCAGTTTAAAGAGTCTGATGTATTGCTGTAAAGTTAGTCTGGTTCCCTGACCAATTTCACTACTCTGAATATGAAACCCAGATCCAAATGAAATGAAATTTTTTTCTGGACTTTTCATCAATGGTAATTTTTCTGTCGTTTTTGCTTTTATGCTGTAAGTCCATATTTTAATGGTAATTTTTGTAACAATTATGCCAAAATCATAAGAGTTGGCAGTTCTAGTAAATATGTCATTGTTAAATACTGTAAAAGAGGTTATCCAGGCTATGTTGAGGATGTTGAGGAGGAAAATCTCTGTGTTGAGTGCATGCACCAGGACGAGAGAAAAAAAAGATTCCTTTGTTTTGGCCAAGAAAAATTAAAGATAAATGCTGGTACAATTATGAAGATATTTTGGCCATTAGACATGAACCCCAACTAATAGAATGGTTCATCATCACATCATGAATTTGACAATGAAATATGGCAGTCCATAAATGTATTAAAATTAAAATAAAACTTGCAAAAACAGTTTATATGCTGCATGGATATATCATATATGGGATCTTACAAGAGTATTGTCAAGGTGTTTTGGGTGATCTAGGCTTACATTGGTTAGAGACAATGTAAATGCTGTTTTCCCCTGTGATGGCACATTTGTAATTTTCACCCTACATCCTTTTAATCAGTAGAAATATGTATACTAATAATAAACTTTACAATATGAACTAATTTACAGAATGGCAATCTATATTGATATGTTAAATCATTCCCATAACAATCTGTCCATCCTGTAACAGTTTTTTAAAATACCATACTGTAATTGTATAAAACAAGTTAACATTTCAGAATAGTAATACAGAAATATCAATATAAATATAAAGAATTTCATAATGATACACATTGGCTGAATTTGTATTTGAATAATTTTATGAAAGCTGAATGAAATGTCTAAACTGTCCTTCCTGTAACAAAATGTATCTCTCCTGTAAGATTTTTCCTTCCTGTAACAGTTGCTACTTTTGACTATAGATAGTTGAACACATCTACATGATGTGCATATCTGCGAGTACTTTTTTTATCCAAAATGTCCATATTTGTTACCGGCATAGCCTTGGAATGAAAGCAGATGTGATAAATAACATTTATGTTCCTACCCAAAAATAACGGGGTGTACGATTTACACTTACTGTAGTAAATGTTCATATTTTTTTTAAAGGACCCTTATCTGAGAAGAGTTTTATTTTCAGTACATGAAATACACTATCTGCAATTATTCCAATCATACCAATTATGATAAATATAAATATTTATGAATTTTGATTAAAAAATGTTATTGTGGGAAGGGCATTTTTAATTGTGAAGATGTTTAAACTGCATCAATGGATTATAAAAAAGGGGGGAGGGGAACAAGCTGTCAATGACGCATTTAGATTTTATTACTTATTGGAACATAATATGAATATACAGTGCATCTAGTCCTACTGGTAAGACCATGATGTTTTGGGCGTCAGGCACTTAACAAATCCAACATGTGCTGTCTTACATTGTCGGGCTAACAATGCATCCAAACTTCAAGAAAGATTGCATTGTGAGCACGTTTTTTTTGTTGTTCTAAGTTTTACTTTACCAAATAAATGTATACTTTAGTGTGATTCAAGAGTTAGATTTAGGCACAGGGGTTCGTTACAAAGAAAATCTGGAGTATCCGTCCTTGAATCAAGGGATGAGGGTTCTAACCTGTAACAATAGTGCTATATTGTTACAGGTTAGAACCCCCATCCCTTGATTCAAGGAAGGATACCCCAAATTTTCTGTGTAACGAACCCCTGTTGATTTAGGCATTCTTGGTATTGATTTAAAGTTCAGCAATGAGAAACAAAAATTGAGACTATATCGGAAATATAATTCTGAGTTCATATGCGTGTCGAATAATATTTACAAAGCATGTGATGGATAATGCCGAGGATATTCCAATTGCATGATATAGCCGAAGTGGTTCGAATAGTCTAACACAACATTCTAAGATCTTCGGCTATTTCTGCGTCGTATGAAAAGTGCTGGTAACATCGAAGCTGTACATGTTCCCTGTCTGTACATTTTCTACAAAACTAAAGCAAAGTCTATAATAAGGAAGGTTTGTGCAGTGTTCTCTTGGAATTTAAAATATATCAGTTTGCATAGATTTGATTGTCACGTTGCCAAATTATTATTGTATATGCTGTCAATATGATCATAAATTATCCTCCGTAAAGGGCACCCAAAGTTCACGGTCTCGTGATCGACAGGACGCATTTGTCTTGTTCAGTAAAGAATTTGTAATTGACGTTGCTGTTTAAAATGTGTGAAATCTGCAAGGGAGTAGTTGACTTGCTCACTACATTTAAAAAATCCCATGCTGAAAATAAAAATTCAAGAAAACATTCACATACAATTATGTGCATTATTGGGGGATTTAGTAGCCCCATTATGTGATATGTCAACCCCGATATTTATAATGGGAAGCTGATTCGGGATTTAGTAGAAACCTGAATGCGTGTTATAAACTGTCTACTATAATACAAAATTACTGTAACAATATATATATATAAAATTGTGAGAGCTAAACAATATAATAAATAAAAATGCATGTGGTTCTTGATCATGCTACCTCATAATGACACTGCAGTGTGTAGTCCTACAATGTGCATAACACATCAACCCAGATATTTATGTTTTGGGTGTTGCCGAGGTCTTACTGCGCAAATACTGGTATTATGTAGCATGTTCCAGTGTCGATTAACATCAGAACATTAAGTCAGATTTTCAGGAATATCTCAGCTTGGCAGCCCCTATTGGCTGGAATGCAAAGGAAGCCAGAAATACCAAAATCTGTTAAAAGGATGATAAGAATCTTGAACAAAAAGAAGCTAACTAAACACTTAAATTTTTCAGTACTAATATTTTTTTATTTCTTTCATTAAAGAAGTAACTTCAACTTAACCCAATTTGATCATTTCCAGCTTCCATCACTGCCCATACGAAATTTTCCACATGGATTGGATATGGAATCCATATGTATTTTTACAGAAATATCCATATGGACATTTTTATTCTATAGCTGAACCGTTCTTATGGATTTTACTTTTAGTGTATCCATATGGAAATGTGATGGATTCCCAGGCCGAGTCATACCAGAGACTTACAAAAATGGTACTAACAGCTGCCTCGCTTGGCGCACAGCATTAAGATGTTAGTGTTAGAACTGGTCAGCCTGGTGTCACGATAATGTGACTGGGTGGGACATCATGCTACATGTTTGCGGTATGATGCCCCAGTGCTAGACATCACTATAAACTGTCACACTGCAGACATCGTAGCAATATGACTGGAAAATTGTTAAAACTAAGTTAAAAATCCAAGTCACAGACACACACACACTTAAGACATTATTGGGAATCAGTGATAAATATTCACAATAATTTTTAACATGGATTATTTTGAAAGACATTATCAAATAAGATTTAGGTTTTCCTTGTCCTCATTTTCTTTCTTGCATACAGCATCTAATCCATGATGGCATGACTTAAGTCTTTTTCATTTCACTGAAAAGTTTGGTGAGATTTCACTATTTTGACCAAAACTTTCATTGAAATTGTGGTGAGATCTCACTAAAATTTCACTGAAATAATGGTGAGGTTTCAAAAAAATTTGACTAAAATGTTTGTGAGATTTCACTAAAATTTTGATCATTATTTAGTATTTTACTGAAGTTTCAGTAATTTTTCACACATTTCAGTGGTTTGAAATTAATAATGGATATGAATTAAACAGGACTTTATTAACCAAAGTGATATTAGGTGTGCATGAAAAAAATATATACAGATGTTGTAGTTATATAACATCCAAAGCAAGAGATATGGGACTTAATGATAATAATAATGAGGACTTTGTATAGTGCCTAATCTTTAGAAGCTTAAGCGCTTTACAACATTAGACAACACCTATAAGATAAAAAACATATATAATAATATGATTACAAAAACAAACACCATATTATATATTATATATTCATCCTTCCACATCAGCTAAACTGATATATACTTGTACTCTCTCACCAGTATTTCTATTTGAATCAGATAGTTTAAGTTATTAATTCTTCAGAGAGTATTTTCCATGATGCTATAATACATGAGCCTGCTTTCCATATGGAAAAAAGTGCTTATGGATTAAAGTTGCAACTTTATTCCATATGGAATTTTCACTTGCTTTGAAGTACTTATGGAATTGATATAGAATAAATTGTCTGATTCCATAAGTTTTTCAGTCCATATCTCTTCCATATGGATTCCTGAAGTATTCCATACAGAATCCATGAGAAATTTCTGTATGGGTTTTCAGCCACCTGAAATGTAGGCCAACGAAACTTGAAAACGGACACATTTGCTTGTGTGAGAATTTGAATTTATTAGAAGAAAAGACATCAGAGTAAGTAAAGTCTGACTAAATCATTATTACTTTAATTTGTAGAAAAGTGTTATGGGCTGCCAAGTGTGTGAGATATTCCTGAAAATTTGACTTTCATCACAATGTTAGTCAACATCAAAACACTCCGCACAGTGCCATTATTTAGGCAGTAAAACCTCAACATCCAAAACACGAATATCAGGGTCGAGGTCTTACATTGTAGGACTATGCAGTGTGCAGCATCAACCTTTGCAAAAGACTTTTTTTGTGACCATACTAAAAACAAATGTTGAAGAGTCAGCACCATACATGATTAATATTTGTGGTAAAGATTTCCATTGTTTGGTTATTGTTTGAAGGAAAATAAATTATTGCAGTTTTTTCATAGTGTTTCTTCATGTATATTCGTGTCGATTTCTACTAGTTAATTTTTGTTTGATAAAATTGTAGCAGATTATGTCTACTTCATTTCTTTTTTAACATTTGTAACAACTATTAATCTCTTTTCCAGTCAGCATTGCTTTGATGGTTTCCAAGATCACTAATTCAATATTGTGTGATACTCCTTGTGGTATAATCATAATTGGATTAACAAACATGGCTGCCTACTATTGGATTTGCTTAATGTCATCCAAAGTACCTGGGAATGGGGGGTCCAAAGCATTAGAAGCTTATTTTAAGTAGGTCTAACTAAACCCTTGAAAGCTAATTCTTTTTTCTTTTTTGGGGCAAGATGAGATGTTTCATTGTAAAATGTCCAAAATTCAGTCATTCTGGTGCATAATTGAATTTGAATGTTCCACTGCCCACATGTACTTGTTAAATCATTATACTTTCCATGGTTGCCATGGAGTATATTGCCTTATAATAAAATACATGATACAAATAATTTTGCTACCAATGCAAGGTGGATCATTATTGTTCCACAATGCTACTGTTAAAATGAAGACTTCAAAACTTTGGGATATGATCAAAGGTTATACACGGTTATAGAATTTGGGTCCATGTCTGTATTGCAGAGCTAAGGGGAGGGGTGGTGATATTAATTATTGGGATATTTCTGTCATTTGCAGACTGCAAGTTAGATTCAGTTTCTTGTGGATTTGTATATAGTATACTCACACCATGTTTCTGCCCCACTTTAAATGTGATATGATTTTATTGCTGCTATCTACTGTTATAATCAGAGAGCACTGTACTTTATATTTGTTGTGACTTCATCTTTATAATAAATAATGTTTGAAAAGTAGATGTGACATGAAAATATTTATGCTTTCCGTTTGCTGTAGTTTGTTGGTAGGAATTGTATAACATAACTTTCTTGTTTCCATTGCAGAAGTGGTTTTAGAGAAGTTTGCAAAATGTCTGAAGGCGTGCGTAAAAGACATCCTGTGCAGACAGTTCAATTTGCTGCACATGATAGTCCAAAGGGGCCAACAAAGTCAATGAAGTAATCCTTATATTTTAGCATTTGGTTGTGTATTAATACCTCATTGTCACATTATTTATAGATAGACGACACTCATAAGTATCAGGTATCCCAAGATCATTGAATTTGCTGGACATGACCAACAGATTAAAGTTTTGCCTGGCACATACTGGAAGGAACTGGATGTTGATCATCAGAAATCTGAATATATCAGTTGTTTTTTATTTGTTCATCCATTAAAGTATTAGATAAACATCTTGGCAAAGTAACATTCAAGTGTAAATAGGATTATGCATTGTTTTCTTTATTAGAAAATTTGTAAATCAGACATTGCTGAGATTTGAACCAGTGTCTGCAGGTTATGGCATGCATCACCATGCATAGAGTATGAGTTAAAAAGTCTCAAACCTGTATGATAATACTTTTTCTCCTTATTTAAAACTTCATTCCATATTATCATGCATCTTGTTGTAGAATCCAGGGATAGATCTCTGTATGGTTTATAAGTGTAACTCACTATAATAACCTCTAAATACCATGATTTAGGAAGCGGGTATGACTGTGTACTCAGATGAAAATTACTTACTGTGTTGATAAGCAGGTGTGTCTGCTCCATATGAATGCCTGTGTCAGTGATTTTGCAGCATCCATTTTATGGAGGTGTGCATGGTCATGTGGGTTGGCATATTATGGGTGCATTTACCTAATGAACTTGGCTCAAATCTCCATAGAATACAAATTAAAAATTCTCAAATCTGTATGATGCTGTAATAAATTTGGAGTATGTGCATTTGGTGATAGTGCCCCGTTTTAAATAATTCTTAGATTTTTATGATTACTTGTCTGATTATTGGAATTCGGTGCAAAAGAGATATTCCTTTGCCCGAAATAATTAGCCAGTTACTAGGAGCAAATGTCATAGAGTAAAGTGTTAGTGAGTTTCCATGATGCCATGGTTCACTAGTAGTGGATTCAGGTCCAAACCAAATGAGTGTCCATGGAATAATAAAGTCCCTACTAAAATCTAGTGGTGTACATTGGTGGTGTGACTGCAATGGCAGTATTTATGGTAGGAAACCGGTAAATTACACAATGAAATCTAAAAGAAGGGACTCTGCAGATACCATTTATGTCGCCATGGTGGCAAATGTAGTGCAGTTATACTGTCGAAAAGTGCCTGGAAACCATAGTTTGACTGGCCTAAGATGGCATAGTTAAAATAGTTCCCTGTGTAAAGGGACAGTTGCATAGTTTCTATGGCGAGGACTGCTGGCAGTACGGAAACCTAATGAAGAAAGGCTGTGCGGTTGGTGGATATTTGGCAGGTTGTGAGATCTGTGGTCTTGAAATGATTAGAGTAAAATTTATGTATAGAATGGACATGTCAGGCTTTCTAATTTACAACTGAAGTTGTATGGAAGTCTTTGGAAATTTGGGGTAAACTTATGACTTCTAGCAGAAATCGCGTGAGGGTTTGATACCGCTCGGTCAAGTAAAGACCCTGGCTTGTAACAATACTATTATTTCCGTATATTTAAGTATTCACTTCATAATATCGCACATCCAGTTGAAGGTTCCAGATATAGCTCTTTCCAGTCAGGGTCTGTCTCTCACACACATACAGAAAGATGTATTGATATGTTGTTAAATGCAGATGACATGAGCCTGTATGTATTTCCTTACCCACAGGGACTTAACCTCAGGGTTATAACTGGATACCAACAAGAGTCCTGCCCAGTAACCACATATACACTTATAACAACCCTCCCCCCCAGATTTGGTTCATTTGTTAGTACTTGAAAACTGTCAAGATCCCCACTCCTTAAACCATATACAGAATATGAAAGAGAAATTACACATATGTAGCTAGCATAAGCCTTTTTATCAGATCCTCACTCTTAGGGACTTGGCCATGAGGCATACATTTGGGGAATGTAGAAAATGGGTAAACATATTTTGTTTGTATTTTCAGCTGGAAAAGAGCACTCTGTGTCAGCTTTGTTTCCTGCATAGTCACACTTCCACTCATCATTTGGCTGCTGCCATCACCAATAGAACCAGTTGCATTCAGGTAGAATATATATATATATATATATGAAAACTTTTTTAATCTAGTCTCACTTGGAACACCAACAATTCAGTCTTGTATTGAGGTGACTAGTATGAAGCAGCTTGATCAGTATAAGAATAGCCATATTGATACCAAGATGTGTTGCTAGCTTGCAGAGGAATCTTTGCAGATGTGCCAGCCATCCTGATTTTTTTAAAATTACAGTCAAACTAATGGTCACTTTTACTCAGCAGTCATTTGTTCACAGTGGCCATTCTGATGTCTCCTGGTAGATTTCCTATATAAATTTCCTGTATGTAGTGGTTGTCTGCCTTTCATTGTCAGCAGCCAGGTTTTTTCTAAGCAAACAATGGTTTCTCTCTGCCTTAAGTATCCAATGACTACAATGGCTGCTCAGTCTTTGCAAACTAAGTTTTACTTCATGAGGAAGGCATTGTTTAGATAAATACAGTACAGCTCACATGATTTTTTTTAAACACCAAACATCAGTCATGGTGAGGAACTTAATACACTCCACTTTCTCTCAATGATATAGTGATATATACCTAGAAATCACCACCAGACCTCATCAGGAATGTCATTGGCAATTGCACTGTGGAGGGGCTCATCAACATTACTAATTTACATTTGAACAGCCAATGAATGAAGACCACCCATGTATAGACTGAGACATCAAGAGTGATTTGCGATCCGATACCATTTCAGGAATCAGTGATCTTTATTTTGATCATATTTTTGGACGCTGAAAAAATATTTAAAAAGTCTTGTATACTCAGTACATTTAGAAAAGGTTGATCAAGTTCTTTTGCAGTGAGTTTATGCTCTTACTATATTCAAAGAAATCTTAACAGATGTATGCATTGACTTGACGAGAAGCACACATTGTTGAGCTTCTCTTGTACAGTGTAAATTTATTCCCCTGTTTGAACATGAAAAAAAATCCTCTGAGGGTATGTACATTTCAATTCCAGATGGCAGCTATTTAACAAAATTAATTTTAAAAATCCCAGAAAACACTGAATTTAAACTTAAGTGTAAATCATGTAATGGCCCAGTCACAAGGCTGGATATACATGTACACAACTATGAACGAGTTCAGTTCTGACTACATTTGTACTGTAAGGTACTGGCCATTTAATTGATTTTGCAATATCATTCTTTCTGATGGGGATATATTTTCTTTCATTCATCACAAGATAAATTTGTTTCAGTTTAAAAAAGAAACTGCATAGTGTCAGAGCAAGACATGATTTCAAGCATTACCCCTCACACACACCTTAGAAAATTGAATGGTCTCTACCCAATAAAGGCTTTACTCCAGTAGATATTTTGCAGAAATCAATGCATTGACAATTGTCAATACTGTCGTAAAATATATGCATTTGAAGATGTTAATTTCAGCATGGGAAAGGTGTATTTCCATCACACAAAGCCATCTGACTTGGCACGTTGTACTTGCCAGCTCCAGTTATAGTCCTTTCATGAACAACATAATTTTGATGATTGTTCTTAATTAATCTGTCCTCATTGTATTATTGTAATGAATAATATTATAAAAATTTGTCAAATCTTAGATGTTCAGAGAATATAATTTCCACCAGATTGAAGGAATGTTGCATGGATATCCCCATGTATCCAATTAATTGCATGTCTTTGTTATGGAAAATATAAAAACAAAATTTTTATCATCATGGACAAATTATAAATTATTGGAAAAGATTTGTCAGTAACCTAACTATAACATGGATCTAATTCTTAAAATTATTTTGATGCAGATATTAAAATATGCAGTTTCCTGTTTGTGACTGTTAGGGTGTTTGGCTCTTCCAACACAACAAAAAAGAAAGATATGTGCAAATTAATTTCTTTCAGTAGTATTTGGTGTGTTTCTGTATGTGGTATACTGATTTTCAGCTAGTTAATGTGACACAAACAAACACACATACTTGACTTTGGAACACAGAGTTTGCACCCACTGGCAGGAATATTCTTTCGTTCTTGTTCTCCCTTGAGGATATAATGTCTAGTACAGTATTAATTTTCTTACCACTTACGAACATTTCCAGATTTCAGTATATGTATGTGTAGATTTACAAATGAACAAATTTTTATATTTTAATTTAGAAGATTGGCTGTAAATATCAAACTTGAGATGCATTGAAAAAGTACATTTTAGTTAGCTTTAATAGTCATTTTAGCGTTATTTATAAAACTAACATTGGTGAAAAATTCTTGAAAGCATCATCAGAATCATGAAAAACTTTGACAGCAGAAATTTATTTTTTTCTTGTTGTGAACGATTAGACCATTAACTGTAGAAAGCTTGGCAGTCAAGGATTACTTAAACTATTACCAAAGCATGTACAAAATTTTGTTTTCTAATGTTAAATGCAGTTATTATGATAACACAGTTGTGATTTGGATTCCATATTTTATGAGAGATAAAAAAGATGAGGGTTGTCCTCTGTACTCAATGTGAGTAAAGTGGAAGACAGGGGATTGATTCCTAATTTCTCTCTCCTTAATGGTTATATGTACCTGTAAAATTCTCTGTACACAAAAATTGGATGTTTTTTATTGCTATCTTTCCCCTACCCTCTCTGTAGATAAAATGATGCATGTTAAATTTACATTTCTCTAACATGATGTAATAACTTTACACAAAAAGGACCTATCAATAAAAGTAATGCTATTTTCTTTATCATATCCTTTACCCATAAAGTGATAAAGTTCTATTTTCACTGAGTATTTAAATCACTGACATATACAGTTTGGTACAACAATGAATCGACCTGAGTGGAAACAATTTTATGGATATTATTTATCATGTTTTGTATGTAATACCATGACACATTTGATAAAAAGAAGTTTGATCTCTACATTTATCTCAGATTTGTTTAGTGGTTTTTACAGCATCCTGCAGAATCGTCAATTTCGACATAACAAAATCGAAAGAAATCGCTAGATCTATTTCGAGTGGAGAGAATATAACACGTTTCAAATGGAGAGAAATATCACATTTTAAATGGAGAGAATATAACACTAGTTTTGAGTGGAGAGAATATTACAATAGTTTTGAGTGGAGAGAATATAACACTTGTTTCAAGTGGAGAGAATATAACACTAGTTTCAAGTGGAGAGAATATGACACTAGTTTCTGATAAATCATCCAGCTAAACTGGATACTGTCAAGTTTTATAGACAATCTGACTGCTTGTAAAATTGTTTGAATTCTCAATGACCGTTAACTTGGTATCACATGGACAGCTGTCATATACCATATCAGCCAGTACCAGATAGATATTGACACACTGCTACACCTTACAAATGTACACATGTGATTTGGCATACTGCTGATGACCATCAAACCATTAAAGATTTACAGTACTGTGTACTGCTGCTACCAGTTCCTATACAGATGTCAAAGGGACTGACTGTATTTAGCACTTAATATATGAACAATGTCACTGTGAAACAAGTCTTTTGTGATGCAGGTTTCGTCATTGCACAATCAGGATACAGCCAACTAATTAGATGTGAATAAGTCAAAACGAATCCTGCAAGAGTCTCCTCGCAACAAATGAAAATTTTATACCTGCTGTTTTGATTAGTTTCCAAGTTCTTCCTGTCACTGGTTTTTCTTTACAAGAATCAAACATTGGAGTAGTGTTTGGGGTATACAGTTTGATTCACTAAAATACTCATGCAGTAAAAAGAACACTGATCACTGTTCACTTTACCCCAAGATTGTTGTTTATTGTCATTGCAACGGCAAAGAAAACAAACCTGCAGAAAAGCTGCTGTTATGCTTAGGTTACACTGGACAACAAATTTTTACAAAAGTCATGTTACTGAAATAAAATTAGTCAATTCTTATCAATTTTTATGTGCTGAACACGAATATGACAGTCAAATTGCAAAATTGGCTCTAGTTTTTTTGTAATCTGCAAGAAATTAATGTTTACATAACGAAATGCATTCCAATAGTAAAAGGTCAACTGTAATAGCCTACCTATAAAAAATCAAGTCATTGACTACATCTTAGATTTCTTCGCCTGTCTCTTGTACAGCTGTTCGGGAGCATCTCTGAGGAGTGTCCAGCAGTAGTCAGCCAGCATTGTAGTGGACCATTTTCCCTGGTATCTTTGTTCCATTGTTGCGATATCTTGATGAAAACGTTCGCCGTGTTCATCACTAACAATACCACAGTTGCTAGGAAAGAAATCCAAATGGGAATGAAGGAAGTGAATCTTTAGAGACATATTGCAGCCAAGTTTCTTATACTTCATCAACATGTCTTCTACTAGTTCCTTATAGTTTTCTGCCCTAACATTTCCGAGGAAGTTTGTAGAAACTAGGCGAAAAGCATTCCATGCTTGTTTCGCGTCACCTTCCAGCAAGTTGTTGAACCGGTCATCTTTGAAAAGCTCTCGAATCTGAGGACCCACAAAAACTCCCTCTTTAATCTTTGCTTCGCTGAGTCGAGGGAATTTTTCATGCAGGTATCGGAATGCTGGCAAAGTCCGGTCAATGGCTTTCACGAAGTTCTTCATCAAACCTAGTTTGATGTGAAGGGGTGGTAGCAAGATTTTCTGAGCCTCAACCAGAGCTGGGTGTTGGATATTCTTCTCTCCAATGGCTACATTCTGCCTGTGAGTCCATTCCTTCCTCATGTAGTGCATTTCCCTTGCTCGGCTATCCCACTCGCATAAGAAACACATGTATTTTGTATATCCTTGCTGCAGTCCCATTAAAAGGGCAACTACCTTCAAATCACCACAGAGGTGCCAGCTGTACTTGTTATACTCAATGGAATTCAGTAGCTGCCTTAAGTTATCGTATGTCTCTTTCATGTGGACAGCATACGCTACTGGAATAGATGGAAGAATGTTTCCATTGTGCAAAAGCACAGCCTTGAGACTCAGTTTCGAAGAGTCCACAAATAGTCTCCATTCTTGTGGGTCATGAGTGATTTTTAAAGCATTCATGAGGCCCTCAATATCGGAACAGAATATCAGATTACTTTCCTTTCTGAAGAAAGGCTCCAATTGCTGGTGGCGCTTTCGATATGCAGTAATTGTGACATCTTCTTCTAGAAGATTCCATTGTTGGAGTCTTGATCCTAGCAATTCTGCCTTGTTCTTTGATAAGTCCAAATCACGAATCAGGTCATTTAGTTCTTCCTGTGTTATTCTGTGTGGGGTTGATGATGCACCACAGTGAAAATCTGGATCACTGCATGCTGATGGACCAGGAGAAGAACAGGTCGACTCACCTTTGTCTTCGTCAGATGAATCAAGAGAATATTCTGCTGGAGGTTCTGGAATAGGAAGTCCCTCACCATGTGGAACTGGTCTCAATGCAGACAGAATGTTTGGGTAGACTATTCTCGACTTCTTTCGCTTCGTTATTCCGCCGGAAAGAGGAGGAACCAAGCAGAAGTAACAGTCATTTAGGTGGTTGCTTGGCTCTCTCCACACCATTGGGACTGCAAACGGCATTGATGACCTTTTGCAATTCAACCACTGTGAAAGCTGTGTTGTACATGTAGCACAGCATATATGCGGAGCCCAAGGCTTGTCTTGGTCACCAACCTTGCATCCGAAGTAAAGATGATATGCCTTCTTCACTTGAGAATTGATACTTTTCTTCTGGTTGGCAAATGTCACTTCCCCACAAATATAGCAAAAATTGTCCGCGGTATTAACACACTTTCGAGGCATTACTGTTCTTTATTGTACGTAAATGGATAAAATAATAAGTTTTATGTAACAGTAGCTTGAACTGTCTCGCACAACGTCTAAAATATTTTAAATGCTGAACCTATCTGATTGGGCTTTATATAGTACACTGCTTACGTCAGCTTCAGCAGCCGCCTGGCATTAGTATAATAGGCCTACACATGTATAGTACACTGCTGACGTCAACTTACTTCAGCAGCCGCATGGCATTAGTATTGCATTGCATCAGAAAATGATGCAATCAACTGTGGATGATGTGAGCATGATGGTATTATGCAATGTTACATCATTATTCCGGATGTTTCTGCAGTCCTACTGGAGAAATTTACACAGTGAAACATAGAAAATGAGGTATATGAATATCTTCAAAACGAGAGCCAATACAAATTTTTCACGGTTATATTCGTGTTCGGCACACCAAAATACTACAGATTAGGGCCTTTTCAAGTCAGTAATGATTTCACTGTTGACCAGTGTTATCAGTTCACACGTGAAATTAACATGTCTATTGCAAAGAAAACAAACCAGGTTGATGGCTTTTGTTGAACTAGGTTATTAGTTTGCACATGGGCATTTATCTTGAAAAACTACACTTATCAAGAATGATTTTTTTTGTTTGTATTCTTTGAAAAAAGTTAATAAAAATAGTGCAGTATAATTTAAAGTGAAGATGCAAAATCTTAACTTACACACACACACCTGGGACTAGCATACATTTTATGTAGTGACCCAGATTATCAATTATTAGGTCTGTAAATGCTTCTTCTTTTCTTCATGACATATAGAAATTCAGTTTGAGAATGAACTTGACTTTGTCATCATCTTTATATTGCCGGAACAGTACATTTTCAATTAGTCTTAGGAATGATTTTTGTTTTTGTATGTTCATGCACTGACCATGAGAACCTCACTATAATCCTGTGAATGGATATCAGAAGAAATCGTACATTACGCCAGTGAGAACTCATGCATGGGGTAATGATCCGAGCTTGTGCAATTTTGTTTCACTTCAGTCTATCATGAATGCAGTTTTGTTATAAAATTTGTTGATGTTTATCGTTCATTATCACACAGCTAATGGCCTAGTGGTTAGAGTGTCTGCCTCAGATGCAGAAGGTCGCATGTTCAAACCATGGCCTAGTCATACCAAAGACTTATAAAAATTGTACTAACAGCTGCCTCGCTCAGCATTAAGGGGTTAGTGTTAGGATGGGTCAGGCTGGTGTCGGGATAATGTGACTGGGTGGGACATGATGCTACATGTCTACAGCATGATGCTCCAGTTCTAGACATCACTATAAACTGTCAGACTGCAGACATCATAGTGATATGACCAAACTTTTTTTGAAGTGATGTTAAAAATCCAAATCACACACTCTTTCATTATCATTCTTTTCACTTCATTTAGTGGAATGTCACTGCCTTTAATATAATAATTAACAAAGTATATTGTGTGAACTGCAACAGAAATAATTAAATAAATTCATCTGTACATTCTGGTAATGTAGTACAGAGGAACAAATAACAAGATTCATTATGCAAAATGTAGTATTAATACAGTTTGTAAGGCATTTTCATCCTGTTAATATTATCTAAAATTTTATTTGGCATTATGTCTATTATATTTGCTTCATTAGAACTTGGAAATGTTTATTATCAGCTATATTATTACATTTTTTCAGTATCAGAAAGTAAGGAAAGTTCTCCCAAAAGAGATAACAATGTAAATAAATTGGTGCCTATCTCACTCTTGTTAACCTCATAGAGTATATATGCAGAGATTATACACAGTCAACCATGCCCATTTTATTGAAACCACTGCATTGATCATATGCGACTACTTCTTGAGAAGCATAATGTGCAGAGCTATTATCCACAAGCCATCACGGCAACTCCATCAGGCTGCGGGTGATTCTTAATACTTTTTACTCTCTCCACCCCCATCATGATGTGGGTTTTTAAAAAATCATGAGCTGTACTGTATTGTGTGAATCACTGTGCAGACATTTCTCATCTTGCTTGTACTCCATACTCCAGTAATGTTGACAGTGTAACTCAAAGGTGTCAATATGTCGGATTCAAAAGCCAGGCAGTTTTTATAAATAGGTTAAAGAATCCAAGCAATTAGTTTGCTCAAATCTGTGAAAGGCTGTCAGGTTATTAAAAAAGAAATGGAGATAGACTTTTGTGCCAGTGTGGCAGATATAGATTGATATCTTCATCTATTTGCCTCTGAATTAAATTACAGTTGTCTCTGAAGAAAATATTTGTCTTTGAGAAGAGATACAAATTACATGATGAAATTTTGGAAAATCAAACTCTGTTTTCGTAGAATATTGTGAAAAGCTATTTTTTTAATATGGACACAGATAGTGAGAAACATACTTTTATGCCAGTATGAAAGTTTGTCAATGTAATAAACATACTAGAAAACAATAAACCAGTTGGTTAGGCTGGTAATAGGTGACAAATATTAGAGATGAAGAGAAAAAGAAGATGCAAATACTTCATGAGGAAAACAAATGTTTATCATCATTGTTTTGTACAAAATTTTGAAGGAATTCAGGGTTCTGGAACTACAAAAATAGATAAAACCATTATTCTCACTGGACCATTTGTTTTACTGCTTCCATGTATATATAGATTAGGAAGATGCAACATGGTCATATAAAAAGGTTGTTTGTTTTAACAGACCTATTATTCCTTCCAGACTTCTAAATTCATAAAAATTGGCTTTTTGGGGTGTGTAAAGTATAAAGATAAGAATTTTCATTACAAAACTAAATCAGGGCCTCATTGGACATGAAATGTATCTAAGGGAGATAACCATTGTGGGAGATTGCACTGTCTTTTATTTTAATTAAGAATGAACATAAGAATAAAAGTAAGCATCACTTGTTTGTTGATACGACATACATAATTGTGTTGATATGCAAGTGGGACATAGTATTTGGCAAACTCATGTCAGAATGATGATTTCTGTTAAACCCGTTTTATTGGAAACCGAGACATAGCAGTAACTTTTCCAGTTGTAGAGTTAGTTGTTGTTGTTGGGTTTAATGCCATTTTCAGCACACAATAGGCTATGCATGGCGGTCAGTATTAATAGTGGAGGAAAAACCCGGGAAAACCCTGGGAAGAACCACCGACCCACGAGAAGCTACTGGCAAGCTTTCTCACATACCCACATTGGCTGAATCCTAGACTCGAACCCACGCAGACAGAGGTGAGATGACAGTGATCCATAATGGAGAATGCTTTAGACCACTCTGCCACTCGTGGCCCCGTTAGAGTTAGTAGCTTCAATACTATTGATTATGATTAGCTTCATTTTTCAGTTGCATATATTTTCTAAATCTTTTGATGTATTCTATTCGTATTGGGATGAACCGTTATGAAGCAAAGACAGTTTGTTCTGTGACAATTTCACTTTCCCCTGTGACCTTGTAATAGTAACTGTCGTAGAAGATTTGCATTAAGGTTTTGATAAAGTTTTTTTTTGTTGCTTTCAATTCCTTAATCATTTGGTATTTCTGTTCTTATTGGGATGAACCATTGTGAATCAGTGTGTCAGTTCATTCTGTGATGCATGCATTTGCCCCTTGTTTAAATTGTGGTCAAGGTAATAAGGTTTATTACTTTTGGGAGGGCTTTGATTAAAGTTTTTCATATATGTGAAGGCTCAGTGTACAATCCAGCTTTCTATTGTTTATGAAGATTCTTTACTATGGGACCAGGTTAGTAAGAAAAAAGGTTTATTTAAAGATTCAGAAGAATTTTCCTGTACTAATGCGTATGGTATTTTACTTTCAGCATGCCTGAGCCCCCTAGCTTTGAAGGACCATTGGCCCCCAATGATCATTTGCAGAAGGCAGTCCGTTTGTATGAGAATAAAGTACTGGGACCAGAATCCCTTGTGGTTGATGGAGGTAGATCATTTTTGTTGTTTTCACATGGATTTTTTTAAAAAGTCAGCAAGGGCCAATAATAGACCATGACCTTTTAAAAACATGAAAATAAATCAGGCTGCATCATTTGTTGATCAATTATTTCCCTCAAAATTTGTTGTTTCCGAATACCCTCCCCCAAAATTATGATTGCAGAAGCCATCCTTTGCTGCTTGTCATTACCGGTAGCTACTTGGTACTAAAGGATAAATATGGAGGTACTGTCTCAACTTGTTTTCAACCCTGAAAATGGATCATCTGCAGCTGCTGTTGAACTTAAGTTATGTAAGAAATTGTCACTTGCATAAGTTTACTTCCTAGTAAAAGTTTCAGCGAGCATTACCTTTTCTTGAAACATGTTGTAAAACAATGCTCAGATTGACATAGTAGTAGTTTAATAGTTTACTTGCTCAAATAGATATTTTGGAGTAAGGAATCATTATTTTTCTGAGAAAAAAACCTAGTAGTGATGGTATGGAATACAGCAATGCATTGTTGTTGTTGTTGTTTAAGGTTAGGTTACATACCATTTTTTTAAAATAATATTATTATTTTGCACAGATCATTTGTACACTGGAACAGCAGATGGAAAGATTGTGGACATTCATAAAGGAACCGTTAGGACTGTAGCAAAGCTGGGGAAAGATCCTTGTGGTGAGTAAGATGTATAAGATGTAAAAGCCTTGTTCAGTTAAATCACGGAATATATTTTGTGACAAATCATTTGGGTTTTTTATAATTTGCTCTAAAGCATATTATGTTTTTTTTTGTCCATCTGTTATCAGTTTAATTTCCATACAATAATCTGAGTTCTCTACCATCCAGTTACCAGACTTTGTGTATGGTTTTTAATTGTGGTAAGAAATAAACATATTGATAACAGAGTCAAGAGGTCAAAAGTCAATGTCATTGTGACAGAAAGAGCAAAATAGTTTCTGCATAATAACATTTGTTCCACATCCCATATTAGGATCAATCTTTGTAGATGCCTTGCACTTGGGCTAAGAAGAAACCTATCAGTGTTGGGGTAAAAGTGGTCAAAGGTTGGGGTAAAAATGGTCAAAGGTCATGATCACTGTGACTGAATAAAAAAACATGGTTTTCACACAGCAACATTTGTTCTTCATGGAAGACCTCTACAAACTTGGTGGATGGCTTGCATTTGGTATGAGAAAAAGTCTGTTGATTTCTGGGTCAAAAGGTGAAGGTGATGGTTACTGACCAAAAGAAGAAACATGGTATCTGTATAATAGTTTAAGTTCTGGATCATTACTCCATGATTAAATTTTGTGGAGTCTTTGCAAATAAAGTGTTGAAGAGACCATTGTAGGGTCAAAAAGTCATTATATCTCAGAGAAAAACAGGTTTTGCAGAATAACTTGTTCGATAGTAAGATCCTTGCTCAGATTTTATGGATGGCTTTCACTTAAGGAATGGAAGAGGCCTGTTGATTTTGGAGGTCAAAATGTCGTCATGGCTGAAAGAAAAATGGGTTGTGCAGAATAACTTTTATTCTTGAGTATTGCCCCTGACCAAACTTTGTGGATGGCTTGCACTTTACGAATAACAGTGGTCTTTTCATTTTTTAGTTAGTTGGTCATAATTATGGCTCAAAGAAAAATAGATTTTGTTGCAGATTGAGGTTTTTTACCAAACCTTGTGGATAATTTGCATTTAATGTAACAATGAAACATGAACTTTGTGGTCTACAGATTAGAGGGAATGATCTTGATAATTCTGACAATTAAAGAAGAGTTTCTGCAGAGTAAGTGTGGTTTAAGACTGCATACCTTGACAATGGACCCAAATCACCGAGACCCACTGATTAATAATCTGAAGAATAAAACATGCCTAATAGTTCCTTCATAGATGAATATTAAATGTGAGGCAGATGTATGATGTGCTACTAGTGCCATCATAGAGAAATGTTAAATGTGTGGCAGATACCGTATTTACCGTATGTTTTCAGACTAGAACAAATAATTACTTTTTTTATCATCCGAATACATATCAAATTCTTTAATTAGGTGTCCAAAAACATACAGTTGAAGATAGATTTATTCCCCCCCCCCATGTCTGTAACAAAGTTACCATTAGCTCACATGATGACGTGCTGCCATGAAGTAAAACAAGTATTTTGTCAAGCACCACGGAAAGGATAATGAATGAAAAACAGGCATTACTTGCCTATTTTGTCTATGCGATACATGTCCATCCACCAGAAAACACAGCCATACATATATTAGAGCCACGATTGTGTGCGTATTTTCCAAAAGAACCGCCATATTACTATATAATCTTGCAATCCGCAGTTTAACCCTCTGCTAATCGGTGATCATTAAAATCTATGTTACCAACGTGCGCAAGCTTAATTTCTGTGTAATTAAGATATTAATGCAAACTAAATAAAAAGATTTTGGAATTATAATTTTTAAGATATTTATGACAGAAACATTTTAGTATCGAGAGTAGAAATACTGGTACATGTATGATGGCTAATCTTAGAGCACCAAAGGTGAGAGGCTTCATATGGGGTGGGTGTTGTATGCACGCATAGGAAGGGTAAAAATAACAAGCAAGTTGCAATATACGAGTTGGCATGATTAATATGTTGGTATTTTTAAAACAAAATAAAGGTGGTCTATTTGTTGTGGTTCTCTCCTTTTTTTCTCCCCACCTAGCCGAGGGTAGCTTCAAAATGAGTAGAGCTTGCTGACTCCAAAAAATCGACTGCTCAAAGATTGTTTTGATGTACCAGTATGTTGGAGATTTCAAGGTGTTTAGGTGATGATTGTTAATAATAAAACTTGTGGGATTTCTATGACATGTGTGTTCGGAAATAAATTCAACCATCTGGATTTCTTTAAAAGAGCACACGATGTACCGAACATTTAGCACCCACAATCAATATTTATTGTCTACAAAGAGGTTTACTACCAATAGAACAATAACTATGTTTAAACGTTGGTAAATAATGCCTCAGGGATAAGGGGTTTGTTTTGTTGCACAATGCCAATGAATTTTACTAATCCATACCGACTCTCCGATGTATTGTTTAATGATATAAAGCAGAGGTCATGGTTTCTAATCAAAGCCATAACTGTCACACCAGTTTGAAGTGGTTTCGTGTGTAATAATGTCTACACTGACAACCAATCATATTTTTGTTAGCCAATCAAGCTATTAAAATATAAAAATATAAAGTATAAATAAAATACCCACCACTATCAAAATTTTATATACTGGAAGGCTGTCGTTGTGAAACATAATATTGTTAGTACTGTAATAAT
Organism: Sinohyriopsis cumingii; assembly: GCA_028554795.2. Classification (NCBI taxonomy): domain Eukaryota; kingdom Metazoa; phylum Mollusca; class Bivalvia; order Unionida; family Unionidae; genus Sinohyriopsis; species Sinohyriopsis cumingii. The sequence continues at coordinate 60,396,456 of CM068825.1, forward strand.
TTTGATGGATAAGTTTATCATACATTATGCAGCAAGCGAGGAGACACTGCCTAGTTCGTGGAGGGACTCTCCCTTGCCGAAATCGTCTCCAAAGAGGCCAGTAGGCCGTCCACAGAAGCGACTTCGAATTAATGATTCTGAGGATGCATCACAAAAAGAACTGCCTACGAAGAAAGCTGCTCTAGATGACGAGTCTGATTATCTTGAACCCGAGAGTGCTCTACCCGGTTCTGTACGTGGTCACTATAAACATTATACATTAAAGCAAAAGCAGGATATCGTTAACAATGCAAAATGTCTGGGAATTAGACCTAGAGCAGAAAAATTCAAGATTCCGAAATCCATGGTGAGTACCTGGATGAAAATTGACTTTTCTGCCGATCTGAACTTGAACGGACATTTGCCTAAGTGTGGACGACCCATTTCATATGACAAGCTATGGATGATAAGATAGCTCAATGGATGCTCTCTGAGCGTGACTTACAAATTCCAGTCAGTGTTGAAGGAATATGTATATATGCCAAGGAGCTTGTCTCAACAGCGTTCTGATTTGTATAACTGGCGCGGAAAAGAGACACATTACTGTCGTTTTAACCATTGCAGGTTCTGGCGATGTATTACCTCCAATGATTATTTTCAAGGGAAGGAGACAGCTAGATCTGAAGGCACTAAAAAGGGTGGATTATCGCAGTTCAAGAGAAAGCATGGATGGACAAAACGCTAATGCTGCGATGGATTGAAGAAATTTATTTGCCATTCACCAGAAGAGAGCAATCACTATTAGTTATGGACTCGTTCCGGGCTCACATCACTGATGACGTGAAGAAACAGTTGCGGTGCGGAAACGTTGTGCCAGCAATAATACCTGGAGGCTGCACATCTAAATTGCACCCTCTTGATATGAGCATTAATAAACTTGTCCAGAGCTACCTCCGCCGCAGCTGGATGGAATACATCAGGGATGCTACGAATGCATTAATATCATCTAATGAAAGGAGCAATGGACGGATCAAGACAGCTGCAAACAGACTGTATTGCACTGGGTTGTAAATGCCATGGACACATTGAAGGAAAAGCGCACAATGATAATTAAATCTTTCAAGGTGTGCGGCATGAGTGTCAATCTGAGCGGAAGTGAAAACGCACTGATCAGAAATGACAAACAATTAAACAATATGGATGATGATAGTGATACAGAATTTGAGAGCTTTTCGCCCGAGGACCTACAAAAGGCTATGGACAAGCTACTTGATATTGAATAATATATTTAAATATATTACAGCATTAAATCATATTTCTTTTCATTCTTTGATATTGCTCCTTATTGTGTATGGCTTAATATAACATTGTTTATCTATCTATCTCCATACATACATACATACATAAATATATACATACGATTAAAAAATTTAAATTATATTAGTTCATGGAAGTTCATGATCACAATAAATAATTGGCTACCAAATGAAGCGAATTTTGTATCACTTAAATTAAGTGAATTTTTACAATAAAACGAAGCAACAGATCTTCCTAGATTGTGTCCAAAAACATAAATTATAGAAAAAATTATGTCAGAGCAATGTCCAAAAACTTACAAGGCATTTAAATATTATAATTTCCACAAAAAAACGGTGTCCGAAAACATGTGGTAAATACGATATATGATGTGCTACTTGTGCCATCCTAGAGAAATGTTAAATGTGAGGCAGGTGTATGATGTGTTGTTACCTGTGCCATCCTAGGGAAATGCTAAATGTGAGGCAGATGTATGATGTGTTGTCACTTGTGCCATCTTAGAGAAATGTTAAATGTGAGGCAGGTGTATGATGTGCTGTTACTTGTGCCATTCTAGAGAAATGTTAAATGTGAGGCAGATGTATGATGTGTTATTACTTGTGTCATCCTAGAGAAATGCTAAATGTGAGGCAGGTGTATGATGTGTTATTACTTGTGTCATCCTAGAGAAATGTTAAATGTGAGGCAGATGTATGATGTGTTGTCACTTGTGCCATTCTAGAGAAATGTTAAATGTGAGGCAGATGTATGATGTGTTATTACTTGTGTCATCCTAGAGAAATGCTAAATGTGAGGCAGGTGTATGATGTGTTATTACTTGTGTCATCTTAGAGAAATGTTAAATGTGAGGCAGGTGTATGATGTGCTGTTACTTGTGCCATCCTAGAGAAATGTTAAATGTGAGGCAGATGTATGATGTGTTGTCACTTGTGCCATTCTAGAGAAATGTTAAATGTGAGGAAGGTGTATGATGTGTTGTCACTTGTGCCATTCTAGAGAAATGTTAAATGTGAGGAAGGTGTATGATGTGTTGTTACTTGTGCCATCCTAGAGAAATGCTAAATGTGAGGCAGGTGTATGATGTGCTGTTACTTGTGCCATCCTAGAGAAATGTTAAATGTGAGGCAGATGTATGATGTGTTGTTTCTTGTGCCATCCTAGAGAAATGTTAAATGTGAGGAAGGTGTATGATGTGCTGTTACTTGTGCCATCCTAGAAAAATGTTAAATTTGAGGCAGATGTATGATGTGCTGTTACTTGTGCCATCCTAGAGAAATGTTAAATGTGAGGCAGATGTATGATGTGCTGTTACTTGTGCCATCCTAGAGAAATGTTAAATGTGAGGCAGATGTATGATGTGCTGTTACTTGTGCCATCCTAGAGAAATGTTAAATGTGATGCAGATGTATGATGTGTTGTCGCTTTTGCCATCCTAGAGAAATGTTAAATGTGAGGCAGGTGTATGATGTGTTGTCACTTGTGCCATCCTAGAGAAATGTTAAATGTGCGGCAGATGTATGATGTGCAACTATTGCCATCATACAGAAATATTAAATATGAGGGAGACGTATGATGTATTGCTAATTTCATCATACAGGAATATTAAATATGAGGCAGATGTGTGAAATGCTGTTTATTAATGGTACTTGTGTTTGGGTTTTTTGCTCTAAAGCTGTAAATTTTCTGTACATTTTGTTCAAATTTGTTTCTGAAAAAGTAATATTTTATTAATTTTGTGTCTGTGGTTTGAGGCTCATCATGAATATGGGACAGACATAATAGTGTTGCCATGCCCAGGCATTCATCTATCTGTCCTTCTGTATTGCTTTGGGAAGAGAGTCTTTGGTTCAGTTTCTTTTGCACTACTGGATTAGAGGTCTTATAAGTTGTGTCTGGGTGTGAATCCCTGATAACAAAAGTTGGTCAGTGTCATCTGTATTTCATGTATAAATAACTTTGATTAAGTTTTACAGTCAAGTCAGTTTTCCAAACACTTGGCATCAGGGTCGCACAAATTTATGTGTGTAGATGTGTCTTGGTGAGTAACACCCTGATCAAAAGTAGGTTCCTGTGACCTGTATTTTAGGCATCAGCAACTTCTGATGCCACAGATTGTTTTCTTACAATTGTATTTGATTTATATCCCTTCTGCTGGAATCTGGCTGTACTACTGTAGACATCAATGGCTGTGTTTTGGTGATTTTAAATAAAGACTTCAACTTGCAGTTGTTACCACTTTCGATTATGTCACATTTGGTTGCAGAATTGTTTGCCAGAATGTTGTTCTTGTCTTTATGCACTTCACATTTGGTTATTTTTTTTCTCAGGTAGATTTGAAGATGAACCAACCTGTGGTCGACCTTTGGGAATGAAGCTAGACCATGAGGGCTACTTGATAGTTGTAGATTCTTACCTAGGATTATTTAAAGTCAATGTGGCAACAGGTATTTATTTTATATTATCCATATTTAAAGCCATTATGATGATGGGTATTTTTTTTATATTGTCTTTTTTTATACTGTCTTTATTTAAAGTCATTATGTCAACAGGTATTTATTTTATAGTCTTTATTTTATATTGTCTATGTTTGAAACCATTATGACAACAGGTATTTATTTTATATTGTCTTCATTTAATGCCATGATGACAAGAAGTGTTTATTTTGTATTGTCTTGACAACAGGTATTTGTTTTATATTGTCTTTTTTAAAGCCATTATGACAAGTATTTATTTTATATTGTCTTTATTTAAAGCCAATATGACAACAGGTATTCATTTTGTATTGTCTTTATTTTATATTGTCTGATTTTAAAGCCATTATGACAACAGGTATTTATTCTAAATTATCCAGATTAAAGTCAATGTGGCAACAGTTATTTACTTTAGCTTGTCCAGATTTACATTAATAGAAGGAATGACTGTGTACAGTTAACTCAGATGCATAGGGTCCAGTCTTTGCTAAAATGCACTTCACTATGTGGTAATGAAGAAGTCTGCAGTTTTAAGCAGAAGATTTTGCAGTATTATTTTTGTCATGATCCAGCTTAGTGCTTCTATGGGTCAGTATCTAAATGTCACACATAGGTTTCACGAAGAATAAAAACTGAATGTACTTCAGAGTTACAGTCAGCAACATTAAATAATTCATGAAACAATGAACAGATGCAACTTTGACTTACAACAAACCAGGGCAAGTAATGGATCATGTTTAAATATAAGTATGAGAGACTCTTGCTTGCCGCATATCAGCAATATTAATGCCCTTTATTAATTCAACCTGGTAATTTAATGTCAGAGCATTAGGAAGCTCATTGTAACAAACTAATGTATTGTTATGCTGATCAAAACATTTATTTCCCATTTCCAACATTGACCCAAATTTGTATGGTCATCAGCTTCAGGTAAGGGATTAATCCTATGATGGATTGACATCCCATCTACAGGAAACCTTAAATTCCCAGTCATTGATGGCCATACAGACTAGGATTGACATCCCATCTACAGGAAACCTTAAATTCCCAGTCATTGATGACCATACAGACTTGGATTGAAATCCCATCTACAGGAAACCTTAAATTCCCAGTCATTGTTGGCCATACAGACTTGGACTGGCATCCCATCTACAGGAAACCTTAAATTCCCAGTCATTGTTGGCCATACAGACTTGGACTGGCATCCCATCTACAGGAAACCTTAAATTCCCAGTCATTGTTGGCCATACAGACTTGGACTGGCATCCCATCTACAGGAAACCTTAAATTCCCAGTCATTGTTGGCCATACAGACTTGGACTGGCATCCCATTTACAGGAAACCTTAAATTCCCAGTCATTGATGGCCATACAGACTAGGATTGACATCCCATCTACAGGAAACCTTAAATTCCCAGTCATTGATGACCATACAGACTTGGATTGAAATCCCATCTACAGGAAACCTTAAATTCCCAGTCATTGATGGCCATACGGACTAGGATTGACATCCCATCTACAGGAAACCTTAAATTCCCAGTCATTGATGGCCATACAGACTTGGATTGAAATCCCATCTACAGGAAACCTTAAATTCCCAGTCATTGTTGGCCATACAGACTTGGACTGGCATCCCATCTACAGGAAACCTTAAATTCCCAGTCATTGTTGGCCATACAGACTTGGACTGGCATCCCATCTACAGGAAACCTTAAATTCCCAGTCATTGTTGGCCATACAGACTTGGACTGTCATCCCATCTGCAGGAAACCTTAAATTCCCAGTCATTGTTGGCCATACAGACTTGGACTGGCATCCCATTTACAGGAAACCTTAAATTCCCAGTCATTGATGGCCATACAGACTTGGATTGAAATCCCATCTACAGGAAACCTTAAATTCCCAGTCATTGTTGGCCATACAGACTTGGATTGACATCCCATTTACAGGAAACCTTAAATTCCCAGTCTTTTCTGGCCATACAGACTTGAACTGGCATCCCATCTATAGGTAACCTGTAATACCCATCCATACAAACTTGGACTGGCATAACATATATAGGTAACCCAGAATACCCAGTAAAACACATCCATACTAACTTTTACTGGCAACTCATCTACAGATAACCTTGAATAGCCACTAATACCCATCCATACATACTTGGACTGGCATCCCATCTATAGGTAACCTTGAATACCCAGTAAAACCCATCCATACAAACTTGGACTGGCATCTCATAAATAGGTAACCCAGAATACCCATCCATACAAACTTGGACTGGCTTCACATCTATAGATAACCTTGAATACCCAGTAATACCCATCCATACAAACTTGGACTGGCATCCCATCTATAGGTAACCTTAAATACCCAGTAATACCCATCCATACAAACTTGGACTGGCATCTCATCTATAGATAACCTTGAATACCCAGTAATACCCATCCATACAAACTTGGACTGGCATCTCATATATAGATAACCTTGAATACCCAGTAATACCCATTCATACATACTTGGACTGGCATCTCATCTATAGATAACCTAGAATAACCAGTAATACCCATCCATACATACTTGGACTGGCATCCCATGTATAGATAACCTTGAATACCCATTAATACCCATCTATACAAATTTGGACTGGCATCACATCTATAGATAACCTTGAATACCCAGTAAAACCCATCCATACAAACTTGGACTGGCATCTCATCTATAGGTAACCTTGAATACCCAGTAATACCCATCCATACATTCTTGGACTGGCATCCCATCTATAGATAACCTTGAATACCCAGTAAAACCCATCCATACAAACTTGGACTGGCATCACATCCTTAGATAACCTTGAATACCCAGTAATACCCATCCATACAAACTTGGACTGGCATCTCATATATAGATAACCCAGAATACCCAGTAATACCCATCCATACAAACTTGGACTGGCATCTCATCTATAGATAACCTTGAATACCCAGTAATACCCATCCATACAAACTTGGACTGGCATCTCATATACAGGTAACCCAGAATACCCTGTAATACCCATCCATACATACTTGGACTGGCATCTCATCTATAGGTAACCTTGAATACCCAGTAATACCCATGCATACATACTTGGACTGGCATCTCATCTATAGGTAACCTTGAATAACCAGTAATACCCATCCATACATACTTGGACTGGCATCCCATATATAGGTAACCCAGAATACCCAGTAATACCCATCCATACAAACTTGGGACTGACATCCCATCTATAGGTAACCTTGAATACCCAGTAATACCCATCCATACCAACTTGAACTGGCATCCCATCTATAGGAAACTTTCAATTCCCAGTCATTCTTGGCTCAACAAACCTAGACTGACATTCCATCTATAGGAAAATAAGTTACTACCAAAAACATGTGACAGATTTCAAAGCATTAGTCCTTTATTCCTGCTTTTGCAGGATGAGATACAAAATAAATTTGTTTTCTTTTGTTATTGACCAGCCTACATATCCATAGAACTTGAAACATTGACTCTGAATTTTGAACATAATTCCATGGTTTCAAATGCGCTTGCAGACATAATCATTCATTTGGCACAAAATTTGATCAGAAAGCAAAAATGCTATGTTTAGACTGTTTTACATTGAACAGAAAAAGGAGATGATATTGTGCTCTTTTGAAAGCATTCAGCGGCCTGAAAGCTGAATGGGGTGGGTTGAAGATTTTAATTTTAAACATGATGGTTTCAGCTTTTCTTTCTCTGCATATTTGGGCAAAATAAGTCACTGTTTTTATGTATATTTAATTTGTATTGTATCTTGTCTTTTCTCTATGATTGTATATATGTATATCTGTATTTTGCAACTGATCTTCATCCAGTTAATGGTCAACCTGACTAATGACATTTACTGTTTATGTAAAAAAGCATAATGCATAGCTAATATTTTTCTATGATTATAGATTAAATAATCAGATCATTATTGATAGAATTAAAAATGTTTAGTTGAATTTGAGTCTGGAATATGAGGGTTTTTTTTCTTCTCAATTTGAATTCCTAAACTTTGACAACTTTGAATGTTTTGGAAAGGAAACTGACCTGCTACCTGGCTTTGTTATTGTGTCTTAGCCATTTATATCAGTATTGTTTACTTGAATATTACTCATCCTTAGCTTAACATCCAAAAAGTAATCAGTCCTATTGTTGTGTTCACTTTTTAACTTGGGTGGATTTATTCATTCAAATCATTATTCACAGGAATTTTGGAATTAATGTGAAGTCATTTAAGGACCTTTTGGATTATATTATTGTGTTACATCAAGACTGTCAACACATTGCTACATTCTAGGCCATAGGCACATTAGCACATTCATGACTACAGGCACATCAACACATTCTATATTGGAACCTATTTGGATCACCACTGGACTTAATTTAAAACTGTTTAACTCATTCGGCCCTGGAATTTTTTGTCGTTTTTGCCTGAAATGCGAGTAGGAAAGAAATTTTTGGGCGCTATTTCTGAATGCATCATAATACATAGACTTTCAACAGATTTTCCATTAGACTAATGCCTAGTTGTAATAGAAACATCGTTTTCCATTGGTTATTTGCTTGCGCATGAACAAAAGGGTAAAAGTTGGAGTTCTTTTTATTCCAAATGCCTACCTTATCATAGTTTTTGCAAAGGTTCACCTGTCTGTGTGCAGTTCAGACCGGTCTGAGGCCAAAAGCCCTAAAATCTGGACACAAAATCAGATTTCGAGCACAAGCGAAATTTGGGTGGGAAAAGCAGGTCCAAAAAATTAGATTTTTCCCTCTGTATTTTGTAGTGCAGCTAGAACGGCCAGATTATTTGGTATCATTGTAGAGCTATATATGTCTGCATTTTTGTAATACCACCCACTTTGGTGTATGTTAAATGACCTTGTTGCTGCAGAGCTTGGAAGTCGGGTACAGCCTCATCATGCCTACATGTGGGATTGGGGCCGAATGAATTAACAGAATGATGGCTTTGCATGAAGATCTTTCAGCTATGTACAAATACTGTCATATTTGCCATCAAATATTGCCTCCATTACTAAAGATGGAAACAAATTTAACACAGAATTTTATTGAATTGGATTGGAACTGTTCTTTTACATCGGCCTTGAAAGTTAGTAATGATTATGCAGATCTGCAGACATTTTGACTGCAATTACCAAATAAAGAAAAAGTGTAAAATGAAAAAAATGAATGACAGAATTGGACCAAATTTATAGGAAGATAGCCTGGTTTAAATGTCTTTTAACTTAATACAGATCATACTACTCTGCCTTTAAATACAGCTAAAGATAGTAGATCACATTTCAAAAAATAAAATTCGACAGTTTGAAGAAATTTGGACTGAAAGCATCCTGATAGCTCATATTTCTTGGCTAAATGATGTTGACTTTTAGATATCAGCCAGATGGGCTTGAGTCTTTTGTTGCTGACCACATGCTTATTGTAGATAGTGTCACAGGATCAACAGACAAAATGTTATGATTATACATAGCTTGAAAATTTCAGATACATTTGGTGCTGGGGGGCTGATGTAGATCATTTCATAGAATATCAGACTCATAATCCAAGGGTCTCCAGTTCCTCACCTACCCAGTCTAGCCCGGGTTGGTAGCCTCAATGTGTCCTTGGAAAAGGCATTTAGCTTCCATTTCTATGCATGATATAGCTGGTAATATATTTAAGGTGTCATTAAATCAACCACACAAGGTGCTTTAATGCATGGAAAAGTATGTATGAAACCATGTTTTGCTGTGAATTTCAACAGTGTTCCTCATGTGTCAGCAAAACTAAGAACTTCCTGAACCATTCATGATCCTTTATTTTTAAAATGATAAAAATTCTGTGACTCTTACAGGTGATGTCCATTTGCTATGGCCATCCTCTGCCCCTATCAATGGGAAGGTTCCGAGATTCCTGAATGACCTATACATCATGCCTGATGGACTGATCTACATAACAGATTCCAGCACTAAATGGGACAGGAGACATAACAGATATCTTGTCATGGAGGGAGAAACCTCAGGGAGGTCAGAATAAAGGATAAGAAATTCTTTAGATCCAAAATATAATTATGTGCAGTATACATAAATGTAAACATATACATCATCCTTAAACCAGATACAACCATTCTGGTGGCCTAAATGGTTAGAGTGTTGGCCTTGGATGTGGGAGGTTGCATGTTCAAACCCTGGCTGAGTCATACAAAACACTTATATAAATGGTACTAGCAGCTGCCTCACTTGGCGCTCAGCATTAAGAGGTTAGTGCTATGACAGGTCAACTTGGTGTCAGGATAATGTAACTGGGTGGGACATCATGCTTCATGTATGCAGCATGATGCCCCATTGTTAGACATCACTATAATCTGACACTACAGACATAATAATGATATGACTAAAATTGTTCAAGCTTTGATAAAAAATGCAAAACACACACACACAATGAGATAATTTTTGAGGTGGCTGTTATACAGAGGTTGATTATTAGAATTACCATATTGAGACCAAAATATGTGGCATGTCAGATTGGAAGTTAGGCAGAGGTGCCATTCATTTGTGTCTGACTGGCCTGTTTGAAGAAGATTCCCTGTATTGCCCTTTTCAGGCCATTCATTTGTGTCTGAATTGAGAGCAGGGTTACAGACTGGCCTGTTTGAAGAAGATTCACTGTATTCCCTTTTCAAGCCTGTAGGCACTACAGTAATCTAGTGAAATTGTCACCTTGTCCCACTTTGCCAGTAAGTTCCTCATTTTGGACTGCAGTCTCCCACTTTTTATTTATATTGTATGTGCAAGTGCCAAGTTATATATAGTCATTAGACTTGATACCTGAACACAGCTGTGTGGAATCTGTACCATATGTATATCCCAGCATGTCTTTCACTCTCAGACATGTGTCTGTCACGTGTAAACATAAAAATCCCCAGATAATCCTGGAGGGTGACTTGCCAAAAAAAGTCAGGAGTGTTGGGGGAACATCCCCCAATGGAGATACAGTGGTTCAGGGGGGTGGTAGGGTGCAAAACAATTTTAGGGTTTTCAAAAACCACTGCATAGTCTCTTCTGGCATCTTTATGGCTTATTTTTTGTGTGAATTTCATTCAAATATTTCTTAAAGCAGTACTTTTTAAAAATAGGCAAGTGTAAAGTTAAAGTAGTTGGGTAAATCACCCCACTCTCAGCTGTTAAGGAAAGTACTGTAAGTTGCATGCTTTGCTATCTTTCTCATTCAAATACAATTAATGACTCATTTTTAGTGTAATTTATGTGCAGTGCGAAATAATATGGTCAGCATGATGATATATATTTGACTGACCTTAGTTAAGTTAGATAGGGTCTAGTTAAATGAGTATGCTTTTGAAAACCAAACAAAATTCACGTCCGATTTTTTTTCCTATTATTCATGTAAGTGCTTTTTATTAGATTGCAGTTGCTTTTTAATTATAAAAGTAAGAAATTTGGATTGTTTTCAATTTTTAATGTCCTAAGTATGTGTAGTCTCTTTCAACCAGACTTTTTAGTGTTTCTAAATCATCATCTTATAAGGGTTTGACCAAATTCTTTATTTATCTCTTTTATTAATAAAAGGCCGTTAAGAAAAACTGAAATTAAAAGACATTTCTCCCAGTCTCAAAATAACATAATGTATCTTTGGCAATCTTTCAAACCAAAATAATGTTGAAACCCTCCAAAATATAATTTAAGACGACTAATAATGTGAGAGTGTGTTACAGACAACCAGTGAAATATGTCCATGTGCATGTCATCTTACCATCACAGTTGTATCACCCGGTGTCATCAGTCAATGAAATTGCCTCTTCCAATTTTTGAGAAAGCATCATTCTGACATTATGAGGAAAATTTTAACCAGACCCACATATGGAAAAGATCACTAGGAATAACACAAGAATCTGCTTAAATGAGATTACAATATATATATATATAGCTGTGCAGTCAGTTTTCATTGCATAATGACCTTCAGTCTTGCCATGAATTAATAATTTCTCATAATGAACACCATTGGGGGATTTTCACAGTGGTCCACATGGGCTGAATGTGGGCAATTATCGCAACAAAAAGAATCAGAATCTTGAATTCTGTCAGCATTAACCTATTGCTCTCAAATGGTTTATTTATTCCCATGTATAAAGGTCTGAGACTCGATTCCCGGTCTCCTAGAAAATATCCTAACATCCATTACAGAAACCTGGTTAGGTTATTTCCTCTGTATAAATCTCCAGATGCATGTATACAAAAATTATTTTTACATATGTTTACATCTCTTAACAATGATTTTTGTATTGACTCCCAGGCCTTTTGAAGAAAACAAGTAGTTCTACTATTTTACAATCTTGATGTTCATTTGGATTAAACATGCATGGATGAAATAAAATATGCTTTCAGAAGGATTTAAATTTTTCTGCAACAGTTTCACTTGAATGAAAGATCAAGTTGAACAATTATTAAATTAAATTAAATTAAATTTTTCATTACTAGTAGCATTTAATATTCTGTTTTTCATCTTCAGTAACATTATTGTGTGACTAGTTTTTTTTTCCTTTATGCTCTGAATCCATACTCCATCTCAATCTCACAACATATTGATTTATGCTTTTGATTCCATACTTGTCTCACAACGTATTGATTTTTGCTCTCGATCCATAATTGTCTCACAACATATCGATTTTTGCTCTCAATTTATACTTGTCTCACAACATTGATTTTCGCTCTCAATCCATTCTTGTCTCACAACATATTGATTTTTGCTCTCAATCCATACTTGGGTAATGATTTTTGGCTGTTAGGTACTTTATTTCTCTTTATTTCTCTATCACTTTTTTATATGACATCCATAGACACCACTGACAACCATAGACACGTCTGATACCTTATTGACTAAAGACACCTTAGGCAATAAACTTGATTAAAAGCATGACAGAGTCATGGCAAGATTGAAGACAATCCATGCATGTTTAATCCAAATGAACATCAGGATTGTAAAAGTATGCATATTAAACATATTTTTCAAGACGCAAGATTCAAATACATTATACAGCAATAAGCTGAATATTCAGCAATCACCTGTATTCATGGAAACATGTCACAATGATGAAGATGCAAACTTTGGCATCATGTCTGGTATCCTTCTCACATGGTTGACCATTATCCTTCCTTGTAGTCACTGATATACAAAGGAAAATATTGCCAACTTCCTATATCTGTGTAATTTGACTCCTACTCAGCTTATTATTGCTTACTGGCTGTGAAAAAAAGGATTGGGGGGTGTGTGTACTAAGGAGAAGATTGTCTTTATTCATATAATACATAATCCTGGGCAGAAAACAACTTTTATCACTTAGGATTCTAGTAGATAATGTTGTTAACCTTGAGTCAACAGGACCTGCAGTAGATCAAAGGAGACAACTTGTCCTTTAACTGTCTCGACAGAAAGAGTTGTGTCCCATAGACAGCGTCCTAACTGACAACTACTTGAAATAGGATGTAGTGGGGTAAGGAGATTATGTTTGCCCGACGAACGCATGTAAGTTCATACGATCGAGAGTTTCAGTCTAAGAAAGTGTGATATTTGAAGATAAATATATATATTCAATGATCACACATCTATAGGGGCCCTGAGTGGTCTAAAGTGCTCTCCGTTACGGATCACTGCCATCTCACCTCTGTCTGTGGCAGTTCGAGTCTAGGATTCAGCCAATGTGGGTATGTGAGAAAGCTTGCCAGTAGCTTCTCGTGGGTCGGTGGTTCTTTCCGGGGTTTTCCCGGGTTTTCCTCCACCATTAATACTGGCCGCCATGTATAGCCTATCGTGTGCTGAAAAATGGCATTAAACCCCACAACAACAACAACAACACACATTTATAGAATTGAATAGGTGTGATATGAGGAGATAATTATTTTCATCCAATAATCACATAATGTATTCCTGTAAAATCGTAGTATGTGAAGAGGAAATAAGCTCATTCAATGGTCATACACAATTATTATTAGCAGAAGTGTGGTATGTGAAGAGAAGTTGGACACATTCAATAACCACACATGATTAATTAGAACAGGGTGATGTGTGGTGAGAAAATGTCACCAATGATAGCCCAAACAAAGTTTTCTAACTGCAGTGTATCCTGACATCAAGGCGAACTCTTACTTTTATACAAGTGGGACTTGCAAACAAATATTCTCAAAAAACAGGAACTAACTTTCACATATATAAATAGCTCAAACTCATGAAAATGGATCCTAGGTGAAATATTGGAAGTGAAGAAATTGTTATTTTAGAATAATAAGAGAAATTTAAGGTCTTTATATACTGAAATTACAGCATTAGCTATGTGCATCTTTAACTAACAAAATTGTTAATGCATTAAAATTAATTGCAAGATAAATATTAAATAAATTATGTAAGTAACTAAAATAAAAAATTAAAGTAAACACCCATGTCTTGCTATATTGACTCTTAAACCTAGATGTTACATATTGCTGTCATACCCAATGAATTTGGGCTTTGGATGATCTCTTGCCTCCATGCTTGCACACCGACATTATGGCATTCTGGGTCCTGATTCAAAATTTCCTGAGCCTTAAATACCGTATAGTTGGAAATTTGCTGGAAAACCATTGAAAGTTGGAATACTGTTGAATAAGTGTTGGAGAAGGTGGATAATTGTTGAAAGATCCTAACTAGTCTTGAGACTTTAAATCTATGCAAAAATAATGATTATTTCCAACCCAGAAGATATATTTGTTGAAATCATCATCAGAAAAAAATACTTTATTGAAAATTTATCCAAAATCCATTGCTGAACTGTAATTTGTTAACTCATTTCACTCTCCATACGGGTGTACTATACTTGACCTATCTTGTGCATGATTAGTGAATTATAAACAGCAATGGCAACAACCTACGAAAGCTACATGTGATAGATCAAATGAAGCCCAGTATTTTATACAAGGATCGATGACATCTATTGAATATCATCTCTGGTAATCAAATATGATGTCCCCAAACATCCCAAATCCTTCAAACTTCTCTTTGTCATGTCAAATAAGCAAATGCGTCCTTCGAAATCGTCAGTAGGTCAGACATATATGTACACATTGTATGTACTGTAATCTGCTGATAGTTCCAGCAACCATTATATTTTTATCAGTAATTAATTTTCCTCCTATTTGAAAAATGCACTTGCTGAATAACAAAAATCAGTTGTGTAATGTAGCAATTCTGGTGGTCTTAAATGTCAGTGACTATAGTGTTTCATGAACTTTCATCAATTTCAGTAAAGACAATAAAACTCGTGACTGTTACACTTGTCTGACAACATTGATTTTTGCTCTCAATCGATACTTGTCTCACAACAATTTTTGCTCTTAATCCATACTTGTCTCACAACATATTGAATTTTGTTCTCAATCCATACTTGTCTCACACTCACAACATGTTTATTTTTCTCTCAATCCATCCTTGTCTCATAACACATTGGTTTTTGCTGCTCTCAATCCATACTTGTCTCACAACACATAGATTTTTTTTTCAATCCTTACTTTTCTCACAACATTGATTTTTGCTGCCAATCCATACTTGTCTCAACATATTGATTTTTGCTCTCAAGCCATACTTGTCTCACAATATATTGATTCTTGCTCTCAATCCTTGTCTCACAACACATTGGTTTTTGCTGCTCTCAGTCCATACTTGTCTCACAACGTGTTCATTTTTTTCAATCCATATTTGTCTCACAACATTGATTTTTGCTGCCAGTACATACTTGTCTCAACATATTGATTTTTGCTCTCAACCCATACTTGTCTCAACATACTGATTTTTGCTCTCAATCCATACTTGTCTCACAAAATATTGATTTTTGCTCTCAATCCATACTTGTCTCACAACATATTGATTTTTGCTCTCAACCCATACTTGTCTCAACATACTGATTTTTGCTCTCAATCCATACTTGTCTCACAAAATATTGATTTTTGCTCTCATTCCATACTTGTCTCAACATATTGATTTAAATCAGTGAGTGGAAATTATAGCTACCGGATACTGTATAGATTCAAGTGCATTGAGACACTATAAAATGCTATATAATTATATTTACAAAGGTTTAAATTAAAAATTATATGTAAAAGCTAAAAATGTATTACCAGATTACACTAATGATGTTGATGCCTCAAATAGCTTTGTTAATCTAGAGTCTAGGAATTTAAATAAAGTAAGATAATGGAGAGGGCGGGGCTTCTTCATCATATGTGGCTAAATGTTTGGTCTTTAAATGTATGGCTCAGGGTAACAACAAAATCCATGAAAATTGGTGATACTACAGTAAACCATTTTTGTGTTTTCAGGCTCTTATCTTATAATCCAAAAACTAACATCACTACAGAGTTGGCCAGTGGCTTTGCATTTGCCAATGGAATCCAGTTAACAAGAAACGGAGATGCCATCCTAATCTGTGAGACAACCAAGGCTAGAATCATGAAGTAAGATTTTGTTATCTCACCAGCATCATCAGAAAATGAGATTAATAGAACCAGTGTTGGGGTTTCATGCAAAAATGGAAATTGCAGTCAATGGGTTAAATTATTTGTCTGCTGTGAGACTGTACCAAACAGAAGACATATATTGTTAACCCAAGACTGTCTCTGTGGTAACTCATTAATTTAGTATTTTTCTCACCAATGAGTTCATTATTTTATTCTGTGAATGGTTTACATAATGTAAATTTGCTAGAATTCTATATTCTTTACATGCAAATGTGCTGACACCACTAATTGTTAATCATTCAAAGTTTCATCTTATGGATTAATACCATTCCAAAATTAAGCTGCACAACAGTTAAAATGTTTTCACCTCCATTGAAGAAGGTATGTATTCCACAAAAAGTGAAATATAGATTGGAGTATGCCAAAAATTGGCCTTGCATTCTGCCATCAGACATCGATGTACATTATGCTTTTCGTACAGTGTTATGCCATGAATATTTGAATTGGGAATGTGCACAGAAGATCATATCATTGCTTACAATTTCCCTGTCATACATGTGATACATAATAATATTATATAGTACATGTATGACAAATAAAATGTAAACAACAGTTAGAGCCCCTGTGGGCATGCGACACAATGATGGGTGAAAGCACACAGCTTGCAAAAAGCACGTAAATATTGACAAATGCAGAGCACCCAGCAGATTTCAGCTTTTGAGTACTTTAAGCCACCTACTCAAGTCCTGCAAGCTACCAGTGCTGAAGCATTGTTTGTGAGTTTTCTTGTTGAACATAACCTATTGTAAGGAAAAACAAGACAAACTTTGTGCCTCCTTAGGTGCTGAAAATTTGCAACAAGTTTAGTCACCAAGATTAAACAGTTTTGAAAACAAATTTGCCATAGCCCCATTGAGGAAGTTCAAGTCTGTCGCAGTATCATATCATAACAAATAGTGTGAAGTTGGTGTATATCAGTAAATTTGGCTGCAAATAAATATGTACTTGTAATCAATGTAAATAATGTTTTAGTTTTATTTCAGGATTTTCATATAATGTATTACTGACCATCACAATGGATGGAGCTAGCGTCACAGTATAATTTTTAACTAATTGTGTTCAAAATTCACTAATTTTTATCCCTCTTTTCATTCATTGCAAGTCTTGACGGTTGGCAGCTGTTTTCATGACTTTGTTTAAGCACATAAAACTGAACTCATGACATTTGCATCAGCTCTGATAACACATGGGTAAAAATGAATTCTACAGCATCCAGGCTAATTCTGTGATCCATAGAATTTACCTCAAAGTTGTGAATGGGAAATAGCTCTTGCAACACGTTTGTTAGATCCACATGCCCTATGACTGCACTGTACCATTAACACTATAAGCATGGAAACATATGAAGTTTGATGCCCTGTGGAGATGAACAAGTGGTTTATGGAGGCATGGCCAGATTAAAGGTGCAGGAAGCTCCAGGGCTTTGCAAGGCAGTGAAATAAAATAGTGACTTGGTGATAACTATATAAGGGAGGTGCTTTTTGAATTTGCTCATGGGCATCACACCACCTTAAGCTGGTGTTGGGTGGATTGGATGATTGACAGGTTAGATAAGCTGAAATTAAATGATCTGATTAAAGTACATGTAGTATTATAGCTGTTACCCATACAAACACCAGTCCCAGTGAGTGTATACTTTTTCATGACTCACCAATAACAGATGCTGGTGCTTAAACTTTATGTTTTTTATGCTGATATAACTGGAGGCTTTTTGAACTTGCATTTAATATTGAAAACGGATTGTTTTAAGTATGTATTATGTAAATATGGGAAATTCCATTTCTTCATATTGATTATTGTTCTGGTACAGTTGTAAAATAACAGTTTGATTGTCCTTATTTTGTTATATATATGAATCAGATCTTATGGGAAGTCATCATCTGTCCATCAGGCTATAATCACTCCCTTGTATTTGCTTGTAGTTACGATCAAACAATAATAATGCATACATAATGTTTGAACCATTCTTCAAATATCAGCCAAATCTTATAAATGATGTGCACAGTTGAAAGACAGTTTCGTTGACAATAATGAAATATTTCATACATGCACATGTTTGGAAAAGTTTTTCTTTACATATAAAAATAGTACTAACAGCTGCCTCGTTTGGTACTCAGCATTAAGAGGTTAGTGTTATGACTGGTCTGCCAGGTGTCAGGATAATGTGACTGGGTGGGACATCATGCTACATGTCACAATGCCACACTGTAGACATGATAGCGATATGATTGTAATTTTTTTAAAGCTACATTAAAAATCCCAATCACACCCACACCCACACACACAATAAAATAATGTTCAAAAACCATCTACTGTTTGTTCCAGGTATAATCTTCTAGGACCAAATGCTGGTCAGGTGGAAGTTTTTGCAGACAATCTGCCAGGTCTCCCAGATAACATTCGCCGCAGCAGTTCAGGTGGCTACTGGGTTGGATTTGCAGGAATAAGAAGAAAGGATAAGTTTTCTTTGGTAGATTTTTCTGCCCCAAGACCATGGTTGAGGAAACTAGTCACTAAGGTATTTATTAAGTGGAATAAATATCTCACAAGCCCAGATTTATTTATGTTTTGTATGGACCACTGAGTTTATTAAACTCCTTACAACAACATTCATTTCAGTAGAATACAGTAGAATGCTATTGTCCTGAATCTGCTTAGCTGGAACACATCTGATTTGTTTAAAGCAGTAACACAGTACCTATTATTACTGCATCTTTTCCTGGCACTAGGCACTGATCCAGGGAGATTATTGCTTCCTAGAATCACAAAAAAAAGCCATGATCCAAGTCTGGTATAAGGATCAAAATACAGTAGTCCCCCTCTTGACCCCCCCTCCCGGACCAGTGGCCATCTGCTCCTTACGGCCAGAATTCGTTGGCACAGATGAGTTTGTGTTCAAAAGTACCCCTCACGAAAGGCCACCCAGCTAATATGACCAGCGGCCAGCATATTAGTGCAATAATATAAAATTTACCCCTCACAAGCGGCTGCATTTTATTTATATGTATCCAGAGCCAGTATTTTATTCATAACGTGTGTTAAGTAATCCGATTTCTGTTTCCAGATGTCAGATTTTCATTACTGAAAGAAGTCTTGACTAAAGTACATGTACCACTACAGTTAATATTATATCATTTACACCTCATGGGAAGGCACATTTATTCCATAAAGCTGAGAAAGACTCAAATTTTAATCCATACAAAAGGCTAAGTACATGTAGTCCAATTAGCCATCCTGCTGTGTTATCATAAGATGTCCGGTTTAGTCGCTCTGATAATTGTTAAGATTACAATTATTGAACAGTAGTAACAGCTGAAAAGTAGCAGTATCGATGTAGAGCAGGAAAATGGTTTAATAGTGTGATGTTACTGGTACATATCAAAGCTGTTTTGGCTTCTCTCACTTAGTGTAAAAAAATGTATAAAAACAATAGGGTATAAAAACAATAGGGTAACAGACTGTGACGGACGAATCACATGACAAGATCACTTCCTTTAAAAACACACAGCAATTTGTTTAGATGCATAAAATATTGTTTTATCAGTATTGTAGTTAGCAACATGAATAACTTACTGCAAAAAGATCAACATGTCATCGAGGGAAAGAAACATTCTCAGTTTAGAAGAGAAAGTGAAAGTAATTCAACTGACTGAGCAGTGGGGGGGGGTCAAGGATCCTTGCAGAAAACTAATGTTGGACAGTCTCGGAAAAACAATATTGTGAAAGATAAGGAAACAATTCGGCAGAAGTGGGAAGGTGAAATGGATGGAGAAAGGAAGATTGTTTGAGCCAGGAGATGTTTGTATCCTGATTTGAATGACATGAAAAAGCAACAATTTTGTCAGTTGAATTGGGATATGACGACTTTACTGCAAGTAACGGATGGTTGCACAGATTTCAAGTACAACACAATATTAAGTGTTCTGTCCTTAGTGGAGAATCAACTGATGTTAATAATGAAGTTGTCGAAGATTGGAACAAAAGACTAAACTATATATGCTGGGGATATGACAGCAAGGATATTTTTAATTGTGACGAGACTGGTTTGTTTTTTAGACTGTTACCAACAAAGTGACATATGATGTGATCTGTAACATAATTATAAAGACAGTTTTAAAACTATATCAATGGTTATTCATAACATTCTTTTGAAAATGATGAAACAGTTTGTTTTACATTTATTTCACAACATGCATGTGATTTTTTTAATGAAATAATTAAATGTTTTAGAATTAAATGTACTTGTGAATTTCTTCATATGTATTTACTGTTTGCATTTGTCATCCCCCTCTAGAAAGGCCACCCTCATTATAAGGCCACTTCCCTGCTGCAATAGGGGTGACCTTATAAGAGGGGGACTACTGTATTGTCCTTCATTTCTGTAGACTTTGTTCACTTTTACTCATTTAGGTCTCTTCGCATTTTTATATTTCATATTTCTTTTGTGTGTTGTATTTGTTAATTTCTTCCCAGTCAGTAAACTGCTCCAGTGGCTTAGTGGTTAGAGCATCCACCTGGGGAGGTCGTGGGTTCGATCCCCAGCTGAGTCATATCAAAGACTTACAAAAATGGTACTAACAGCTGCCTCGCTTGGCGCTCAGCATAAAAAGGTTAGTGTTAGGACTGGTTGGCCTGGTGTCAGGATAATGTGACTGGGTGGCTGGGTGGGACATGATGCTACATTTCTTTGGCATGATGCCCCAGTGCTAGATATCACTATAAACTGCCACATTGCAGACATCGTAGCTATATGACTGAAAAATTGTTAAAGCTATGTTAAAAATCCAAGTCACACTTCTGTTCTCTCCCACTTATGTTAATATATTGCATCCCAATCCATGTACTTCTCTCTCTCTCTCTCTCTCTCTCTCTCTCAAACACAAGCACACAAAGGAAACTGCCAATGACAGTGATATAATTATTATGCATGTCCTTCTGTATTTGAGTTTTATGGGGACAGTTTCACATACTTTAAATGACAAAATGGCTGAAAATTTGGTTCTTGTAACAAAATTTGATTATAGTAGACAATGACTACTACAACAACAGCAACCAACTGTACTACTACTGTTACAGTTACTGCATTAGCAGTGATCATTGTGTCGGAATCACAAGAAGAAGGGTTTTGCATTCATAAAATATCAATACATAATGCAGTCAATTTGAAAGAAAATATTTGGTGGCCTTTATTATAAGTAGGTCAAAAATGTCAAAAATTGTCACTTTCTCCATTAGGTAGTAGAATACTTAGCCAGCATAGTTTTCCACACATAAAAATATATACAATATATGTATTCTTGCTTTCAAGGTCTTGGGCAATAGTATTGAGTGGGTTTCTTAGCACCTACCCCTTAGATAGGGGGCTAACTTTGTAAATACATTTATATTAATCGTATAGTCTTGGTTAAGTTTTTGCATTTAGCCCCCTATTTTTTTGCACATTGTTTACATACAGTTATATGTGGAACCATCAGACTTGGTGAGAGAATGTATCTTGATGAGTACATACCCTCATCCCAAAGTAGGTCAGTGTGATCCATATTTCATGCTTTACTGACTTAAGTCATATTTTTTATTTTGTGTATATTTTGCAAGCGCTGTTCATGCATGGACTCCATGCTTTTTAGTTGAGACTTCAGCAGTAGTACCAGCTATCAAAGTAATTATAGATGTATTAATGGTTACTTGTAGTCTGCATCTTCCAGCTTTCCTGCAAGTCTTAACAACCCATATGTGTTTTGTGTTTGTAATATAAATAATAACATCAAAAGTTTTGGTTTGATTTATATTTGCCTTTTTCATAAGTTTGAGGTAATTACCTCAAGAGGTTTCCTATTGTTGTCAGCCAGTGCACATGAGGTGATAAGCCCTTAGCTTCTAAAGGCAGCACAAACTTTGTTTTCCCAGTTGAAAACTCCTTTGATAGAGCTGCAGATATGATGTATGTTCAGTGTCCATGTAGAATTCTATATTTGGCCAACTGGGGGTGCATCTTTTGAGCAATTTAACAAATGTGCATCTGACCTTATCTCTTGGCTTGTAATGGCAGCACCTGCATTGTTTTCTCAATTGACAATCCTTTGATTGAGCCATAAATCTGATAATTACTCAGTTCCAGGGAGAGTCATTTATTCAGTTAAATGTGTGGGTTTTTTTTAACTCCTAGTGCTCATGATGCACATCTGGCACCTATTCCATTTTGGTGATCCATGAATAATATTTTGTTAATTTTTTACATAAATAATGACCCATTGTCATTAATGTACTGTCTGTTACCATGTACTTTGTCACGGGTACATAGTGCATCAGAAATTACTGAAATTAGGTTGTTTCTTCGGAGAAATGAAAATTTAGTGTTTATGATGGCGTATTGGTGTTAATAGTTACAGACCTTGCAAAGAAATATACAAACTACACAACTGAACTTGAATCTGGTTTGTCTGTTTTTCCCCAAGTGCAGTTCAGACTTAATAATGACAAGTCACCCTGTACAGATGGATTTTATTTGCAAAGTACTCCCCAACTTATAGGAGGGTCAGAGGGAAATTAGTTGTTTGTTGCCTTAAAACAGGAAAGGGTGTGCTAACATAGAGTCAGGTCATCATGTACTTGAGTATATATAGTGTGTAATTGTTTGTTTTTTTGTCGTATATTTCAATGCAGATTAATTTCTGTTACTCAAGTTATTCACAAAAACATTTTTATGAATTCGCATTGCATATAATTATATGTTTATATTTCAGTTGTTATCACAAGAGGTGTTGATGAGATTTATTCCCAAGTATGGACTGATTGCAGAATTAAATGACAAGGGTGAAATAGTCAGAAGTTTACACGATTCAACTGGTGCCAAAATCCCAGCAGTAAGTGAAGTGGAGGATCATGATGGAGTGATGTACCTTGGTTCGTATGGACTGCCATATATAAGTAAATTGCATCTTCAGGGAATCAAGAATTAGCAAGAACATCCAGTCAAAGATATATAACTCAAACTTTGGCTCCCTTGAAGTCTTCAAGAAATACCATTGGAACACAGTATTGAGAAAGTTAAACACCAGCAATAATTGTATAAATTCAATAGTTGTATTGTGCTGAGGTGTTGATTAGGGTTAATGCTTTTAGGTTGGACACTTTATAGGTTTTATTGGTCTGAGTTTTCTATCAAGAACCCTGTGATTTAGATGAAAATGAATTAAAGCTGTAATTTCCTTTCTATAGCCAAGCTTTCTGGAAAATTGGCTGAATGGATTAATTTTGTAGATATATTACCAGTATTGGAAAAATTAGAAAAAAAATAATACTGTGTGTACTAGCTTATGAGACAAGTCCAACTGTAGACTGCACAGACCCATATCTGCTGTCGCATAATGTGCCAACAGAACTGGATCTGCAGTTTGTAAGGATTAATCAGTAAAACAGAAAATCTTAGACCATGATCTGTATGGTCATTATGTTACAGCAGATCAGGATCTTCAGTAAGTATATATGGTACTAGAAACACATTAATGCCTGTTAGAATATGTTTGGCAATCCAGACTGATCCAGTTGTAGAAATCAAACTCAAACACTTTAAGCATAAGTTCGATGTTTTAACCACTGAGCCATTACATCTCACCTGATCACATATATAGTTATATTGGTTAAATAAATATGGTACATGGTGCTATTCTGCTCTTAGATGTATACATAAATTCAGTACTGTGTAACTTTGTTATCTGGACTTGATTCATTCAGATTATCATTTCATTGAGAACATTTGTAGGTTCCTAGAACAAGCATATTTAATATAACCTGAACTCTTTTATTCGAACTCTTGCTCATCTCATCCTTTTCAAGTCCCAAAAAAGTTCAGGTGAAGATGGTGCTACTTTATATTTTTCAATCCACCTTACTTTGGCATATGCTTCATAATATAAATTACTTTGGCATATGCTTTATAATATAAATTACTTTGGCATATGCTTCATAATATAAATTACTTTGGCATATGCTTCATAATATAAATTACTTTGGCATATGCTTCATAATAAAAATTACTTTGGCATATGCTTCATAATATAAATTACTTTGGCATATGCTTCATAATATAAATTACTTTGGCATATGCTTTATAATATAAATTACTTTGGCATATGCTTTATAATATCAATTACTTTGGCATATGCTTCATAATATAAATTACTTTGGCATATGCTTCATAATATAAATTACTTTGGCATATGCTTCATAATATAAATTACTTTGGCATATGCTTCATAATATAAATTACTATTAGCAATTACTATTATATATGCTATATAGACACCTAGCATGTAAAGTAATGACTATTGTATATGCTATGTATTTTCTTTAGACACCTAGCATGTAAAACAGGTTCTCTGTTATATGCTATATATTTTCTATAGACAATCTAGTGTGTAAAGCAGGGTCTGTTGTATATGCTGTATATTTACTGTAGATACTTAGCATGTAAAGCAGGGTCTGTTGTATATGCTGTATATTTACTGTAGACACCTAGCATGTAAGGCAGGGTCTGTTGTATATGCTATGTATTTTCTATACATCTAGCATGTAAAGCAGGGTCTGTTATATATGCTGTATATTTACTGTAGACACCTAGCATGTAAGGCAGGGTTTGTTGTATATGCTATGTATTTTCTAGACATCTAGCATGTAAAGCAGGGTCTGTTGTATATGCTGTATATTTACTGTAGACACCTAGCATGTAAAGCAGGGTCTGTTGTATATGCTATGTATTTTCTATACATCTAGCCTGTAAAGCAGGGTCTGTTGTATATGCTGTATATTTACTGTAGACACCTAGCATGTAAAGCAGGGTCTGTTGGATATGCTGTATATTTACTATGGACACCAAGCATGTAAGGCAGGGTCTGTTGTATATGCTATGTATTTTCTAGACATCTAGCATGTAAAGCAGGGACTGTTGTATATGTTATGCTATCACCCAGAACAGTTTCATATTTAATTACTTCGTTAACACCCTACCACACCCAAGATGGAGAATCACCCCCATTATTTGAATGAAGGGAGGAAGATGCAAGTAAACTTTCAGTTCAAGAATAGACCCTTGGTAAAGTGTCTGTGCAACATGTAATATTGACTTTATTTAGTTTTGACATGCTTTAGTTATCAATGTAATATGTAATGACAATCAGTAACAGAATTGTGTTGATTTTTTTGCTCAATCTTCTCACTGTGATTGACTAGCACTTTCAATTGCCAAAGTTTATCAGATTTTATGGAACGTACTTGCTTTTTGAAAAAATGTTTCCATAACTTGCAAAAAAGTCTCCGCAACATCTTGTAGACACCATCTATGTCAATTTATTGACTTTACAATGTATTACATACTTTTGGCAGTGAAAGTTTAGTACTAAATATGTTTATAGCAATCTTAAGTATATTGTTTGTATATTTAAGTATGTTGTTTGTATATTTAAGTTTGTGATGTGATTTTGATTTTTAACGTAGCTTTAACAATTTTTCAGTCATATCGCTACGATGTCTGCAGTGTGGCAGTTTATAGTGATGTCTAGCACTGGGGCATCATGCCGCAGACATGTAACATGATGTCCCACCCAGTCACATTATCCTGACACCGGGCCGACCAGTCCTAACACTAACCTCTTAATAATGAGCGCCAAGCGAGGCAGCTGTTAGTACCATTGTTGTAAGTCTTTGGTATGACTTGGCCGGGGATCGAACCCACGACCTCCCGCATCCGAGGTGGACGCTCTAACCACTAGGCCACCGGAGCGGTGTATATTTAAGTATGTTGTTTGTATATTTAAGTATATTGTTTGTATATTCAGGTATATTTGTATATTCAAGTAGAATATTTTTGTATATTCAAGAAGGGCATTTTTAGAAGAAAATTCATTTTTTCTATCGTTCAGTTTTTCCATGTTTGTAACTCACTAGTAACATGTTTAAGTGTTAAGTACAGTACCAACCACTTCAGCACAGATTAAGTGGCTGTATACAGCAGGTGGCCTTTCCAGAGGGGTACTGTATTTGTGAGATGTATAGGTATGTGTATGTATATTTATGTAGTAATAAAGCTACATACAACTTCAAAGCATTTACTAACTTCATTTAAAAGTAAAATTTATTGTTGAGAAGTTCTTCATGTCTTAAGAGCGGACTTATTTCAAGTTAACATACATTCATAGTTCCTACTCATAAGCATGAAATGCATGTGGGTATTAGTGTTGGCATGCACATTGCAAAACCATTCAAAAACATCACTAAAATTCTGGTAAATATATTGCTTGGCATTTAGAATAAATCTCTTTCCATTTACTCCATTTTCCCACTGCTGCCATATATTCTCCTTATCTATTATGGTGTTGTTTATTTGAGTCTTTTTGGCAGGAACTCATGAACTTTCCCCACTATCATTGAGTCAAATAACTTTTACTTTTTCTTCTAAAGTATTCATTCTCCATTTATGTGATGACATCTTCAGGTTTTGTAGTGATTTATTCCTATATTGCTAATTGTATAGTACTGCAATTCAATAATGGAGATGAAACTTTTGTAATGTAGATGAAATGCCTTGTTTATTAAGGAAGTGATACATGTATTGTCACATAATTTTTCAGTCTTTGTCTGGTACTCTGTTTTGTTCACGGTTAATTTCTCTCTATGTATTTGGCTGCAGATTCTCTATTTACCTATGCTGACCATGTTATGATCATGACAATTATGTCTGTAGTCTTCATTGAGGGAACTCAACTGCTGTGTGAAGTCCAAAACTCTGTCACAACACTGTTGACCCGATTTCCTGTAAATGTCGATGTTAATAGATAATATTCACCTTAGTGTTACATGTACTTTAGACAACTCTTCTTTCAGTAACAAAAACCTGACATCGATAATTAAACTAATTACCTTACCATTAAATATTGGTTCTGGACACATATTAGTAAATTGAGGGATACATTTTAGATTTTGCACTAATATGCTGGCCACTGGTCATGTTAGAGGGATGGCATTTCTTGATGTGTACTTTTAAGCACAAACTCATCAGTTGTCACAGACTGGATGAATGGATGGTTGGAATGCTGCTTACGAAGAACATAGATACATTTCTCACATAATTGTAAGATGATTTAATTATATGATTATGATAAATTTTAAAATAATTATTGCACAAAATTGTTAAAAAGAACTTTGCAGTTAAAACATTCACTTTTCTTGAAGTTCTTAAAAGCACTTTATGATTCACTGATACTTCGTTGACTGAATTATTTTCCCTCTGATGGCTCCCTCACTCTAGATTTCCCTCAAGTGGCTTTCTCCCTCTCTATATGTATGCCCTCTAATGGCTTTCTCACTATATGTATGCCCCTGATTTCTTATTCAGCATATAGGTATGCCCTCCAATGGCTTCTTCACTGTATAGTTAATTATATGGTACTTCATGTGACTGGGGCTGCCATGTCCTGATGTTCTTAGGATGTCCCAGGTTTGTCCACCCTTGTGGCAGGACTCTTGCTAGTACAAACTCCCTTTTGCAGTCTCTCAACCTGGCCTTAACTCTCCAGGGTTGGAAGTGGCTAGAAAACAGAAGGTTTTTTTTGTCATAGAATAAAATCATTTACACTATATGTGTACATTACACTTAGTTACATTACAACTGAGTTACTGTTACGTACAGTGGCTTCTTGCAGTTTTATGCAAGTGCTCTCTTTATGTCACATCTACAGTTATGTTCTTGTCTCTTACTACACTAAATTAGAGAAAGCCTAACATTTTATGAATGCAAAACAATATGAAATATTTACGTTTAAGCTGATCTATACAAAAAGTTTTACAACACAATTGCATAGTATATTCAGCATACTAGCATTACCAACTTGAATATGAATTAGTCAATATATTTGATAAAGTAATAGTCTATAGGGTATAAACAATGACTTGTGTATAATAAATATGTAAGTAGTTAAAAACAATCTATTAGAATGAATTGTAATGAATAAAATAGACTCCAGAACAAATCCAATTCTATATATACACAACTAAAAAAGAAGAAAAAAATCTTTACCTCTCAAACATATATTTTTACAAACTGTATACATTTCAACACTTTGCCCAGTATTATTCAACATGCTGAAAGAAAAAAATTTTCATATCTTGATCAGGCCACACTAAATGTCCAGGATTTAGCTTCTGTCCCAAGTAATTGTACATGTGGCTGCCAAAGTTTTACTTTGCGTGTGGTCATTTAATACAGACTCTTTGGTTAAATATCATTAAATACACAAGCTTCTTGCCTGGTGAGATCTGTTAAACCACTATCACTGTCATATTGCTTACATGAGTTTGTATTCTAAAGTCAACTTTGAATAATACATTTTTACCACAATCGACTTCATATAATACATTTTTCTTTTCTTTATTATATTGAAAATCTAATCTTATTTAATGCATAAATAAAGTAAGTTAATAATTTTAAGTCAGTTTGTGTAATCGATGCCAAGGGTTTCTGACCATAAAAGCAGGTGGCCTCTGGTCAGGGGGACCGTTCATGAGGGGGACCACTGTTTTGTATCATTTACTCAGATACATACAGCTGCTTGAGTATGACAAAATGGAGTCTTGAAATGGATTTAAGCTAAAACAGTTATGCGTAACTGACATATTGGTCATCATATATTTTTACTTAAAGAAAATTTGCAGAAATATGTACATGTGACTGAATGTTGATGGAGCTCTGTTCATTATCATTTTGTCACATCGTTCAAAATAAGATAACAAGACTTTAATAGACTGACTAGTTTTGTTGCACAACTTGATCTACTATATAGACATGAAAACAAGACTAGTTTTTGTCACAGCAAAAAATCACATATTCACAACATGACTAAAATGTGGTAATATTTTTAGACAGAAAAATATGCAATGATTAATTAACTTTAACATTTTTCTTCTGGATATGGCAACAGCCATTAAACCAAAAAATCATGCTGTTGTATCAAAATTTTATTATAATCAACATACATGAAGTATTATATAAAACTCTTAAAGAAACCTCTGCAATGTATATAATAATATATTTAATTGCTTATGTGTAATACAGTATTGTATCAAACCTTATTAAATACAGTATAATATGAAATCCATGTATGATACGATATGAAATCCTTGCTTAATACATATTAATATTAAACTTCTGTAATACAGTATAATATGAAACCCATGTTTAATACAGTCTTATATTAAATCCTTCTTCATTACATTACGGTATAATATGAAACCCATGTTTAATACAGTCTTATATTAAATCCTTCTTCATTACATTACGGTATAATATGAAACCCATGTTTAATACAGTCATATTAAATCCTTCTTCAATACATTACTATATAATATGAAACCCTCTTTTAATAAAGATTAATATTAGACTTGTTTAATACAATATTATATTAAACCCATCTTTACTTACAGGTTTCTCCTTCGAATATGTTCCCCAATCACATTATATTAGGAATAGTAGCCTGCTACCTCATAAGTCCGTTTATATGGCACAAAGTGGATTTTTTTTCTGACTGATACTGCATGACATAACAAGGGTTATTTATGGTTACCTAGGAGTCCATTCCACCAATTTAGCTGGTGGGGGGGGTTCTGAGCGATACTGCACAACATAATGAGGGTTATTTATAGTCAACTAGGAGTTCATTCTACCATATATAGCTGGCATTGAATTTCCAAATAAAAAAGGCTTTTATATTTTCAATTTTGCAAAAGGATTTTTAATGAGATTTTTCTACATTTTGGTGTTTCTGAATATTTCATGTTTTTCAAAGATTAGTTGTAATAGGTTTGTACTCCTTCAGTTATTTCCTGCTTCTCAGGTTTCCTTTCCTTTCATCCCTATATCTGAGTTTAGAGTCATCGTTGACCTTTCATCTTTAAGGTCTGTTTGTTTTTGTTTCTCTTTATTTTTTTTCTTGTCCTTTGTTATAGTATGATATATATATGTATTTGTGTATTTCTGTTTTTTGTCATTGTTGTTAGTCTTTATTGTACTGTCTTGGTTCTCTGATGTGAATGGTATTTCTTTTTCATTCCTGTTCTGACCTGTTGAATATCATGCAATTTTGTTCAGGTTATTGATTTCTTAAAGATGGCATGTTCAAGTGGTATTGCATTATTTCGCTTTGGCTGGACAGGTTCCCTGAGTGACTGCCAGTTCATTTCTGTCTCCAGCAGGTTTTTTCTTTTCTTATTATATTGTTTCTGATTATGGTTTCTTTACATGCATCTTTTTTGTTTGTTTTCTGCAATTGTGTTTCCTTACTAACTTACTTCCATGTGTTTTTCTCATCTACTGGAAACCATGGCTATAGAAAAGTTTTTATCTGTTTTGTTAATTCTGTTTGTATCTAAAATATCCTCACTCCAGTCTGTACCGTTGGATAGGTTGCATTGGTAGCTATTTTTGCTGCTTTTATTTTTAGTTTGAATTTTTTTGAGGAGTCTTTTTACTGTCGCATCTAGAGAGATTTCTATTGGAATCCCTGTTAGGTAGATATCCACATATGTAATTGTTATTTCCCCACATGAGGGTCTTCTATCATCATGGTTGATAGGGCTCTTGCATGTGTGCCAGCTCACTGACTGCCCAATAGGACTTTTCCTTCTTCCATTCTCGTAGCATTCGTGGTGAAATAATTCTGTCATTTTCACTAATACTGGACAGTATTCTGGCCAAATTGTTTTAAGTGATTTTCTAGAGAATTATTGTTACTTCACAATGGTCTGTAATATGGTTCAAGATTTAAAGTGTTCAATTTGTCATTTACATTCATTTCTACGATAGTTTGATTCTTTTTGCTAATGATATTCTTGGTCTTCCAATCTTGAATTTAGGATTTAAATGGCACTGATGCTTGCCAATAGCTTGCTTTAAAGGCATTATATTATTCAGACAGAATACATTTGGCTTCTCTTTGCAAAAGACTGAAACATAAGGAGTGTTTTATCACTCAGAGATAAAACAAATTTATATCTTCCCATTCAGATAAAGTAACATCATAGTCAGTTTTTTTTACTTATCTTGGAGTGTTTCTAAAATCTGTTTCATCTCACTGTTCGACACATGGGAGAAAAACAGGAATTTATCTTTTACAATAGATGCTTCTATTAGAGACCTGCACATGTCACCAGAAGTTGGATTTTTTTGTGTTGTTCATTCCTACTTCATCACTGATGCACTAGGGCATTATTGACATTTGCAACG
The DNA here is from genome assembly GCA_028554795.2 of Sinohyriopsis cumingii. Classification (NCBI taxonomy): domain Eukaryota; kingdom Metazoa; phylum Mollusca; class Bivalvia; order Unionida; family Unionidae; genus Sinohyriopsis; species Sinohyriopsis cumingii. Next base: position 60,428,101 of record CM068825.1, read on the forward strand.
TCAAAAATAAGTGACCTGAAGCTCCTCAAAAGCAATAAATGTTGGAATCAAATTTAATTTTAGGTTTAAGGTTTTCATTTTAGTAACTGTAAATAATCTGGCTCAGTATGTGTAAGGTACATGTTTCATTTAACACATGAACACAGGCTTTATCTAAAACATAAATATCAACATCTTTTGGAATTTTGCAGCTAAAATACAGTTACATGACGGAAGTGATTTACAGTTTTATGGTTTTTTTAATTGTAAAATCACTGTTTTAGACTGGAAAGTTGTTTCATTCTTCATAGAAGAGGGGTATCACTTTACTGGGGAAAATTTGTGGCCAGATCAAATTTGTGATCTTACGAGAATTTCACTCTAGAGATTTTGTTTTGAAGGGTTTCACTTTATTTTTTGAAATCGAAACAGATACCCATTGTCAATTAAACATCTTTTTTAAATAAGGAAACACTACTTGAAGAAAACATTTTATTTCTGTTAATTTTGTTTGCAAATAATAGAACTGAATGTTCATGTGCACATTACGGTGAACATGATAGATTGTTATGCAATAGGATGCAGTAAAGTATGGAGAAATATTATCCAGTTCCAACAATTCAATTAATGGAGAAATCAATGAGTATATCATAAAGTATAATATTCAAGCCTTGTTTAATACCATACTATTCAATCTTTTTTATACAGTATTATATGTAATAAAAAATGTAATTGACATTGTTTGTTTTTGTATCACCTGCAAAGCACATGCAAGACATAGGTATCACTTTTCCAATGGCATCATCAGTACACACTACAAGGAAAGCCCTGTATATACCCAAAAAGACAAAGTTATACATATATGGAATTATACATATATAAGGAGTTTCTTATGAGCATAAAGACATGCACACATATAAATAATGTAGCCCAAACCTAACTTGTGAAGTCATATGTGCATGCAACTAAGTGCTCGGTAAATATGATTTAAAGTAGCTTCTAGCTTTTGCAAGGTCTCTTGTGACAAGAGGATGTTTCTTGGCACAAGTAGAAGTAGTAACTCTGGTATTTTTAGGCTAGGCGACCAAGATTTATATCTAAGGGGAGATCACTCTGCCTGACCACATAGGCTGGCAGTCAACTTTTTGCTCCCTTTAGCTAAAAGTAGTATCTGGGAGAGCTGGATTTACTAGGTAGTATTGTAGTAATTCCCCTTAGGAATTATGAATGAGTAAGTATTCTTGAAGAATATATTATGCTAGGAAAAATTAGTTTCTTATGATGTCTAATTTTTCCTATATGAAAATTATTCTGCTTGGATATTATGTATGACCTGTAAAGGTGGCCATCTTGAAAATCTTCTTGCTACTCCACCAAATGATCATATCAAGATTGTGTTTTCACAAAAGACTTTTAATCTTGCTAGTTGAAATGAAAATGGTGCTGATCTGATGTATCCACCAGAGAAGCCATCATGAAAATCTTTTTATTGCTACTCTGTTTAGATGGAAAGTCATCTCACATGAAGATTGTATGTGATACCTAGTTGGTCCTAAATGAAAACTGTCCTGATCTCATACTCCTAAATGAAAATGGTGTCAGTCTCACATTCAGTATAGCTGCCATGGCAGCTAGCTTGAAAATCTTGTCATCTATTCTCCAGATGAACAGAAAGTCATATCAGCATAGGTTTTCACCAAAAGACTTTTTATGATGTTTAGTTGGTCCCAAATGAAAATGGTTCTGCCAGGACATCTAATATAGCTGTCAGTGTGGTTATTTTGAAAATCTTAATGGTCTGCCGGGGGGGGGGGGGCACTTAAGACATGATGTTTAGATGGTTCTAAATGAAAATGATGATGTGGTGTCCAAGATGGCCATAACAACAGCCATCTTGAAAACCTTGTTCTTGAATTAAAAGTCATATTGACTTGGAGTTATCACCAGAAGACTTTTTATGATGACAAGTTGGTGCTAAATTAAAATAGTTTCAGTTGGACATCCATTATGGCTGCCAAGGCAACCATCTTGAAACTCTTTTTATTACTACTTCTCATGAATGGAAAGTTAATTAACATGTTTTCAAAAGAAGGCTTCTTACAATGTCTAGTTAGTAATGAATAAAAATGGTGCCAAGGTGACCTTAAATATGGCTACCATGGAAGAACTTGAAATTCTTAACACTCCAGAACAGAAAGTCATGTCAGAGTGACGATTTCACTAGAAGACTTCCTATGGTGTCTAGTTGTTCCTGACGGAAATTGATGCTGATCTCACATTCACTATGGTCACCACAACAGAAAACTCTGCCCTGCTTCCAAACAATGTAAGAATGTATCTATGATTTGCATAAATTTAATAACAGTCATAAGTTTGGGGGAAAATACAGAAAGTGGGTGAAGACCAAACTACTGTATATCAATCACTACACTATTCAATATTTTTAAATTTTCTGAAAGGAATAGCAGAGATGTTGGTTAAATATGTTTTCATTTTTGGGCATTCACAAGCTGTATGAAGTGTAATATAAATCAGTTTTTTTACCTACCTCAAACTTAAAAATGTTTTTTTTCTTCAAACTCTTATAAGACATTACAGAAGTATATTCACTTGAAAAATCTGATCAGAATCCTTTGGTATTAGTTTGAATTCATGTGTGTACTCAGGCCATCATAGTTTGCAAACAAAAGTCATGACCTTTGACCTTTGATGCAAAGGTCACAATGCTGATTTTCAAACTCATCTGAGACATCACAAAATATACTTAATTAATATGCAGTGTTTGCTCAGGTTCTGTTGATATTAGTTCAAGTTATTTAGTCATAAACAATCTAGTTTCTGATATTTGGGTGCTGGTTCTTTAACTCAGGATGTTATAATTTTATTCTACATTTTAAGGGCTTAACATTTTACCTTGACCTTTATAAAATAAAACATTTTAACTTCTTTACCCCCTAATTTTTGTCATGATGGGAGTATGTTCACTTTATATTTGGAAGGATTTATTTTCATGAAGGATTTAGCAATTTTTGACCCTTTTATTGTTTCCAACCTGTTACTTGACACTATATTGCCAGTGTTTTGTTTCTTTGCTGTTAAACCCTACACATATATACATGCATACATACATACATACATACATACATACATACATACATGCATACATACATACATACATATGTATGCATACATACATACACACACATACATACATACATAAATACACACATGCATACACACATACATACACATGCATGCATACATACATACAAACATACATACATACACACATACATACACACACACACACATATACATACATACATACATACATACATACATACATACATACATACACAGCATGTGCTATGTTATGCCTTATGCAGGGCACTATGCCATTGCATGAATTTGACTGGCCATCATCTGGGCCCTATTACTAGAGTTACCAGAGTGATTGATGACAACAGAGAAGAGGAAGAGAACAAAATGTTCCATAGGAACCAATGAGCATGGATATAAATCTCTCATGCTCTCATGAGATCAAAAATGCAATTTTGTATGGCCTTAAAAACAACAGGAAAAGAATTATTTTATCTCAAATGTAATGGCAGAAACAACTTAAAAATATACATGTGAAATAATGCAAAAATTGCATAAAGTGGCAAAGGGATATAATACTGAAACCATACACACAGTCACACATCACAATAGATACACGAGTGCAGTTGGTAATTCTGAAAGGAATGGGGAAAGTATATGTAAATATATTCTGCAAAAAAAGAATAAAGCAAATTACAGACTACATGTACAATCATTCCAAATCAAGATACCAAAGATTTTATATAACTTATAAACTGCCCTCTACAGATAAGGCAGTGACTGTGCACTGAAATATCCTACTGGAAATCATTTGCATATTACATTAGTGTATTAAAATACTAAAATGTATACATATTTCTTTCCACAGTGTAAACAATAATACTGTAAATATGAGTTAGGGCAGATGCAAAATTATATTTGATTTTTCCACTGTAGTCTTTCCACATAACAAAAGTTCTAGTCTTCAAGATTCAGCAGCAACTTCAGGGGTTATTTGGTCAGCCTCCATCTCCATGCTAGATGTTTATTTGGCTTTGAACTGAAAGATATAAAGTATTTTACATAATTATTCTATTTTGCATAATTATTCTTTCATTCTAAACAAACTAAATCATGCATGCATACAAATACATTTTTTTTTTAAATTGGTACAATTTATGGGCATAAATTCTATTCTAAATTCTGATTGGATGAATATAGGTCACATTTGCTAATCTGAAATACAACATATTGGGGTTTCTCACAGTGATTTCAGTTCTGTAAAACAATGCATTATACTTGCATGGGGACAATTTTTAGATTACAGGATGAGAATAATCAAACAATTAATGGCTTTTGTTTAATTGTTCCATACATTATTATATATCTAACTGGAGACTTCCGATGCAAATGCATTGTATACAATGATCTGGTACATTTTTAAAATATTGGACATTGTCAAGCACTTGTTAGGTACTGTTAAGCACACATAAAACCCAATAAGTTTGTTGCTATGTAACATGATGTTATAGGAATCTATAATGATGCAGTGGTATGTAAAATCACACAAAGTCATTTTATGTATAAGCACGATTCAGTAAGAAAAATAATCTGAATACAAATATGTTTCTCATCAAATATATTTGTATTACTTTTAATTTTGTGAAAAACAATTTATGGCAAATGTATTATTTAATAAAAAGGGATATATAATAAATAAATTATAGTGTTGGTAGTTTGGGATACTGTCTTCTTGTTCAAACTACATGGGGCCTACAAATTAAAGTTCTTCGGTCTCGACCACAATATTCAACAGTACAGGCACTATAATCTATAAATAGTGAAGACAGCCAAAGTTCATAATTATATATTTTTGTATTCCCAAGTTATGATAAAATATAAAATACAAATTAAATGTGTGGGTTAAAAAACAAAAACATGTGATACATTACAGAAACTTCAATATTTCTTTTGCAATAGGATTGGAAAGTTAAAAAGATGCATCAAGTTGTCTGGTTTGATATGCAGCCTTGACTGAAACAAATACATGAGGCTCAATTCAAGTTTAAGATGACAAGACTACAAATGAATTTGAAAAGTACTTCTTCAAGTGGATGAATTTTTCAGTGGCGTGTTATCCAATGGAAACATGTCAGGAAAATGATGACACTTAAAACATGTCTTGACGAAAATAAAATTGTCATACGTAGGATAAGATTAGCGGTTGCCAAGATGACAACAGCAGGCAACGATATCAAACAAGCCAAATCTATCTATGATATAGCTGTTTAAATGGTTGATAAATGAATTCTGCTACACCAAGCTGAAAAAGGAAATACAATGATAAACAAGACTACTCATGACTGACACATTACTTTGTGCTGAGACAGAACAATTTACTGCTTTTATGAACACAGCGACCTTGTCAACATGCGATGACAAAAGGCTTTTTGTCAGAATGTAAACACATGTTGCTTTTTTGTTGCTGCACTTATAGCAATGACAAAATAGCAATGGAAACTGTGTTTGAGTGGAATCACCTAATTCCAGATTAAATGAAGATGCGTTGAAACATCGCTATGCTTCGCTTTGATCACCCATACAGATATTTCAAAACGTCTTCCACTGACAGCTAGCTTGGTATCATCCAATAAATCTAGCCACATATTCAGTTTTTCTTCTGGATCTATCACAATCATATTTTTGAATATCCACTTTCTATAATTGGTCTAAGTAATGTTGGACAGACTATAATTATCCAACTGAAACATCTTCGTATTCGGTCTCTAACAAATACAGCATAATTTTGTACCACAATTAGTCACTCCACAAATGATAATGTTTTGGAGTTCATTCAAGTAATTTTTTTGATGCTTAATTTAGAAATGATTTAATCCAATTGTTTTGAATATTAATGCTTTAATCCAATTGTTTTCTTTCTTAACCGGACCCAACGTAATATATATTTTTGTGAGCATTAATATCTTTCATTTTTCCGTTGCCTTGCAAGTGAGTACCTCGATGTACACTGGCTAGTTGAAAACCTCTTCCATGTCGTCTGTTATTGAGAGGACCTGTAAATCAAGCTAGTTGAAAACCTCTTCCATGTCGTCTGTTATTGAGAGGACCTGTAAATCGAGCTAGTTGAAAACCTCTTCCATGTCGTCTGTTATTGAGAGGACCTGTAAATCAAGCTAGTTGAAAACCTCTTCCATGTCGTCTGTTATTGAGAGGACCTGTAAATCAAGCTAGTTGCAACGAATGTCAGTCTAATAATTGTTGACACTTAGGTTGCTCATTTTTGCGTACTTTGTGCGCGATTGTATTTTTGTTTATTTCAGTTTCAAATAACCCTTACGTTAGTATCAATAATATCACATAAGTGTCTTTGTATCAATCCAATTCTGACGCATCTGTTGCTATCGTACACTGTTTTCACTTGTTCTTCAAATTAATTAAATCTTTCTTCATAAGACTATATCGTCAATGCTATAATGCATCTCGTCTGTGGTATTGACCATTTCGTGTTTGGGCTTGGTCAGTTTCAACATCCGTTTTATTATAACGACGATTCTATCCATTCAAATCGAAAATGGCTAAATCGTATGTCGTTCTCGTTGATTTACTAGTGCCTTGATTTGTTTTAACTTCATCTAAATTGGTGGCTGACTCTTTTGAATGCTTCTTTTTCTGCCAATCTGATAATGTATCAGTGTTATCCGTGAAACTGTTGTCAATGTCCGAAATAGATGTGCCAAATTAACTAATGGTCGTCTTAACTCGCTTGTTCATTTTGTTACATTTCGTTCTTCGAGTCTCTTCCCAACTTCTTCGACTGAGATTTTAAAATGCCAATAAATTTTGAAGAGAGTTTTTTCTTCAGGTCTCTCCAAGTAATTTTCCAGGGCCTATATCTCACTGTTTATAATATCACGTTGGGTAAATCATCTGCTCTTTCCTAGCTGACTGTATGATTTGTATGTCAGTAGATAACCGACTGAATCTCTGTTTACACAGCCTTGGGTTTTTAATATTTGTTTTTCCTGATCTCATCAATCTGTTATTGTAGCTCTACCAATCCGATAACTCATTTTATTGTCATTCTGTTTGATAACAGTCAATTTATTATCAACTTGTTCATGTAAGCTGTTTTCACTAAATGTGTGGAGAGTTGATTAATCAACCCTCCTTAATGTTAATCTTATATATGTTGCATCATTTAATTTTTCAGGGTCATAATAAATGACTACATGTTATTATATATATATATATATATATATCTTAATCACTATTAATTGCGGACTTTGTGTTGTATCTTGACATCTGTTTGCGGCCTTCGTAGTGCCTCGTCTTCAGAGATGGATGCTCCATTTATTTATAAAAGATGCTTGACTCAGCATATTACTAGATTTATGGGGAAATTGCATCTTCAAAATCAGTATATTCGTACACAATGATGTGTGTACTGGTTTTGACTTACTGGTGTGAATACTCTTCTTAATTGAAATGGTTTTGGTTGAATGTTTGGTATTCTTTGGGAATTAAAGTTTCATGGGTGTTCTACAATTCGTTAATCGTAAAAATGTTATCCAGGAAAATTGCTTAGTAATTGTATGACTCGCTCCAGTACCCTCGAGTACCATCTTTAAATTAAATTGTAATATAATTTGAGAGACGTTTAAATGCCCACGTTATTTTATCAACGTTTATGTATTGTCGTTGCCTTTTATGTTGTTCGCAATGTCGTGGACAAGATTCTCACGTTGTATTTGGTTTTCAGTCTTTTATTATAGTCTGAGCCACCTTCATATGTTTCAGTATTTTCTCCTTTCATTTCGTCTATGGTGTATGTCATTGCTTTTACAGGGCATGGCCTACACTGCAGTCGTCTTATCATGTTTTTTATATGTACCATTTTGTCGTTTAAATTGAGAAGTTTGTGGACTAGTTTCTTTTCTCCTCTCTGGTTTAGTGATCAAAACAAATTCGCATGACGTGTATGATTTAACTCCCTCATTTTCTAATGCCCTCTTTCGACACGTCGCATTCTTTATCTTTTAAACACCCAGGGATTGTGTCTTTTCTCAGGCTACTTGATAATGTTGCTTGATCTAGGTATGGAGCTTCTACCATTTACATGGCTAATCAAATCCCATAGCCCTACATCTATAAAGCTTCTACCATTTCTTTGAACGGAATAATGTTTTCTTGTGATTCCCAGCTATTACACGATTGGTTGTATCCCTTCCATTTTACGAGCACATACGTTTTTCCTTTCGGTATCTTTGTCTTCAAAATCTTCTCAACTTCATCCTGTTATTTTAAGATGCTTGAAATATGCAAATCCATATTTTGTATTCTCCTGAATGTTTATTCGGTATCACTTATAACTTTAACGATCCATACTTGCAAACAACTACACTTTATGTTTTGATACTGAGATTGTTGTTTTTTATGATCACCTAAAGGAAACTGTTGAGCTGATCACAATGTATCTTTGGTATATAACTCACCTTGTTCAACGAAATTCAGATTATGTCTTGTTGCAATTTTGCATAAATTCTTTAGAACTTTTTCATCTCTGTTTGATTCAGTGGTACGAATGTAGTATCCCCTTCGCATGGTAGTAGTAACGCAGTAAGATGCATTTAGAGTTCGGTCACACATATATGAAATTCCAGTAGTGGAGGTAGTGGCTTTTCACTCAGTAATGTTTTTGTTTTATACAGAGGTAAAGTAGCGACCTCTTGACCGTATACACTAGTTCAAGTGTTGAGGGAGGGTGGATGGGAGTGTTGTTTTCTTCTTCAGATAATATGCTCGATCACGACAGAACGGTAATTTAAATTAAAAAATAATAGTGAATCATTTTAGCCCACTTCAAAAAGATCATACTGTTTTAAATGTAACGTGTTTTCCTCGTATCATAGAGTACCTACTGTAATCCAGTAATATTTTATGGCGACCTGACCTTTACTCCAGAGTAAAGAAGGAAAAAATACCAGGCAACCAGTAATAGAGGCGTGTAAGAACTTTGATCAACATAATCTCTCAAACTCGTGTCATATATATTATTTTTTTTTATTTATTTGCTGATCATTATAACTAGGCCGATAAATCAACCCCTCACCCATGGCGATACTGGTTTTCAGGTTAGGGGCTGATATCACCTATTCATTAAAAGCTGCAATTATATGCAACCACTTTTGACTGCACACATCGGTGTAGATTGTACCGGTATTTCTCGTAGCTATGGAGCTGCCGTCGGCTGAAGGGTTCTTTTGGTGACATGTACATTATATTTCCAGATCAAATCCTATGTTTGGCGACCTGTAAATCTACGTGGAATAGCACACCCCTCTCTCATGTGACCATTTGCATTTCGCGCTAGATATGGCCGTTACTAACTACCTGTATGTGTCTAAAGTGTACGCAGGTTTGTTCCGGAATGATTTGCATACAGCGAAATTGCACATTTTAATGAACGGTGACATCATACCCACATATCATCCATCAGAATCGACACATGGGGGGTGGGGTGTCGATTTATCGGACTACAGTATAATATGCCAGCCGCTGTAAGCAGACCATGACATAATCTATTATGTATATTTATAATAAATGAGTCCTCTTCATCATGTGAAATCTATGTTCATAAGGTACTCTTCAAACTGAAGACATCATCAAATACCGCTCTTAAATGAGTTTGTTTCCTTTTATCAACCTCTCCCCCATATTTTTCTTTCAAAATTATGTCAATGTGTAATATTTTTCAACCTGTTACGGTCAATGTCCCAACCCTACTTCAATTTAATCAGTTCTGCATTTTTTAATTTGAACGAAGCATGTGCTTTTTTAGCTTGCCCATACAATGTGCGCGTGTAATGTAGGAAGAGTATATATGGATCAACGTATCTAAGGTGGCACATTTCTTCCAACCACTTGCATATTATCCACTTAGATAAGACCGCTTGTTCCTTCAAATGTGTTGACATAATTATACATAAGTCGTCTTAAGACGAAAATTAAGCCAACTTTTGTAAAATCTAAGTCGACGTTTTTCAATGTATTTTGATTAAGTAGACACAAACAAATGGATAAATATGTTTATGTCGACTTAAAAAGAGAACACATTGAAAAAATAATGATTTTAATGCCCACACATCCTATGTGTGGTTGCATCTTTCTGCCGTTTATCCACCTAAATAAGCCGTCTTAGTCATTCATATTCGTAGACATAGCTAAAAATAATTCGTTTCCAGACACCAAATAAGTCAACTAATCTAAATTATAAGGCGACATAACGTCTTTTCGTATGGTGACAGATTTCCGCCAAACGCTTGTCACTTGTGCGCTTAAAAAAAGACGATTTATTAATTCAAATATGTTGACATAATTATAAATATGTCGTCATAAGACGATTAATAAGACAGCGTTTCTGATATAATAATAATAATAATAATAATAATAATAATAATAATAATGAGGACTTTGTATGGCGCCTAATTTTAAAAGCTCTAAGCGCTTTACAACATTAGACAAAACCTGTAAGATAAAAACAAAACACATATATAATGATATGATTACAAACGCAAACACCATGAAATTAGAAAACATAGAAAACACATGCTGAGAATATTTAAGGTAGGAAACATTATTAGGTCTTTAAATTTGTTCTTGCAGTCGAAATAAGTGAGTTTGGAGAGCACTCTTGAATGGGATCACTGTGTCATTGTGTCTAAGTTCAGTGGGCAATTCATTCCACGTTGCTGGGCCCTGGTATGCACAAGAACGCTGTCCATATGACTTTGTTTTCATAGTGGAAATAATGAGTATACGATTGTCAGAAGAGGAGCGTAAATATCTTGCTGGTGTGTACACATGGATGAGGTCGGATAGGTATGTTGGACTAGAGTCCGTAAGTGAAACGTAGCACAGAGAACAAATTTTGTGTTTGATTCTGGATCGAATGGATAGCCAGTGTAGGGTACAGAGCAGCGGGGAGGTGTGCTCTGATCGTGGTACTCTAAGTATGATCCGAGCAGCTGTGTTTTGAACTTTTTGAAGTTTTTGGAGCAGATATTGAGATGAACCAGACAAAATTGAGTTACAATAGTCCAGTCTTGAAAGTACTAATGAACACACAAGTGTTTTAGTGGCAAAGGCTGAAATATATTTGCGAATCGAGCTGATGCGTCTCAGCTCAAGATATGCAGCCTTGCATATGTTCATGATATGTTGGTGCTATGTGAGAGTACTGTCCAGAGTAACACCTAAGTTTCGTACTGATTGTGTGAATTTAATGTTGGTGTTGCTGGTATTTATTGTTTGAGGTAAAGGATGTGAATGAGAAAGTCTTTGTGACGTAATCAGAATGGCCTCAGTTTTATCATCATTCATCTGCAGCTTGTTACATGTCATCCATGATTTCACATCAGAAATGCACCTCTCAACACCTTGGATGGTAGCATCAACTTCTGTTAGGTGGCTAGATTTGTATATTTGGGTGTCATCAGCATACAATTGGTGAGACACTGGATGATGATCTATGACACTTGAGAGCGGCTGAGTGTATAGAATGAAGAGAACAGGTCCAAGAACAGACCCACGTGGAACACCACAACATAGATCAACTGGGCTGGAGTGTATTCCATTTGCAGACACAATTTGTGTCCTGCTGACCAAGTAGGACTTGAACCACAGTAAGGCTGTATCATGAATGCCAAATACATGCTGGAGACGGTGAAGTAATATATCATGGTATTTTGTGTCAAATGCTGCAGACAAATCAAGGAGGGTGAGGAAATATTTTAGTTTTATATTACAAATAGTTTAATATCTAAGTGGACATATCAGTTTGTTGATATCGACGTTACATGAGGATAAATTGACATGTAGCCGTGTTAATGCCAACGTATGCCATCTAAATGACAAATTTCTGCTATTTGTCTACTTAAAAGTCCTCTTACTCATTAAAATTTGTCGACATAACTACAAATAAGTCGTTAATAGACACGAAATAAGTCGACTAATCTAAATCTTAAGACGACATAACGTCTTTTCTATGTCGATTTATCAACAGGTTAAGTTCACCAAAGGTCATGTTAATGCAGACATGTACCATCCTCTTAAACCACTTGCTATGCCCCCCCCCCCCAAAAAAATCGCCATAACCTTGAAAATAAGGCGACGTAATTAAAATACTGACATAGTTGTTAATTGATCATGAATCGGAATACGTCAGACTGTTATCGGGCTTTCATTCTTTCCTTTTTTCTATTTGTCGTCAAGTGTTGCAGATAGTTGTTTCTGTCCATTAGTTGCATTTCTCCAGTATTAGTTTCGTACTTCAAAGGGCCGTTTCAAAACCATTTATTTTGTTTCAAGTGAAATTATTTTGAAAACTCGCCAACAATGTTGCGCATTCGTAAATTCTTTTCTTATGGTTTCAATTGCATTTTGAGCGTGTTGTGTGTACAGTTTTGTGCTAAACTGCATGCAAGTTTGTTACAGAGATACATCATTACACTTAAGTAGGTGAGACACAGGGTTCTGAATAGATCTGAGGGAAATAACGTCTCATTTTCAATATTTCATTGGATAATGCGATTTCACTGACTACTATATTTATGATCCTAAAGTTTGTTTCCGTGCGCTGTTCCCCATCCTTCTTTTGTTAATTTTGAGTATGTAAATAACAAACAGCCGGCAAACGACGCCTTTTTCAGACTTTTAAAAATAACGAATAACTTTAATTTATTCGATGGTTTACAGGAATTTCCGTTGTCATCGTTGCTGCTGCTTGGCCTTTAGAGAAAATATAAATTGGTTGCTTGTATGTTTTTTTTTTTGTTTTTGTTTTTTTTGTTTGTTATTTTTGTCGGGGGTATTTTGGCCGAATGTTTTCTTTATATCTATTGAGGAAATGGTGATTTAGATAGTAATAAAATCGCTGTCCTTTCTACAGCATTATAAGATACTAGAGAAAAAGTGTATTAGGAAATATTTTAGTTTAAGTTGAAAAAGTTGAATTAGGAAATATTTTAGTTTTATATTACAAATAGTTTAAAATGTATTTTTCATGTGAGCTTATGTGTACATGTAATAGCTTTCTCACTGAATTCTACGAGTAGGCGTTTTAGTTTTCATGCTCAGGTGGCTTTTAAGGGGGATGTGTGTGACATGTATGGAGAGACAAACGCAAGGAAAGGAACACACTAATACATACATAAACTAGCATACAGGGACAGCCGGGGTGGGTGGGTGCACTAAAGCCAAATAATTACAAATTAGGTGGGTAGAACTCCTGTTCAAATGTAGAAGGCAAAGAAACTGTATATACAGTCGATTCATGGCCCAAGATAACATGAGAGTTATGTAATTTATTTCATGTATGTAGTAATGAAAACTCAGTAAAAATTCTCACCAGATGCAGTGATGGGAACTTCAGAAGTTGCATGTCCGATCAAAATGTCACATGACCTGAACTGAATGATCGCTTTAGTGGGTATTGTATAAATGTTTGACTAGTTTTCTACCTTCTCGCCGACTAACCAACGGACTAAAATGGAATTATTTTCAAAACTAAATTTTCGTTCGTTATTATTTAAAGCCGGGGGGCCAACATATTCAATAAATGGCTTTAAGTGAATAAGTGGTAAGTGCTGCCCCCATACTTATCTTTTAATTGTGTGGCCATGGCGAGGTGCGATAGCACCGGCAAGCTAGGGCAGCCGGAACATTTAGGAGTTTGTTTAAACCAGCTTACAATTAAAGCATATTTTTTTTTTATTTATTTAAAAATTTCAGTGATATAGAATTTAGATTTTGGGGGTCTATTGTCCTCATTTCGCACCTGGCCCGCACAGCCCTAAAACCACCGCTGGTTACAATTTACTTGATAGGATTGATTTTAGTTTTATACCGCTCTTTAGTATCATTTCCTTTCATCTCGACTTTAAATATTTTGTTTAAAAGTAAGTTTTTGCGATTATTAATGTCATTGATTGGCTTATTGTTACTCTGCGTATTTTTGAACACGAACAAAAGAATAAGTTTTAAATGCTTGGATAGGAGAGTTAATATTTATTTATTTATACAGAGTACACACTTTTTGGGAGTTAAACTGTTTTTACGAATTGCACAACTGCTACTAAAATGATATATTGTTTGCCTTTGATGATAGTAATCAAACAAGAAAATTATCAATTCTGGCAACATGAGAAACACGCCTCTTACAATATTATTATATGTGTCATCAACAATAAAATAGCATACGGTGAATGTTGTATCATGTCACTCTGCAGGCCAAGAAAAAATCACATGTAATGCACGCTAACAGTAAGGCATTTAATTGTGTTTTGGCGACTGACGTATATTGATATAAACACAAACACTCGCCTTTGTTCTCACCTGCTGGCAGTGACAAAAGAATTGGCATGAATACAGTAACACTCGCAGTATAGTGACGATAACAGTAGGTGTTCTTTTATGTGCCAAGATAAAAATACGTATTTTCCTTACATGTTACACTTTATGTGTGCCCTTGTGTATTGTACATAAACTTTATCGTTTTCAAATAAAGACAAATATTTTAAATCGAAACGTAAGGACCCCCTTCCAAATATTTACTTATTCTAACAACTTTTGTGATGTGTCCTGCGCCCTAGAAAGATAAGAAAAAATAGCGAAATGTCCCTGGGGTTTTGGTTGGTTGCGCACTGTAGCTGGACATATTGAAAATGTCCCTTGGAAATAATATTTATGCTAGAGAACTCAGCAAAATGTATTTCGTTCTTAGAAGGTGAAACTACTGAATACGTTACAAAATCAATCAAGTCATCAGTAAAGACCTATTTGTAATGCAACCAGCGCAATAGCACACCCCTGCATTAGTAAGGTATTATTCAACAGTGTCACAAAAGTGAAACAAAGTAACGTAAATAAATTTTTAGAAAAGTTAAATTGGCCTATGTTTTTACAATAAAGCCAAGCTTAAGTGATCAACAATCTGATATCACATAAAAACATAAACATACAAAATAAGCACGTGTGCTCAGAGACACAAAAGGAGAAGAAAAAGTAATATTTTTGCAGACATTTTCTTTCTGTTGGCATACAAGAGTAGCCACAATGCAACATCGTGTTCAGTAAACAATTTTGAAAGAGTTATGGTTTGCTTGATAATATTGACATTCTGGTGTGAAAATAAATGGTACACAAAAAATATTTGTCTCAACAGTTATGTTTTAAAACTCATTTTTAAGTCAGCACCAAAATGAATATACATCTCTTTCATTTGGGTAAACATCAGTCAGTCTTGCTCAGGCCATCTTACACCGTTTACCTGTCAAATGTTTAGTGAATAATTATTTTGAAAGTATCCTGATAGTTTTAATTGTTGTTAAAACTTGTAGTCGCAAT
Organism: Sinohyriopsis cumingii; assembly: GCA_028554795.2. Lineage (NCBI taxonomy): Eukaryota > Metazoa > Mollusca > Bivalvia > Unionida > Unionidae > Sinohyriopsis > Sinohyriopsis cumingii. Next base: position 60,443,581 of record CM068825.1, read on the forward strand.
GCTTATCCTACGTATCGCCATAGCAATTTATGTAAAATTCAATGTCTTTATCACATAAAAAAAATACACTGAAACCAAACGATTTCCAATGGAATTTCACGATCACTGCATGACAAATTGAGAAGTTATGTAAATTTCAATTTGTATATAGTCCAGACTATATGGAGACAGTGGCAATCGTGATGGTGTCGGAGTTGCTCCTAAATGCCACTCGACAAGCTTTCAGAGAGAGAGAGAGAGAGAGAGAGAGAGAGAGAGAGAGAGAGAGAGAGAGAGAGAGAATTAGAGTTTACATTGTTGTGAATAATGTCTCCTTTCTCTGTGTGTTGGCGCTTCAACAGTGAACGTGCATCTTGGTTCATAACCCGGAGTTTTGTCTTCAAATGCAGTACTGGTAAACTGTTCTTTGAAGTGTTTCCGTGTTGCACGCATCCAGCTTTGTTCTTTCTTCATTTCTACCGCACACCACGATTCTCTCTTTTCCCCCAAATTTCTCGCATCTTCTGGACTTAGGTGTTGACCAGACATTATTGCACTAGTATCCCGGAATTAATGTTCTAGAAGACTAGAAGTGTGTGACTGAAAACGTCAGAAACTTTACTGCAAACGTATCAAGTACACACCCGTTACTTTCGTTTACGACGTATTACTCACAATGATTCTTATCCATCCGCTGTTGCTAGGTTGGTTTTCAAACAGTTATCTATAGTTATTCAGTGTATGGCTGATTCCATTAAATGAACTAATACTACTTATGATAATATTTATGATAATTATGACTGATTTGACATAAAGTTGTGTATTCAAACATTACTTTGCATTCAGCACAGTGCAAACTTAAAAGTATGTACAAAAGATAATGCGGAGGAATTTATCATTATAAGGGACACAACTCGGAAAATAAGGGGACTTAACTACGAAATAATTATTGTTTAAGAAAAGAAAAAAATACGATAAAGAAAATAAGTTAAAGTATTCATATGCATAAAAACAAACTACCAAATAATGGTGATTATTGGATAGAATATTAAATTATAATTAGCAATTACACTTTATAGCTGAAAGTATATATAAATTTATGTATCAAATCCACACCTGTTTAATACTTCTATGACACTGTGTAATTTTATGTTTTGGAAAGATGTTAAAACAATGGTGAACATATACATGTACTTGCATAAAATAAATGCAACTAATTTGTCAACACTTTTTGGTTTTAAGATGCATTTCTAAACAATTGAAACTCAAATGAATATGACAGCATGATAGACAATTCAAATCAGACACAAAAAAATTTAAGATGCAAAAGCAGATAAGATGCAAATATAAAAAAAGACCATATCTGTACACTCTATCCCTACCCCAAATTAGGTTTTCTCTCATCTTTTGAAAAGATAAAATTTTTACCAATAGAAACTAAATACATTAGATCTTTTTAAAGTCAAAGTGTGGTTCATGTTTTTTATTGTGTGAAGTTTACTGGGTTGTATGCAAGAGAAGGCATTATTCTAAGACTGAGCAAGAAGGCATCACTCTGGGACTGAGGAAGTCATTCAGGTGAAATGAGTATATGAACTTTTGACGTTTGCTTTTTTTAAAAATGTATTACAGCCACATATCAAGACTTTGATTTTTTCGTCTGTAATGCTGCAGATAATTGAACTTCTCAAGAAAATTCTCCCCATGTACATGGACAGATGGACCATAAAGATGTTATCTCACTTAAAACTCAGTTGGACATGTCCTGCATATTCCACTTTCTGAGTTCAAGGTTCTCATATTTTATAATGTTAAGCAGAAAAGATTTATCAAAAAGCAATTTGGAACTGACATGATATCTCCTTCTAAAATTGATGTCATCAAGTAATAAAAAAAAACTCAACCTATTACATGAATCAATAAGCAGTAGATTTTTCTGCCGAAGGGATTGTGAGTAGCTCTCAGACCTGTGACTTGTGCTATCAATTTATGACACACACCCCACTCACCTGAAAAATATATGTTCCCTGTAGGAGTAATACCAGTAGTATAAATGCTATATTATACAGTTCCAAAATAATTTTCTTTCTGCATAATTAGGACTGGACATTGAAAAACAAACAAGACATTTGAGTATCATAAACTGAAACAGTTATAAACAAAAAATGATTAATGTTGAATCCATGTACAAAACACTATGAGTATATATACATATTCATGAGTTTTATGTTCTATCAAGGACTGGAAAATATGACAAGGCTGAATAGATTGGTCCCTCAATGTAAAGCACCTCAGTAAAGCTTGTCCTTAAATTATATAGGACATAGTCATGAATCCAAATTTAGAGTGTGCATGTAAAACTAATTTCTAATTATATAATATTTACATTTTATTATTCAGCCAGTGCAGTAACAACAGGTATTAATGCTATTAAATTATAATATTTGTGAGTACAACAGTACTACATCAGGAGACATTATAAGAATACACATCATCATGTATCAAACTTAGAATGCTAGTACATATACTAAATTCCAAGACCTTAATAAACCAGCCTTATCAGCCTATTATAGTAGTTCTTCATCTCTTGCCATCTACAGTCTTTGAGATTTGTTACTAATGTCATAAAATGCAGCCAACCCCATCCAAGTGGTATATTCTATTACACATCACCAGCAATTTAGGACACATGGTACTATACTGTATGGAAAAATGGGATCCAGTCTGGAAATGGATGAAGATCAAACAGAGAATATATGGGTTTGGCTTGCCAGAACTCACTGATAATGAAAGATTGATTTTAGTAAAAAGAATGTTTTGAGAGCTTTTCCTAGTTGTGAATGAAAAAAATAAGATCACATTGTTTTACTGATGGAATTTCAGTCCTTTAACAGTCTTGAGTTTGGAACACTCATTACTGAAATTAGTGTGGAATTGAAAGCATGTTTCAAGCACATGTAAGTCCAGAAAATGCCACGGCTCATATCCTTTTCTCTACACAGAAGCTGTCATCCAGGATGCATCTATACTGATAAATATAGGTCTGACCATGAGCACTCAGAAATTTAAAGTTATTGAATTTTTAATATCATGGTGTTTGCATAGGTTTACTATGGGAACTGAATTAGTACCCTGAGTCCTATTGAGGGTCGATCATGGCACCAGATATGATTGGAAAGGAGACACCATAAGTGCCACTATGGATCAAAATCTGTGAGCCTTCATACCTGGTACAAACAGATTGTAACCTGATGTGTTCAGAAATAAATCCATAAAATAATTCTCCTATTTACATGTTTATTTACAATTTACACTCCTATTAACCCTTGTGTTGCAATACACAAGACAAAATCCATAATTCTCTCCAGAATTACAACTTAACTATCTGTTAGAATTGAGGGGGAAAATCCAATTCATTCTTTCAAATGGAAAGGTGAAAATATCTCCTCTCAAGTCTGTTAGGCTTATTAAAAAACTTTTTCCCAGTCCATAATTCAGTCTATTTGAAACCTGATGCTTGACACATAAAAGCAGATAAGGGTTCTCTCACACACTGGGATCACTGCCCTCAGCCAGATGGTCCCATGATTGACAGCCCTAAATTGTTCAAACCAGTGTAATAGGGAGAACACAAATAACCCAATCATTAAAGCATCACACTCCCAAAGTATCACAATTATATGCAATCATGCTAAAGGGTCTAGAACATGCTACACACTTGAACTTGAGCAATATGTCTGTCTGCCTGCCTGCCTTCATGCATACTTGCATGTATGTATGTATGTATGTATGTACGTTTATGTATGCATGCATGCATGTATGTATGTATGTATGTATGTATGTATGTATGTATGTATGTATGTATGTTGTTGTTGTTGTTGTTGTTGTGGGGTTTAACGCCATTTTTCAGCACATGATAGGCTATACATGGCTGCCAGTATTAATGGTGGAGGAAGAACCCGGGAAAACCCCAGAAATAACCACCGACCCACGAGAAGCTACTGGCAAGCTTTCTCACATATCCACATTGGCTGAATCCGAGACTCGAACTGGTGCAGACAGAGATGGCAGTGATCCATAACGGAGAGCATTTAATACCACTCAGCCACTCAGGGCCCCTATGTATGTATGTATGTATGTACGTATGTATGTATGTATGTATGTATGTACATGCTCCCTCAATGCCATGTAAAACTCTGTTGTTCCCAAAGTGTCTCATTTTGTATATGATAAAATTCAAAATTTAGCTGTGAAACCAGCACACTTCCCTTCACCATTACTGATCAGATGCTTATATCTTCCTTTATCAGGTGTCACAATAACATTATGCAGTCATTTGTAACCTTCCAACTAATCATGAAAAACATGGATGCCTGAGCCTGCATGTTGAACTCTCACTTAAAGCATTGTCTTTACAACCTGTGACCTTGACCACAAGGTCAAAATTGGAATAGAGTACTTGACAAAATCAATTGTCTTAGTTTTATAAATAATTCTTCTCAAGCTTAAAGAAAATCTTTTACAGGGGTTAGGAAAATATAAATGAAAAACATTAACCAGAACCTCAACAAACTATTAATGCCAACAATGCTGGACTGACCAATATGTTTCACTTTCTCACTAACATGGGTTTCATTTTATTGCATTCTCATATGATTTTCACATTTATTTCACATACACAGCCAACAAATAGATTTATTTAGGACTGTATGCTGGATTGGTGCTTTATAGCACAGCAACACAAGTATAGGTTATTTGGCATTGAGACAATTGGAGAAAAGTGCATTGTCCATGGTAGCTGACCTGGTGGTAGGATTCAAACCTGCACCCATTCATTCATGAAACCAGCATGCTAACCACCCATCAAACAGACCTAAAGAACACAATGTAACTATGTACATACAACATCCATGTCTTCCTTAACCAGTGGCAACTCTTATTTGATCATGGCAGAAATTAAAATACTCATTGTTAATAAATAAAAAAGGAAAGACAGGAATCAGTAATGAGTCAATAGCCAATAAAACAAGTTCTACTACTTCTTTTATGTTTTTAATAATATAAAAAGAACATGATATTTATTGCATGTCCAAAACAGAATGTTCATGAGTTGCTTTTTGAACTGGACAAATTTTGACATTCAAAACAGGTAATTATTAATTTTAAAAAAAACGGGCAACTATTCAAAGAAAAATAGTTCTTCCACTATAAAAAAAATGAAAGTGATTGGTTTCTGACCATTCAATCGAATTCTTTAATTAATTCACTAATTAGTTAGTCTGAACTTTCCCACTTTCTCATCATTCCATTGTTCAACATTGCTCAGAAGGGACAGTTTGTTTTTGTACATCAATCAGAGTCCATTCAAAAAGAAGAAATGTAATTTTTCCCTCACCATCCAGCCATTACTATACTGAACAGGCTTGATATTAAATGCATGTATTAATTGTAATAGGCTTGCAGAATGAGCTGTATTAACCTATTTTATTGTAAGTATCTACTTGTTTATACAGTGCAGTTTAATACAATTTTGATTCACCTTTTTCATGATATTTTTATTCATTCAATGTATAATCAGCACAAAGCTTCAGACCAAATTTGGTAGAAATCCAACAAAGCCAAATAAAGTTATACTGTGGAAACCAAAATCAGAAGGATGGAGAATTATAGGTCATAACTCCTGTTAATGATGTTGCAGAATGCTGAAACAAAAATCCAAGGTCTAATCAAAATTAAGTTATTTGACAAATTTGGTTGAAATGCAATCAAATATAGTAATATTATGCTGTGGATACCAAAGGCAGGAGCAACCTGAGGTAATAACTTGCATAAATGTATCAAAACACTAAAACAATCAAATCCCTTAAGGTCTCTTTAATCTGAAGTCAGATTCCGAATGTGGTTGATGTTGTTGTTGTTGTTGTTCTAGGGTTTAATGCTATTTTTCAGCACAAGATAGGCTATACATGGCGGCCAGTATAACTGGTGGAGGAAGAACCCTGGAAAACCCAGGGAAGAACCACCGACCCATGAGAAGCTACTGGCAGGCTTTCCCATGTACCCACGCTAGCCGAGCCTTGGACTCGAACCCACGCAGACAGAGGTGAGATGGCAGTGATCCAGAACGGTGAGCGCTTTAGACCACTTGGCCACTTGGGGCCCCTTCCAAATGTGATTGAAATCCAGCATTTGGTAAGTTATCTTGGAGAACCCAAAGCATCAATTATGAGCAAATATGTGGTCATATGTCTTTTAAATATGACTAAATCCATAAATAGCGCTTGTAAGTCTTTGAGACAATGTCCATACCAAACAGTCTATAATTGCGCCGAATAGTCCTTGAGCTATACTTATTATGAGCAACTCAGTGAAAATATGAAGTTCATTGTCAAGATGATACCTATCCAAAATGGAGCTGATAAGACACAACTTATCAAAAGCATGGCAAAGGTGACGAGATAATATAGACACCAAACTGCATCAAAATACATTCAATGTTTTGTGAGCTAAGCTGGTTACAAGGACATATTGAAGAGACCTGATCCAATATTGCTGGAAATAATAATTACTGTCAAACTGAACCCACAAAGACTGAAGATATTAAAAGGCACACCTACATGTAATAGATAATTTACCACCAAAAATCAACTAGTTGCAGACCCATGTTGGTTACAAAAAGTGTGAATGGACAGCAGGATAGACACAAAAGAAAAGGTTATTTGTTTGGGCTAATTTCATCTTGAAATGGGAAGAAATGAAGAAAGTTCATTCTACAAAGCATTCTAAACTTGTAATAACCAAATGCGAGAATAGATGGCCATGAAAGCTGGATCAGTAGGTCTCTTACTGTAGAAATTTGTTCCTGTTGTTTCAAGGTTTCTCTGCAGTATTCTCGCACCATCCCATTTATTTGTATTCCCCTACCAATTTGAAAGACAGAAGGCATCAAGGATAAAAACAATGCACAAAGCTTGGTCATTTCATTCATGACTAATAATTTCTAACCTGATTATTGCCAGGGGGTCCAAACACTGTCAACATCTTGGTATTTAAAATCAAGCAGGAGCTTCTTTAGCAACACAGTTGCCATATTTGCTTGGGCCAGTCTATGTTTTCAACAATAGTTGTGATGTAGTTCACCATCTTTGAAAATCTTAATAATTCTGTAAATTTTAGATTTACATCTCTTTGAATTTGTATACCAGAGATCCTCCTATTTCTTTTGTTAAATTTGTTTTAGAAATATTATAACTAGAGGTTGTAAATATTGCACACAGACAACGTAGGTTTTACTGCAATGACTATTCTTGAAAACAGAAATGGACAGTGAGCAGTATGACTGCTTGTTTACATCATGAGCTTCTGTTAGCTTTGAAACACCAATAATTCAACAGTTAGGTACCCCTTGGTGACAGTCAGGTTATAAATCAATGAATGAATGACTTAGTTTCGTGCATTTTTTATATCCTTGATACATTTCATGTTTGAAATTGGTGGTGGTGGTAGGGGGTCAAAGCAAACAGGATGGTGTGATAATACTCTAGTTTCTTATATCTTAATCCATATTTGATGGTACAACAGCATTTGTCCAGCAATGAAAGGCCTCTATGCCAGGATGCTTTCTGTAAACTTTCCAAAATTGAAAAACGTGTGCCCAAACACTTTTGGTCAAAGCTGATAAAATTCTATTAAGGATTTTTTATTGGATAAAGATATCCAAACATCTTTCATGGTGGTTATATATGATCATGGACCTGAATCATTTGTGAAGGCCTTCTAGATATGAAACTTTGCTGAATGGCTTTTTTAATAAGTTGTTGCATTCATAGTAGCATCATATTTGGTGGCCGATTTTTATAATTTGTACAAACTTCAAGGCCCTTCATTCCAAGATCCTTTTTGTCAAATTTGGTCAAGCTCTGTTCAGTGGGTTTTGAGAAGTCATTTAGGATTCTCTAATTGGCATCATTTATATAAATTTGGAAGCCATTCATGCTAGATTGTTATCTTTAAAATTTTGTCAAATTCTGCTGAGCAGTCTCTGGGAAGTCATTTAATGTTCGATTTTGTCTGCTTTAAACAAATGCAGTCATATCAGATGGTAGACTGGCATCATTTGCACAATCTGAAAGGCATTTATCCCAGGAAGCTTTGTGTAAAAATTTTGTAAAATTATGTGAGTGGTTTTTGAGAAGTCAAATCATGTTTTTTCGTTGGGTTTAATAACAGTGGTCATATCATACTGAGGATTAGTACCCTTTATGCCAAGGTGTTTTTTGTCAAATTATGTTGAGATGTTTTTGAGAAGTTGTTCAAAGGCTTTGTTATTTTTAGTAATGGTAACCATTTCTAATGGCTGATTAGCATAACTTGAACAAACTTGAAAACAATTTTATGCCAGGAGGCTTTTGGCCAAATCTGATAAAAAATTTTGTTGAGCAGTTTTGAAGATGAAATCATTTAAAGATTTGTTCATTTTAAGCAATGATATCCATACTTGACAGTGGATGGGTATCACTTAAATGAATCCGAATAACCTTCATGCCAGTATGCTTTTTGTCTTTGTTCAAGTTCTGTCTTGGTGAATTTTTGTTTTTAAAGGTTTTTCTATCCTTTTTATCACACAGGTCTGTATCCATTGAACAAATCTGAAAGGCCTTGATGCTAGAATGCTATCTGAAAATTGTATACAAACTGGTATATGGTTTGTACGAAGTTATAAATAGCAACTGTGAATGGATGACAGGGAATGGATGACACATGAAGTCAAAGGACCACACCACAAGTTCATTTGGTTTACAGCCATGCTTCATATATCTGATTTAATATATTTATTTTAATTGTTTGTCAGTTTTAAATTTTTTATTCTATTATATGCTATTATAATGTAAATTTGTTCACTGGAGATGATATTTTTCCAGAAAATTGGTTGATCTGAATCATTCTTTTCAGACACTGGGTGTTAATCTAAATTCTGACCTTGATTCAAAATTAGTAAACAGAGTTCTATTTTATTTAAAATGACTGGTTGTTTCCAAGGTCATGATGGGATTACATTTAAGATGTAAACAACTTTTTTTTATTTCTTAGAGAAAATTACTGGTCTAATCAAGGCCATATTCTGTGAATGTGATATAAACATGATCATGTGACACCCCCCGTCCGATTTTGAAACTTGGGGAATTTCGAAACTGCGCCTTATGATACAATATAACTTTTGTTTTGAGAGAGATTTCTCAGTTTTCGGGCTTTTACATTTGGTATCAAGTTGTTGTCTTTGTTGTTGCCAGATTTTGAGTTAATTATCTTCAGATCACTTGGATTTCAAAAGGATTAATTCTTTTTCTCTGGAAATATTTGAAGAGTGCTTACACAGATTTTGGAAAGACATTGCTTACAAGTTTAATTTAGATTTCAAACACCAGAGTGCCATTGTTTGTATTTCTACAAGGAACTGTAGATAAGCACAGTACTGACTACAGCATATGTCATCATCATCCATCTTGGATTTTCCATCAGGATTCGAACTTGAAATTATTAGAACATTTATTACTAGGACTTTTGCAATTTGTGGATTATTTTTAGATTTGATTCTTGAAACTGATAGTTCTTCTCCTTTTTTCATTTTTACAGAATTTTCCATGATTAATAAAAAATTTGTTAAATTTTAAAAAGCTTGTTGTTTTCACTCTTTCTGTGTTACTGTTTATTTGAGCCTAAACACGTAACAGCCATGTGTGCTAAAAACATCAGCACTCTTCTTTATATGTTATTTACTTTACTTATATACAGTAATCACCATCAACACATACTAGATCATGATATTAAGCATGATGCCTTTGCAATATCTCATGAAACAGGCCATTGTACATTTACACTGTTTCTATAAATGAAAAAAGTACAAGTAAATCAATGGGAAATAAAAATGAAACAATACTATGTTAGCAATAAAGCCTTTTATTTGAAAGCTTTGTTATCTTTCAAAATACAATATACACAGACATGTAGCTTTTACAATGAATCAAAATATATATTTGACATACAATATATTACATAATAAACTCTATATAACAGCAAACATTGTTTAACTCTATTTTTCAGGAATCTTTCAAAGATCACAGGCAAAATCGTTCTATTTCACAAAAGCTGAGTATAAGTTTAAAAGCCTTGTCAAATACAGTGATCCCCCACTCTAACACTGCTTAACAAATCTAAAAAAGTGTACTAAATTACAGGTGATGTTGCCCGATACTGTGGTACATTATACACACTATTACATAATGAAATGGGCATCCATAACCATGCCCATATTATAATGATAACTGTTATACTGAGATGCCTTATAGTGAGGGATCACTGTACATCATGCTATACCATATTTTCTCTTGTATAATGTGTACCCAAATGTAAACAGTATGGAGTCACATCTTCCATGGTGTAATGTACTGGTGGATCTTGATCATACTCTACACAGTTCAATGGTAAACTCCTTATTTTCAAGGAAACAGATCAGACTCAAATCTGAAAGATTATGCGATTGCTGGGCTGTGTTAAAAAGAGCTAGTGCATAACTAAGAACCTCACTGTAGAGGCTGCCAGTGAATAATGCTAAGTGACGAAAGCTAACAAACGAGATAGCTCACCATGAGCGATGAATACAAATATTATTTCATGTTCAGAAGAATCTACTGCAATATGTAAAAAGGGGTTGTATATATGCAGTTGCATGACCTTAAATGGTGTAAGCCTGGAGTTTATTTAGACCTAGCTACTTGATAATGTGGATTAAGTATACACTGCTAAGGATAAGTAACGGTTATCTATTAATCAACACAAGACATGACTTAAAGGTGTAATGTTAAATGCTATGCCAACTTGATGCAAGTTTTTGTTCATCATTTTGAAAATAAGCTTGAGAGGGAAGTCCATTCAGGAGAGACAGACTGCCTTCCATGCTAAATGTACATAATGCTAACCTTACTGAATGCAGCCCATATCTGAGTCTATATTGTTGGTAGTGGCTTGCATGTTACAAAGGGAAAATATGGTAGCTAATACAATAAAAAAAACTAATACTCACTGTGTGGCTGCTAACATAATTCTACAATGGCATGATTTCTTTTACTAAGTGTGACTACAAATATATAAACTTGTGTAAGTGGGTGCAATCAATTTGAGGAATACTGTCACATATTCTTGATAATATGGTTCTCAGATATTATTTATCACATTTATTTCAATATATTATTATTTAGGTCAATAGACTGTCAATTACACTGGTCAACAGTGAAATCATTACTGACTTGAAAAGGCCCTAATCTGTAGTATTTTGGTGTGCCGAACACGAATATAACCGTGAAAAATTTGTATTGGCTCTCGTTTTGAAGATATTCATATACCTCATTTTCTATGTTTCACTGTGTAAATTTCTCCAGTAGGACTGCAGCAACATCCGGAATAATGATGTAACATTGCATAATACCATCATGCTCACATCATCCACAGTTGATTGCATCATTTTCTGATGCAATGCAATACTAATGCCATGCGGCTGCTGAAGTAAGTTGACGTCAGCAGTGTACTATACATGTGTAGGCCTATTATACTAATGCCAGGCGGCTGCTGAAGCTGACGTAAGCAGTGTACTATATAAAGCCCAATCAGATAGGTTCAGCATTTAAAATATTTTAGACGTTGTGCGAGACAGTTCAAGCTACTGTTACATAAAACTTATTATTTTATCCATTTACGTACAATAAAGAACAGTAATGCCTCGAAAGTGTGTTAATACCGCGGGCAATTTTTGCTATATTTGTGGGGAAGTGACATTTGCCAACCAGAAGAAAAGTATCAATTCTCAAGTGAAGAAGGCATATCATCTTTACTTCGGATGCAAGGTTGGTGACCAAGACAAGCCTTGGGCTCCGCATATATGCTGTGCTACATGTACAACACAGCTTTCACAGTGGTTGAATTGCAAAAGGTCATCAATGCCGTTTGCAGTCCCAGTGGTGTGGAGAGAGCCAAGCACCACCTAAATGACTGTTACTTCTGCTTGGTTCCTCCTCTTTCCGGCGGAATAACGAAGCGAAAGAAGTCGAGAATAGTCTACCCAAACATTCCGTCTGCATTGAGACCAGTTCCACATGGTGAGGGACTTCCTATTCCAGAACCTCCAGCAGAATATTCTCTTGATTCATCTGACGAAGACAAAGGTGAGTCGACCTGTTCTTCTCCTGGTCCATCAGCATGCAGTGATCCAGATTTTCACTGTGGTGCATCATCAACCCCACACAGAATAACACAGGAAGAACTAAATGACCTGATTCGTGATTTGGACTTATCAAAGAACAAGGCAGAATTGCTAGGATCAAGACTCCAACAATGGAATCTTCTAGAAGAAGATGTCACAATTACTGCATATCGAAAGCGCCACCAGCAATTGGAGCCTTTCTTCAGAAAGGAAAGTAATCTGATATTCTGTTCCGATATTGAGGGCCTCATGAATGCTTTAAAAATCACTCATGACCCACAAGAATGGAGACTATTTGTGGACTCTTCGAAACTGAGTCTCAAGGCTGTGCTTTTGCACAATGGAAACATTCTTCCATCTATTCCAGTAGCGTATGCTGTCCACATGAAAGAGACATACGATAACTTAAGGCAGCTACTGAATTCCATTGAGTATAACAAGTACAGCTGGCACCTCTGTGGTGATTTGAAGGTAGTTGCCCTTTTAATGGGACTGCAGCAAGGATATACAAAATACATGTGTTTCTTATGCGAGTGGGATAGCCGAGCAAGGGAAATGCACTACATGAGGAAGGAATGGACTCACAGGCAGAATGTAGCCATTGGAGAGAAGAATATCCAACACCCAGCTCTGGTTGAGGCTCAGAAAATCTTGCTACCACCCCTTCACATCAAACTAGGTTTGATGAAGAACTTCGTGAAAGCCATTGACCGGACTTTGCCAGCATTCCGATACCTGCATGAAAAATTCCCTCGACTCAGCGAAGCAAAGATTAAAGAGGGAGTTTTTGTGGGTCCTCAGATTCGAGAGCTTTTCAAAGATGACCGGTTCAACAACTTGCTGGAAGGTGACGCGAAACAAGCATGGAATGCTTTTCGCCTAGTTTCTACAAACTTCCTCGGAAATGTTAGGGCAGAAAACTATAAGGAACTAGTAGAAGACATGTTGATGAAGTATAAGAAACTTGGCTGCAATATGTCTCTAAAGATTCACTTCCTTCATTCCCATTTGGATTTCTTTCCTAGCAACTGTGGTATTGTTAGTGATGAACACGGCGAACGTTTTCATCAAGATATCGCAACAATGGAACAAAGATACCAGGGAAAATGGTCCACTACAATGCTGGCTGACTACTGCTGGACACTCCTCAGAGATGCTCCCGAACAGCTGTACAAGAGACAGGCGAAGAAATCTAAGATGTAGTCAATGACTTGATTTTTTATAGGTAGGCTATTACAGTTGACCTTTTACTATTGGAATGCATTTCGTTATGTAAACATTAATTTCTTGCAGATTACAAAAAAACTAGAGCCAATTTTGCAATTTGACTGTCATATTCGTGTTCAGCACATAAAAATTGATAAGAATTGACTAATTTTATTTCAGTAACATGACTTTTGTAAAAATTTGTTGTCCAGTGTTACTAATAAGAGAAACTTCCTACTTAATGAATCCATTTGGGCTGTTTTTCTTAAAACCCAGGCCTTCACAAAATTGATATGCACTAAATACATCAGAGCACAAAACAGATCTTTATTTAAAGTTGGCTCAAAAACACAGTATAAGGGGTCATCCATTTAGTATGCATGCAAAAATCTGGCAAAGCTTGACCCCCTCCCCCCTCCCTGTACACATGCATACTTTTTTACACACGCCCCACCTGTGTACGCACACTTGACACCCCCCCAAATTCTAAAGAACAGCTAATATCCACGCAGAAACCATAAAGGATTAATACTATTAACATGTCTGGCTGCATCAAAGAAATAAGCTGCGTAACTTTAAACAGTTTGTCTAGTGTCTGCTAAAATTCAAATGCCAACTGAACCCAGTCGAACAGGTTACGTATTAGACAAATTATCACTGAGGTTTCACACCCCATTTCCTATGCATACGTACATTATCAGTAGACCCCCCATACGCAAGCATATGCATTTGGGTTACCCCCCTCCATGCGTACATACTAAATGGATAGCCCCTAAGAAAACATTGTAATTCATAAAATTGTATTTACTGTAATTTAACAACAACAATAAAAATTCACACTTTAGGTTAACAGCTTCTCAAAATATCTCCATAAGTTTGTTTTCCCCAAAAGACTAGATTAAAAAAAACTTGTTCTGATTCTGTGCTTTTAAAGATACAGATGAAACCATAAATATAGTCAGTTTATAGCAAAGGAACAGTTATTGTCCACCCTAATTTATTAAATAATATCTACAAATATATTTGTTTTCATCATGTTGAACTGTTCTGCATTTTCTTGTAACAGGCAGTAACATACAATTATAAAATTGTTGTGACATTTTTATTATTGATTTTTGCTATTTACAAACATAAAAATTCGAAGTTTATCTTCTATGTACATTTGATTAACAAAAATAGCATTTTTAGAAGATAACCTGTACAGTCATATGCCATCAATGCAACTTATGGATTTGTGTTATGAGTTCACAGACAAAATGTCACTAATAAAATACATATTTCTATGAAATTTCTTTCAGACAATATTCATGATGTGACTGTACAAGATTTCCTAAATTTGTTCAAAAGTAAGTACGTATAAGTATACACATAACCTCTGACATAATGACATATCTATACTGAAAATTTAATGTCTCAAAGACGGACTTGGATAGAATAGTTAGCTTTCTGCATAAATTTTAACTTTGGGTCTACCCCAGGCAGTGAAATTTGACTGCAATACTATTTAATCCAAATCTGTGGACATTTAACCTGTCAAATACTCTACATGCCATCAGAACTACTGTCCAATTCTGTAAGTGTGACATATTTAAAAAGGATCATATGGTTTGTTTTTGTCTCATCAGTTCTGTTCAAATTCTCCCCGTCATTGGACTCTGATGAACTTTGCTTGATGATTTACTCAGAAAATAAAAATACAAGAAAATAATCAAGTACAACAGTTTGTGATGGGAAACATAACTGTTAATATGATTTTGTAAAACAAAGCAAAAAGGGTACATGTTTAGTGCAAAAGTATTCTTTTTAGAAAACAGCTCAAGAGTTTATATTTTTGTGTTTCAAAGAAGTATAACTGTTACAGAAGATATTTTAAAAGAATTAAACAATTGGTTTAGCTGATGCATTCAAATAAATTTAAATTTACCAAAATGAATTCTATGATGTGCTGGATTCAAATGATGGTACTGC
The DNA here is from genome assembly GCA_028554795.2 of Sinohyriopsis cumingii. NCBI lineage: Eukaryota > Metazoa > Mollusca > Bivalvia > Unionida > Unionidae > Sinohyriopsis > Sinohyriopsis cumingii. Next base: position 60,458,987 of record CM068825.1, read on the forward strand.
TCCTTTCAAATGTTCTTTGCTCAGACTGATAATTGTGTAAACTGTAACCAGAGATGTTACCCAAGAAATATGATGTGCAAAAGTGAGATAAAACTCTTGACTATAGAATGTGCTTCCTGCACACAAATATCAAGGTCAAGATTTTTCGTTTTTATGCTTTAAATATCTACAGCCTGTAAATTTAATGAAGTCTAAATGCTGTTTCAAAAGCTAAAGAGACAGTGACAAATGAAATGAACACATGTCTATTTGGTTGATCAATTAATCCATCAATAAATAAATATCAATCAATTATGTGATATCACTTAAAACACCTAACTGATAAATTTGTTTTTCTGGACAATGTACATAGTACTAACAATAAACAGATTAAGCATAGACCAAACATTAGTTTCTATCTTTTGCCATTAATAGAGAAAATAGCCATACAGCTAGATGATTATTATGAGACAAGGAACAAACATATGCAGCACCAATTCATACTAAAATGGAAGAAATGTACCATATGTACTCACACAGAAGATGAATCCAACTGCAAACAAAACAGACCCAGATCTGCTGTCACATAATGTGCAGGTAGATCTAGATCTGTGTAGTTTGTAAGGAGTAATCAGTAGAAGAAACAACACAGACCCTGATCTGCAGGTGTTGTATGATACAGAAGATCAGGATCTATTTTGTCGGCAGCTGGACTTCACTTACAAGCGAGTATATACAGTAAGTACCATTTGTTATATTTTAAACAAATTTACAAAACTATTCCTGAAATCTTCATCAATACGTCAGTGCTAAAGTTTCTTTTAATTTTCTTAGTGACAATGTAGCTAAAACTGTTATGTCCTATAACGATAATGTTTGCTTGATACTGTTGATGCACTGTCAGTCTACTTTTGTCCTTTAAAAGTATCATGCTGATTAGATAAAATATCGTTTTTAATAGCACAATAGAACCACATGATTTGATAGGGTTGATGAAGAGACATGCTATCCTATTACTTAAGCTGACTGAGTGCAGAATGAAATATACAATTTAAAATCCTTCAAAGACTGTTGGGTGCCAAGCATGTTTGAGAGAGAGAGAGAGGTGAGTTTTCAATGGCCACAATGGATCTGTTTACTGTCCCTTTGACTGGCAGTGAAATTCAATTTTCTCCATATCTGTAAGGTCCAAACAATTACAAGCTAATTAAAAGTTGAAGTTCTTCTTAATTATACTTCTGTATCATCGTCCATATTTTTTTCAGATGCTGTGTGAATGTTTTGTTCTATATTTTAACAGTTCAAAAACAAGTACTTTGGCGTAAATACGACATAAGTATTGCTCATCAGATTTAAATGATACAATGTGGTTGCCTGTCACACAAGGCTAATCTGTAATGACATGGAAAAGTAGTGCTGACCCTAGCCATAGCACCAAATTACCTACTGAAATGGTTGATAGTATTAGACTGGATAATTTGTATTACTGGTTCTTCATTCCATGCTGGATGCCAAGGGTCCCTCGATGGGACTGATGCTCTAATGTATGAATAAAATTTCCAGGAATCCAAGTCCATTTCTTCTTGCCAAGTGTTGCAAAAATCTCAGATTTAATTGAGCAGTATAAAGATTATCAAGATGATCATTCTGATGGCAATACTGGATAAAAATCATACACATCCTAAGAAATCTTCTGGTGACAATACCACATCAATATGACCATCCATTTAAGAGGACTAGTGATAGCAAAGATTTGCAAGGTGGCCATTGTAGTTGCCATATTGATGTAATGTCAGCACCATTTTCATTTAGAACCAACTAGATATTACAAGAAGTCTTTTCTTCAGAAACATCATGTTGATATGATTATCCATTCAGGAGTAGCTATAACAAGATTCTAAAAATGGCTGTCATTGTGTCCATACTGGAGTCAGACTGGCATGAAATCCATTTTGGACTAACTAGACACCACAGTAAGTTTTCTGGCACAATTCCTATGTCAATATAACTTTCTGATTAGGAGAAGTATCTATAACAAGTTTTTCAAGATGGCTGCCAATGTGGCCATATTGGATGTCAGATGTGCACTTTACATTTAGGATCAAACAGACATCATAAAAAATCTTCTGATGAAAACCCCATGTTAGATATGATCATCCATCCATGAGGAAGAGCAATACCATGATGTTTAAAGCTGATGAACATTGTGGCCATAATGGAGATCAAATTGGAACTATTTTTTTAGGACCAACAAGACATTATAAGAAGTCTTTTGGAGAAAACCCCATGTTAATATGACCATACTTCCTGAAGGAGAAGTGATAACAAGATTTTCAAGATGGCTAGCATGGCAGTCACATTTGAGGAAAGACTGGCACTATTTTCATTTACAACCAAGAAGACATAAGAAGTGATATGACCATCCTTCCATGAAAAGTAGCAACAGCAAGAATTTCAAACTGATCAATATGGCAACTATACTGGATGTCCAAGTGACACCATTTTCATTTAGGACCAAAAACTGACTTGATCAATACCCCATCTCAATGTTATTTTCCAGTAAGAAGGAAAAGCAACAACATGATTTAAAGATGACTGTTGTGGTGGCCATGTTGGATATCAGATTGGCACCATTTTATTTCAGACCAACATCATTAATCTTAAGGTGAAAAAAAATGCTGGTATGACTTTTTTCTCTTCTGAAGAAATGGAAAATATTAATTTTCAATATGGTTGTGAAGGGTATCAGATCAGCACCATTTCATTAAGGACCAACTATATATTTTAAAAAAGTATTTAGTGAAAACCCTTTACTGATATGACCATTCATTCAGGATGAGTGGCAATAACAAGATTTTCAAACTGGCCACTACAGAGACCATACTGGATATCAAGCAGCATCATTTTCAATTAGCATCAACCAGACCTTATGAAGAATGTGTGTGAAGTTTCATGGCAATCTTCCAGGTAGCTTACAAGGAGTAGTGATAGCAAACTTGTGCTAAGTGATCAGAGACAAACATATGATAAAAAGGCCATCCTATAAGCTCTTCTATTCTATTAGTAGTACAGATAAGTTGTGTTAGATGCATATAATAATGATGATAACAAGTACAAATTTGATGATCTTGAAATAAAAAAATAGTACAATGCACATGCCCATGTTTTTACTTGTAACTGAACTCATAAAACACCTAAATTTTCATGTTAGCCTGCATTTTGCACATAATTCAAACTTGTGTGCAGTCAAGGTATGACAAAGAGACTATACTGTAGTGTCTTGTCCTTTTCATCCTGTCCAGTAGCCAAAACACCAAGATCAAAATCTTTGTACTCAGACTCAATATTCACCCATTTTTTAAATTAAAAAAAAAATAATGATGCCAAAATCATGAAAAGTTCAGGATAATTTTACTTTTGTTATTTCTACATACACTATTAACTTACAATCATAGTGATAAACTCTTAAAAATGTTTTTACATGCAAGGTTATTGGCAGTCATTCAGAATTTGTGCTCAAGTAGTATTAAGACGATAGGGCTTTTTATTTAATTTTTATGAACCCACCTTTTTTCAGATTTTTTAAAATAACAATAGTTATTGTAAAACAGCATTCTCCACTAATATACATTTTCATGGTATTACAACAAACTTATAATTAATAGAGAGCTGTATCTGTCCTACACATATTAATATAACTAAAGAGGCAGTGTTACTATTTTATGCTAAAAATCTACATTTAGTCTTTCTTTTAATCAAGAGAAGCTGAAATTCGTTTTCAGAGTAATTGTAGGTTTAGTTTGGAGGGTCATGGCCTTTGCTTCTTGTGCTTTGATGGCAGCCTTTTTGCTGGCTTGACTTGACTTGATTGCGATCTCTAGGCGGGTCTTGAGGTTGGCTTGACTTGTCATGATGACACGGAACTGGGCAGGGTACTGTGGCCCAATCTTCATAAGTTTATTTAATGCTTCATCATGCACAGAGCGTGCCACCTTCCCCACAGCATTAAGACTTTTATCATCCAGGAGAAATGAGATGAGAATGGGTAGGAGAATCGTTAGCAATGTAATTCCTGGAAAAGATTAATGTAAAACAAAATGAAAATGAGACCAAAAAAAATCAGAAGCTTTACAAGATTTCTGATGCACGAAACACAAATGTCCCTGCCCCCCCCAATGCTTAAGATACTGAACTAAAAGGCAGAACTTTAGATGAATGGACAGACAAATGGACAACACAATATGCCCCTAGTACATTTAAAACAAACCTCTGGCAATAATGATTCTAAGATACTGGTGTTAAACAAGACATAATATGCATTGCAAGTCTTCTACATAAATATTTATCACATTCAACCATTTTCTGATATAAAACACCCCCCCCACCCCCATATTTTCAAAACTGTTCAGCATAAGGCATATACATTATGTAAGCTTTATTATTTTTTTATTTCAATCAATTTGGCACAGAAATAGAAGGATGAAATGAATAGGACATATCCATTGTTCCAACCAGAAAATTACTATGGTGAAGGAGAGAATTCTTTTGTGAAATGGGGACTTTGTCAACAGTTGCAATATCATAATGATATTAATTTCACAATTAAAATTTTCATTGATATTTTCTTCTCGAACTGTAATCAAAGAAGAATTTATAAGGAAAATATAAAGAACCTTACCTGACAATGTGGACAAACATTTTGTTTTTAATTCTTCAATAAGGATTTAATATAAAACAAAAGCATGTTGACAATTAACATATAATGGACTCAATACTTGGTATACATTATCATCATTCAATGATAAAATGTCATAACGTAATTAAAAAAATTTATTAGGAAACAAAGAAAATATTATAGCTCCAATTAAATTCCAACCACAACCAATTAACATGGCAACTTAATAGAAAGATTCCATGTTTCAATGTAAATTATCATATTTGACAGAATAAGCACAACCACCTTTGTCCCATCCCATACTTTTGTTTTTAAGGCAACTGACTTATTTTTATACTTAAATGATTTGATTGTGATGAAACTATTTTTAAAAAAATTTGCTTTTGTTAGTAGATTTCTTCAGATCTTGCATGTCAGTTTTACATCAACTTTCAACAGATTTTCCACAAGACTAATACCTAATTGTATTACCCATCATCTTAGTATGGAGACCAGTCTTTATTCCAAATGCCCACCTTATCCAAGTTTTTGCAAAGGTTCACCTGTCTGTGTGCAGTTCAGACCGGTCTGCCTTTGATCTAAGGTCAAAAGGTCTAAAATCCAGACATAAAATTGGATTCTGACAACAAGCGAATTTTGGGTGAAAAAAAAACCGGTCCAAAAAATTTGGTTTTTTCCTCTGTATTTTGTAGTGCAACTAGGACATCCAGATTATTTGGTATCATTGTATAGCTATATCTGTCTGCTTTTTTGTAATACAACCCACTTTGGTGTATCTTAAATGACCTTGATGCTGCAGAGCTCGGAAGTAGGGTACAGCTTCATCATGCCTACAGGCAGGATTGGGGCTGAATGAGTTAAGCATGACACTTTTATCTGTTCAATCCTTATATTACAGTATCAAGTCAGAACCAGCCTAATGGGGTCAGGAATTGATCCACCAATGGTATAACTGGTGCAATCATGCACGTGGAGTAATCCAATCATAAACTACTACACAATGGCTAACATGGGTACAAAACAAGTTGTGAAGTGATTAACCGTACCGATGTAATTTGGAGAGTTTACTATCATAGGCAGTATATTTATGAAGGAAATAACAGTAATAATGGTATCAAAGGTGGTCCATGATTGCTTGTGAAATCTTTGATCAAAAATCATCCAACTTTTGGTGGAGGTGAGAAAAAAAGACAGACCAACCAAATAATGATTTTATCAGAAACAAATGAGTAACAGTAACTGCTTTGAGTTTTTGCCTTGTTAAATTGTTTTTGTGTTTCAAAATGGTCAATGAATAATATACAAGGGAAGTTCTTATCTTTTTTCTTTCTTTCATGTCAAAATGCTGAAATGTGTTTTCTCCCAATGCTAAAGACTCACTGGCTAAGAAATATAATAACAAACTAAACAATACATGGAAATCAGAGTTTAAGTGGAAACAGGTGAGGAGTTTGCATCTTTCATGCAAAGAGGTTTCAAGATAGTATATTGGGGAAGAAATGATATCACCCAGTCACAGGAAAGCTTAAGTTAGAACTTCTTTGCAGGCTGAGTACAGCTGTTCTGTCATTTCCACATTCCAATACAGAGCGGATATTCTCTATTCTTTGAAAAATACAGAGTGATTCAAGGGAAACTGGACCAAACAACTACTGATAGCTTGTTTAATGTGAACCATAATCTTCACAATGATTATCATCAGTTGTCACCAGACAGTGAACATGTGAAGGAAAATAAAAGAACATCTGAATTTATAGCAAATATCTGTCCCATTTATACCAATTAACTGTCCCATTTATATCAAATAACTGTCCCATTTTCATTTAATTGACAATAACCGACACATTATTTAATTATTATAATTGTAACATCTGCAACAAAAATCTAGTTTACATTAAACATCCGTTTTATTATAATGTTAAGAGAATAATGTACTCATCTCATTTTCAGTCTCCTTAAAACATCTAAAATTTATGTCCACAAAAATCCTCCTGATTTATAAGCTAATCTAAATTAAAAATTCTAAAATCTACTGATCATCACCACTACAACAACAACCATCATCATCATCAAATCACTGCCATAACCACTACCATCATCAAAATACAAAATTTAAATTTAACAACAAATACAACATACTTTTACTTTCTTCTGCTAAGGTAACTAGAGTTTCCAAACAATCAATTGATGCAATGATGAGATCTCGTTCAGCATCAGTGGTGGGTCGTACTGAACTTGTTGTGTACAGGAATTCCACAACCTTAGGAGCGAAAGCATGAATGAATGGAGTCACAGACTCTCGATCAACATGAATCATAATGGAGTTGAACATCTGAATACATTTTAACTTCAGCTGAAAGAGAAAAAATCCAACATGTTTCATGTTCAAACATATTTTAAGAAAACTTTTATGTTTTCCTTTCAAGTAATATAATATAAGCTGTCACAAAAAATGTTTGGAAAACAATAGCTAAAAAATAAACATGAAGATAACTAAATATATAAAATATGTGTTACACATCTACTATGCATACATGACACTTTTCTCCTACAGATCTCAGACACTGCTCCTCTTCTAACATGAACTTTTGTATTTAATGTAACAATCAACTGTGACCAATCACATAACTGTATCAGCCTAAGATAACAACTGCAACATATTACTAACCTATGTATTTGGGCCTTTGATTTACACACTAGATTTGTGTTTGCAAAACATGTCTCACCACCACCACCACCACCACCAGTGAAGACCAACATGTCCCAATCCCAAAAATTCAAAACATTTTGTACACTTAAAAAACTTAATATAATGGTACAAAAATCTGTTCAGGTCATCTAAATAAACATATAAACATATATTCCAAATTGTCAACCTCAAAGTCATTCTTGCTTAATCATACTCACGTTTTTCTTAAAAAATGTCAAGGTCAGAAAGTTTTAAAATGTATTTAAAAAAATGAATAAATTTCTGTAATGGTCTGAAAACCTAATCAGGTCACCTTCATATGGAAACAAATAGTATTTTCAAATGTCATTTGTTTACCTCAACTGGTTTTTGTTTAATCATTTTAATAAGGTTTCTTGGTCGCAAAAGTGAGAATTTTGTTTCAATATGCAAAATAAATTGAAAAACTGGATTTGAATTCTTAACGTAGCTTAAATTTTTTTTTAGTCATACTGCTATGATGTCTGCAGTGTCGCAGTTTATAGTGCTGCCTAGCACAGAGGCGTCATGCCGCAGACATGTAAAATGATGTCCCACCTAGTCACATTATCCTGACACCAGACCTACCAGTCCTAATACTAATCGCTTAATGCTGAGTGCCTAGTGAGGCAGCTGTTAGTACCATTTTTAAAAGTTTTTGGTATCACTTGGTCAGGGTTTGAATCCGTGACCTCCTGCATCCAAGGTGGATGCTCTAAATACTAGGCCACTGGAGGGGATCGGCTGAAAAATCTAATGTCATATTCATATGGACACAAATGTGCTGCAAAACTTAATTTGTCTATGTAAGACACTACTGTGCAATCCTGGTAGCATACTTCTTGGGATATATGGATGGGACCAAATCAAGATGACTCTGTTTATAGCAATGGTTGCATAAAAAGACAACATAGCTTTCTAATTACAAATACTGTGGTAACATCATCTTCATTTTTATAACTGCACTCTGTGCACCTGTCTGCCTGTTCTCGTAATGTGAACTTCATCCATAATGACTTAAGGAAGGTGATCACATCTGATATAATGTTTCAAAAGGATCAGAAGATAGCTAGGTTTTGGGTTAAGGAGTGTGTAGAGTATTGGTCAGAAGTCACATTTTCATGAGTACCGTAATACTGATTTTTCTTGTAACCTGAATGTGATTAACTGAGTGGGGATGATCATATCTGAAAATTCACTTGGGGTGGGGTGTGGGTGAATTATGGATATTTGTGATGACTTTCACCTCAATTTTTTATGTTTGCTTGCAGGATTTCTTCATTCGGATTTCTTTTTAGTTTATCAGTTAATGAGATATCATATACGCCTCTCAGGCCACCATGTCTAGCAAGGGACAGGCAAGAGGAAGGTTTGAAATGGGGTTGCTTCTGGGACTGGGATGCATCCTCTTAAAAATATGGAAGAAGGACCCAAGTGGCAATCCAGCTAGGCATGCTTCTTGGTCTGTTTTGAGAAACCAGGACTGGCTGCAAGGGACAGTGTTGTTTGTCCCTCAAATCTTGAGATGTTACTGATAGAATGAAGCCTCTGTAGATAATCTCTGCTTCTAGAAGAACAGCCTAAGCTTAGAAGATTCTTCCTGTGGTCCAGCAAGACCAGTGAAGTCTCCAAAGCAATATCCCCCATCAAAAGTACCATGGACATGGACATGAACATGTCGACCATTGTTGATATAGCATCCAGCAGGATGCTGAAGGAAAGATCAGCAATACATGCCTTAAGCTCCAGGGCTTTGAGTAAAAGGTAATCCCTGCATTTGCATCTGGAGGTAATGCTTATGACACCGGGCAGGAATGTGAACTCCACAGATGTCTGCAAAAACCAGCAGCCACTGTATGGGGGTTCTGGTTGGAATAGACCACCTTTATGTTGCCTAGCAAATTCTTGGCCCTAGAAAACTTTTGGGAAAGCTTGTGCCATTGTGGAATAAAAGCAAGAGAAGATCTCTAGGTGTGATGCTGATATGGTGAATCTCTTCACACTGGTGAGGGAATTCCTTGTCCTCCAAGCCCAAAGGCTTTCGAACATGTCTTGTGGGGTGGGGGGAAGATGGTAAACCTTGTTTAATGCCTTATCAAATGTCAAGTTTTCTTCCTGCTCCAACAACTGGGATGACAGGTGGGAGCAGGAAGGGAACCCAAAGGGATAGGGAGGGACAATCTCAGCGGGTTACACAAAATAAAGAAAAGACATCCCTGTCCTACGCTCATTCCAGAAGGGGTATAGGACCTCATATCTAAATGTCCCTTTGATGAGAGGGAGACTTAGAAGTAAGGGTATACTTGTCTCTCAACCCTTTTACTGCCAGGGAAGTGATGCAACTGCACTTACTAGCAGACCTCTCAGGAGGATGCAAATGCTTCTCATCCTTCCCAGAGGACCAGCCCCCTCTTGTTTGTTTGGTACCAAATGAGCAGACAAAGCTGATCCATGGCCTGTAATTATTAGTCTGCTTTAAGTCAAGGCTCAGGCATCCCTGAAATCATAAAAGCAGTGTTGCAATCTGAGTTGGTTTCCCATAATTTCTTCTCCTATGTCCCCCAATCTTTAACCCTTGTGCCCCTCCATAGCATGCTTTTTCTTCAAAAATAAAATTACACCTCTTCATTAGTGTATGTCCATTCATGTCTGTTGGCATTAGCAATGGCAAAGTCACAAAAGGTGATACAAACTTTATGATAGCAATGGCAATCTGTTTTTAAACAATATATTTGGAAATGAAAACATTCAAGGTTTGTGGCTGCAATGTAAAGTGCTTGATGGCTGTTAGTGTAATATATTTTTTAGGTTAAAGTCACCTCTGTGGTGAGAAAGATTTAATTTATTTTGAGAGTGAAATAACAAAAAGGAGACTAAACCTTATGCAATACATAATTTGTCATTTAATTCATGATTTGTTACTTTGCAAAGAAAATGAATTCACATAAAATAAAGGTATTTATTATAATAAATGCTGATAGATAATAAGTATAAGCTAAAGTTAAATGAGAATGAGATCTGGAAGGAAACTTCCATGGTACAGCTCACAAGTGTCCAAGGATAATAAGACAGTACAGTGCAGACCACAGAGTTAAGGCAGTAAAACTGTAAAATACAAATAAACTTATCTCATTTTTATATATTGCATTACATATTATTATTTTCCTTACTCCCTCTAAAAATGTTGGTTCCCCCAAATCTGGATGGTGGGGGACAGTCGACTGCCGTTGGATCCTATATGCAAATCTGTGAATGGGAAGGTGGATTCGCTTACTCACATTCCACAGTGACTGAAAGGGAACATAGGTAATAGCGGATGCCAATCTGATTCCCTTCCCTGGCCCAAGGGAAATATGCCAACTGTCTATCCCAATCAGGGTTGATGCCAATCCATGTCCAAAGACTGATCATGAGAATCCATTGACAAGTGACTGGTGACTAGCACCCACTGAAAGACTGGTCAGTAACCAATGATCTGAAATTAGGACTCTTGTCTGCTGAGCTGGAGTTAAATCCCTGCTCTCCCTTGTCAAAGAGGCATCATCTGCTTGTTTCCCTTACCAGGCCACTGACCTTGTGAGGGTGCTGCTTATGCCCTAGTGGGTGGAGGCCACTTGTTCTTAGTGAGACGGTGCTGTTCATATTGAAATTGGGGAGGACACTCACTCTCTCCTTGTGTTTTCCCACCCTTTGGAGGACCCAGGATTGATTAATATTATTTACTATTAGGCACTGACTGTGTCAGTATAACTGATTTGGATCATCAGGCCTTCTACTGAGTCCTGCAGGACTCATTACTTTTGTTTCTCCAACACCAAGAAAGTGTCTAAGTCCTACAGGTACCTGGAAGCGATCCCATACTCTCTTGGGATTAAGGAAAAAGATTCCCTTCCGGAATCAAGGAGATCAGGAGGAAACAAGAATCTATGGTTCATGTCCCAACTTTCAACAGACTATAAACAGCAAATCTGTATAACTTAAACAGTTGGGATGAGTATCCCATATTGTGTTTTTTCTGCCAACATTTCCTCCCACTTTTTATACTGAAATGAAAATATGTACCGCCAATGCAAAAACTAATATTCTAATTAAGAAAATGTATTGCCAAAGCAAGTACTTATACCAAAGATTATATTTGCACTGCTGTTGCAAGTATTTAAACAATATCTGAATGTAGCAATTTGATGAGAGCAAATTCAAATTCCAAGCCACCACAAAAACAGACCTTGTGTTTTGAGTAGTGTGATCGTTCTCACATGCCATCATGCTCCTTATACTGATTCCACACATACACACACACACACTTCCAGGACAGCAATCCATCACACTCCCCAATCTTATTATTCAACACAAAGATTTCCAGATGTTTTCTGAGAAAACTTCTCAATTTTTGTCCCACATTTCATGGCAGTTTCCTTTCACAAATACTGGCATGCTGTCTTGTTCTGCCATTTTGACACATGATGTGCCATAACAATGATGTGCTCTAAACAATGATGTTGTAAATATTTGAGGAGAGTGATTAACTTTCCTCAACATTACCAGAAGAGCTGTTCGCAGCTCTCTTGCATTTTACAAAATGTAAGCCATGCAAAAACGGTAGTGGTACTTACCCTATGCAACAATAATAACTGAACTGCAAATAATACTTACAAATAAAATTCTAGAACTAAAATATAGGAGCAATTACTTACCCTACCACCAGAAATGGGACAAGGGATAAGTTTCAATGGGTACTGCTTGCTTAAGCATGGCACAATTAACAGCTAAAAAACATAATGCTCAAATTAGCAAGGAACAAGGGGGCTACTACTTTGATATGCAATGTGGAAAAATAGATCAGAAAGCAAAATACATCCTTGTAACAAAAAACAAAGGAAATTGTCTGAGAGTGAATTTCACACATCTAACATGAACAACATATCTGGAAAAGAGGAAGTGTATTCCACAGAGGCCTATAATGAGGAAATTAGACTTGGTCTGTGTTCTGGAACTTTCCATCTAATGAGAGGATGGAATTATCAGCTTGGATGTGGGGACTTGTATCCTGGAAGAGGTAAGCAAGGCAATACTGATAGGTCTTGTATTATTGCTATTAAATCATATTTTGCAACTTGCCAATGCAACTGAATCATAATGAAAATGTACTGACCTCTGAGCTGTGTGACTGCCAGCAGTCGGTGAAGACATCTTGACAAGGCTTAAGAAGATTACTGCAAGTGACAAACTTTGGTCCACACAAAATGAACATGGTCACTGAATAAAGCAATGTTCCTTCCTCCATGCCAGGTCTATCTCCTTCTGCAAAATAATGTTAAGACAAAACGTCAATATAAATCATTCAAACATTTTGGAGATTATCTTTTATACTATTGATAAAATATCTGACATCAAATTAGCTTCTTTATAAGTTGCACCATCAAAATAAAATCAAACCCTTGCCATAAGAAGGATGCATGTCATTTCTAGAAATCCCTTGGAGAAATAAAAAATTATATCCATTCTTCATGTGTAACAATCCTTGATACAACTGCTGTAAATAAGATAAAGCAGTAAGTTTGTTTTTGTTGAACACTTAAGGCAAAGACTACTTTAGCAAGGCAGGTTTAATATTCCTAAAACTGTTGAGAAAATTTAAAAAAAGGTAAAACACATTTTGCAATTCTGTTGCATTATTCTAAATAGTTTCACTTTGGCTTCTCTTTTTAATGACACACTTCAATTTATATGCTTTGATAATCATATAAAAAGAGGGGAAATTCATATGAGAGAGAGAGAGAGAGAATCAAGGACCAGAACAGATATCATGCATAAGCCAATTTTTCCTTACAATTTCTTGATTGTAATTTTTTTCCCTCATATTCAATCTGCATCTAATTAAAACAAAACTGTCTTTCACACTGAAAGCATGACTAGAGTGGCAGTAGGAAGGGAGTTAACAAACAACAAACCTGATTTTGATGCATTTAATACTGTCACAAGCGCACTCTGCAACAACTTTTCCTTCATATGTATCAGCTCGCCTTCTTTGTCCCCCTCCTGACCAGCTGGAGGAGTCTTCAGGAGGGACTTGACAGCACCAAGACAGGCATTGACAACTAACGGGCTCCGGCTTTCAACAGATTTAGAGCCCATCTCTTTCAATACACCTACTGTTAAATGGACTATCGATGGTAAAATGGAGAGACATCCTGTAATAGAGAAAAGGAAAAAACATGATTATCCTAATGATACACTGTTAATAAATATAGTCGAAACAGAAAAGGCAGAACAAATGAAATGCTATTGTGTCAAGCTGCCATTTTTCACCTAAATGCAAGTTTTATAACAATCCAAGTTTTTCTTTGGCATTGCTTTTTTTTATATGATCTCACTTTACTCATACATCAGCAACATTCTTACTTCCAGGGGTTTATACAAGTTCTTAAAGGTGTTAGGACATGCTGTGCATTATTTTGGCACAGTTTTTCTAAAAAAGATAAAAGTGATTATTTTCATCCATGTTATTTTTGGATTACAGTGCACCTATCTGAAACCTCCGTTTAACTGACGATCTCATTATAATGTACAAATACCATAAAACAATTCTTTTCTGAGTTAATTCTACAACTTTAAGTAAGTTTTATTATTATCATCTGTGTCATTATCTAATGAACTTGATACTTAACAAGATGCTAAGTTACTCCATGTAGTCCAAAGAATGGACACCCTCCCACATCACTATCAAGGATAGCAACAGTAGTTCAAAGATATTAATCCGTATGAGAAACCTCTCTTATACACTCAGATATTTGTCTAGAATGTTTGACCATGAATCCACATATTGTCTTTTCATAATATTTTTCTATAAGACAGTTGGGTTAATCCAATTAACTTTATTGCAATAGATTTTGCTGGATACCTGTGTTAATGACTGAAGCTTAACTGCAATTGCACAAGGTAAATCATTTCATAAAAAATTATAATTTAGTAACATAATCTGTTGAGACAATCTAGGGATGCCATGCACACCCCCCCTCCCCCCCCGTTCCTAGATGACTTACATCAAGCAAATAATAGTAATCAACTGACACACAAATAAATTAAATGTGCTGAATATCCTTTGCATATACATGGAATATAAAAATCAAAATTTTTCTCATACACACCGACACTGGATCACACTCTTTATTTTCTCTTGTATTTCAGCCGAACATAATTATAGAAAAAGCTTTAGAAACATGTTGATGATTAGGACTGATCTGCATAAACTCAATATTATATTGGTGGAATAATGTGACACTGTTAGAATGGAATCTCAATATTATATTGGTGGAATAATGTGACACTGTTAGAATGGAATATCAATATTATATTGGTGGAATAATGTGACACTGTTAGAATGGAATATGTCAGTCATACAAGTTCAGATTTCAAGTCTATTAAAGTGCTCCATCCAGAGATGATCAATTTTTTTTTTTAATGTCTAACACCAAATGCTTATTGACAGATTAACAGGATGGTATTTACTGGCATATCAGCATATGAAAGACTACTTACTGCTAAGGCAATTGAAGTGAAAGTCACTCCAAGACAGCTGATCTGATTTTAATCTGTAGCACAATGACTTTACTTTTGGAATACTAACCAGAAACCATCACAGTTTGTGGGTTACCTTCTATTAGCTGTATCTTTGATGGAAACACTGAAAAAGCTTTTCTGGTTCTTCATGTTAATAGATTTACATCTAGTCAAATTTACTGTAAATAACTGGACTTGCTGTAATCACACAGACTAGACCAATCCAAACTTACCTTTCGGTGAACATGATGAAGATCTGATATGATCTCAACTACAAAGGCTATTGGCTGACATAACTCAACTGTCATCTTTGTCAACTATTTTTGGAAACTGGAAGCTGGCAGATTTGGCAAAGGGGCTCAGTGCTGGGTTTCTTTTCAATATACATACATATATATGTCTAGATTTGCTCTATTCAAACAGGCTAGACCTATCCAAACATACCTTTTGGTGAACACAATGATGGAAGATCTGCCATGATCTCAACTACAGAGGCTATAAGTTGACACAGCTCCTCTGTCATCTTTGTCAGCCGTGTTGGGATCTGGAAGCTGGCAGATTTGGCAGAGGGGTTCAGTGCTGGGATTCTTTTTGATATAACATATATACATACTTCCATAGCAGCATATACCACTGACTTTCCTGGAATTATCTCCCCAGTATCACCACCCTCTCCAAGCACAGGTTTGCCATTGGCAGGTTCATTAGAATTAGATGTTTCACTAGTATCAACAGCAGTTTCAGAATCTGTCAAATAAAATATGGATCTTAAAACATTTCAATAATAAAATCAATATGCTTGATTAATGTTGCCAAATCAATTCAAAGAAATAAAGAAGATTCACATGAATCGACTTCAATGAAAAATCAAGTGCAGGATGTGTGTGTGTGTTTTGGATTTTTAACGTAGCTTTAACAATTTTTCATTCATATCGCTATGATGCCTGCAGTGTGGAAGTTTATAGTGATGTCTAGCAGTGATGCATCATGCTGCTGACATGTAGCATGCTGTCCCACCCAGTCACATTATCCTGACACCAGACTGACCAGTCACCAGCTGTTAGTACCATTTTTATAAGTCTTTGGTATGACTTGGCTGCGGTTTGAACCTGCAACCTCCTGCATCCGAGGCAGATGCTCTAACCACTAGGCCACCAAAGTGGTATCTGCAGGATCAGAACAAACCCAGCACTTCATGCTGTGTTGAGAATAAAAAACTCCCTTGATGTTGAGCCTGCCTTTTATTTACTTTGAAAGAAAAAAAAATTTACACTGAGCTTAATCTATAACATTTTTATCTCAGTCGGGTTTTGAGTATGGGCAGATGGAAGGAGATTAGAATGAACAGACAAGTACACAGACTCCTAAATGATTCTATATTGAACTTCTGACAAAGTGGGCAAGACCAAAATAACTAAGTTCAGTATTATTATTATTAGATACTAATATACTCACACCTACCTATGAAGTAAAGTCAAGAAGCACAACATTTGTCCTTTATATATATATATATATATATATATATATATATATATATATATGTCTGTGTGTGTGTGTGTCCTTGATAAACAGGTTGATAATGTCAATGACTTATAAACAAAAGACCAAAGCCTGCATTTCTAGTCTGAAATCAAAGCAATGGGTAAAATGTGCTACCTTCATCCCAAGGTCAAAGGGGCAAGATCACATCACATAATGATTTGCCTTAGTTTCATATTGATTCATCCTAAGTAAGAAGAAATTCCAACAAGAATTTAGGAATTATAAGCAAATGAACATTTTTTTAATAAAAACATTAATGCAATCTCTCTCTGACTTTGACCTCAAGTCCAAGGTCACTGTAGAAGTGAACATGTCTTCAAGTTAAAAGTTTTAGCTTCATAATGATTGACACCAAGAATGTTGATGAACATATCAGCATATATACTGATACAAAACTGCTTGGTCTCATGTCTAATGACTAGGGCTTCAAAATCACTATAAAATCAAAAGGAAACCAAAAAAAACCCCAGTTGTAATCAATATATTTACATTGAGAATAAACTTTCATTGTTTTTATAACAGTTAAGGACCAAACGGTCTTTTAATATGATGATACAAGTTAAATAATTATTCACTTAATTAAATGCTTCCAGATGATTACAGTACATAAAGTTGCCAACATCATGTTAACATCCATGTGTAAAGTTAGCCTAATTTCTTTTTGAACTTACAAATTTTTAGGTTTTACTTTTAGACAATTTGCAGGTTGTTCTTTAAAATTTGCAGTGATATAGTCAGAATAACTAGTAAATTCATGTAAAACATTCTTTTCTTTTCTCTTGTTATTGGGAATTGTTTAAAATATCCAAATACAGTTTTCCAGGACTGTGCTACTGATAGGTGCTGTCTTTAATAGTCTGAACAACATGGAGGTGTGCTCAATTACGGCCATGTGTTGTCAATGAAAAAAGGTATGTTAACATTTAAAATTTCTGCCCTGGGTGCAAACATATTGATAATTCAATTTCAGTGGTTTATGTGTAATACTTGCTAATACAATTTAGTTTGTCTGCATTTGCTTCCAATAAATACACATGCTCAGATCTAGAACAAATGGCAATTAATGATGCATAAATTTGTGACTACTGCATGTCAACTTGGTTTATATTAAAAGTGTGTTATCAGTTTACTGACTTTCTATATTACACACACAAAAACCTGCACATAAAAAAGGAAATGAAGCACCATTATCAGATACTTACAAAACAGGTGCAACAATATCCATTATGAGACAATTTTACCTGTAGGAAAAGGCTAAGTGACACTCTATACAGGTAAAATCAATAAATAAAGTGTCACATATAGGACTGAATTGGTGCTAGCATATGACCTAATGAGGGCAATTTAGTGTCAATACAGTTTTCAAATCAATTCACAATATGACTTGTAGGAAGGCTCAAAGATGTCCTATACAGGTAAGTTCAGTGCATCTGTCTTTAAAAACGGCGTTAGTGCAGAGCTTTAGCATATGATGACTTACCTGGAAATCAGTGATTGCAGATGAGCTAATAATGCAATGAAGTCTCCAGGTTTAAGATAAAATACTACCTGTAGGAAGGCTGAAGGGTTGCTTGTTCAGGTAAAATCACTGACACTTGGTGCCAGGATGCTACGAATGCCTTTGTATAGAAACTCACCTGTATGTACATGTGTGTAGTGGAATTACACATGTATATGAGTTTTCTAAAAGCACTAGAGACTTCAATGCACATAAAAATAATAACCATAGATTAACTTAATGTGAAGTCACATAGACTATCTGTGCAAGTACCTAAATGTGAGATGATTTCAAAGTGTTAGAAAATTTTAAAGGCAGAACTTCATTATCAAAGGAAGAGAAAAAGTTTGAAATATAGATGGAGTATACTTTCCGTAGATGTGAAAATCTCCAACTTCCAACTTCCAAGTAGATTCAGGCTTTTGCAAAGTCTCTCATGAAAAGAGTATGCTTCATGGCATAAGCAGAAGTAGTAACAGATATTCTTGGGATTTAGCACCAAGAGGAGATCACTCTGCCTGACTGCCACCTAGGTGGGCAGATAACTTTTATCTTTTTAGTTAAAGGTTTCTAACCTGGGAGGGCTGGATTTACGAGGTAGTAGTAGTTCTCCTATGGTATCATGATTGGGTAATGTATTGAAAGAAGAAATAATTCTTTTTCTTTTAAAAATGAAACAATATGAAAAGCACGAAACTGAACAGTGCAACCCATGTCAACATATATAGAAAGATAAAATCTGAATCATGATATATACTAGGTCAAGTGTCAATCTCAGTTGTTCAAATGTTATAATCCCAATAAGAATAAACACAGAATATTTCCTCTTTCTGTGACCTTGACCGTAAGGTAGAGGGCATAGCTATGGTTACAATATAATCATGGGCAAACTTCTCTTCTTAAAACAAAAAATCTTCCATGGTTCAAATGTCAAACTCCAGACAAGGATACAAGTTACATAATTACATTTTCCCCCACCATATCCATGATCCTGAAGCATGGTATGACTATGATATGTGACACACCATACTGTCATGATATATACAATGACAAAGTTTACTGAAAATATTTCCATTACAATGTTATTGGTTGAGCAAACAAATGGTAATGGTTTGGTGTTTTATAACACAGCAACATAAGTAAGTTATTTAGCACCAAGGCCTTGCCCAAAGACACATCATGGTAGTTGACCAGGGCATGTCCAATGGTAGGATTCAAACTGGCACCCTTTCAGTTGCAAGTCTGGCATGCTACCACTAAGCCACCATGGTTTCTGCAAATGTTAACGGATGGGCAGAATGCTACAACCATAATATGTTCAACTTAAGTGTAGATAAAAACACAAATTGCCATAATGCAAATGTGCTTAAAAATGTTATTGAAATGCATGTGCAGATTCTGAAAAGAAGCTCTTGCATTTTGTAAAAGTTGATTCTCTCTCAAGTGTTTCTGCAGACAATGAAATTTTACAAACTATATATGATTCCTCTATGACACAAGATTGATAATTAACCTTTATGTGTGAATATTTTCTCCTCAAGACTCTCCTGGGATGCCTTCACCACCTGTATGACCACATTCAGCACCAACAGATGCGTCTCAACATTTTCATGTGACAGCAAGACCCTGAAATACAATTTGATCTATGATCAAACTTGATCAACATTACTACTTATAATATCATCTGGATGTACAGGTGAAACAGGTCCAACTTGTATCAATACATATTTATCTGTATATAAAGAACCCCTGTTAACCAAAACTGGTCCAGATGGTCCACTGAGCAGTCATTAGAAACAAGTCTGCACCAGTACCCAAGACTGGTCTAGACTGGCCACTGAGTAGTCATTACAAAAATGTTTTTTCCCGTGTCCCTTACCTCTTCTCTACTATAAATTTTTGAGCTTACTGTAATTTTCAATCGAGTTAAACAAATTCATGTCATCCCACCTTACATTATAATTTTAAAGTAAAACTGGATAATTATATAAATAAATATCACAATAGAGAGGTTAGTCAAAACTAAAAATGTCTGAAGTTTCCCTTTTCAGTGATGTAAATGTTGGATGTTATTTCATACAATCAAAGGCAAATATAAAACAAAGCTTAATAGCTGGATTTTATTTTTATGTTATTCAAAAAACAAAAGAACTGTCTTTTTGTTTTGAGAAAAATTGATATCTAATTAAAATACTTGACAAATACAGCATTTTTAAGCTAATAGAAGTATTGCTTTCTTATGCAGTGAAATTTTTATTTTTCAAAATGAGGAAGAATGTTGTGGATTTACTTTATTCCAGAGGAACCAATTTTTGCTATTTCATGGCAACTAAAAAAAAAGGTTTTCAGCCTTAAGTAAAATGATCCATATGACTCGTTCCATCATCAGAAATATACCAACAAAACTCATGTACATTGAAACTTCACTAAGATGATCCATTTGCAGACTGGATACATAATCTGGTTCCAATAATGCTTTCATAATACTATTCTAACCTCTTTCTACAAACCACTACTGTATGAAGTCAAAATTGCTGGTTCATCATGCTCAGATGCTAAGCTGCACCCCTAATAAGCATTATCAAAATTGCGGAAATACCTATGCATGACATTTAGCAATTCTTTGTACAGCATGGGATCAGAGCTGATCTGTCTACGTGCCCATACAGACATCAGTAATGCATGTATTGCCTTCAAACAGCTGTGGACAGTCTCTTCTGGAAGCTGGACTGTAGTGTTGCACAGTGCTTCAATACAGATTCCTGAATTAATAAAGGGTTAAAATTTATGTGGACTTTATGATGATCATAGCAAGACATTTAAAGAGTAAAGCACATAAACAGTTAAAGTTAAAATTCCATTCTGACCTTTCTACATATATACAAAAAAAAAAAAGTTCTTCCATTTTGAAATTTCTATTAACCTAAAAAATTCCAAAATCTTCCATTTTGACCTTTCTACTTAACTACAAAATACCAAGATCGTAATCTACATGTGATGATGTAGTTTTGCAGACAAAGTATAAATTCATGCTGAAGTGATGTAACGTGTATAACCTAAGAAAGCAATCATGGGGGAAAACAATCACTCATGTCACTCTGTAATTTTACCATATTTAGAATTATTAAAAATTTACCTTCTAACATTTTTTAACAGTAGTTTGGACTCCACAAATAGTTCCAATTATTTTATCTATTCAGCATTTTGACTTTGCACAAGGAAAAAAAAAAAGAAAGAAAAAAGTACTTGCAAGAAGTTCAAGTTTCGTTCAAGCAGACTGAGAATCATATGCAAATATTTACAACCAATTCTGAATTTATTTCAGCATGCACCATGAATCCAAGTTTTCCAAGATAAACTGAATGGATGAAGTACTATTTCTTAACTGACCTGCAGCTAGGACAAAAAACTGTTGTTTGCTAGACTGATTCTAAGTATTTTAATACAAAAGGTTGTACATGTTTGTGTTGGGCACAGCAGTATATTTCCAATATGATCATTCATTTCTAGTCTTCAAACCAGCACAGAACAGCAGCTTATGTCCTGCTATAGAACTAAAATCCATTTGCGCACACATACACAGTGTCCCATTTCAGGCCTTTACGCCAAATAATTTCAGTCATGAATGCATAATACGAGCTGGTTGGGCACTACGATTTAGAAAGCTGATACACATATGAACCCAGAACCTTGATTTTATTCCATGAATGGGCCTCACCAATGATAAGATACAGTCTCTCAGAATTGGCTTCCTCAGAACTCATATTGGCTGGGGCATTTGCAGGAGCATTGGCAACTTTGTCCCCACTGGTGTTTCTGGACATCTTTTTGTTGAGCTGAGAGAACCCTGTTTCCTTCAGCCATATTGCCAGTGCATGAAGAATTGAGGGCCATGACTTTCTGTAGTGTGGGCGGGCTGAATCTATGGTGTCAACATGATAAAAGGCACCACCCTCTTGAGGAAGCTGTGCTGAGAATTCTGAAAATATATATTTGTCATAATTTTTACTCTTCTATCTGAAAATGGACACATACTAAAGGAACATGAGTAGCTGTAGTAATCACACTCACTAACAGTAGCAGCAGCAACTGAAGAGGTATCTATAAAAGAATTAGTAACAGAAGAAGTAACTGTGGCCTGAAGGAGTCATACTTAATGGGAAAATTGTTTAGTGGGATCAACTTTTACTAGAGGACAAACAGTTTTCCATTCAGGACCTTTAACGTTAAAATTTGCATTAGCATGCCATCTCTTCTGATGGGGCAAATAGAGTGCAAAGTACACACTGAATCAAGCAGGTAAATCCCTCAATACTCTGAAGCAAGATTTCATTGATGAGGCAAATAGAGTGCAAAGTACACACTGAATCAAGCAGGTAAATCCCTCAATACTCTGAAGCAAGATTTCATTGATGAGGCAAATAGAGTGCAAAGTACACACTGAATCAAGCAGGTAAATCCCTCAATACTCTGAAGCAAGATTTCATTGATGAGGTGAAAAGAGTGCAAAGTACACACTGAATCAAGCAGGTAAATCCCTCAATACTCTGAAGCAAGATTTCATTGATGAGGCAAATAGAGTGCAAAGTACACACTGAATCAAGCAGGTAAATCCCTCAATACTCTGAAGCAAGATTTCATTGATGAGGCAAATAGAGTGCAAAGTACACACTGAATCAAGCAGGTAAATCCCTCAATACTCTGAAGCAAGATTTCATTGATGAGGCAAATAGAGTGCAAAGTACACACTGAATCAAGCAGGTAAATCCCTCAATACTCTGAAGCAAGATTTCATTGATGAGGTGAATAGAGTGCAAAGTACACACTGAATCAAGCAGGTAAATCCCTCAATACTCTGATGCAAGATTTCATCAGACTGAAAAAGTATGAATGCTGACCAATAGATCACATAGTTTTGGTAATGGATCATGTAGAAACATTTTAATTTGGTTAAAAGTAAAATCTGTAATATTTCACCTCACCAAAATAACTGGTCACATGGTGCTATTAGGTTAGTAGCAATTATTTTTAATTTGGAGATGTATTTTTTTCAGGAACATGTTAGGAAGTACTAATCTGAGCAAACATTAGTCAAAATCACTGAACCTAAATTATTAACTTGTCTCAACTCATAAACAACATCCTTAATTACATAGTTTTTGTTGCTCTAAGACACTGCCCATGATCACCCAAACTCTGGATTATCAGTACTGTCATTTTATTGCCTTCTTGTTGATTTTGTCTGATCGTGGTTGTACAAATCATTTGGGTTCTAAATAAGAATCTGTAAGAAAAATAATACCTGCAAACAAAATATAAAACCAAACTTCATGTCTAGATGTATATATGCCTACCTGCCAGAACATGCATGCAAAAAACATTATTTCTGACTCCCAAATCCACCAACAGAAATGTGCTTATTTAAAAAAAAAAACATGATCATCAGTTATCTTGTGTATGTGTATGGAGAGAGAGAG
Organism: Sinohyriopsis cumingii; assembly: GCA_028554795.2. Classification (NCBI taxonomy): domain Eukaryota; kingdom Metazoa; phylum Mollusca; class Bivalvia; order Unionida; family Unionidae; genus Sinohyriopsis; species Sinohyriopsis cumingii. Next base: position 60,482,425 of record CM068825.1, read on the forward strand.
AGAGAGAGAGAGAGAGAGAGAGAGAGAGAGAGAGAGAGAGAGAAGAAAGAAAGAGAGAGAGCATCCTTTCCTGACATTACAATATACACCTAACCTGCAGCTGTATAAACCTTAAAAGGTTTGTACCTGATGCTCATGGAAATCTATCACCACTGGGTTGTCTATACGGTTGATTATACAGGTGATTAAATGATAAAGGTGGTCAGACATAAACAACCAACACTGCACAGATTATTTAATTGGGTGACAATAGCTAAGGTGATTTTGTGTTAAGAGTCCTTTGAGCATAGCTGTGGGAGAGCCAATTAGAATAATTTGTATATGTAAAGTGCACAAACTGATATAACCTTAGTCATGTGAAGTTAGGCAATCAGAGAAATGTGTGTTGAAACAAATGTTACCACACTTCACTGCCTTGAAGGATAATGTTTAGGTTATCATTAATTGATTATAACTTGCTAGTTTGTGATCAGCTGCACCATATTTTTCAAGTCTGATTTTACTCTATATATTGAATGCAAAACATGAATACTTCATTTAGCTGAGGAGAATGAAGTGAGATTAATTTTAATGTGAAATAGTCAAAATGCAGCTCTTATTCAAGAAGGATGAGCCCTCTATGAAATGAGACAAACACAACTGAATTTAAGAACTCTAGGCTGATGGAATTGGACTTTGTGAAGCTCAGTAGCAAGGAGATCATTAAATACTTATTACATAATGCAAACAGCATAAAACTATTTATTCTAGAGTAATGTACATGATATCTGTTGATACGGTAAAACAATCTGTATCAAGAAACACAACTCTGTATCAAGGCAGATGCGCAGAAACAATTTTTAATGCTCAAAATAAATCTACAAGTTAATACCATATTCCACAGTCCAACAGATTTAAAAAGCTGAAACTTTGTGTATATTTTAATCTAATGACTTTGTGGTTGTGATTATGTGTGTTCACATATGTGATTGTGTGTGTTGATGATTTATGTGAGTGTGTTCACATATGCAATTGTGTGTGTTGATGATTTATGTGAGCAGGTTCACATATGTGATTGTGTGTGTTGATTTATGTGAGTGTTCACATATGTGATTGTGTGTGTTGATGATTTATGTGTGTTCACATGTGATTGTTTGTGTTGATGATTATGTGACGGTGTTCACACATGTGATTGTGTGTGTTGATGATATACTACAATGTCAAGTCTACCAGATACATTACAATGCTAGGTCTACCAGATACATTACAATGCTAAGTCTACCAGATACATTACAATGCTAGGTCTACCAGCTATTCTTTTTTTGGAAGCGTATCAATACTTCAAAATAAACATGTACAGTACTATCTGTCTTGAGACACCTCTGCTATGAGAGACTGACTTTTATGACTATAACTGTCATTATATAAATGCACTGTCATGAGCAACCATCTACAGAATGCAACCAGCAATCAAATTTTAAAGCAAAATGTGTATCAATGCTGCAATTAACAAATATATTGCAAGAAACAGAGATAAACAATACAGACCTGTAATCATGAAGACTTAGTAGGTTGTGTTCTAATCTAACCAAGAGAGTCTGGCTACCTGTTTCATTAAATCTACAGGTTATAAAGGCAGTGTTATGCTATATAGTGCTTAACTTTTGTCCATGATTGTAGACTGTACTTTAAGAGAATGGTCATTTGTAAACAACATGCTTACATAGCTAGCTTATGTCCATGATTGTAGGTTATAAACAGGATGCTTTTAAAGTTCTAAACCTGTTTACCATTGGATGGAATTTTCAAGTAAAATTGTTGTTGTTGTTGTGGGGTTTAACGCCATTTTTCAGCACACAATAGGCTATACATGGTGGCCAGTATTAATGGTGGAGGAAGAACCCAGGAAAACCCCGGAAAGAACCACCAACCCACGAGAAGCTTTCAAGTAAATTAACTTAATTCTGTGTTAAGTGGGGATGTGTATAAATTAGGAACTTGGTAAACAAATAATTCATTATTGCTTTTAAGATTAGTCTGTGGAATCCATTTGTTATCAGAGTTTACAGTTGTGCTCAGATATAATTCAAGAGGAATTATTTATTAAAATCATTCAGTGAAATTACCAAGTGCACAATGACTTTGGATTAACAAATTATTTGGAATAAAAGTGAACTCATTCAAAGTTATTCTAGACTGGATCAATGTGCTACTTCAGGATATTCAAGAATACTGGAATTCGTTTGGACCACTCCAGTGGATTAGGTGGTTAGAGTGTCCACCTTGGATGTGGCAGGTTATTAGTTTGAACCCAAGCTGAGTCATACCATTGACTTATGAAAACAACGGTGCTAGCAGCTGCCTCACTTGGCACTTATCAAGAGGTTAGTGTTAGGTCTGGTCAGCCTGGTGTCAGGATAATGTCATGGGGTGGTACATGATGCTATGTGTATTCAGCATGATTCTCCAGTGCCGGACATCACTTTAAACTGTGATTGTAGCGATATGACTAAAAAACTGTTAAAGCTACATTAAAAATAAAAATAAACCCACAAACACATTTGGAATATTCTATACATTTGGACTTGATAGGACATTTAGGGTTATTCGAAGTTTAATTCACAATACTGTATCTCTTAAATTTTTACTTTGTAACTTAAAGAAATAAATTATTTGTTGAGTTGACTAAACTTGATGCTTTTTCTTCTTTTTGTTAAAGAGTTTAAAACCTTAAGCTGCAACAGACTACAAACCTAACTAAAGTACTTGTCACTAACCACTACTGTAGTACTGAAGTCATGTAAATACCCAGTACGATTTACTATTTCTTCTTTAAAAAGAGCAGACAAGGATGTAAATAGTCAATTCAAATGTCTCCATTGTTTCTTTATCTTTTTGTGAAAAACCAAACAATGCCAATAATATCATAATAAGAAATCTTAAAATGATTCACTGTGGCACTTGAGCATGTGGTTGTCTTTGGAGTCAATCCACAATGCCTGGGATGAATTAGGTCTTCTTTGTGTTTGTTTTTAATAAATGATTACCCTTTTTCACATTCAAATGTCATTGTCAAAGGTCTGTGCTGTTTGTTTTTTTTTTTTTTGTTACAGCTATTAAAACCAACATGCCAAGCCATTATATCATCCTGTTCACTAATAGCACATCTAGTTATACCCTTTGTTTATCAATTTCTTTATGTCAGTGAATTAAGCCTTTGACTTTTGTCTCTACATAAATTTATTCTGTTTGTCAATGAGTTACTGTCTACTGATTTAATTCAATGGTACATTTATATTCCATATTTACCCAAAGCCTGATCAAAACCACCACAGAACAATTCATACAAAGACAAAATATTATACTAGCTGTGTTGTTCTTATGCTATATTTGAAGGAAGACTGCAATTTATGAGCATGTGATGTTAACTTATGGACAAGATATATAAATATAACTTTAGTTAATTTTGCAATTCATATGCCAATGCTTGTACACATGATCTTCAAATAAAAATGTTTCACAACAGATGATTATCTTTATTGCTAAACAAAAAATTTCTGAGATGAAACAAATGCAATATTTAACAATGAATAAAGACTAAAATGCATGTATAGTAATTGTTAGTATTTTTCCTTTTTAAACCCTTTTGAATTTTGACCCTGAAAATGGGTCTTCCTGCATAAACCTGTTTCTAGAGATCACCTGTCATAATAAACTGCTTCTCTATTGCAAAAGGGGTGACAGATTTTACTATATTTTATTTTATTAGTTTGAATTTGCAGTCTTTTTTTTAAAGGCTTACATAACTTATTATCAACTGTATGTTATTTGGGTCATGCACACTGACTCCACCTTGGGACCTTGAGTATCAGAAACATTCTAACACTGTCTGGATGGTTGGTAGATATGATATACCCTTGAGAATTCAACAAAGGATCTTAGATGAGTGTTCATTTAAAATGAAATTTATTAAAAAGAGTTGAAAATTTTATTTCTTTTACAGCATAAAATTGTAACTATTTCATACATCTCATTTAAAGAAAGCACAAATTAAGATTCTATTTATCACATGAAAAAAAGAATATGGACTTCACTCCATGAATATGCAATACAGTGTTGTGAAAAGACCCTAAGTGCACTAGGATTCCTGGACATTATATCATTGCCAAACATAATGCCATTAATATCATTTGTGCTGTAATGATGCTATTACATGATATTGTATCTAAATATTTGGGTTTATTAAGTGAAATAGTTCAATGATCAGGTAAAAAAACACTTTTACTAGTCACCTTTAACAGTGTGGATAATACCAATATTTTTCTCACCTGGTGGGAGAGAAAGCAGGGCATGGTCCTTCAAAGCATAGAACCAGTTTTGACTCAAGGTAGATAATTCTGGCTGAACCAGACTCAGAAGGCTCTCCCCTGCATATTCCTGGAAGTCAGTATCATCCTCCCCTGCAGTAGGCTTTGGCTGCAAATCTTTCTCTTGCTCACGCTTCACAGCAACAATATACACCTGAAACATCCATTTCAATACAGTAAAACCCTGTTAATCCACACAGTTCTGTTCCCACCTTTTTTATACAAATAAATAAGAAGTCTGAATTAGGATTATTTCCATTGAAACGATTTACTGCGGTGAGAAGGCAAGTCAAAATTACATGTTGAGATTTTTAGAACCTTATAATAGATTTAAGCAACAACAACAACATCAACAAAACCTTAAATACATATGTGTGCCCCATAACCAAGACATTTACCTTACTGTGTCGACCGGTAAATGTAACTTTGTATCATTGATTATATAAACACTTTAGATAGGTTGCAAGGGAGGTGTAAACATACTGTTATCAAGAATGATATTGTAGTTACTTAGTGCAATTTCAGTTTCGAGTTTTTTTTATCAAGCCTAATTTCTTTGTCTCTCTCACTCCAGATTTCTGCATATTTTGTACTTTTGTGCTTTGTGCATGAGAGGGGAGGGGAAAATGGAAAATGGAAATAGAAGGGATTGAGAGTAAATTGTGTACCATGTTAAATTCATTTAGAAAATGTGGATTATTATTACTTTTTATTGTTATTTTCATACGTCACTAATGATTAATGAATGGAAATTCATCAATGATCTATAGGAATAGACCTAACAGCACACAGTTCAAAGAATGTTTATGTATGCGTATTATTGCGCCATGGGCAGATCACAATTTGATATACCAATAGTATTGGTATATCAAATTGCTTTATAACAACACTTTAAAAGCCTCTCCGTCAATGACTCATGCATGCTCATAAGCAAGGACGCGAGTTACCAAGGGACCAATATCAAGAAAACTGCAGGGGGTTGGGAACTGGGCTGTTTAATGACTCAATCCTCGTTTTACAATCACGTCGACAATAATTGTTAATAGCATGCTTCTTCTAATGAAGTTGTTTGTTATTCTGCATAAATAACATTTATTTTCACAATGTCCAACATTTGAAAGATAGTTCCAAATGGTTTCAATAACACTGGTCAACAGTGAAATCATTACTGACTTGAAAAGGCCCTAATCTGTAGTATTTTGGTGTGCCGAACACGAATATAACCGTGAAAAATTTGTATTGGCTCTCGTTTTGAAGATATTCATATACCTCATTTTCTATGTTTCACTGTGTAAATTTCTCCAGTAGGACTGCAGCAACATCCGGAATAATGATGTAACATTGCATAATACCATCATGCTCACATCATCCACAGCTGATTGCATCATTTTCTGATGCAATGCAATACTAATGCCATGCGGCTGCTGAAGTAAGTTGACGTCAGCAGTGTACTATACATGTGTAGGCCTATTATACTAATGCCAGGCGGCTGCTGAAGCTGACGTAAGCAGTGTACTATATAAAGCCCAATCAGATAGGTTCAGCATTTAAAATATTTTAGACGTTGTGCGAGACAGTTCAAGCTACTGTTACATAAAACTTATTATTTTATCCATTTACGTACAATAAAGAACAGTAATGCCTCGAAAGTGTGTTAATACCGCGGACAATTTTTGCTATATTTGTGGGGAAGTGACATTTGCCAACCAGAAGAAAAGTATCAATTCTCAAGTGAAGAAGGCATATCATCTTTACTTCGGATGCAAGGTTGGTGACCAAGACAAGCCTTGGGCTCCGCATATATGCTGTGCTACATGTACAACACAGCTTTCACAGTGGTTGAATTGCAAAAGGTCATCAATGCCGTTTGCAGTCCCAATGGTGTGGAGAGAGCCAAGCAACCACCTAAATGACTGTTACTTCTGCTTGGTTCCTCCTCTTTCCGGCGGAATAACGAAGCGAAAGAAGTCGAGAATAGTCTACCCAAACATTCCGTCTGCATTGAGACCAGTTCCACATGGTGAGGGACTTCCTATTCCAGAACCTCCAGCAGAATATTCTCTTGATTCATCTGACGAAGACAAAGGTGAGTCGACCTGTTCTTCTCCTGGTCCATCAGCATGCAGTGATCCAGATTTTCACTGTGGTGCATCATCAACCCCACACAGAATAACACAGGAAGAACTAAATGACCTGATTCGTGATTTGGACTTATCAAAGAACAAGGCAGAATTGCTAGGATCAAGACTCCAACAATGGAATCTTCTAGAAGAAGATGTCACAATTACTGCATATCGAAAGCGCCACCAGCAATTGGAGCCTTTCTTCAGAAAGGAAAGTAATCTGATATTCTGTTCCGATATTGAGGGCCTCATGAATGCTTTAAAAATCACTCATGACCCACAAGAATGGAGACTATTTGTGGACTCTTCGAAACTGAGTCTCAAGGCTGTGCTTTTGCACAATGGAAACATTCTTCCATCTATTCCAGTAGCGTATGCTGTCCACATGAAAGAGACATACGATAACTTAAGGCAGCTACTGAATTCCATTGAGTATAACAAGTACAGCTGGCACCTCTGTGGTGATTTGAAGGTAGTTGCCCTTTTAATGGGACTGCAGCAAGGATATACAAAATACATGTGTTTCTTATGCGAGTGGGATAGCCGAGCAAGGGAAATGCACTACATGAGGAAGGAATGGACTCACAGGCAGAATGTAGCCATTGGAGAGAAGAATATCCAACACCCAGCTCTGGTTGAGGCTCAGAAAATCTTGCTACCACCCCTTCACATCAAACTAGGTTTGATGAAGAACTTCGTGAAAGCCATTGACCGGACTTTGCCAGCATTCCGATACCTGCATGAAAAATTCCCTCGACTCAGCGAAGCAAAGATTAAAGAGGGAGTTTTTGTGGGTCCTCAGATTCGAGAGCTTTTCAAAGATGACCGGTTCAACAACTTGCTGGAAGGTGACGCGAAACAAGCATGGAATGCTTTTCGCCTAGTTTCTACAAACTTCCTCGGAAATGTTAGGGCAGAAAACTATAAGGAACTAGTAGAAGACATGTTGATGAAGTATAAGAAACTTGGCTGCAATATGTCTCTAAAGATTCACTTCCTTCATTCCCATTTGGATTTCTTTCCTAGCAACTGTGGTATTGTTAGTGATGAACACGGCGAACGTTTTCATCAAGATATCGCAACAATGGAACAAAGATACCAGGGAAAATGGTCCACTACAATGCTGGCTGACTACTGCTGGACACTCCTCAGAGATGCTCCCGAACAGCTGTACAAGAGACAGGCGAAGAAATCTAAGATGTAGTCAATGACTTGATTTTTTATAGGTAGGCTATTACAGTTGACCTTTTACTATTGGAATGCATTTCGTTATGTAAACATTAATTTCTTGCAGATTACAAAAAAAACTAGAGCCAATTTTGCAATTTGACTGTCATATTCGTGTTCAGCACATAAAAATTGATAAGAATTGACTAATTTTATTTCAGTAACATGACTTTTGTAAAAATTTGTTGTCCAGTGTAACCATCACATGTAAGGGGGTGCTCACCAGTTAATATGTACTTTTGAGAGAGTGACGTATGTAAGGTGAAGTAGTTCGCATTTAAAACATGCACAATGGAGAGAATGTTGGCATACCTCTATGCTACATTAATGTAATGTGGATGATATTTCTTTGGATATTGTACTTTTGGAAATTTTACATGATTTAAGCACACTGCTAACTAAAATGACTGCTCCCTTGTGTTAAAAAAATCAGCCTGAATTAGTCTAAAGTACACTATACATAGCAGCTATTAAAATAGGGAAAATGAATTTTTCCAGACTAGACAATACCAGCTTCTGAAAGTGCAATGAATGAATTACCAAATATATAAAATGTAAAAAAAGTTATCAGCTCTTTTTTATACAATTTACCTCTGAAGTTCAGGAAGTGAAAATGACCAAGTGGAGCTAGCACTGTTTTGAAAGGTACACATCTCGAGTAAGGTCAAGCTGTATACTCTATAACCCATAGTACACCCATCAATCATACACCCAAATAAAGGGAATTAAAGGTTCTTTGAATTATATCTAAGATATACAAGGTCTTTTTTAAATAGCCAGTATAACCAGTGAGGAAAGCCAGGGAAATTCTTTTTCTTTAAAATCCTAACCCTATGCAAAATACGAAACTGTAGAGCGCCACCTAAGCAAAAATATTTGTGTATTACATCACTGCTTTTTGTTTTGTTGATTAGTCTGGTTCCCAGAGTGGTATTTAATAGTATAAACCTAAGCTGGGAGTCAAAGTAGCAAGGAACCAAACTAACTGTTGATACACCACCAAACAAAATTCCTTTTTCTTTCAAAAACTAGCGACATTTATATCGTGGTACAATCATCTATGCCGAAACTCAATTTTTTTTATTATTCACTTAGTACAATATTGATGTCATGATTTCATTGGAAGTTGTAGTGAAACTTCTTATCATCCTTGAGGACATCTGTAAGTGCCAGTTCAGGAATTCTCTGAAACTTGCTTGCCCACAAGGGTCTGTATATGTGAAACCAGGCTCTTTATTTTATGAAGTATTCATTTTTCTTGGTTGCCTTGTTATCCTTGATCACAGTTATGAATGAGTTGGTTAATTTAAGGTAGTTTAATTTAATTTAAGGTAGTTTAATTATGTTACACAAATTGTTCACCTAACATATGACCGGGGTAGCTAGATCTTAAGCATGTAGGATTTGTATGCCTTTTAACTTTTCTTTTATTCCACTGCCCTTTTTTTCATTCAAAAGACATAATTAACATGATAATACAAAGGAGGCCAGCTTTTAATTCAGTGCAACAATACAACAAGTACTTCCACAAGTCAGTTGTCAAAACACGGTTGGCACTTGTGGACATACTTGTTACAGTAGATTGACACATTTTACATTGAAATACACATTGCATTTATGGTGATTACATGTAAGTGGAACTAAATGACAGAATTAAAACACATTTCACTCAGTAAATATTATTTAATTGACATTTTAACATTGTTGTTGTTGTTCTAGGGTTTAATGCCATTTTTCAGCACAAGATAGGCTATACATGGCGGCCAGTATAACTGGTGGAGGAAGAACCCTGGAAAACCCAGGGAAGAACCACCGACCCACGAGAAGCTACTGGCAGGCTTTCCCACGTACCCACGCTAGCCGAGCCTTGGACTCGAACCCATGCAGACAGAGGTGAGATGGCAGTGATCCAGAATGGTCGGTGCTTTAGACCACTCGGGGCCCCATTTAAATACTAATGTACTGCTTACACCAGGCGTAAATGACATTTTCATTTACCAAAAATTAACTTGAATATCTTAAATTATGCTGTCCTAAAAATGTTGTTTGGAAAGAAAATGTAACAAATTATAAGATTCTTATTAAAAGTTGAAAATTTCAAATGTTGATTACAATTTCCAGGTCCTATCTACCGTTTCTGACCATAAAAAAGAGCAATATGTTAATGTTTCAGTTACCAATTTTGATTGCGACTTTCTTCAAGTTCAAACAGGGATAAATTTTTTTGTATTTTCTGGTTAAAAATGGGATCCATGCCTGACCTTGCATTATAAGTGGGTTCACAAGTTATCAAGGGATTGGTATATTGTTGGGAACTGATAATTTGCAGCTATGTCAGCCATCATGTGACCAATTAGTCACTAGTAAATTATTTTCAGTAGCTTACTGAGACAAGTTATAAATAAAAAAAGGTGAGAAATCTTCCAGCAAACTGACCTCACAAATATTATAAAGTATAACCATATTAATCTAATGATATGGCCATTAAAAAGTCAGAATTCCAATACTAGATCAGATATATGGTTTCTAGAGTGGCAACAAGTGCAGCCTTCTGATGCAAGATCAACTCATTAATATGCATGCATCTTGCTCATAAGTGAACTTAAGATCTTGAGGATGTAAACACATATTCCCAACTTTTAACACAATCAGATCTGAGCTATGGCTTCCAGAGTGGTAACAATCTCAGCCAATTCGAAACAAGCTCATGTCATTAATATGCAAAATCTGATCAGACATATCATGTCAGAGGTGTAGTAAACGCAGCCAATCAAACGCATGTTTACCTTATTTGAATGCGTGGCTCTTGCTCGTTATCAAACACATTGAAGATCCTAATGAAAGTATATATTCCAAGTTCAAACTTGTTCGGAATATGGCTTCCAAAGTGGTAATCAGATACACTGATTACTGAATGAGTTTTCATGGATCTTGCAGATTAATGAATTTGTTTGAGACCCTAATGATATAAGCACATATTCCACATTTGATCAGAATCATATAAAAAAATATGGCCTATTGAGTGACATAATGGTTAAGCAATCAAAGCCAAGTTTACCTCATTAATATTCATGCATCTCACTCATTATCGAACTCTTTCATGACTTTAATAATATAAACAAACATTTCAATTCTGAATGGAAAACTGGGACTCCAGCAAAGTGGTATAATATTTAACAAATCATATCCATGGCCCAGTTGTTACAGCGTCTGCCTCAGATGCATGAGGTCGCGGGTTTGAACCCTGGCTGAGTCATACCAAAGACTTATAAAAATTATACTAACAGCTGCCTCGCTAGGTGCTCAGTATTTATAATGTTAGGATTGGTCAGCCTGGTGTAGGATAATGTGACTGGGTGGGACATCGTGCTTTATGCTTGCAGCATGGTACCCCAGTGCTAGACATCACTGTAAACTGCCACAATGCAGATATCGTAGTGACGGGACTAAAAAACTGTTAAAGCTATGTTAAAAATCCAGATCACACACACACACACACACACACACACATCAGATTCAAGTTCATCTCAACAATATGCATGCATCTCACTCATTATGGAAATCTTCTATGACTTTGACAATATAAACCCATATTCCAATTCTGATTGAAAATATGGACTCCAGAGTGGTAACAAGCTGTTGTTGAATGCACTATGGATGCCTGGGCATACCGTAAGCTCAATTGTCCTTACAGACTGGTAAACTAATGATGCACTACTCAAAAGAAGTTAAGGCGAATTCTGAAGTCCCACTTGTGTTTATTCTTCTCTTGTCCAGAACAGGCGCATACACGGGCCTTAAGAGGCATAAGAGGCTGTAAGCAAGAGTCAAGCTTGCTAAGCTGTTAGCATGATGGACTCATATCAACAAAGGTTCAAATCCCAAAATTGGATCAGCTGAGTTGGGTGGGAGGTGTGTCCTCAGTCAAGGCACTTTACTCCAACTGCCTTGGTGATAAACAACTTATCTGTATTGCTGTACCATAAAAGCCCAAATCATATCTTCTCTCACCCAGGTCATCTGCATCTGATCTTGCATATTTGTAAAATTACATTTCATTAATTAAAGTGTTTATTATTAATCAAGTACACCTTGGTACAGAAAGATGCACATGTATCTGCCAGGGTTCAGATCCATATACCCAATCATGAAATCCCTGGTTTATTAATAAATTTGGATTAAACATTGCCAGTGATTTAAAGTGTACTGTCAACATCAATACTTACCTCAGCCCAGGCTCTAAGAACAGCTAGCTTCTCCATGGTGGAAGCAGACTCGTTGTACAGTGCACACTGAGATGTGCGTGAGTTCAACTTGCCCAGTGATGACACAAGCAGGTGATGCACTCTGCGCAGATCATTTAGGTCTCGGGCAACACCACTTCCAATCCATGTGCTGCATACCTAAAAGAGAATGGTAATATTTTAGCATTAATTCTCTGAAGAAGGATACTGTGATCTGCATTTGAATAAATTCAAATTTTCAATATAGAGTGAATGCACATGTTAATGAGAATGCATAACAATCCATACATTTTACTTCATATTCTTCAAAGTGGCTCTTACACAAGCGTTTCTTTGATATGAAAGGAATCACAGCTGATGAATTAAATGATGTGCCACAATCTGCTGTAGAAAGGGGCACATTATCCTAATATTCACATTTTAAGCAATTTGTGTTTAGCGAAATTTTATTTAATCACATGACCACTGTGTTATTTTGTAGTAGTAATAATATTCCTTTGCACGGAAAACCATTTTATCACATGATTAATGCTATTTATATTGTAATTTAATTGATTAAATATAGTTTGAGTAACATACAGTGCAGCCTTCTCTGGCATGTGAAGCATGTGATCAAACATTATGTCAGTTGTTTGAGATAATCATTCAGCAACTGGGATGCCATTAGAGATGCATGTTTTTCAGTGTCAACGCTGCATTTAACTTAAAATTATCTGCGGAAAGAAAAAACAATCCTTCTTCAGTATGTTGATAACACGTTACTTTCCATCTTTTGGGGATCATATGTTTATTCAGCCCACAATGGCTTCTTGTAGATCAAAACAAACTGTTAATAGTTTGACTAGCGTTCGCAATACAGAACTTAACCAGGGCGCCATTACTGCGACAAATTCAACTTGGGCAGACATTCAAAAAAATTGGACTGCATCAAAATTGGTTAAACAGTTAGCTGAAAACACCAAGGTATCAGTTTCAATTGGAATGAAGCATCATCTTCAACAATACAGAGATAATGTACAGCAGACAGGTGATTCTTCTTGTGTTCAAGAGCATCATCATGTGACCAGACGGTGTTTCATATGTGTCTTCAACAGCATCATCACATGATCTGCAAGCAGCTGATACACCACATGATCTCAACATGTCAGACATAGCAGCTATCAAGCATCAGTTAGCCGAATTACAAGCATCTGTCGCCGCATTGACACAATCTTCCACAATGACTACCATATCACCGCAAGGTACAACAGCTTCACAATCTTCATGGAATCTGGCTGCTGATGATACATGTCAACTGCATGGTGACTTTAACCTTCAAGCAGCCCTTGCTAGGCATGGGGATGACAACATGAGATTCTCTCAAACACTGCATTATGCTGTGCCTGTTGACAAACTCCTGCCGGTGGACATTGTGCCCAGCAGTAAGGACATAATCAAGGGTAAGCATGTTAATCTTGCCCTACTGCTGATACCGGTAATGGACTCTTGCTCAGAGACTAAAATTATCAACCAGGGTGGCAACCAAATTGTAGTGTAGTTTGGCAGCACACTATTTCTGAATTTTGTAAGGCCTTTTCTAAACACAAAAACATTATCTGTGAGGTTTATCAAATGGAGGCCTGAATTAGATTCTTATGCTGCCTTTATTAATGAACTGCATCAGAAATACAGTAGAACTGGTTTTTATGAGTATCATAATGCTTTTTCTCACAAGGCTGCCCAGTATTTAATACAACACAATGTTGTTGTAGATTGGTCTTCCCAGGATACAAGTTGTTTCTAGCTTTTTTCTCTGGTAGAAAGACTGAGGTTTGCATTTATTGCAACAGTACTCTGCACTCAAGTGGCTTCTGTCCAGCTAACCTCAAAATGCCTTTGAATGCTAAACAACCTAAATTGTGCAAGAATGACCACCCTCAGGCCACTTGTGATCAGAGAGCCAAGAATGAGAACCCCATTAAAACGTTAAGTCATGCTAAAGAAAATAATAAGAAGGACCGACTCTTTTCTGTTCCTGGTGTGGCGCTAGACAAGATGCAAGGCAATTATGTTTCTTCCATGCCTACAACTGCCACTACCCCTATAAATGTTGATGTGCTTCTTCAAGAGCTCTGTGCTCACTCTAATATTAATGTTGTAACAGATTTAATAAATGGCTTGCGTGAGGGTTTTCATACTGGTATTTGGAGAGAACCTTCAGCAACATTTGAATGTAAAAATTTAATGTCTGCTAGAACTCAGCCACACATAGTTCAAGATATAGAACAGGAGAAACAAAAGGGATTTCTGATAGGACCTTTTGATTCTTCACCTTACCCCATTTACCAGGTATATCCTATAGGCATCACTGAGGGTAAATACTCCAGGAGAAAGAGACTAATTGTTGATTTCTCAGCCCTGCATAATAATCAAGAACACTCAAGCCTTAATAGCTTGACTGACATGCAGGAATTTTCCTTGAAATATGTCAAGATCAATGATGCCAAAAAGACAATTAGAAAGGCAGGTACAGGGGCATGGTTATGTATATTTGACATTTGTGATGCATTTGAACTCATTCCCATCCACCTTACCATTAAATGGTACAACCAGTATTATTATTATGTCTAGTGTTTGGTTCTCAGTCTTCACCAAAGATTTTCACCAAGCTGTCACAAGCTATCACTTGGATTGCAGTGAATAAGTATGGCATTGACAATCTGCTCTACTTGTTGGACGACTTCCTTACAACTGATCACCCATACCACATGGCTGATAGAACCATGGCCATCGTGACAATGCTTTTGCTCATTTGGGATTTCCACTTGCTTCTCATAAAACTCTTGGTCCTACCACATGCTTGGAATATTTAGGAGTGCTTCTGGATACCTTAACCATGCAAGCAAAATTACCAGAGAAAAAAAGTAGACAGAATTAGAAACCTTCTGACTCAATTTCTCAAAAGAAAATCCATAACTAAATGCAAACTCTTAAGTCTCCTGGGACACTTGAATTTTGCCTGTCATGTAAATATCCCAGGCAGGACATTTGTCTCCTATTTATTGCAAGTATCAACATCCGTTAAGGAACTACATCATCATCTACATATTTCCGGAGAATGCAAGAATGATTTACAAATGTGGAGTGGTTTACACAATCAGTGGAATGGGATTTCTCTATTTTATGATGATGTTTTCTCTGATTCTGCAGATATGGAACTTTATACTGCTACTTCAGGGTCTGTTGGTTGTCGGGGTTATTTTAGAGGTCGCTAGTATGAAAATTCATGGCCAGAGGAGCTACATCCTTTAGTGGCCCATAAACTGTCTCTAACTTTCTGTGACTTGAATCCCATAGTGGTGTCAGCAGTGTTGTGGGGTCAGGAATGGCAGCAAAATAAACTACTCTTCCACTGTGACAATGAAACTACAGTTGCATGTATACTTGCTTTTTATGCTTTTCTGCAGTGTGGAGAATTTACTGTTCATGAAGCCCATTTTTCTGCAACAAACAATTTCTTCATGGGTAGCATATTATTATAGGTGCTAACTTCATTGCTAGGTTGATTTTTTCCGATTTGTTTTTGTACATAAAATGAAGAATGTAGTATGTTTTTGGACTTTAAAAAAATTATTATTTTTGGCTGTCTCAAGACCTACAGAAATACAGTATGATATTTCTGAACTTTATAAGAAGTATATACAGTAGTAAGGATAAGAAATAAAAACACAGTAGTAAGGTTAAGAAATAAAAACATAGTTTTAAAATTGTATATCAGACAGTGATTTAATACGTGAAAAACAAATTCAGGAATTCCTTACATTTGAGGAAATCCCTAAAATTTCCTAACCAATAAAACAAAAATTTCAAAGAATGTATATACTTTGATTGTATTTATATCCTTAATGCCTGCATAATGCAACAGAAATTCAAAGTTCCAAGCCATGCAATAAGAAAGAAATTGAAAAGTCACAGCAATAAGAAAGAAATTGAAAAGTCTCAAATTGAGGAAGAAAGTTTGAGATGTTTAGTGAAACTGGAGCCTGATGTCCCAATGGTGGTTTAGATAAATGGACTTTTACTGAATTTTCCTTAACTTTTCTAGCATTTTATGTTCATATCAAATATTTGATCAGTAGTAATTTGATATTGCTGGGGCTAATTCCATCCTGCAAGTCAAATAAATGATTTGTGAAGATGAGCAGCAATTACCATTTCTATCTACATGTTCACACTAACAAACAGTATGGGCCAATGAACATACTGCAATTTGTCAATCATTTGCTGCTCAAAAATAATCAGAGAGAGTGGCCTAGTTATATTCCTAGCTAAATGTAAATTTGAGTTACTGCTATGGCACATCTCAATGCCTTTCAAAAACATATTCCTCCACCCCCACCCCAAAGCCGTGAAAAAGACGCTTATAACATAAAATATATCCAACTTTTTTCATTTCAATTTATAAAAAGATTTGCAATCTGGACGACATGAAGTACTGTAATTAGCTGCCAGCACTTTCATCCAAATTAGATTCTGTACAAAGGAATTTATGGGTGGCATTTTAACATGATTGAAAAGATCTATACCTTAGGATTTAGTTGCATATAATAGCCAAAGTTTAGAAAGATTTTCATTCTGGGCGCTTTTTGTTTTAGAGATATGTATGTATTGATTCTCAAGCATATCACACTTAATATCTTAGATGTCATTGTATGAAAAATTAAAAACTGTCAATTATAAAACCAACTTATCTGTGTGAAAATGTTTAGTACAAACAAGTCATTTTGATTTGACTTACTTGACTTTTAACAGAAATTTAAAGGTTACAAAAATTACATGAAATATGGTATTCTACAGGGTATGCTATGAATGCATATTAAAAGGTTTATCAGCTAATTTTAAAACTGCAACTGCAACTTTTTCCAGGGACCATAGGGAGGAGATGAAAAAACTACACCACTCTTGCTGATGTTTACTAAACAAGCAATATATGAAATTTGGTAAACTTCCGTTAAGCAGTTCAGGAATGGATACTGGCAGAAAGATGAATGGATGGACAGATGGAAGGTATCACAATATCCCCCACTCCACCCCAATACAGCTTGGGGATAATTTTTAATTATCTCTAATCTTGTTTCTTGTTCCAAACTTATCCAGAGAGATTAAGACAGATATATGAAGTTCTTGCTGAGTCACCAGTATATATAAAACAGTGCTGCTAAGTATGTATGCATTCATTTACCAGAAAATATTTTTAATCATACTAAAGTTGACAAGCTATTGATTAAAAGGAATATAGTCCCCATGTCATTTATTTGCTGACTATTTGACACCTCAATGAAAAAACCCATAGCAAGAATCACTTACATCACATGCTGCAGCTGTGACATCAGAGGGGGTTTCCTTGGAGAAAGCTGGACGGAGAGCAGCACTGACCTGAAAGTAATCAAAAGAACAGTCCAATTTTAAATATACACCATTACAAATGTTAGATAAAAGTATCATCTATGTTGTTGTTGTTGTCGTTGGGTTTAATGCCATTTTTCAGCACACGATAGGTTATACATGGCAGAAATCAGCGGAAAGAACCACCGACCCTCGAGAAGCTACTGGCAAGCTTTCTCACAAACCCATATTGGCCGAATCCGAGACTCGAACCCATGCAGACAGGTGAGATGGCAGTGATCCATAACGGAGAGAGCTTTAGACCACTCAGCCACTTGGGGCCCCAGTATCATCTATACTAACTTGTATGTCAGATCCAATTGCAAACCACAAGTGACCCTGATCTTTCATTGCAAGATGTACCAGTACATCGGGGTCTAAGTTGCTTGTTCTACTAATTACTACCAACAAACTGCCAAGACCCAGATCTGCCAGTGCATTATGTGATGGCAGCTCTTGGTGTATTTAGTTTGCAGATGGATATGGCTTGTAGGTTTGTATAAATGGTAACAGTCAAAGAAAAGTATTAAAACTGATGTCCCTTAAATCATTTCACTAGTACTGTCATAAATATGACACTGACAATTGAAAATGTGTATACCCAGATCTGTTATCATTTAACATGGCAGAAAATTTGGGATTACATTTTTCATTCTATAAAAGACATAAGGGGAACAGTATAAACCCCTGACCTGCCAAAGTATTACAGGCTGCTTGCATTTTGGTGTTTGATAAAGTATTACAGCCTGTTTGCATTTTAGGGTATATTAAAGTATCACAGGCTGTTTGCATTTTGGTGTTTGTTAAAGTATTACAGGCTGTTTGCATTTTAGTGTTTGTTAAAGCATTACAAGCTGTCTGCATTTCAGTGTTTGTTAGAGTATTAGAGGCTGTTTGCATTTTGGAGTTTGTTAAAGTATTACAGGCTGTTGGCAGTATTACAGGCTGTTTGCATTTTGGTGTATGTTAAAGTATTACAAGCTGACTGCATTACAATGTTTATTAAAGTATTACAGGCTGTCTGCATTTTGGGGTTTCTAAAAGTATTACAGGCTGTTTGCATTTTGGTGTTTATTAAAGTATTACAGGCTGTTTGCATTTTGGTGTTTGTTAAAGTATTACAGGCTGTTTGCATTTTGGCGTTTGTCATTTAAATGCTTGTTACTCACTGATAAACAAAGCAGTACACTGGTTCCTCACTATAAAGCCCCTTAGTATAAATGCATGTCTTTTATCCTTGCTACTTAATTTCACTTAATTTTGCTTTTTTGGCTTATGAGAATGAATTATACTGTGAGTTCATATCATCCAAGTTTTGTGTTTACATGCACAACTGTAAACCTAAATCCATATTATCATACACAGTTTTGGGAGTAGGCACATAAACTATAGCACAAGTCACTTAGCTAATGTATGTGCTATAAGTCACTTTTTGCAGCTACAGATATCATTTTGGAGAATTTTATTACACATACCTTTAAATGGCGCTTATTCACTTTATTTTGTGCCTTGTCCATCAAAATTTCATTTAAGATTATTGTATAAATTCCTTGAAAAATCCGTGACAACTGGTTGTCCCTTTAATGAATGACAAGCACCTAGGTTTTATCAATTCATGGTTGACTTTATGTCACAGGACTTGATGGAGCAAAATTTGGAAACCTGGATTCAGCAATGAAAAGAATCATATGCCAAGTGCTTAGACAACAAGATGTTCTTCCTCTACTTCATTAATATGTTTATACAGTAATAAATGTCTCAGCTCTATTAGCTGCATGTTTAAATACTTCATGATATTTCTCTAAAATACACATAACAGCCTTAAATGTATCTTCCAATAACCTTTAACAAAAATAACAATTGTTTCACTTTAAGTACAAAAGAAATAATATAATATAATCTATGATAAAGGTTTACATCTGAATCAATCAATCAGTGCTACCATGCGAATTTCATTTATTTACCATAAATTATCATGTAAAAGACACTCCCAACTGTGAACAGTATAGCCTCAGGCCTGCTGGCACATAACGTGCCAGCAACATCAGTCAACTTGGACTGTTATGTGACTTAAAGCAAACAGCAAAGACTATGATATGTGCATCTCTGTGCATGTGTGTTATAAAAAAGCAAATACTGTATACTAGTCTTACCTGTGCCTGATACTGTTCCAATATCACATGACCTGGAAACTCAGGTTCAGGGACAGCACAGAACTTGGTTATCACATCCTGATAAGGTTAAAAAAATTATATATTTCAAGGCTGTCAGGTCTATAAACCTATATTCATAAATTCATACAACTGTATCAATTGTGTTTTCAAATTTTGTATTTATTAAAAATTCCCTCTATTATGCTTTTAAATATTTTCAGCTTTATTATATGAATAAATATCAAAATGAATTCGGATTTGTACAAGTCCTACTCACTGCGTCTAAAAATATTGTCATGCAGATTTCAAAGAAGATGCATAAGTTCCAGTTCCAATCTGGAAGTGTGCAATTTAAATATGGACTGAACATCGGTATTGAATACCTGGTCAAAAAGTTAAGATTAGATGGGAATAGTGTGTGTGTGTGTGTGTGTGTGTATGTGTGAGTACGTGTGAGTGCATGCATGTGTGAATACAAAAAACAACCATTAGAAAAGGCTGAAAATTTAAAGTGTTATCTTTACTATCTCTAGAAATACATGCACAAGTTTATTTCAATAAAATATATGACCTGAGTTCCTTAAAATAAACTCAAGATAAAATTAACTCAGACACTGTAATAGTACAGATGTCAGCTACTTGATTTTGGATACTGAGTCTTCTACCAAACTGATGAATGTTCCACAGACTATGGCAACTCACCTGGAAACCATGTGTTGTGATGTGATTTAGAATTTTAATATAGCTTGAAAAAAATTTCAGTTATATCACTACGATGTCTGCAATGTGGCACTTTATACTGCTGTCTAGCACTGGGACATCATGCTGCAGACATGTAGCATCATGTCCCACCCAAGTCACATTATCCTGACACCAGGTTGACTAGTCCTAACACTAACCTCTTAATGTTGAGTGCTAAGTGAGGCAGCTGTCTAGTAACAATTTTATAAGTCTTTGGTATGACTTGGCCAGAGATATAACCCATGACCTCCTTTATCTGAGGCAGGCGCTCAAACCACTAGGCCACTGGAGCAGTCCATGGTATGATGTATACTGACTGTAAATTAGTTACAAACAGTTTAACACACTGTTTTAACAATGTTGCCACTGCAGATGTGACCTTTGCCACAAATATGATACATATGTCTCATCATCTGCTAATGCAGGCAAGCCAATAATAGAAACAGAATCTACAATTATTTTGGTACAGTATTCCCCTGCTATAACGCTGTTCATGGGATTTATAAATGTAGAATGCCTTACAGGAAAGGACACCTTATATTGACAACATAATATCACTAATGAATAATGAAAGTGAATCCCTAACCATGCCCACCTTATAAAACAGACTACCTTATACTTAAGTGAAAAGTGGATCCCTGACCATATACACCTTATAAAACAGATCATCTTATACTTAAGTGAACTGAGGATCCCTGATCATATCCACCTTATAAAACAGACCACCTTATACTGTAGTAAAAAGTGGATTCCTGACCATATACACATTATAAAACAGACCACCTTATACCTGAATGCATGATAGCGAGGGAGTACTGTACGTGTGGATAAAATGTAGTATACAAAATACATACTTGTAAAGCAGCTAGACCAGCTAGCCTGAGTTGATTGCTATCAGAGGTGGCTGCAATGAATGCCATCCTCACCAGTTCTGACAGATGCAGGACCAGGTAGTCACCTAAAAAAGATGAATATAGGAATGTCTTTTAACTTGACACAATATGTTTCTGACCAAAAAAAACAGGCATTTAACAAAGTCAACTGTAAGTGCCATGATTAATATGTGCAAGATAAAAATGGTGACACCTTGTTTATTGAGGTGGGAATAGCAGACCTAAATAGGCATGGAAATGTTTCCAGAACTGAAAATATTTTTCTTGATGTATAGTCTTGTATAACCATGATGAATTGTGCAAGCAAATGCACAAAGCATGTCCTCAGATACACATCCAAAACAAAATAAGAGGCTAATCTGGGTTTAATATCACTCACCTACCTGGCATCTATCTAAAAGCAAATCTAATTGCAGTTGGTCAAGAAATCTGGGTTCGCATGCTTCCTATGGTCAAGAACTGTTACATTTCTGCTAGTCAAGAATTATTACATCTCTGCTAGTCCAGACTGTTACATCTCTGCTAGTCCAGAATTGTTACATTTCTGCTAGTCAAGAATTGTTACATTTCTGCGAGCCAAGAATTGTTACATTTCTGCGAGCCAAGAATTGTTACATTTCTGTTAGTACTGGATGACAGATCAGCATCATCTATGCAAGCTTAAAGGATCTTACTTCAAATCTGGTCGAATTCAGTCAGGCATTATTTTGAGATGTTGTAGTTTGAAGGTTTGTTTTTAGTAAATATCTGAAAGCAGACCAGAATCATTTGAACAAATTTAAAAGACTTTCCTAACAGAATGCTTTTCTGTCAAATCTGGACTGAATTCTATACTGAATGGTCTGTGAGAAGAAATTTAATGCTTTTCTATTCTTAGTAACAGTAAAATATGCCATATTTGATTGCAGATTAGAATATGTACAAAGTTAAATGTCTTCATGCCTGAATGCTTTCTGCCAATTTTGGCCAAATTCTGGCAAATGGTATTTAAGCTGCTCAAAGGTTTTCAACTTTTAGCAATGGGGGCCATACCTGAAGGTGGATTTTCATTATCTGTATAAATCTGAAAGTTTCATTCCAGAATGCTATAAAATTCTATTCTGGGGACTATTACAAGAAGTCATTTAAAGGTTTTTATATCTTTGCAATGGTGGCATAATATGATAGTGGACTGGCATCAATTTGCACAATTTCAAAAGCAAATGTCTTAATTTAGTTGAACAGATTTTCAAAAGTCATTCTAAGCTTGTCTTACATCTAGCAATGGCTGCCATATTTGATGGTAGATCTACACCAGTTGTACAAATCTGAAGGGCCTTAGTGCTGGGCTGCTGTTTGTGAAATCTTGTCAAATTTTCTGTTCAGGGTTTTTGAGAGTAAGTCATGTGAAGGATATTTAATTACAGATCGGGATAATTTGTAAAAAAAACATACACTAAAAGAGCCTGTATGCCTTGATGCTTTCTATTTTTGCTTAGCAGGTGTTAGGAAGAAGTCATTAAAAGGTTTTTAAATTTTAGCAATAACTAATGACAAATTTGCATAAACCTGAAAATCCTATTTGTCATGATGCTTTCTGTCAATTTAGGTCAAATACTATTTACAGTTTTTGAGAAGTTGTTCAAAGTTTGTTTTATTTTTAGTAATGGTAGTCACATCAGAGATTTGATTGTCGTCTTTTGTATAAATCTGAAATGCTTTAAACTTTGGTCAAATTATGTTCAGCAGTTATTTTTTATTGTTTGCAATTCAGTATTATTTGTAAAAATCTTAAAGGCCTTCATCTCATGATGCCTTGTTTCAAATATGGTAAAATTATGTTAGCAGGTTTGTGAGATGAAATTTTTTTAATGTTTTTTTCTTCTATTTTTAGCAATGGTGGCCATATTTGATGATGATTAGCATCATTTATATAAATTTGAAAGGCCTTCATGCCAGGATGCTGTCATCAAGTTTCATCAAATTTGGTTCAGCATTTTCTGAAAAGACAGTACAAGGTTCTCCTAATGGTTTTATTGTCAGTGATCACATCTGATGACAATTCTGCATCATTTGTATGAATGGCCTTTATGCTAGGAAGCTGTTTGTAAAATTTGGTCCAATTTTGTTCAGAATTACTTAAAAGACAGTTGAAGGTTTCTGAAAAAAATTGTTTACAGTGATTACATTTGATGACAATTCAGCAACATTTTGCACAAATCTGAAACGCCTTCATAAGAGGATCCTGTCTGCCAAATTAGGTTGAGTTCTGTTCAGCACTTTTTAGGAAGTTGTTTTAAGGCTTTTTAATGGCAACAATATTTGATGGTTGATTGGCATCATTTAAACAAACATTAATGTCTTTTATTCCAGGACGCTCTTTGCCAATTTGGTTGAAATCAAAGAATGATTTTTCTGATGAAATGTATAATAGAATTTGTTGAGGGATAAAACATGACGAACAGTGTACAACACATGCATGTTCCTACCAGTACCTCTTTCTTGTCTTATGTTACATGTTTAGGCTCATATTCAAATAATAACTGTTTAAGTTAATTTCTTTCTTGCTCTTGCAAATGTGAAAGTTTCTGGATTGTACAGAATTCAAGTTTACTGTACACAAATGAAACTTGGAACAGACAGATAGATAAATGGACAGACAAAATCACAAAATAATATGCACCTCCTTACAATTGGTGCATGTTTAATAATAATTTGTTGAAGTCTTTAAACATGCAAGACTGAACGAAAACTGTACCTTTGCCACTGACCAGCTTGGCCTCTCTGGCTTTGTCCAAGTCAAAATGAGTGTCATCCTCTTCACATGCTAAAATGATTTTTTGCAAACAATCTATGGCAAACACTCTGGTGGGCCACCTGAAAACAATTTATACAAACGATATTATAATTCAAACAGGAGGTTGCCAATTTTTGTCCACCTTTTTAGAATTTAAGGACCCGTGCATAAAAAAGCAAATGGGAAACTGATTTTTTAAAATAATGACAATGTACTTAATTAGTTTTTCATTTGTTTTGGTTACAAAACGTATCTTTAAATTTTACTTCTGCCTCATCTTCACACATTCAAATAACTCTGGTTTGTTTGCGAGAAAGCAAATCTGTCCCTCACTATAAAACTACTAGGAATACCACTACCCACTGCATGACACAGTATGGCCTTTACCACTATTCCCTTCAGGACACAGTATGACCTTTACCACTACCCACTTCATGACACAGTATGGCCTTTACCACTACCCACTTCATGACACAGTATAGCCTTTACCACTACCCACTTCATGACACAGTATGGCCTTTACCACTACCCACTTCATGACACAGTATAGCCTTTACCACTACCCACTTTATGACACAGTATGGCCTTTACCACTACCCACTTCATGACACAGTATGGCCTTTACCACTACCCACTTCATGACACAGTATGGCCTTTACCACTACCCACTTCATGACACAGTATGGCCTTTACCACTACCCACTTCATGACACAGTATGGCCTTTACCACTATTCCCTTCAGGACACAGTATGACCTTTACCACTACCCACTTCATGACACAGTATGGCCTTTACCACTACCCACTTCATGACACAGTATGGCCTTTACCACTACCCACTTCATGACACAGTATAGCCTTTACCACTACCCACTTCATGACACAGTATGGCCTTTACCACTACCCACTTCATGACACAGTATGGCCTTTACCACTACACACTTCATGACACAGTATGGCCTATGTCACTACTCCCTTCTTGACACAGTATGACCTATACCACTACCCATATCATGACACAGTATGGCTTATGCCACTACTCTTATCTTGACAGTGTGGAATATACCACTATCCCTTTCATGACACAGTACAGTCTATTTCACTGCCCATTTCATGACACAATACTGCCTTTACCAATACCCCCTTCTTGACACAGTATGGCCTCTACAACTTCCCCTTCGTGACAGTATGGCCTATACCACTACTATTTCATTACCCAGTATGGCCTATACCACTACCCCCTTCATGATATATAGTATGGCCATGGAGCCCACTCAATAACATTTCATTTCATTAAGTGTATTTCTCAAGGACACATCAAGGAAGCTGACCTTGGCAGGTATCAACTGTGTGACACTTGGATTATGAATCAGATGCTTTACCAAAATATATACCACAGCTACTGCATTCTAAACAACCTATGCAGATATTATCTGTATGACACTTGGATTATGAATCAGATGCTCTACCAAAATATATACTACAACTACTGCATTCTAAACAACCTATGCAGGTATCAACTGTGTGACACTTGGATTATGAATCAGATGCTCTACCAAAATATATACCACAGCTACTACATTCTAAACAACCTATGCTCTATGTTGTATGATTTAGATTACTGGCCAATATAAAGACAAAAAATGTGGGAGATTTACACTATGCTAATTATTACTATTGAATTCATTTATTTCCATGGGAATCCATTTTATGATTTTGTGAAAAAATACATTTTTGTTGTACTTAAATTCGTGGACTGGTGAAGGGATCCTATTGTTTCCACAAAGGGATCATTGATCATTCATTGGATCTTTAAATTTGAAACTTCCTGCAACTGTGAAGGTCACCCTAAAAAATTGTACTCCATAAAAAAATGATGAATTCAAAGTATACAGACCTTGGTGATATAGTTGGGTGTGTCATCTCAGGTTCAGAGGCTTTAAACTGCTCACCATCATTTTCCTCCTCTTCATCTTTGTCACCCAAATCATCACTTTGCACTACCACACTACTTGTCATCTCTAAAGGTAAGGTGGAAAATTTTATATATGCTGCCAATCAAATCCATAAAATGACCAAATCTAAAAGAAATCTACCTGCAGATTAATAATCCTACTTAATAAATTTCTTCCACTGAAAATATCGCATGCATCATGCAATAAGCTCAACTTGAATGCAAACTTGTACTCAAACTGATTATTGGGGATATTATAATTGTTCAAGTTTAGAAGATTACCTATCCATTTTTGTCAGTTCATCGAAGCCAACATGAGAATTTAGACAGTCATATTCGTTAATCTGTTTAATTATTGCTTGTTATTCTTCAGTTTGACTGCACCCTAGTTGAGGAATTTTCGTACTATAGACCCCTTGCTGTTAGTAAATGGCAGTGTTGGATGTCTTGAAAACTTAAAACATCATCTGTTCTAATTTTAAAACAAAAGTAAGACATTTATGTATTGGATGGTGAAAGATCAACATGGTATTGTCTCAGTGCCAAATTCAAAATGTGTTCATAAAACACAAATTCCCCCTAAAAGTGCATGAAATAGGTAACTAGATGACTTTGGAACTCTGGTGCTAAAAACAAGCTTGGGAGAGCTGGATTTGCAAGGCAGTGGATCAGCTAACATATTTAAAGAAGAAAACAATTTTCTTAATAAACAGAGTTCCCTTGCAGACATTATCCCCCTACCTGTAGAGGCAGAAAGGATGTCCTTGAGGAGGATGAGCCAGCGAGTCAGGTTCTTTGTAGCCAGAGACTGCAGTAGGCTTATCAGAGTGTCCTGGACATCAGATATCAATTTCCCATCATTCTCAGTGTCCAGCATGCCAAACAGTGCCCCCTCCAGTCCTGTTTCAGTGATGACAGAATCTTTGTTGTTCTCGTCATCTGCAAGTGTCAGAGCATGCTCACTGACCTCCTTGGCTTCACGTGTTACCAGCTGACGTAAACATGCAACTGCTGCTCTCCTCAGTAACAAATGATTACTCTTGAGCGCTTCCTATAAGAGATTTATACAGTGCATGCAGTTAAATATATGGATCTCTGGGTGAAATTTAGTCATCAACTTTTGCCAAGGGAATTGGGGGGTGGGGTGATGGTTATAAACTTTAACATACAATCAGGACATGATATGTATTTCCACACCAAATAAATAGCAACCCTACAATGCCTTAACTGATAACTGAGAAGAGTCCAGAAAGGGGGAAATTAAACTAATATCTTACCTAAAGGTTTGCTTTTCTTTGCATTAGGTCAGATAACTGACCCACCTCTATGACTGTCCACTTTATGCTTGAAGAGGGGTCATCTTACAAATCAGAGATAGTCTTTTCTAATTATTTTTAAGGGTGAATACTGGCAAAAGTTTTGAGAAATGGATATAAAAAATACTTCTCTATCTTGCACAAGGTATTCTCCAGCTAAGTTAGGTGTAGTGCAAAATGTCGGACTATGACGCTGTACTCTGAACATTTGATATTATCACAAAGGTCCATGATGTAACAAATGTTAGAGCATTCAAGATCACTCAGATCAGGCAGTTTCCAACAAGATGGACTCATTTAAATAAGACACACTACCATGAAATACCCTTTACTATGTTGTAAAACCATGTTTGGAAATGTTGGGATTTTGCTTCTTTTGAGCAACAAATCAAATGGTTGAGTCTAGCCATGTTGACTGAGTTTGCCAAATCTTATTAAATGCATATCTCACATACAGACTGAATACTTCTGCAATAAACTCCACTTAACCTTCTCTTCATAATGCATATGTGCTTAGAAATCCATGGAGACCAGACTTGTGCATTATTGGTCTAAACAAAATTTGTTTAAAAATCCCTAAATCTATTCTAACAAGTGCTCAAAGTGATTTTTGCTATTGAAGAAAACCTACACAAAGATGAGGAACAAGTGTGGCCAGGTTGACATGTCTAGGGGCAAACATGTGAAGTTGTTGCAGACAGGCTATGGCTTCAGCACGGACAAGAGAATCCATGTGATCCTGCATGATGGCACAACAAACAAGACTGGACATTCTCTGTGTGGCAATGGGTCCAGAGTTACCTAGAAATAAAATAAAAATATGCAATTGGTAAAGATATGATTAGAACAATAATGACCAGTTCATAAGAATCTATAAAATAATCACACAAAAAATACTTTACTCCTTTATATGGAATTCTGCATCAGTGATACGCTCAACACATCATCCTGATGCCAGGTCGACCAGTCCTAACACTAACCTCTTAATGCTGAGCACCAGGCAAGGCAGCTGTTAGTACCATTTTTTGTAAGTCTTTGGTATGACTTGGCCAGGGATTGAACCCAATAATGAACTAACTGGATGAAATAAGAGTAAGTTATACAGCATACTTAGCATGATGATCAGTTCTTTTAGGCCAGTTAATCCAGTCAATAAAACTAAAACTAAATTTCAATAAAATAAACAAGAATGTGGCAATCAGATTGATCTTGAACTTAATGGCTTTAATATAACTTATATAACCTTTCCACCCTTGGACAGGTTACCTAGGCTTTGAATATATGTAAGAGATTAAATGTACAATATTTAACATTTAATCTGAAGCATAATACATTAAAAATTTAAAACAGCATTACAATAGAAATGGTACAAAATGCACCCTCAGCAAGAGAGACCACATCAAATCAGCATACACAATACAACACGTTTACAATGGTAGTCACCTTTTCTTATCTAGGTAGTACAAATGTGCCAATGTGTTTGCATCTCTACTAGACCATCTTAAATACCCTTTCGATGAAATGTCTTCATCACAAAAACATTCAGAGAGTTTTATATTTATTTTTTTAATTTACCAGCAGTGAAATGAAATTATTTTTGTGATTGTTTGATGCAAATTTTCAATACTGGTCAATTGATTGTTTGATGCAAATTTTCAATACTGGTCAATAAAACCAAGGATCAATTAGTTCTTATTCTAAGAAGATTGTGACTTAAACGGAACAGGGATGGTGTGTTAGCAATTAAGTACAGCACTGACAAAATCATTCCATCTTACAGCAATTTATCAGTTTGACACTCTTACACATTACTGTCTTGCATTAAAAAAGTGGCAATGTTCTGCACTAAAACCCTGTGACAAGTGAATATTGTATTTACATTTCTGAAATTGCAAATAGTTGATGGGTTTTAAAATAAACATCTATGAATAACCGATTTTAATACTGTACCAGCAAATGAACATTACCTGTAACTATCTATCAAATGATTTATTCAATGAATGATAATTTCGTTTCCACTGGGACAATACATACACACAAAAATACGTTGACTCTTTTAGATTAAATTACAAAACATAATGGCCATTTTGTTTATTTCACTCTGGGTCATAAGAGAGGTGGGCTTATTTTGGGGAAATGCTTATCGTTCCTGGGCAATAAAATACCTCGAGAATACAAGTATATCTGCAAATGCTTCCTAACATTAATATTTGCATAGATATAAAAATGTCATCATACTCACAAGCAGCAGAATACATTTTTCCTGCTTTATCAATTACAAGAACAAATATGAATTTAGGTCAAATTTTGGTAATGCATAAAAAAAATAATCTAATTTCTGCAATAAATACCTGTCAGCATTGTCATACCTTGTAATTCAGGCCCAATGGAGGTAATGAGGGCAGACAGTCCCTTTCCTAAACACTGGTGTACATCAACACTGGAGGGTGGGACTGTTAATAATAGTTGCAGCACCAGGGAGAGGGTAGGTTCTACATAACCTCTAAACATAGGGCCCCCTGAGTCAGCAATAAGGGCCAAGGCATGGAGGGACCACACCTGAAATAAAAGATAACATTTGTGCATCAAACTGAACCTATTCTTTCATCTGTGTAAAGGTGTGAAATATGTATAGTTCACTCCTGTGCGACACCTATGTGGAATATGACCATATCACGTAAGTATGCCTGAAGGCACCATTTAATGTCATCTTGCCTGTAATATTATGAATGTCAGCTGTGCTCCAGTACTTTTCAATATCAAACCTCACAAAAATCTTTGGTCACACAGACAAGAATTCCAATAACCAACAGATAATTTGTTTTAACCAGACTTTTAGCATTATTCTGGACCTTGTGATGAATCTGTGTGCTTTTACGAGTCTATGCTCTTAAAATAAAGAACAGAAAAGAGTGAAGACAACAAGCTTTGTAAAATTCAACAAATAATTTATTTCCCTAGAATACAAAGTGAAAAATGAGAAGAAAAAAAAGAACTTATGGTATTGTGAATTAAATCCAAAATTAATCCAAGAATTAAAGACATAAGTCATAGTAATAAAAAATCCGGAATGAAACTCAGTTCAAGTCTTGAAGAGATCCAAAACTGAAGGTGATGACGTGTCTGTTATAGCCTACAAAGTACTGATGTGTCAACAGTCTCTTGTTGAATCACAGAAATATTATTCCAGGTTTGAATTCAGTATAAATTCCAGTGAATGCCTTTATCCAAGAAGTTTGTCAGAGCACTTCTGTATTTCCAGAGAAAATAATCACTTGTATTCAATAATTTGAAGAAAATAAAATTCAGCCCAAACTGGACACAACATGATACAACTTAAAGTGCTAGATGTTAAAGACAACTGGTAAAATCTTCACAGTCACAAGTTTATACAGTTCTCTGCTTGGCCTCTGGTCACATTAACAATTTTTTAAAAACAACCATTACCTAATGGAAAATAACCTTCGAGAAGGGTCTAATGAACCTTGTTTACTTACAACACAATAACCTATAAAATTCATGTGGAATCTCCAAAACTCTGACCCTGATCAACTTATTTACCACTTCTTGTTTACCTGAATAATAATTTGGTTAATAAGCTCATACACATAAAGTACAATGAAGCTATTTTCAGTTGTTTACATTAATGAAATTTAAAAAAATAAAAACAGCCAATCACGTCACGCAGAAATGAGCACAATTTTGGACAAGGTCAAGTCCAGCAAACAATGTTACATTATAGTAAACATGTAATGAAATTTAAAAAATTTAAACTAACAGATAAACAAATATACATAACAGTGTGATGATAACAAACTTGTGCTAACAAATGGACATCAAGTCATCCCATAAGTTCATCTGGTCTAAGGCCAGTGGAGTTAAAAATTTAAATATTTTCATGCTGAACTAACAAAACAAATTAATAGATATCTTCAACCAATATGTTTTGTCAAAATCAGCCAAGCAACAATTACAGAGTTTTTTTGTACTGCTAAATTGTCTTCAATTATTAAAAAAATAACTGTTAAGAGGATTGCTTTCATTCATTTTTCCTTATTCATTATTACCAAAAAGCCATTTCTTATCTTTTAGTTCGCTTAAAAAAAACTAGAAGTGTTCATAGAACATGTATGTCCACCTAAAGGACACGAAAACTGACCTAAATGCAATTTAACCATGATGTAAAGGACTGACAAACAAAAGTAACACTATAAGCCCTATTTCCTACATGTCTAAAATACTACTTCCAATCACATTGATCAAAATGGCTCTAGACATTTCTAGAGAAGTTGAAAATAGGTTTTCTTTTTTTATTGCTATGGAATTACCACAACTGATATGGATGCCACCCAAAACAGATTTTCAGTAAACCATAAAAAATCAAGTTTGCTCAAAATTGGCTCAGCTGATCTTCGTAAATTGTTGAAGTTTATTGAATTTGGCTAAGCCATTCAAAACAATGTTGAAAATAGGTTTTCCATTTGGTTTCTAAGAAAAGTCACAATGTTACTAAGATGATCATCCCAGACATAATTATTACAGAGCATGTTCCTACCAAGTCTGATCAAAATTAGCTCAGCTATTCTAGAGAAGTTGAAAATATCTTTTCCATATGGTTTGCTATGGAAACCACACATTTGCTAGAGGATCCACCTAAGACATAGTTAAAGAATATCCCAAGAATCACTCCTAACAAGTTTGATCAAGACATAGTTATAGAATATCCCAAGAATCACTCCTAACAAGTTTGATCAAGACATAGTTATAGAATATCCCAAGAATCACTCCTAACAAGTTTGATCAAGACATAGTTATAGAATATCCCAAGAATCACTCCTAACAAGTTTGATCAAGACATAGTTATAGAATATCCCAAGAATCACTCCTAACAAGTTTTATCAAGACTGGCTCAGACATTTTCCAAGAAGTTTCAGCAGAACATTCAGTGATTGAAACTGACCCAGTGATTTTTAAGACGTAAAAATTAGCAGTGTTGATGGATGACAGACAGACGAAGCATGCCAGAAACAGTTCCATACCATAAGTTCACTTGGTCTCACAGACAGCTGAGCTAAAACACAAAGTTACATGTTTTTACTGATATGACTTATTAGCCTGGATATTCTGTAAAAAGGGTGAGGTTGTAAAATATTACCTGTACAACAGGTGAATTGAAGTCTTGGGCAAGAGCTAACAGGATACTGACACTGGTGTTGAGATGTTGTCCTGACCCCATACCACCAACATATCTGTGCAGACAGCCTAGTGCCAGGGAATTACCTGTTCGGCTCACCACATCTCGAGCTGATTTCAGTCTGAAAGCAAAAATATGTGCGATGAGACTCAATTAACATGTGATCTATTCTTAATCTATAATAGCTCAAAAAAGGTGTAATTAATTTTTTTTCCCCAACTTTATAATAGTAACTAAGAGTATGTTTTCTGATTTTTATGTCCTATGTACAAATTTGTGAATAATCATAGGAAAAGAGAAGTAGCTTGGAACAACTAGCAAAGCATATGTAGGATCACTTTTTAGCTGCCTTCATTTCTTCAAATACGTATTTTGTCCCTTCTGATTACAGTATTTCCTGACAACAAAGAAAATACATATTGAATAGTCTAAACTTCTTTGGGGAAAGGGTGGAGAAAAGCAAAGTAAATTTATTTTTGTGTGGGTGGATAGTAGCTTACTGTGACTTTCTACAACAAGTATGTGGTTTTCTCAGTAATAATTTGGTGAGTGTGGGTGTATTAAAAAGTGCCTTCTACACCCACAAACCATAATTTCTGGAATGGTTCTTAGCTTTACAGTAAAGTAAGAATTATTTGTAAATCAAAACAATTTATGGATGGAGTTATATAGCTATGGATGCAGTCACAAAGCCTACCTGTCAAAGCTGTATTGTGCCATTTCAGCAATGAATTTGCTATCCCGAACTACCTGTGCCATCCTGCCTAAAGCTTCACCTGCAGCACATCGTAAAATTGGATTTGTACTACCTAATGCCCCCTGAAACACAAAGAAACTGCTTCCTATACACATCACTCACTTGAATGTTAGAATAATATGATAAGATGCAAACTATATGGTTCAACAACTTTCATAAAATCTTAAAAGTCTTCAAAAAAACTCATGATAACTATTCCACCTTAGACAAAACTCCAAAACCTGCATTATTAGAAACACAGCCAAGTAATACTGCTGAGTTACATGTCATTATGTAACATAAATGCAAAAACTGCATGACCTGGAAGACACTGCTGTGCAATATTTACAAGTTTTATACCATTATGTGTCATACCTCTTACTGTTGACAAACATCAAAACAATATAATGTTAGAGTTGCATAATAAAAAAACTAATTTGTTATCTGCCTATTAGAGCAATAATACAAAGATATTTCAGCCTAGTGATAAATGTTAATGAAAATTTCAATTTATGACACTATCTAGTGGTCCCCCTCATGAACAGCCCCCCAAACCTGTGGCCACCCACTTTTTACAGCCAGATCCCTTGGCACCGATGAGTTTGTGGTCAAAAGTACCCCTCAAGAAAAGCTACCCCTCCAACGTGACCAGCAGACAACATATTAGTACAAAAATTAAAACTGACCCCTCACAAGTGGCCACATTTTATTATCATTATGTATCCAGAACCAATATTTAATTCATATGGTAAGGTAAGTAATCCAATTAGCTTTGCCGATGTCTTGTTTCCAGATATCAAGTTTTTGTTACTCAAAGAAGTGCTGGCTAAAGCACATGCACCACTAAGGTTAGTATTATTAACACTGACGTTTAGAGGAATTGGGGTCAGCAATGTTTTGGTAGAGTTTTGGGCTTCACACAACATTTTGTTTCTCATCTTTTCTTTTTTTATGACTACGACCAGATGTAATTGTCAAGATCATAACATGGGCAGCACAGATTTTGTGGATTAACACATACCAAGAAATTAACCTTGAACAAAACAGGGTACCAGACAAAGACCGTAAAACCACATGACAGTACATGTATTATGTCCTTGATAAAAAAGGAATTTCATTTAATGTACAAAAGTTACATCTGCAATACTGTACATATAGCAACATAGGACTAAAGTGTTAAAACAAATTTGACATGTCATCACCTAAATGGAGAAATAATACTCCAGAAGGAAAAGTAAATGTTATCTGAATTGACAACAATGGGGAGAGTTCACTTGACTACAAATTTTATGTTGGGAAGACCCAAAAAAACAACATCATAACAGATAAGAAGAATATTCTGTAGTGGTGGGAAATGGAGTAAATGGAAAGAGAATTATTTTAAATATGAAACAATATACCAAGACTTAAATAACGATTTTGAATGGTTTTGTAATGTGCATGCCAACAATACCCACTCACATTTCATGCCTAAGAATAAGAACTATTAATTTATGTTAACTTGAAATAAGTCTGTTTTTAAGACAATAGTTACATTTTAATAATTAAAGCTACTTTTAAATGAAGGTATTAACTGCTTTAAGTTATATGTAGATTTCTTGCTTTGTACACAAAACATATACAAATAAATCTCATAAATATAGCCCCCCCCCCCATAAAGGCCTCCCATCTTATATGGCCACTTCACTTTCCCAGTGCAGAAGGGGTGGTTGTGTAAGAGGGGGACCACTGTACTTCCAACACTTCTGTCATAAAAAATTAGTGCTGAATACAATCATAACTGATTAAGTCTAAAAATACCACTAAAACCAGAAAAAAAAACTTAAAACAAGAGCAAGAAATAATTTCTTTACACACCAGTTTGTTTACAGACTTACCAATATTAGGTTAAAAGCTGCCTTCTTAACTTCATCTGGACCTAGGTTTGTCTTGGTCTCAGACAGGTTCTGAAACAAAATATAGACAACTATATTTACAATACTGCATATGAAACAAAACTTAAGTATCTATAATTATTAATTAAATTGGTTGTGTGCAAGGCTGCATGATCTGGTTGGATTCTAGCATTGATCTGCTACCCCAGTATTTACTTTATTCATATCCCTTACTTAACATAAATAAAGGGTTAAGAAGTACCAAACTATACCCTAGCATTAAGTGACAATAATGACACAAATCCTGTTACTATGACAGGTCTCCAAGTTCCGATACAAAGCTTACCTTCAGGATGAAACTTACACACTGTAGGAATAATCTTTTGAAATAACACTGTATATATTTTTTTTTTATATAATCAAGTATCTGAACATATAATGTGGGACCTTAGACTAGGCACATGCCTCTCTGTTTGATATACAGATGTCTCTCATATATATATATATATATATATATATATATATATATATATATATATATATATATATATATATATATATATATATATATATATATATATATATAATTAAGCACCAACTGCAATAGGGACCGTCACTCAAGCATAGGCCTGCACAGCCACAGCAGACATTGCCAAACTTCAGACACAGATGACACTCCAAGGACGCTACTCGCATGGTCTCTCGTGACTGAGCCACCAATGATGATGATGAGGAATTAATTAATACAAATAATATTATCATACAGGTTAGAGAAATTTTAAATCATACTCTATGGAGATTCGAACCCAGGTCTGCAGGCAATGTTGCCGTTTACCCACAGACCTGGGTTTAAAGCTCTGTACAGTAAGAATTAAAAATTCTCTAACCTGTATGATAGCATTTATTATATGTATTAAATATTTATTCTGTTCAGTATTCTCAAGCATTCTCCAGCAGAATCCAGGGACAGCACTTTCTGTTCTGTTTTGTGTATACTCTAATTTTCTCTCTCTCTTTCTCTTTATATATTTATGAATACTCATGAATACTCAGAAAGTAAAATTTAATTCCTAACAAATAAAAATAGACATTATTTCAGAACTGCACTACTCTACAAAATCACAGAAGAATACAGGAATAATTGGCACATTTAACACCCAAACTTTACTCACCCCAAAAAGAAATATTACTCTAAAATTCTCAATTTTGTTTTTTAAGCATTGTACTTTCCAAATATGTGAACAGCATAAGAAATTTCTTCTCATCCACAAGTCTTCATAACTTATAATTTAAAAAACTAATTTTCACTGCTAGAGGTCAGTAGGTCAGCAAAGAATTTTTTTTACAACAAAGTCATTTTGAAGAATATAAAAAATGTCAGAAAATGATGCCTTTTAGTTAGAGGTCAGATTATTATTAGCATGAGATGACAAGATAGTGAACCAACCTTTAGAGCACAGAGTACAGCTGTGAAGATATTCATCTGGACTGCCTGCTGCCGTGTCGACTTAGCATGTTTGATACACTCGTTGAAATGCTGCAGCATCTGAAAGCGGTGTTTGTGGGCCACATTGGGAAACACCAGGCCATACAGTTTCACTGAGCTGTCTATGACTGACACTCCCAAGGGAAGGGGTCCTGGGATGGGATCACTCTGAATAAAGATTTAATAGAATTAAATATATTTTATTAGTATCAGACCATGCACTAAATGCTTGCATTTACAAGGAGCAATGTTTTTTATCTGACAGGCTGAGGGGTTGGTATTATCTTCAAACACAGTTATATGCATATATAATATATATAAATAAGATCAACTTATGGTGAAAAGTTCTCAGCAGCATATAAGACTATCATCCTATTTCCTAACTATTGATTTATAAATTTTGATATGGCATTTCTCCTTAACATTAATTTACATGTGTGTTATCTATACTACTATATCCGTTTTTCATGCCATTAACCAGTGTAAAACAATCTGGCCATCTAAATCACTTCTCTGCTAAATGTCCAATCACTAAATTTAGTCTAATATATACAATGGTCAACTCTGCCCTTTCAGTGCTGCTATTCAGATATAAGTACAATTTATTTGTGGTTCGAGATTATGAATTTTCTTGTTGTTAATCTGTTTCCTATTGTATCTGGAGCTATGTTTTTGGCATGTACTAATGAATGCTAAATTTGGGCCTGTCATTTTCAATTATGCAATTTGGATCTCTCTTTCTCTGTAATCTTATCAGTTGTTATTATGTCTTCAATCAAAGTTGCTATGCAAATGCATGATAAAAAAAATATCATAGTGAATGTTTTGCTCTCAACATGTTTGCAGTGTTTCAGCCATGCTTGAGAAAACATGGCCAAATGGCCTCCTTTGAAAAAGTGGGCCAATGGTGTGATCACAATGATTCAGCTGCATAAGGAAATATCATTTACAGTCTTGCTGATCTTTACTTGCATCAAAAAACAATAAATCACATTGTTTTCTTTAAGATTACCTTTTTGATGCTTCTAGCTGAACCGTAATAGTGCAGGTGAAATCAAAATCATAAGTTTTTTGTCCCTCCAAGATTACACTCATTCTTTGCAAAAAGTTTGAGCATTCAAAAAAAATAAATCTTGAAGATATGTGAAAATGTTGCTATGGTAGCTAAAGCCTTGTTCACAAAATCAGCTGACTACAAGAAGGGCAAGCCTTGCTTACATTAGTATGTGTGTGTTGGATTTTTAATGTAGCTTTAAAACAAATTCAGTCATATCGCTGTGAAATCTGCATTGTAACATTTTGTAGTGATGTCTACCACCCAGTCACATTATCCTGACACAAGACAGACCAGTCCTAACTAACCTCTTAATGCTGAGCGCCAAGCGCTTACATTAGTAAGATAGGGAAAGTGTCACTGTGGTTCCTATCACTTTCCAAAGTTCTGCAATTTTATCTTTTTGGTCTAAGATCGTCTTCTTCACAATGATTATTCTCTTCTAAATGCTTTGGCATCTACAAGGGATATTTTATAGTCTCCTTTGCCACTTTCTTATTATCTTCACAGAATTTCACTGGATCGAATTTGCTCATTTTCATTTTTTAAAAACAAACATTGAAAAATTCTGACATTGAATGATTTGTTGGTATCAAATTAATGATTAAAAAACATGCCATGTTAATTATTTGGCACCACTTTTGGTGCGTTGTTTTTGGGTAGGACTTGGTGTCTATTTTGAACAAATTTGCAATGACAATGGCTAGCTAAAACTTTATGTTTGTCAAGCTACAAAAATGGGCTGCTGGTGTAAGAAACAATTTAGTCGTGCTCGGTCTCAAGGTTTGACTGTGCATATGACCAATGAAACTTGAGAAATTAATAAGTGAAAAAAAAAAGAAGTTGAAATAAAATTGTTTTAAATCACATTGGTTGATTTTAAACAAATTATATAAAATTCAAAGAGTATTTCATTTCTGTAGATGACTATGCATGGGATAGTTCAATTCATGTGACACTTACAGGTGGACATCTTTGGTAGAGGAAGTGTGGGTCATGCTCCAATGCTCCTGAACCTGAGGCACTATTTGGCTGCAGCTGAAACAAGACAAGAAAACCAAGTTTAGGACAAAATGACAGATATCTTCTTTCCCATACTTAAATAATAATGAGGTAAACTGAATGTTTATGGGAGTAAACAAAGAGGTTGATACAACATTTGCTATGCAAAAGCACTCTTGCACTTATAGAAGTATTCCACCCAACTATTTTGAAAATTTTCAGGAAATTGGTACAATTTTCAGTTTCCAGTTGGAAAGATTTTTGTAATATTCCAAGTTCAAAGCAAAAATGTTTTGATATGATTTTATATTTTCCCTTCATCCATTTGTGTAAAATATGGTGAAGGCCTCAATGGAGACAAGATATATTTGTATTCCAACTGAGATAACTTTCATAAATAATGAATTATTATTATTATTATTAACTTTGTTTGAACTGACTAAAACAAGTATAGAAAGTGTAAATTCTGCAGTGATTGGCAGACTACCCTTTTTCCATAACTAGTAACACATTTCAAGTATTAAATATACCTGGGAAACACATAGTACATGAGATTCTGTCCTGACTTACAATTCAGACAAAATTTTACTTACATTACTTGAAAAAACTGATCGAACAGAATATATCTGATGTGAAAAAAGACTATAATTTTCATCTTTATAGTCATTTAATGACAATCTGAAAAGTAACATTTGATTTTCCATTTTTTTTCTTCTGGCAGTCAGAGTTAAAAATACATTGAATTTTTGATTTTGCAGAATTTTTCCATATTATTGTAATGTGTTCTTAGTCTGGCTTTCCGACTGCATTTTGATATCACACTAAACCAAAGCAAACATTTTTATGGTTTGTTTTCATTTATGTGAAACTGAGCTTTATCATGAGCTGCACTGCCCACTAATGGTATCATGCACTTGATAGTAATTCATGCCAGTGATACACTTTTCATTCAGAAACATGCAGACTTGACCATGCATTATGAAATGAGTAATTTACAATATGCAGCATACATCATTTGATCAGGCAAATCAAAATGAGATTGTTTCCATGCGTAAATAAAGTCAAGATAAAAAAAGAACTGTTATACTCCATAAAAATTAATAATAATCCCATAATTAACATAAATTATCCTCCAACTTTCCAGATATCACATTTTTCACAAATTTTTAATAATTTTAAATAGTACACACTTTCCAGACAACAAGTTCTCTTTAGAAGCCATCAAATAAATTACAAAAATTTAAGTGACACAAACTTGGGAACACTTTTACCTGTACTAAAAAACTCTGGAGATTCTGAAGTCAACTGCCATGCCATGAAACTGCTTTGTTTACCTACATATCACATGGTTTAACCCAAAGTATTGTCAATAAGCAGCAAAAAGAGGCAGGTTACACCCTTCACATCTCATGATCAAGCTGTTTCCTAAACAAGGCGAGCTATGAGTTTGTTAAAGGCAATGATAAAGTAAATACTACCTTTCAACTCAAAATAGAGGGTGGAATTATTTATTAAATCACTTTGACAACTGTAAAATCAATAGACATCAGCATAAACATCAAGATGTGATGGCAGGCTTCTCATGTTTTCCACTTCAGGAGAGTGTATAAAGATGACAAGTCAGTCAACCACATCAAAACAGAAAATTCTGAGTACTGTTAATCAAATCTAATATCAAACAGATTTTCCAGTTAACAAAATGGGGTTTACATCTATCTGTGACAAAGTTTTCAACAACTCCAATATATCAGTTTCACAAGTTCTCGTTTTCTCAGTTTTATTGCATGGCAGATTCCTCCTGACAACCTCAATGTTGAATGTACGTCCTTTTTACCTGAAATTGCAGTACAGATAATGGTGTTCCACAATTAACTTCATGAACCAATCTAAATGATTTGGACTTTTACTACAATCATTGCCATGTTTAGAATTGTACTGTAGAGATCACTTTAAACAAATTTTGGATGGAAAATAAGGATTATCCTTCAGATTTTAAGAGGTAAGATAATATGAATAGATTTATATTACTTATTATATGACTCAGCCGGGTATCGAATCCATGACCTACACTTTGGTGATACATTCTGTTGTCAAGGATGATCTTTATATTATGAAACAATAATGTTATTAGAACTTAGTCATATTCATGGATAAGTTTTTAGTGACAATTGAGACATATTATCAATGGCAGTACACATACACAATAACACAGTTTTACAAATAAAAGCAAAACAATCACCAGAAATGAATCCAGAATCCTTTGTTTGTGAAAGAAAACACTGAAACATCAAGAATGTGTTCTTTACTGATAAGCTAGGATATAAAGCAACCTAGTTTATCAATCTGGACCACTTCCAACCATTTGCTGAGCACACTGATACACAATCCTTACAATAAAGATATTTTCTTGACAATATATTTGGGAAATTTTCATTACACAAATTATCCAGACAGAGAGAAAAGTAACAATTTGTAAAATGTCCAGATATTTATGTCAATACTTCCAAAAATACTTTTTCTGCCATTTGGCTTTTTTAAGATTCATATTTTAAGTTTAAAATTCTGTAGCACTATGACTATCTGGCATTACATTCATTCCCTAAAGTGATAAATCTAAATATACAAGCTTTTCATCAAAGATTTTACATTCCAAAATAAAACATAGTTCCACTAGACACTATTTCTCACCTGGAAGACATTATAATTCACCTTTCTAAGTAGAAATCTCACAAATTTAAATATCAAATCCAAGTGTTTACACTAATACCGAAAGTAAAATCTATATTTTGTGTATGTTGCTGATGAGACAACAAAACTGTTTAAAGCAAATGAATGAAGTCTAGTTTTAGACTTTTATCTCCCTAAAGCTCAATAATTTTGTTGGGATATGATAATCACATATTTACTGTATCCATGACAATTAAAAACCAAGAATGATGATATCATCGATGTAAGTCATTATGAAATCATAAATTTCCCATTACTACACAAGCTTCAGAAAGGAATACCCTGTCAATCAAGCTTGCCAATTGCCAGACAGAAAAATTATTCCACTCAAAGAGACAATTCCAAAGCAAATGAATCAACATTGTAACCTTTATACTAGTCCTCACTTTCCCAGTCATGTTCTCTTAAGCCTGGTTTAATGCAGGTGATGTAGCCAATAAAAAAATTAAAAATCCAAGATGCATGGATGGACACACACTAATGAAAAACTAATGTATTGCCCAGGGGTGCACACAGGTTCAGCATTTGGGGGACATAGGACAAATAATTGCAGGACACCCATGAACCCATGCTCTGTGTGTAACACTGTATATTAAAGTTAATTTAAAGCCCAATAAATGAAAAAAATATTATGATCAACAAAATAAAATAGAACAAAAAAAAATTTAAAGTAATTATGATGATATTATAATTTGGTTCCATCTAAAGATACAATTTATTTCTATTGCTTTCATCACCAGAACCACAATATCTTTGAAA
Source organism: Sinohyriopsis cumingii (assembly GCA_028554795.2). Lineage (NCBI taxonomy): Eukaryota > Metazoa > Mollusca > Bivalvia > Unionida > Unionidae > Sinohyriopsis > Sinohyriopsis cumingii. Next base: position 60,524,453 of record CM068825.1, read on the forward strand.
TTGATTGATATCTAGCTTTCTACCTTATTTAAATGCATAAAATGATTTGTGGAACATGCATCGCTTAATTTTTTTAAAATCTGGTTTGAACTGGTATAAATTTTACAGCAATAATGAAATTGTAGGAACTCTCACTAGTGGTACAGCAAATTATTTCAGTGTACCCTTGTCTATTGACTTTAAATATATATATATATATATATATATATATATATATATATATATATATATATATATATATATATATATGTATGTATGTGTGTATATATATATATATATATATATATATATATATATATATATATATATATATATATATATATATATATATATCTTTGTACTTTGCAAAATGTGATGGAGCTTAAAAATAAAATTTCTGTATATTTCTGTATATTTTCATAATTTAAAAAGCGTTTTTCATGTCAAGAACAAAATTGAAAAATTGCAATTTCCAGAAAACATACAGCATGTTACTAAATGTGAGGACATTTGTTTCTGTCTCTCCAATATTTAAATTTTATACAATTATTACATGCAAATCTAACTTTCAACTTGTTTACAATTATTTTTGTACATGTACATATATAATGCTAATACCCAACTTAGTAATGAAACAATGCCCTATTCATTACTATGAACAAAACAGAGTAAGATCCAGCTAGTGTGACATGTTTACATGTGCCCCCCCCCCCCCAACACACTAGCTACACCAATGCACTAGATCTAAGCAGAGACAACATGACTGGAAAACATGCAGGCTCAATAATGCATCTCTTTGCTAGCCAAGGGTCATTAATCCACTTTGTTCCACATCAACCCTTGGCATCTTTGGATAGTGGAAATTATCCACTGCTCTGCTATATGACCGGATACAGATGGAAAAAACCCTGACCCAATCAGATCCCTTTGTATATTTAAATTGGGAGAGTGTTAGAAATAAACACAGTGGCCTCAGTACACAATAACACGTCAGATTTAAGTTTCTGCAATTCAAACATTGCATACAAGTTTAAATTTTGAGTCTATGCCTGTATATCACCTTACTGAGTATCTAACAGGTCTCTTATTGGTGAACTGATTTCACTTCCTAAGGGCAGGGACTTGTTGATCCACAAGAAGGCACTTACTGAAAACAGTTTCTGCTAGCTAAATATGCCAAGGGTTGATATGGAACAACATGGATTGATGAACATTGTCCAGCAAAGATGGATTAGACATTATATTATTTCCTTCACTGACTCTGAAACTGCCGAGTGTGCAGAACAATGTTCTGTCAGGTAACAGGCAAGCTTGCCTGACTGGATATGCCAGTTTGAAACTTGATTAGTCAATGGAAAGTTATGTATAAAAACCTATATCCAACATTTATGGTACCATCATTACAATGTTTAAAGTTTTAGTGCCATGGGTCTAATTCTTGCAGCGAAATATGTATAAAAAAAAACAAATCCATGACATGTAAGCAAAACTGCATGACATTCAAGAAGCATTATCCACATTATGATGAAATTCAAAAAGTATGATCCACATAAAAGAACTAAAGAATAAAAATCAACTTATAAATCCTTTTCTGATTGTTGCTATACAAGCTTTTTCTTTATACAGAATTTACAGTCTCATTTCATAACTTTAATAAAATAATTCAGACAATCAAAGAAGTATCTCTCATAAGACTTAAAATCTTCAGACAGGCAGTAGTATGCTTCAATTGTAAAATGATTTTTCTTATGTTTTCTTGGTTTTAATGGCACTTTTACCACAGTATTAGCTATATTATACTGAAGAAATGGGATCTACGTGCCTTTCCTAAGATCACAGTGAGGCAGCCAACTGGCTATATATGCATGTACTGATCCTGCAACCCTTGGATTAAAAATCTGATACTCGACCAAATTAGCTGCAGTGGCACCCCAAAAATGAAATGAACTCTACAATCAACATTCTTCACTGTGTACTCCCCTTGGAAGTCCAGCATGAATTATTACAAACCTAGAGAAAACAGATGACTTGCGAGGTACAATTTTGAATGGCTGGATTTGACCAATTTCTTCTTCAGTCTTATCATCAATAACAGTTAATACGCAATCTGAAACCTCTTAAAGTCTTCAATATTCAGAAATACTATGAAATCTATAAGCTGTTCTATGTCCATTCATCTCTATGTATTAACAAAGGTAGCGTTACATTCTACATGCACTGTGAATCAAGTTTTTCAAGGCAACATATAATGCATGTTAGATCTACATTTCTGTGGAATGCATGTACATGGCACGTATGGAACTCCCTCCTACTACACAACTAGGTTCTCTTACTGCATAATGGCAGGGAAGCAATACAAGGTATAGAAAATTTTATCACCATAATATTACACAATTTAAGTAGCCTCTCTCTACAATGTTTATTTCCTTTACATCTATTGTTTGTGGAAAAAGTAATCCAAAGTGGGCTGGGTAACTAACTATGGAAATGAATGAGAGATATCTCCCTTAACCTTATCCTGCTATAATAGTCTGAAATGTACAGTGCCATAAAATAAAGAAATTTCATTGTAGCCTATTTCTTGTTTTTTAAACAACTATTCAGCTGGATGCCATGTTTATTTCTAAATAGCCCTAAATAATCTCAACTCAGAGAGATTGTTGTTTTAATTTTAATGTGGAAAAGTAAAAATTTGACAAAGGATGTTACTGTACAAACAGTTAATAGAATCAAAAGGTATCTATTTACTCTCTGTCAATCCTTTGAATTCCTTGTCTGTTGCCTGAAGTTTCGCATCAGCATGCAAACATATGCTACCTAATGTATATTACCTGTTAGGGAAGATGGAATGTGATATTTATTGTAAGGGATAGTTTGGTGGAGTCTTTTGTAATGAGTACATATGCATGCTTAGACATTATTTTTTTGAAATGCCAAACATTTTCATATATATTAGCATGCTATTTTTAAAAATGTGAATAAACAACACATCCTTTTCTTCCTATTTTTTTCTCTTTCTTTCCTTAGCTTTTATCTATAATCTTACAGTGACACAAAATAACAGAACATTGTTGTCTTATTGAAAATGGTTGAAATTACTGTTCCAATATTTAATGTCTTAAATGTACGTGTCATGTTCTTCCTGTCAATGAAACTTTTTTGAAATAAAGTGTGAAATGAAAAAATACAAACATAGTTGCACCTTTTTATTTTTAAAACACGGCCAATTTCTCCAAATCACATGATACTGCTCTGAATTTAAAGGTCAAGTCTTAGTGCAACAGATGATATAAATGTAAGCTTTTGTTTCACACAAATATATTTCAGATTCAGTTGCATCTCTAGCATTATGGTTAAATAGAAATTTCTGTAATGACTGTTGTTGGACACTGTAAGACTTGGGACACCCTAAATTATTTTCAAAAGTAAATTTTGTATGACCTATAATTGTTGGGACACAAAATTAAAGCAATTTTTCATATATTATAAATCTTGGAACACCTTCGACATTATTTTTCTACTCATCAATCATTTTCTTAATCACAACGACATTTAAAAAAAGTGAAGGAGGTTGTTAAGTGACTATCATCATGAAATATCACATGGGAAAGTTATAAATTGATATAATTTGTTTGAAAAGTCAATAAATATATTTAATTTTCATCTGTTTCCTTATCATTTCTACCCAATTCAAAATTGTAGAATTTGATCAATGACAGGAGCTAAGCATTAGTGGGTTGCTGTAAGCATTAAAATCAGTAACCTATCCCTTTTATCTTCAGTTTATTATTCTTTGTTTAAGCATTATTGCATTAGAATATTATATCAATGCAACAGCAATTATATTTTTATATTGCCTTGAAAATGTAAATACCTAACTCATTAACTCCCAGTATGACAAGATTCAATGATCGCATTTAGTTACTAGCATATTTATATCACTGCGTCACCACATGTACACTGAAAAGTTTGATTTGCACTAAATGAAATACATCTCTTGGATTCGAATTATGGGCACAATTGTGCTAAACATAACTAATACCTCCATGATACAATAAAGAAATTTCAGATATAATGCTCTGAACATAACTATATACCTTAAACACTCATAGTTTGCTTTGATGTAAATGACCATAAATAAGTACCTGTATACTTGGCTATGGTAATCATGCTACTCAACCAAGCAAGTGTTCATATCTTAATTGATTGACAATGATACTGACATCAATGGTTTGTCAGTCCAATATAATTTTGGGCAGCCAAATAATTTAGTACCTCTATTATGCAGGGCATCTTATCCTGCTCAATCCACTTCAGATTTTACAACAGTTAATTTGTGTCGAGTAACGCTGTAAAACAAACGGTTACCAGCATTGTTGCCAAACAAAAATCCCCCTTTTCTAAAGCCAGTTTCATGGTCCAAACAATTACCTGGTCTCTATCAGAAAACAAAAGACAAATCTGCAGATTATAAACAAAAAGGAAACGTTGAGACAACCAGATGTCCAAAATCAATGGTATAATGAATACTGTGTTGAAAGTTATGAATTTGTGTTATGGTAATCCGAAACGCAAAACTAAAATGTGTCAATGATTATCAGTTATGTGAATATACTGTATGCTAGTTATGTGACTTGTATAATTAAAGATGTGTGTCATTTTATATGATTTCCATCACACTGATGGATCGCCTGTATCTCTGAAAAATGGTAACTCTTGAGCTTGTGGGTCAAAATAAATAAAACAGCAATTGAAGTCATTTTTAAATGTAATTTGGAAGAATGAGATTTGGTAAAAATGAAGAATAAAGCAAAATCTGTAATCTAGTATTTCTGGGAATAAACAAGGATATACAATTTGTACAGTGTTTTTACTGGTTTATACACGTTTTTATAGTACCGATATAATGGTAAAGTTTTTATTTACCTTTATTCTACTTAATTTTGAAAAAGCGGAAAATATGCACATGTAAAATAATAACAAAAAAACAAACTTAGTAGTTTATCAGAGTTTACTAAATGAAGAAGAGCTGGTCATGCTGAGTGCAGTATGGCGATCTTGCAAATTTTGTCTAGATTTTTGATTTTTTTAGATGTATAAGTGTTGGGACACAAAAAATGGTATACATGTTAAAAATAATTTTTGTGTGTCCCAAGACTTATACTGTAGTCATTAAGGTAACTTTTAAATTCTTTGTCTGTTAAGCTGCATGAAAAATCTAATAAAGCTGATAAGCAATTTCTGTTTGACTGTCTACAAACAAATAAAAGAATGTATTGAAGGTGATGTGACAAATTAAAGTATTGAGTATACTGATTGCTTGGAGAGCTAAAGTAATTTACATAACAGCAGAAGGAACACAACTCCAGAGATTGTGATATTCATAGTCCTTTCACTATTGTAAACGGACCCTCTAAATAATGTTCATATTATTCTAAATTGTCTATTCTGCATTTATCTCAAGAAAATTTATAACAACATTTGAAAGATTATTTGAGGAGTTATTATCATGATTTCCCTTGAACTGTACTTGCTACTATTATTTCAACTATTACCATCCGATGAACAACATACAAGGGAAATAAATATCTCGTTTCATCCTGCATCTAAATTTTAGTTGTTTTTTCCCTTGATAAAATTGATCTGAAAGGCCAATGGGTCTATACTGTGCTACTAATTGTAGTGAGACCATAAAGTCTGTTACTATTATTAGCAATACAAACAATTGTGGTAACAGAGAATAAATATTATGCCATAATCATTCAAAAGAAATTACACCTAATTTTACTATACTAAAGTAAAGAAGTTAAAACATCCCCAACTTTCAAAAATGATTATTAATCTGAAATTTCTTATGGAAGTCAGAATTCTCAAAAAAACAATAAACAACTTAGATCACCTAGTTGTTTGGTAAGTGGGAAGATTCAGTACAAAAATGAGAGGACAATCTCTATAACATGTCTAAGAACACAGAAAAACATCAGGCAAAGTCCCACCTCTGATTGATATACTCACTAATTCTTTTTCCAGTCTACGATTAGGTTCAAACTACAATGAAATGTAACTAGTATTGACAAAAAACATCTAAATATAATTTGAGATTAAAAGATTTATGTTATATATTAACATTTAATAGAGAACGGAAGATAGCAATTATTATTTCTATTTTTGACCAGTGATTACAGAGGTTCTTTCTTTTCACATTCCATCAATAAATCCAAAGAACTCACAATCACAAGAAAATTGACAAAAAAGCATTGCAAAATGAATCCTGCAAAATAAAATTCCATAACAGACTTGTACTGCATTTGGGTACCATCACCATGCACATTTTTTAAGATATGCATTTGAAAATCATAGAAATGAGACTGTAAATTTTGAGAGAAGAAAGTTGGTCTCCAGGTGTCACTTGCTGGAAGACATGTAGAATTGGTGCAACATTTTCATAAATATTGGAGCTTTTGAAATGATGATCTAAAACAACATGAAACCTCTATTTTTTGCTCCATGGACATCCATTCCAAATCAGATAATGGATATATGTAACTACCATTAAGAGAAGAACTGAATTAAAAGTGAAAAATTTCCAAAAAAAGTGATTCTGCTGCTGAATTTCCTTAGAAAAATATGAAGTACAAACTATGCACCCAGAGGCCTGGTGGTTCAATTATTAAAAGTATTTAAGGCGAAATAGATCCTGACTGTAAATTACAACTGGAGCAACACCGATTGGTTTTATTAAGTGTTGCCAAGTTTGAAACAGTATTTAAGCCTTCTTCTCTCATCCCCTAAATCTTTGATGTGTCATAACCCAATAACCAATTAAACATATTGTCTTTCAGTATATATATATATATATATATGACTCATATTACCAATACAAAGTAGCACTTATCCTTGGATTCCACACTGTATATATGGTATTACTGATTGGATCCCACACTGTATATATAGTATTATGGATTATACTGAGTGTCTGATTATAAGAAAGAAATTTATATAGAAATACACAAATATAATTGAACAGTCTAGAGTTATTACTAATTCCAAGCATAAATCAAACTCTTGTTACAAGTAATGGCACCCATCAACCTAGCTCTCATGCACCAGCACTCTTAATCCACTTGACCAACCATAAATCCCAAAACAAGGATGAAACAAGGTTGAAGGAATGGTCCTGGGGTGCATGGGAACCTGAGATTCATTTCATCAATATGTCCAACATTCTGACATATGTTAAATTAGAAATCAGTCAAGTTGTAAAAAGATTTAAATAATTCAAGGTTTCTGAGGTTCTCTAAAGTGAGAATTCACTTTCAGCATTGTTCCCTAAGTGTAAATAAGGAATTGCTAGTTGAGAGGTACCTGGTCTTCTACTGCCTTTTGGTCAGTCTCTTGCAGCCATGATCCCAGGATTACACTGTCATCCACATGGCACATGGAACGTAACAATGATGTTGTAGTATTGGCTGGGTTATCAGTTAGTGTGAACTCTGCTACAAGTTCTCTAAGTAGGCTGGTATATGTTCCTGGTAGACAAAGGATAAATCTGATTATGAAAGATAACTATCAGTAATAGTTTGTCAGAATGCTCGGGAGAGACTTTGAACAAAAAGGTGACAAATTTTGCTTAAAACACTTCCCCTTTTCTTACAAACATGTCAAAACAACAAACCAAAAATGATGCCCATACCCATATGTAATGTATATACAGTAAATTTAACTTTGCAATGGTCTACTCCAAAGAAGTATGTCAAACTTTCCACTTTTATGTGACAAGTTCTGTGTCCTTGTCTTCTGATAATATGTGCACATTCATAAAGCTGAGAAATGACATCTACATTATTTTTATGAAATTATCTGCCAGCAAATTTTGTGATTCCAGTTATGAACAGTGTTATGTCATATGTTCCAAAAATATAATTTTTTTCTCCATTTAATTCGTATATTTTTTCTAAACATTTTGGATCTAAGTAATCTGGAAGAAAGTTTCTGAATGAAGGTCAGAGCGATGTGTTTTCAGGGTAGTTATTCTCAGGATGTGTCACTCCATAATCTAAAACAATTAAGACAAACATCGAAATACTTTACCTTCATACGTCTGAGGGGGCAAGAGAAGCAGTACATCATAGAGCCTGAGCCGCACCATGGCTCCGCAGGCCTTCAGGTGGGACCCATACAGCTTGAAAATGCTGGGCAAGCTGGAGCAAATGAAAAAAAACCAATTTTTAATGCCAAAATCTTATATTTCCTGGAAAATAATTTATTCCACTTTTTTATTTATTTGCAGCTCCATGTTATTAGAATTTTTAAAGGAGGTCTGTTTGCTTGTCTGTCTGTCCATTGTGTTAGGTTTTGAATTTAGGTCAGCTTATAGCCAATGTGATGTGGCATCTGTGTTCCAAAAACACAACTGTTATTAAGGCATTCTTAAGACAAATTCCAACTGGTTATGATTTCTGTATGAAAGCTGAGTTAAGCTCCCTGAGAATGGAAAACATAACAGAACTTTTCCAATCCAAATTACACCAAATGCTTAAAGAAGTGGTTGAATTATGCTTTATTATGTTCTTTAACTTCTTCCATAAACTTAACTGAGTAGGTAACTAAGCTTAAACTTCTGCATATGTCACTGTCAAGTGGATATTGATAAGTGTGCATTTTGTGACATGTCATCATCCAATTTTTACATTATAATATCATCCAACCCACTTGATATATTCATGCATGTCATGACTAAAATGATTAAAACAGTTGAGCAATGAATAAAATAAGTATATATTTCAATATTTTTAATTGATACCCCACTCACAGCGCTTCAGAGACTGACCTAAATGTAAAACTTAGAAAACAAATAGACAGACAAGGGTAAGACTAAATGTCACAGCAATGATCCTGGCTGAACATATATAAAAATGAAGCCATCTAAGACAGCAAAGCTTGCTTGCATGTATTCATTCCGAAACAAGAACCCGTATTTGAGAACACTCACAATATCAAGATCAAGTGATAATAAAGATTTACTATGTGAAGACATACATCAAGGTTATTCTTTTGTATGAAATAATCATGCTGTACTTCCAAGGATGTATTCCCATATAAGTTTTGATGACTGTACAAGCACCAGGGTCCAAGAAACTCAACTAATCATCAAAGTCATAATAATCAATGATAATTCAAAAGTAGGTAACAGTAATAGAGAGATAGAGGTAGGCTGCTGTGCCCAAGTTGCCTAGCTGAAACAATGAAAGGGAAGAAGAGTGAAAAATAGACAGCAGTGAGATAATTCTGGCACAGTGGTGTAGCGAGATCCTCAGCTTCTAAGCACAAAGCTACTTTCTTGAATGTAGCAGCAACAGTAAACGAGATACTGACTTAAAATAAAAAGCATAAATTTGCTAATGCACATGCTAACCATGCTGTTGCCACTTGTTGATGACACTGGGAATATAGCATAAGGCATTTAACTATTAACAAGTTCCTAAAATTTTATGGATGAAACGATAAGTGGCAACAAAATATCTTTTTCAGAAAGGTAGCATTACCTAGTGTTATTGAATATACATGTATGTATAGGATATATTGACACATGAGTATGTCCCTGGCTGTATTCTGTAGTTTCAAAATATTTCATTTGTTACCAATTTTTATTGATTTCGTTGTTGCTCTGAACCACGAATTCAAAGACCCAATAAAAAATATACATGTGATGCTGAATCCCAATCCCCATTTTCTGATTGATACATTTCTTAAGATCAACAAAGCTAAGTTATCTGATAAATCAATTTCACTACTGTAACCTGTTAATAAAATATGACCTTTACATGTGTGTGTTATATTTTAACCCTTTGCATTTTTTATAAACCATTATATATCATTTCACTTCACATTAATCTATTTGGCATCAAGCAGCTGTTATTTCCATTCACAGCCTTATTTCAATATGCTTTGAAATAAGGAGTGATAGAAAAAAGAAAGCATAATGTTTTCAAATACAAATAATATATTGAAATAAGAAAGAATAATAAATGATACTAGTATATGGAAATTAGATTTACTACCTATTCAAACTGATATTTCATTAAGTGAAAATGCTATTAAAAAAAATCAAATTCTCTTGAAAGCAAATCTCATTCATTTTTAATCCAAATGAAGAACAAGACTTCAAGAACTATTGCTTAATGCACAAGCACTAATTAAGCACCATGTATATACAACAATTACAGCAGAATGTTAAAACTTTAATTTCGTTAATTTTTGGACAAAAACATTGAATCAACATCATGTCAATCAAGTCAACTGGTACACAAATATTTTTCATGTAAAAAATAATACTGAAATTGCAAATTAAACAAGTTCAGATTTCTCAAAGCCAAAGATAATTAGGTCCATTTTTTCTCACATTTTTGCTTGAACTTGAGCTACAATTATCCAGTCAGCATGAACTGACTTGACTGATGAAGTTTTAAGGTCCAATAATACAGAACACTCTCCTTCATCAGTGATGTCTTCCATTTCTCTAATGGTCTCCATGATATATTTAACATACCAGTTGTGGAAGTGTGATTTTAATTCTACTTTCTAGTCATTATTGATTGTCCAGTGGTTGAAGTCATATCACACCTTAGGCAAGCACCCACAAAGGTGTGATTCCATCATCTTTCAACTAACAGAACAACTTTATGGACAGTGATTTAAATCAGAGATTATACACATGCTCAGTGCTTCTAAGCCAACAGTAGGCCTGCAAAGACTTTAACAATTCACAATGTCTGTTCTAGAGTAAGAATAACAGAAATCACTAAACCTTGCACATGTAAGTCACTAATTGATTTGAGAAGATTTAAGCACTTCACAGTGTCTGTTATAATGTAATAATCAGAGATATATCTACACTTTGGGCTTGCATAAGCCACTTGTTGGTTTGAAAATAATTTTAACACTTCACAGTATCTGTTTTAGTGTGAGAATCATAGAAATCTTGGACTTATAAGCCCCTAGTTGGCCTGCAAAGACTTTACCACCTCAAAGTGTCTCTTCTTCAGTGAGAATTACAGATATCTCAATACTTTGGACTTGCAAGTCACTAGATGAACTGAGAAGACTTTAACACTTCACATTGTCTGTTCTAGAGTGAGAATCAATTTGTATAAGCCACAAGTTGGTTTGAGAAAACTTAAACACTTCATACTGTCTGCTCTAGTGTAAAAATCACAGATATCTTTGGACTTACAAAAGCAACTAGTTGGTTTCTGACACTTCACAGTATCTATTCTAAAACAATAAACATCTGAAGTAACAAAACCTAGTCTATTGGTGGTACTTACTGATTCAACATGGTTAGGGCACATTCAAGTGGAGCCAGCAAACGTCGTCTAATGTCCTCTGTCACCAGCTCACGACAATACATCAGGAAGCTGATCATGGCTAAAATGGAAAATTTAACGTTAATACAAGTGAACAGTAATAAGGATGTAACAGAGGCCTAAAAGAATGTACCAGAGTGCCTAATCCTGAGCTTTCCTGAAAGAAGAACTTTGCAAAGAATATAAAAAACAACTTTTCAATATCTTTGTTTAATGCTTATATTGCACAAGTGAATCTTCAATATTAAATGTCATAGTTTAGGACATTTTTACTTAACTGAATTCTATTACTGCCTTTCAAAGCAAATAATCCTACACGTCAGAATTGGCTGCAAATTGTTACACCTGGTAAACATGCTCAGGAAATTTATTTAATGTCTTCAACATATCCATCTACAGCATATTACCTCCCTTTGTTCTCTTTGGTCTCGGACATGTTCGTCCTCTAATACAGGCCCTTATGTACATCCATAGTATCCTATGTGGAAGTAAACTTTGTGGTCTCTTAAGACATGTGGTTTCATCTCTTGGGAAAGGTTGTGATTTAGAAATTTAAACGTAGCTTTTAACAATAACAATTTTCCAGTCATATCACTACAATGTCTGCAGTGCGGCAGTTTAAAGTGATGTCTAGCACTGGGGCATCATGCCGCAGACATGTAGCATGATGTCCCACCCAGTCACATTATCCTGACACCAGGCCGACCAGTCCTAACACTAACCTCTTAATGCTGAGCGCCTAGCGAGGCAGCTGTTAGTAATATTTTTAGAAGTCTTTGGTATGACTCGGCCAGGGTTCGAATCGATGACCTCCCGCATCTGGGTCAGATGTTCTAACCACTAGGCCACCAGAGCTGTCAGGAAAAAGGTTGTCTTTGCATTGGTTTGACTATATTTGCTATAATGAGAATATGAAAAGTTAAATTTGTATTTGTTAAGTTTTCACAATTACTTCCACTGCAAATACTACTGGTCATCTTCTTGATTATATTGTTATGACTCTATGTTCTTAAACTTAAGCAAAAACCAAAAGGTTTTGTAAAATTCAAAACATAATTTATTTCCCTAAAATATAAAGTGCTTAGATTTTAAAGCCATTAAACCAATTTGTCCATTTTTAAATATATTTCTGAACATTTATGAGTTAGACATTTTTTTAAAAAACACAGCAAGCACAATTAAGGAAAATACCACTTCTGGCAGACAAGAGCCATTCTGCGTGCATACTTGTATGCATATGTCGATGACCTGACTAGATTTTAATTTAATATTAGCAATTTTGTAAATTCTTGAAATTTTTAAAACTTTCGGACTTAGACATTTTGTTATGCATCGAGAGCATACATGCTTCAGAAATAAAAATCTTGTAAGACATACACTTCTGTAAATAATTATATATTTTAAGAAATTAAAGTGTTCAGTATTTATTAAGGGAATATGATAAAAAAGACATCTAACAGCAAGGAAGGTAATTAAAAAAACTAACAACATTGCATGGAACACTATCCATGTTATATCTCAAACTTTTGCCAGCATCTTAAACCTATGTCTGACCTACCTCTTTGATTCCTGCATGGCAGACATGATTACAGCATTTTATACAGTGTAGCAAACAATGTAATATGAGATGATCTGAATCATAAATTTCTGCCTTTCGGTTTTATACATGGATGGGTTTGATATCAAAACCATTCTTACCCTTTCCCCATCTTGTTACTGGATGGCTTCACTATGTGGCAATGTGCATACAATTTACATTGTTTTGGTTAACATTTGTTTCTGTAGAATTGTCCAGCATTCCGATAAATATCCAGCATTTTCAAACATTATCTCCAGCAAATTACTTCTGACCACATAACATGAAATGAAAAGTACCCCAAAACAATGGCAAGCAATTCTATTGTCCATTGAGAGTATCTTGGTAGAGTAAATGAGTTGCTAAGCCTTTAAACAAATACAATTTAACTTACAGCCCAGGGCCCCTGCCCTTCCTTCAAGGGTAACCTGCCAGGTAAAGGCATCTCCTCTGACCTTCTCTGACTCTAGTTCCTTCACAGACCTTGGGAAAGCATTCCTCCACAGGGATAACATGCGAGGTAGGTGGCCCTTTACTACAGGTGGTCCTAGTAAAAGAAAAAAGGTAGATAGTAATTCATATACACTACTAACCAATAAAGATAATACTTATACATTTGTGTAAATCTCACAATGATAAAAGAACGTTATCTCCTTTCCTGAAATCAACAGATTAGTTTAATACAATGAATAATGTAGATTCAAAATTTCAAAAATTTCAATGATATTTTTTCTTCTGAATATTATGTCTGAAAACTATTATCATGTCAGTATATTTCTGTCAACCACCATTATGGTTCTATCATATCACTTGTTACCAGCATATTTAGCCCCATACTCTGATTCTTTAACAATACTTAAGTCAAAGGTTTCTCTTGCAAATACAAACAAGATAATTTAGTGATACTGTCAATACAATTTATAAATTTATAGCTTTGAATACTGCCACATTGTCCAAATATTTTTGTGTAACATCATACTGACTGGCTCTAAGTATTTTGAGCATGAAACTGTCAAACCCCTTAACATGTTCTTGTGTAGACCTTATAAGTCATTACCTAGAGCCATGAGGGCTCCCAATATGAGCCAGCCTGATTGAGTTCTCTGTAGACACAGCCTGCTGTTCTGGGATGCTGTTCTCAACAGGTCCTCTGCTATACTGAACAATTGCTGAAAGAACAAAGGTAATATTTTTTTCTTTACAAATTAGTTTAGGTGACGAGTGATCAGAAAGTGCTGAACAATGTTGTAATGAAAAATATACACAAAAAACAACAACAGCAACTGCAATGGTTTAAGAGTACATCATCTTTCTGTAATACCCGTGATATCAATTGGGTTGTCAGATTTAGGGTTTGCAAAACTTTCAATATGGACATTGAATTGGAAAAGATGATGATATTTATTGTTTGAAAGATTTCATTTTGTTTGAAACTCTGAGAATGGCTGTAAATTCATGCAGTAAAAATGGAGGTTCTATCTAGTAACTGGTTCAAGATGATGCATTAGGGTTTTGCAGTAGCAGCTCTAACTCTGTCTTCATCAATGAACTGTCTTTATACAAGGTTGTATGTTTATGGTAAGCAGCCCAGATTTCACTGACTCTAAAAATGGAGAGGATTTATTTTAGACTTTATGAATTAACAAATGTCAAATATTATTTAAGGAGCTTTTGATAACCAAGATGAATATTTTGGAACCCAATATTGTGCAATATTTGTAACAGAGATTTATATTTGGGCCTAAAGACAATATCATATCTGGGATTAGATGGATTTGAGGACAGTTGACTGAAAATCCAATTTTATTCATCTGACATAAAGTGATGGTTCACTACCTCAACAGAAATCTTTTCTAAAAAGGAATTTCAAAATGTACCCAAATTCTGTCAATGTCTATATACGGGATCAAGAATCAACTGGTAAAATTTACAAGCTGATCCGGAACCATCATTAATTTTAGGCTTTACTACCTAACCAGATCAAGACCTCCCAACCTGTCTGCCAATCTGGGGTCGATATCCAGGACTGTTGACATTTATCTTATACCTGCCCAAGTCCACTAGGGTTGGCTGCCTTAGTATGTCCTTACCCTTAGCTCTAATTTCCTCAGCATGATATAGCCAAAAAAGTGTTAAGTGTTATTAAAACCAACAAACATTTGTCCTTGATGTGTCAAATAAGTGGAAGAAATGTCAGTTTATAGTAAAAAATAAGCCATACAAATTTGGTCTCTTCCACAACAGGAACAAAACAGTCAAGATTGAGCTTTGGGTTACAATGAATGGGATGTATAAGCAGAAGTGCATACTAAAGGTTTCAGATTTCAAAGCTTTGAACCCATTTCCTTCTGCCCATTTCTGAACTCTTGAGTTTATCTGTAGCTGATGTTCAATAGTATGCATACTCTTTCATCTAAGCAGATGAAAAAGTTGTTGACAAGAGCAGTCAGTTCCTGGATTAAAACAGTTCAATGTACTGTTAATTTTTATGTTGAGTAGGATGAATGACAACATGTCCTGGGGTATGAACATCTCCAGCAGATAGCTTTCAGAAAGACTGCAGACTACCAAAATTTTCTTTCACAAAATTGGAGTTAAAGCTGGGTAGATTGCCCCTTAGACCTAGGTCAAAAAGGTCATTCATTATGCTCTGCTTTCTTGTGGTGTTATAAGTTTTCTATATGTCAAAAAAGATGGTAACATTATTTCCATTCTATATGAAAGCTTCTCTAATAAATGTATAGAGTCTGACAAGACGGCCTATTCTGATTGTCTGATTTCTAAACACACACACACACACACACACACACACACACACACACACAGTTTCTTAAGGATATGGGATGATAGTTGGAAGAGTTGCTATAGTCCTTTCTAGCTGTGTACTGAAAGCTATATATTAGTGTTTCAGAAACTGATAGTGGATATCACCTGATCCTAGTAAAGTGTCATGGACTTGATCAAGAGAGTTTGTATTTCACTAAAGTGAAATGTTTATTATAATCTTCACTGTTATCAGACCTGAAATTTTGAGGAACCTTTTCATTCAATTTTTGACATGGCAGAAGTTTTCAGAATAATGTTTTTTCTGCAGTTTTTGAGAATGCTTTGTTAATATATTTCAAAATTTTGATATTGTCATGACCAATTAATCTGATTTATTTAAATGCTTGATACATCTGCTTTTATTTTTGCTAATAATTTTTGTACCATGTTCTATACTGATTTAATAGAGAAGCAGGAGTTCAACATAGAGACACAGGATCTCATGTTTTCCTATTGTTTTCTCTAATGGTATGATTAGCTTTAGTTTGGTATTTATTCAGATAATCAGCTACTTTACTGGCACTGAAATGTTTATTTTTTCACCGTCTGATGGTGGAAGAAAGAAAGGATTAAATGCATTTTGTAGTAAACATGACCCATGCAATATTGGTACATACCTCCAAGACAACAGCTGCCCTTCCTGGGCAGGGAGGAACATATGCACAAAGTTTTATATAAATGTATTATGTAGTGCTGAATTTACTGTCCAGAATTAAGTGCAATGGCTAAATCTATTTTTAGTGACAGGAAATTTCACCTCTGTACTACCAAACCTAACATAAAACTGGGTCATTTCCTAGGGCTAAGATGAATACATGTACCAAATTACATTGAGTGTGTGTGTGTGACTTGGATTTTTAACATAGCTTTAACAATTTTTCAGTCATATCGTTATGATGTCTGCAGTGTGGCAGTTTATAATGATGTCTAGCATTGGGGCATCATGCCATTGACATGTAGCATGATGTCCCAATCAGTCACATTATCTTTGGTATGACTCGGCTGGGGATCAAACCAACGACCTCCCGCATCCAAGGTGGATGGTCTAACCACTAGGCCACCAGAGCGGTCCAAATTACATTGAAATCTTTCACTAGAGCTTAATTCATCATCCAGACACCAGAATGGATGGATACTCATTCATCTGACTGCCTCGACAGACAACAGTAAAGAATAACACCCTGCAACTTTCATTATGAAGTAACAAGAAACCCAATTTTAAGTTACAGTAACTATTTTCAGTAGCATGCGTTCAATAAAAGTAATGTTGCACTTATCAAAGAAAAGTTTTGGAAAACAGGGAACAAACATCACTATACAATACCTATGTAAGGCTAAGTGTTCCCTATTTCCATCTTGCTTTTATATTTACAAACAAATGCAAATTTACTCTTTTGCATGGCTCTTTGACATCTCTGCCAAACAAGAAATGGCAACAGCTAAATTTTCCTTGTGATGCCAAAATCAATGCTATCCCAAAAATCAGAAAAGTGATTTAAAGGCAGATGAAATGATATTAGGTCCTTATCACTGTCATGATAATATGGACAATTTTCAATGGCTGTCTGAAAATGCCTTCTGCATCATTATATATTTACAAAGCATGTATCCATGATATTCTTCATCTTTGTTTTGAATGATTGCAGGAACTAAATGTCAAGAAAATGTTGAAACAGGAAAAGATTTCATTGTTGTACAGTGTTACTAAAGCATCTTCTATCAGTAATTGAGATCAATGATGCATCTTCCCTTCTGTGGTGGAGATTTCACAGGGCCATTGTAAGAATTTGAACAAAGTTTATTCAAATAAGGATTAGGATTTCTTACAAGCTCAATGTAGATGATCTGTGATCTTGTGCAAGTAACATTAATTTCTGAACTGCTCTTAGATATGATTCCAATGGTCCCTAAAGAAGCCGTTTTTGTGACAGCAATAGCAACAAACACTAACAGCACTGGAATCGCAGCAAGGAATGGGAACATTCCTCCATCATGTTTCATCATTGCAACCCCATCTTCTGACAACTCAAACGTTATCCTGCAACGGTGAACTTTTTGGCTGCTTCAACTTGTTTCTCCTGTGACAGTGTCAACATCAGTGGTGTGTTTCCAGATACTTTGTCTGGAGAAAGTTTTAAATGAACTCCGATTTGTTTTTACATCACAACTGCAAGCTTCCTGAGTTGAACACAGCACAATGTGAAAGTTTATCCTGGTGAATTATTTTATTTGAAAAATAATAGGCTCTTTTCTGCTTATTTTAAAATGAAGGCCCTACCTATAAGCCTCTTCTATATGTTTCCTTTTGATATTACCTTTCCTTTAGCGTGAGGAATGCCAAGGGGACACTGGTACACTCCACCCAGGAGTGCAGCCAGAGCACTGCTGTATCCTGACACAGCCTCTGGAGATGACTTCAGCTTGTCCATTCTCTCTACACAACGGTCAAGCAATGGAGTTAACTGTGATGGAAGAGCAATGGCAATGCTTCCAAGACACCATGAAGCTGCCAATCGTGCAGGTTGATTTGGATGTATAAGCACTGATATTACTGGCTCTATGATTCCTGAAATGATAACATATTTCTTTTATTTAGGAATATTACAGCAAAACAAAAAGACCAGTTCCCTGGCATAATCTAACCTTAATTAAGCATCTTAAGTTATAAAGGCTGATGTATTCTATCAGACCAAGTGATTATTATTAATTGTCTTTAAAATGACTATACTATTCCTTAGAAGTGACATGAAAAAGGGTTATTCAAAAGAAATCCTTTATAATACAGCTAGCCATGAATAATAGATTTCCCAAAATCAATATGAGGAAGTAATGTGTTGCTATTTGGATGGTAATACAGATAAATGGAAAGAGGGAGTGAGAGAGAAACAGACAAAAAAATAATTGTTTGATATATAAAAAAAAGAATAATGAATAGACAATTGTTTGGTTGCTTTCTTTAATGGTACTGTCAACCCATTACTGGCTATATCATGCCTAGATAAAGGGAGGCAAGTGTCTTTTCCAAGGACACAGCAAGGCAGCCCATCTAGGCTGGCCAGGGCTGGTATCAAACACATGACCCTTATATTATGAGTAGACAATGAAATGCATACATTTTACCAGTAAAACAACAACAAAAAACTGAACGCACAATGAACACAAACAAAATGCTGAATGAATGAGAAGAAAATGATAATGCAATATGATGAAAAACAAGAGATCAAATGCAAAACAGAAAAAAATGAACTTGAATACCTTTTATGATTTGATCTGAGAATAAATTATTTTCAGGCTGCTGCTCAATTTTCATGATCAAACGCCCTTCAGCATGATAACGGGGAATCAGATGGTTGCGGTAACATATCAAGTGGCAGTTTATATATAACTTTTATTTTAATGAAACAAAATAATAAAATTTTCTGACAAATACTCCACAGCTATATTTTAATATTTAATGCAGTTGCACTTTTGTTTTTATGTATTGCAAATTCAGTGTTGTCTTTACGTTGCAATTTTATTCATGTACACTTTTAGATAAGAAAAGACACAAAATAGTTCTATCCCTTTCATATTCTTAAAAATGGAAAACCTATCTTTGGTAAATAAATGCATATCTAAAATGATGAAAATGAAAGGGAATGATAAAAGTGATAAACACAAATTCATGCATTTTTGAGACTACAAGCCAAAAAGAGGATGATAGCTTACATGCAAACATGACTGGAATGCAAATGAGAAAAAAATCCCAATGCATTTAATTGAAAATTAAATGCTGCTTCAATAAATGAGACAGAGATAGAGAGACAGATTGTTTGCTTGTTTTTATTAGTGCTTTAAGGGTAAAAAAATTAATTGTGCAAAAACCTCTGGATGTTAAACCCTTCCAAATAAATGTAAATTGGAAGTACATCATGAAAAAATACAACACATAATTTTCTTTAAAATGTCTGTAAAATGTATATAAAACAAAAGATAAAGGTAGCACATGTAAGTTAAATAAACAGATAGACAGACAGGAAGAGAGCTACTGACAAATACATATAGAAAGACAGAGAGACAGACAGATAAATACAGACATACAACAGATAGCTACTGTTCTTCATGCCTTTGGAACCATTTATATTTGGACACAAAAAATGATTTGCATTGTATGGCTGAATTGTCTAGATGATGGATATTTACCATATACAATAACCTGGGAAGTAATTCCTATTTTCCCCTCATAATAAAATATAAAAATGTAACTTTTTTCATTTCATGCGTAGCACATTATCATAAGTGCTTGCTTCTTTGCTGTTTATTTTCAGACACCAAATGATTTAATTTTAAGTGTTTTTTGACAGCCAAAGAACAAGTCTGACCATCCAAAGACACAGTAGCTATAGTAGATAGAGAGATGAAAGTTGTAGTCCCAATGATGGTGAAAATATACCAATACCTCTGTGCCAGAAATTTGGATAAATGAACAAGAGAAAATAGGAAGACAATCTGACAGAAAAACCACATATAACAAAAAAAAAACTGGTTCAAAATACCTGTGGCAGGCTCTGCCACTAGTGGGCTAGCTGAAGTCCCTAGTCTTAGTACCAGGCAGCCAAGCTCATGTAGGGCACACACCAATACATGCTGGCTACCACTAATGTCCGAGTTCTGCTTGCTGTCAACAGCATCTGTTGTTGCTTCCCCTGCAAAGTTACAAAAACAGTCAAGCACTAAGAAACAACTGTTATTTTCTTTAACAATTCAGTCATGTCAGAAACTTAAATCTTCTTTTACTTGGTACTAAAAAAAATAATTCAATTATATGAATTCATTATTCTTGTAGGAATAGTTAGCAAAGAGTGATCAATCTAGTAGAGAAAACCAATTAATGTCTTTTTCCATGGAAATGATATTAAAAGCTTTGACATACTCTCTGTCTCTCTCTCTCTCTTATTCATTTTCATGGTTTTCATGGACAAGCTAGACCATAAATCTTAAGCCACAACAAAATATTCATCAAGCTGATATTCAAAACCACTCAGCTGGTGTTCTTCTTAACTTTCTTTACTGCTCCATTAGCCTAGTGGTTACAGCATCTGCCTCGGATGCGGGAGGCTGCAGGTTCAAACCCTGGATGAGTCATACCAAAGACAAAGACTTATAAAAATGGTACCAACAGCACCTTGCTAGGAGCTCAGCATTAAGAGGTCATTGTTAGGACTGGTCAGCCTCATGTCAGGATAACGTGACTGGGGAGGATATGATGCTACATGTCTGCGGCATGATGCCCCAGTGCCAGATATCATTATAAATTGCCACAATGCAGACTTCACAGCGATATGACTGAAAACATGTTATTGTTACATTAAAAATCCGAATCTATCACACACACATGCATGCATGCACGCACACACACACACACACTTAACTTTCCATTGCACCTATTATATCCATTTATAATAATTTTACACATAAAATCTTTATGAAATCCAGTGAAACAGGATTTTCTGGTAAATTATGTTTATGTTCTGGAGTAGCAATAAAAGATTTTCAAGATAGCTGCTGTGGTGGCCATAGTGGATGTCAGTTGTTGTAGGGTTTAATGCCATTTTTCAGCACAAGATAGGCAATACATGCCAGCCAGCATAACCGGTGGGGGAAGAACCCTGGAAAACACCAGGAAGAACCACTGACCCACAAGAAGCTACTTGCAAGCTTTCTCACATACCCACATTAGCCAAGCCTGAGACTCAAACCTATGCAGACAGAGGTGAGATGGCAGTGATCCGAACAGTGTGCACTTTAGATCACTCGGCAACTCAGATTCCATTTTCATACAGGACAAACTAGACATCATGTGAAAACAACCAGCCATTGAGGTGGAGTAGTTATAACAAGCTTTAAAATGTGGACAGGTACCATTATCATTTAGCACCAAGCAGACATATGAAGTACTTTAGTGAAAACCCCATGTTGATATGACCATCCACTCTGAAGAAGTAGCAATGACAAGATTTTCAACACTGTGGCCATATTGGATACACAAGCAGAACCATTTTCCTTTAGGACAACTAGACATCATAAAGAGCCTTCTGGGGGAAAACACAATGCTGACATGACTTTCCATTCAGGAAGAGTAATAATAACAAGAATTTTAAGAAAGCTGCCATGGTGGCCATATCAGATCTTACACTGGCACCATTTTCACTTAAGACCAACTAGAAACCATAACAAGTCTTCAGTGACAAACCCATGCTGATATGACTATCCTTCATAAGGAATAGCAATAATAAGACTTTCAAGATGGCTGCCATGGCAGCCATATTACATATTATATTGGCACCATTTTATTGATGACCAACAAGACATCAGAAGAAGTCTTTTAGCGAAATCCCCATGCTAATATAACCATCCACTCTTGAGGAGTAGCAATAACAAGAGTTTCCAGATGACATCTGTGGTACCTATATTGGATGCATAAGGAGAACCAATTTCCTTTAGGACCAACTAGACATTATAACAAGTCTACTGGGGAAAACCCTACATCGATATGACTTTCAATTGAGAAGGAGTAATAATAACAAGAATTTTTAAGATGGACACCGTGGTGGCCATATCAGATCATACATTGGTAATATTTCCATTTAAGACCAACTAGACTGTTTAATGTGTCTTTCAGTTAAAACCCCATGATGATGATCATCAGGAATAGCAATAACTAAATTTTCAAGATGGCTGCTTCAATGCTCATATTAGATGTCTGAACAGCACCATTTTAAATGAAGACCTTGGGGTGAAAGTGTGTGAAGAAATTCATGGCAATCCTCCAAAGAGTTAAGGAGGAGTAGCAATAACAATTTTGTGTAGAAATTCATGACAATCTTCCAAGTAGTTGAAGAGGAGTAGCAATAACAATTCTGTGTAGAAATTCATGGCAATCCTTGAAATAGTGGAGTAGAAGTAGTAACAACAATTTTGTGTAGAAATTCACGGCAATCTTCCAAGTAGTTGAAGAGAAGTAGAAATAACAATTTTGTGTAGAAATTCATGGCAATCCTCCAAATAGTTAAGTAGGAGTAGCAATAACAATTTTGTGTAGAAATTCATGGCAATCTTCCAAGTAGTGGAAGAGGAGTAGCAATAACAATTTTGTGTAGAAATTCATGGCAATCCTCCAAATAGTTAAGTAGGAGTAGCAATAACAATTATGTGTAGAAATTCATGGCAATCTTCCAAGTAGTGGAAGAGGAGTAGCAATAACACTTATGTGTAGAAATTCATGGCAATCCTCCAAATAGTTAAGTAGGAGTAGCAATAACAATTTTGTGTAGAAATTCACGGCAATCGTCCAAGTAGTTGAAGAGAAGTAGAAATAACAATTTTGTGTAGAAATTCATGGCAATCCTCCAAATAGTTGAATAGAAGTAGTAACAACAATTTTGTGTAGAAATTCACGGCAATCTTCCAAGTAGTCGAAGAGAAGTAGAAATAACAATTATGTGTAGAAATTCATGGCAATCCTCCAAATAGTTGAGTAGAAGTAGTAACAACAATTTTGTGTAGAAATTCATGGCAATCTTCCAAGTAGTTGAAGAGGAGTAGAAATAACAATTTTGTGTAGAAATTCATGGCAATCCTCCAAATAGTTAAGTAGGAGTAGCAATAACAATTATGTGTAGAAATTCATGGCAATCTTCCAAGTAGTTGAAGAGGAGTATCAATAACAAATTTGTGTAGAAATTCATGGCAATCTTCCAAATAGCCGAGGATTAAGAAATAACAATTTTGTGTAGAAATTCATGGCAATCCTCCAGGTAGTTGAGGAGGAGTAGCAATAATAATTTTGTGCTAATGGACAAATGGAGGATGGACAATGGGCAATTGACCATCACATAAACTCTCTTGGTCAGTGAGCAGTACAGCTAAAATCTGCAGACTTGATAATAGCAGTGGAACTGAGCTGGTTTTATTCAAGTCACTGCATCTATCCTAAACGTTAGCAATGATATCTTACCTAATTAACCTAATTACTGCAATAGGCATTAAGCCTCATCTTCAAAAATGTATGGAAGTGAATGTCAGTATAATCTTTTACAGAAATATATAAACTGTCATTCAATATTACATCATACTACTTTGCTTCCATTTCTTTTTCAGATGACTGATCTACAAATTGAGTAAACATAAATATGCATTTTCTAATCAATGAATTTGATACCCCTGAAATTGAAGTGATGCACAGTATATATAAATGAAACCCAAACACTTGCTAATTAAGTCAAGGCAAAGACTTCTTACCAATAAGATTCATTTGCTTTACAATAATTTGGCATATTTCCTTTGCAGCAGAAATCTGTGCTTTTTCCCCTAACAGTCCTCCTATCACAGATCGCAGAATAAACAGAACACATTTTCTAGCATACACGGCATCTACATGTGTGGGCGTGGCTTTAGGATTGGCGACAAGGTCAAGAACATGATTCAAGAATACTGAAATGTTTCTTTCCAACCAAAGTCCACCCATGCACTTCACAAATTCAACATAAGCCTGAAAGGAAAAGCAAAGTAAAAAGAAATCTAATAAGCTAAGACAACAAGTTTTCTTATTAAACATTAATGTTATATATTTTGACACATATTTTGATATTGAATACTATCCAAAATATATAAAACAGTGACACAATTACTGACTACAAACAAATATAATTCTCTATTTGAGAAAATCACGTCAATTGTCAACTTTACCCTGCACACAAAACAACTATAAACAAGCAGGTAAGTGAACTCTTCCGGTATTTAAGTAATTACTTTTACTTCTTGTCTATGACTGTATAAAATATCATTCCACTGCAATTTTAAAACATATAATACAATTCAAATATTTATAAAGGATTTGTTGATTAACACACAAAATTAATGTCAAGGTGCCATTTTGTTGTTCAAATTTGCAAGGTGAGTCAACTATTCTTAGTATTAATGTGCTTGTTACACTGTAATTTTGGAACTCATTCTACAGTTTACTGAAAAAGATCAATTGTAGCTTTCCATATTAGCTACAAAAACAACAAACACCATTAATACTTCACATTAAAAGGCTACAGGTAGATCAAATTTCAAAAAGATAATTATCATCTTTTCCATTAAGATTAACACCTGATTGACAAGATGATGACCATGAGTGGTGTCATTGAAACTGTCAATTATATATTGTCAATTCTGCATGTTTGTTACCAGCAATCAATGTCTGTGTCGTAACTCACATTCCAATTTAATTGTCAAATTCAGCCGTGTTCATGTTTGATGCCAATAACTGTTAGATAGTGAATACTCCATTATAACAAATGCTGTTGTAATGAATATCAACTGCATAAACAATAACTGTTCACTCTCAGTCAAAATTAGACATTTATCCCTACATGTGTAACTCCAACTCTGATTTCCCTATTAACACTCCCTCCTCCCTTCATCATCTCTCCACTCTTTAAGAAGCCGAATCCTCCACGCAGGTATCCTGCTGCCAGGATGCTTAAGGAATCTTCTATCTTCAACTGTTTCACTTTACCTGTAATTAAACGAAGCCCTATAAGGATGAAGTTAATATTTATAGCATGACATTCTACAAACCTTGTTCTGTATTATATGTGGAGGTGGGTATAAGAGTGGGTGACAAGTTTGTGCTTCTGTGGAACACTTAGCATCTTAAATCCATTGATATTAAATGAGAAATAGTGAAAGCACAGTGATTGAATATTTAATATTAAATTATAAGCACAAAACCATGATTTGGTAATACATCTATAGCATGAATAGTTCAAGTATCTATATATGTCCTCAAAATTTAATCTCACTGTATCCAAAACAGAGAATCCATATTAAAAACTGGACACAAAGAAACATGTTTTAGTCATTTCAGCATAGATAATAATGTATCTGACGTCAATCCAAAAACAAAATAAGAAAGAAAAAGAACATTTATGGTTCAGTATGTATGCATGATGTGTACATTCCAAGGTTATTACGAAATGTATGTATAAATTTGAAATTGCTAGACCTCTGCTTCTTTCCATACAAATGCTGCCACCAAATCTACCAGATTAAAGGTTTGCTTTTGCAAAGCTAAATCTACAAGATAAAAAACTTGAGAAGATTGACTCTGTATGGCATACAACAGCTTTGACTGTACCTCAGATCAAAACATTACGTTCAAATGCAAGGCTTACAGAAATCACTCTAATCTCATGAGCAGTAATCTTCACGAGGCAACTCTGATATTGTGACACCTCAGCATATGATGAGCATTTAAGCAATTTCAGCTATGAAGCAAGGGCCCGAGGGGTGATATCCCATTTCCCAGCTTTCACCTGAAGAAAAAGGTATTTGTGCGTGCCATGACTTGTCTCTTTTTCATTTTAATTAGAGCTTGAGTGTGTCAACATTATCTTGCATGGCTGCAGTTCTCTGCCTGTATATGGAGGAGAAAAAGTGAATGACGACTCTTTGCTGCCGATGGTAATCTAACTTTGGATACAAATACTGGTTGTGTCAAAAGGACCACCAATCCAGCCAATCTGAACTAAAGATGGTTTGGGTGATGGAAAGGGCATATAACTTGCTCACCCTACATGCTGAAGCTATAGCTATCAGGAAGCATGTTTTGTATGGTAGTAGCTTTAGCAAAATGTGGGATAAAGGCTCAAATTTCTCTTACTTGAACCATGCTAAAACCCATTGAAAGATTCCATTTTGGAAACAAGGATGTAATTTGGTTGATTGATATCAAAATTGGTTAAAAGATCTGATAGAGCTTTATCATGCCCAAAATCATGTCTATCATGATGCTGGAATGTGACTAATATCATGGAGCAGCAGCCTTTGATTGTAATTGTGACCAACTGTTTCTCCTCAAAGAGCCAGAGAAAAATTTCAGCCAGTTGATGGATCGAGGCACTCAGAAGGACAAAGTTAATGATATGACACTAGTCCCTAGAAGCATGCCACTTTCCTTCATAAGCCTTCAGAGTGGAAAGCCTTCTTGCTCTAGAGGTTTTCTCCTGAATCAAAGGTTTATCTCATTTGTCCCCAGAGGTTTTTGTCGTTTTTGCCTGAAATGAGCGTAGGAAAGACATTTGGGGGTCTATTTCTGAATACATCGGCTTTCAACAGATTTTCGATGAGACTAATGCCTAGTTGTATTAGAAACATCATTTTCCATTGGTTATTTTGCTTGCGCATGAGCAGAAGGGTAAAAGTTGGAGTTCTTTTTTTTTTTTTGTTTAATGGACCCATCATTTTCGTATGGAGACCGCAATTTATTCCAAATACCCACCTTATCCTAGTTTTTGCAAAAGGTTCACCTGTCTGTGTGCAGTTAAGACTGGTATGCCTTAGAACTGAGGCCAAAAGGTCTAAAATCCGGACACAAAATCGTATTCCGATCTCGAGCGAATTTTGGGTGAAAAAACCCCAAGGTTTTTCCCTCTGTATTTTGTAGTGCAACTAGAACTTCCAGGTTATTTGGTATCATTTTAGAGCTATACTTGTCTGCTTTCTTTAAATACCACCCACATTGGTGTATCTTAAATGACCTTGATGCTGCAGAGCTCAGAAGTAGGGTACAGCCTCATCATGCCTACAGACGGGATCAGGGCTGAATCGGTTATATTGTTTGCCCTGCAAGACTGCCTGGACAAGAGCCAAGCGTGAAGAAGAGGGTCTGGGCAGGGATGGAACACCCATGACCATAGTTGCTTGAGAAGTTTCGGGTTGGTCGCAATCCACAACCCAAGCTTTTGAGTCTGAAACGGGAGTGACAACAATGGGCAACTTGTGATTCCACCTTGCCATAAAAAGATTGATCATCAGATGCTCCCAGAGTGCATAGATCAGAATAAAGACCAATTGATGGAGAGACCATTCTGTGTGAATGACTTGACCTTTCCATGACAGAGTGTCGGCCAAGACAATGAGTCTGCTTGGAATGTGTCTGATTTGTATGTGAATATAGTGATTAATGCACCAATGTAGAAACTGACAAATCAGAACAAACACACTGATCAGTTGATTTAGTGCCCCATTGTTTGAGGAGGTAGGTCACCACCACAGAGTTGTTGGACCTAATGAGGACTGTTTTGTCTGAGAGTCGATCTTCCCAAAGTGAAAAGCACTGATGACAGCCTTTGTTTCTAAACAGCTGATGTAGAGAGGCTCCCACTTGCCACTGACGTTAGTAATGTCCAGCAATACATCGTCAGAGAACCTGGATTGCACAACTGACACAGGAATGGTCATATCTCAGGTGTAATCATAACTGTTTGATAGATGGGATGCCATTGTGCTAACAACATCATTTTTAAGTGGTACATAAAAAGACTGCTAAGCAGGATCAACTCCACTGCTACATTGAATAATCCAAGGAGCTGCAAGAACTCTCTCACCAAGATCTAAGTTCTGTTGGAATGGGACTCAAAGAGTTCAATGATTTTGATTATGCGAACAAGAGGAAGCAATACCAGATTTAGGTTGATGATAAACACTAGACCTGATGGACAAAAAGCTGGGATGGGTAGAGAACAGACTTTTCCCCATTTACTTGAAAGCCATGATTATCTAAAAGTGGGAGAAGATCATTTCTGCCTTGGAGAAGAATAGAACTTTCCACACATTTCTGGAGGATGCATCAAAGTATGCTGCAGTCATTGTAGATGAAGTTGATTGAAACTGGGTGGTGATGCAATCTGTAGCCTTGGAAAACACTCAAGAGCTTATGTTGAGGTCAATGGGTAGGACTTTGAACTGAAAAACTGTTCATGGTAAGCAAAATGCCACTTTTCGGTGGCAAAATGTATTGGTTGAGGCAACTCAGGTCAATGATTAGAGTCAACTTGCCATTTGCCTTCCAAAACAGAAACAACCTGGAATAAAACCCTGGTGACTGTGGTTTTTGCAAAATCTCCACCGCCTATTTTTTGATGACTGACTGTATCTACTGTTGTAGAAAGGCATCCTTTTCCCCATCTGATGGTACATCCATGAAGAGGAGAGAGGAGGACAGGAAAGGGGGTTGGATAAATGAAATCCAAAGCTCCTCTGAAATGATTTGGATCACCCAATCATTCTGAAGGAAAAGGATGGTTAATGAGCCTGAAATTGCAGAAGGCAGCTGCCAACATGTAGGCTGTCTGCAGGCAATGGGAGTGTAGATCAATGTCTAGAGTTAGGATGCTTGAAGGTGGAAAAACTTGCCACCTATGTATGATTGCCTCCAAGCTTGATTAGACTGTTGTCTCTTGGCACTGGGCTGGGATCTATATTGCACATTTGCCTGAAAAGATGTGTTGTTGTACCTAGTCTGTTTATCATCCATCTGCAGTGGATTGTTTTAAAACACCTGTGTGGGTTGAGCAGTGAGTTGGATTGGCTTGCCTCCAAACTTCAATTTTTCCTCCAGACTGTAATGGTTACCCAAACAGGGTCATCCATAAAGCTAGGGTATGATGGGGCTTGAGTGATGTGAACTGTAGACATGCAACATATTGTATAATGTCTAACTTAGCCTGTGCAGTCAATGCATTGGTCTTGGAATGGTGAGCTGATTGGTTATCACTTCCCATGCATGGTCATTGGTGGATTTCTCTGTGAGCTGGAAATTGCCAATGAAGTAACATTACATATGTAGCAACTATGTTCGAGACAAGCTCTGACATGGCATGGAACACATTTTTGTCCACTTTGTAAAACAGTGGAGTGAACATATGAACTGCAGCTAGATTTTTGTCAAGTGCCAGAAGATCAGTACTGAAGTTGTATGAGTGAGTTTTGTACCAGTGAAATGAAAATGTTGCTGGTACATGGCTTGATGAATATAAAGCCATAGAATTACCCAGGTCACCAATTCTATCTGACAGCTGGTCAGTAAACTCCTTAATTTTAGCTGACTGGGGAAGGAGCTGAAAGGATGGTGCTTCTTTCTTCTCACTGAAATCTACCAATGCTTTAACTTTAAAATCTTGAATAGCAGTAAGCATTCTGAACACCGTATACATTTCCTCGACTGCGGCCTTGAAGCTAAATTCAGTCTATTCGAGGGTTGGATCTGAGTATGGCTGATTTCTAGGAGATTTGTCATACTCACTGTGTGTCAAGTCCTGATTTGTTTCTAGCTTTGGTTAAACCACACCAGGTGTCAATGATAACTCAATTCTGTCCTCTCTGAAAATGTCACTAACTCTACCATAAGGTTCAGCAGTGAACATAACTGAAGTCCAGCACTGCTGGAATGGCTGGCTGGTTTGCCTGGTATATGGTTGACCTGGGTGCTGGCAGTATAAAAGACAGTATAGGTATCACCAGTACAAGCCACTCCAAGGGCCTCGTTGGATGAACAGATTTCTCACTGAAATCTATGTCATAGTAAGGGTATGTCACCAAAGGTGACAAAGATACCCATAATCCTAGTTGGTCAGACTGTTTTATCAAAAGAGTCCCCTTGCTGTGCCGACTGAATGGCCTATGACAGCAAGGCTGTATTATGAATTGGATCCAATGAACCTGGTACAAACCCTATGCATTGTGACTTTCAGGCCTGAAGGCCTTGCACAGACATGCAGGGGGGAGGGAACTTATGCCCACTGGGTAGCCTAAAATTGGGGGGAAGGGATACTCCACCAATGACTTGTAATATGGTGTAAGAGTGAGCAAGGAAAATAAAAGCAATATCTGGCCTGAAGTCAATAAATGTGTCATCATTTCCTGGACCACCTGACCCATCTTTTGAAGGCGGATGGTTGTACCATCACAATATTATCCTCCTCCACTGCCACTGATATTACTATGGCTGATGGTTGCAAGTGATGCACTTTAGGTTGGCAGTAATGGACCCCAATGTCCGTCCCCCCTCCCTGACTTACAATGGAGGCTGACTCTGAATGTATACAGAGGATGTCAATGTTATCTTTCCTCGACTTATTTCCTTCCCTTTATGATGCCTTTATGATTCCTTTAGCCCAGATTTCCTCTGTCCACATATTATACATGCTGCATGGCATGTACATACGATACAAGAGTCATGGCTGTCTTCCTTTGCTTTTGAACTTTTTGCATTTCATGCATTTAGTTGACATTTCTATTGAAATGACACAAGAGAAAACAAAGCATAAATGAGCAAATCAGCTGTTACTAGCTCAGCAATACCACCTCCATTAATAAGTGAAAATATCACTGGTCAACAGTGAAATCATTACTGACTTGAAAAGGCCCTAATCTGTAGTATTTTGGTGTGCCGAACACGAATATAACCGTGAAAAATTTGTATTGGCTCTCGTTTTGAAGATATTCATATACCTCATTTTCTATGTTTCACTATGTAAATTTCTCCAGTAGGACTGCAGCAACATCCGGAATAATGATGTAACATTGCATAATACCATCATGCTCACATCATCCACAGTTGATTGCATCATTTTCTGATGCAATGCAATACTAATGCCATGCGGCTGCTGAAGTAAGTTGACGTCAGCAGTGTACTATACATGTGTAGGCCTATTATACTAATGCCAGGCGGCTGCTGAAGCTGACGTAAGCAGTGTACTATATAAAGCCCAATCAGATAGGTTCAGCATTTAAAATATTTTAGACGTTGTGCGAGACAGTTCAAGCTACTGTTACATAAAACTTATTATTTTATCCATTTACGTACAATAAAGAACAGTAATGCCTCGAAAGTGTGTTAATACCGCGGACAATTTTTGCTATATTTGTGGGGAAGTGACATTTGCCAACCAGAAGAAAAGTATCAATTCTCAAGTGAAGAAGGCATATCATCTTTACTTCGGATGCAAGGTTGGTGACCAAGACAAGCCTTGGGCTCCGCATATATGCTGTGCTACATGTACAACACAGCTTTCACAGTGGTTGAATTGCAAAAGGTCATCAATGCCGTTTGCAGTCCCAATGGTGTGGGGAGAGCCAAGCAACCACCTAAATGACTGTTACTTCTGCTTGGTTCCTCCTCTTTCCGGCGGAATAACGAAGCGAAAGAAATCGAGAATAGTCTACCCAAACATTCCGTCTGCATTGAGACCAGTTCCACATGGTGAGGGACTTCCTATTCCAGAACCTCCAGCAGAATATTCTCTTGATTCATCTGACGAAGACAAAGGTGAGTCGACCTGTTCTTCTCCTGGTCCATCAGCATGCAGTGATCCAGATTTTCACTGTGGTGCATCATCAACCCCACACAGAATAACACAGGAAGAACTAAATGACCTGATTCGTGATTTGGACTTATCAAAGAACAAGGCAGAATTGCTAGGATCAAGACTCCAACAATGGAATCTTCTAGAAGAAGATGTCACAATTACTGCATATCGAAAGCGCCACCAGCAATTGGAGCCTTTCTTCAGAAAGGAAAGTAATCTGATATTCTGTTCCGATATTGAGGGCCTCATGAATGCTTTAAAAATCACTCATGACCCACAAGAATGGAGACTATTTGTGGACTCTTCGAAACTGAGTCTCAAGGCTGTGCTTTTGCACAATGGAAACATTCTTCCATCTATTCCAGTAGCGTATGCTGTCCACATGAAAGAGACATACGATAACTTAAGGCAGCTACTGAATTCCATTGAGTATAACAAGTACAGCTGGCACCTCTGTGGTGATTTGAAGGTAGTTGCCCTTTTAATGGGACTGCAGCAAGGATATACAAAATACATGTGTTTCTTATGCGAGTGGGATAGCCGAGCAAGGGAAATGCACTACATGAGGAAGGAATGGACTCACAGGCAGAATGTAGCCATTGGAGAGAAGAATATCCAACACCCAGCTCTGGTTGAGGCTCAGAAAATCTTGCTACCACCCCTTCACATCAAACTAGGTTTGATGAAGAACTTCATGAAAGCCATTGACCGGACTTTGCCAGCATTCCGATACCTGCATGAAAAATTCCCTCGACTCAGCGAAGCAAAGATTAAAGAGGGAGTTTTTGTGGGTCCTCAGATTCGAGAGCTTTTCAAAGATGACCGGTTCAACAACTTGCTGGAAGGTGACGCGAAACAAGCATGGAATGCTTTTCGCCTAGTTTCTACAAACTTCCTCGGAAATGTTAGGGCAGAAAACTATAAGGAACTAGTAGAAGACATGTTGATGAAGTATAAGAAACTTGGCTGCAATATGTCTCTAAAGATTCACTTCCTTCATTCCCATTTGGATTTCTTTCCTAGCAACTGTGGTATTGTTAGTGATGAACACGGCGAACGTTTTCATCAAGATATCGCAACAATGGAACAAAGATACCAGGGAAAAT
This sequence comes from Sinohyriopsis cumingii, assembly GCA_028554795.2. NCBI lineage: Eukaryota > Metazoa > Mollusca > Bivalvia > Unionida > Unionidae > Sinohyriopsis > Sinohyriopsis cumingii. The sequence goes on from CM068825.1 coordinate 60,557,484, forward strand.
GGTCCACTACAATGCTGGCTGACTACTGCTGGACACTCCTCAGAGATGCTCCCGAACAGCTGTACAAGAGACAGGCGAAGAAATCTAAGATGTAGTCAATGACTTGATTTTTTATAGGTAGGCTATTACAGTTGACCTTTTACTATTGGAATGCATTTCGTTATGTAAACATTAATTTCTTGCAGATTACAAAAAAACTAGAGCCAATTTTGCAATTTGACTGTCATATTCGTGTTCAGCACATAAAAATTGATAAGAATTGACTAATTTTATTTCAGTAACATGACTTTTGTAAAAATTTGTTGTCCAGTGTATTCAATGTCGACTAACTCATAAATGACAACATGAATTAAATGGTAGCATGCTGTACCATGGTCTTAAATAGACAAAGTCAATAAAAGTGACACAGTCATTCAAAGTGGGCAAATTTGTAAAAATAATGTATTCAATCTGTAGAAAAACAATTGTCCAACACAATAAATCCGAATTTAAAGTTATATGGTCCAGTTTTAACGCTAAGATGGCTTGGAATATTTGAGGTATAATGTACATGTTTATCAGTACAGCAGCAAAACTTAAAAACTAGTGACACCTTACAATGGCAAGGGGAGATAATGGGTAAGAGTTATTACCCTTTTTTCTCTAAAACATGAAAAATGATTTTCATCTTTTAGTAGGGTCGAATTCATGAGGTAGCAGGCTTATATTCCCTAACATTAATGTGACTGGGGAACATATCTGAAGGAGAAATTGACACTGATGATTAGCAATTACTGAATTAGGTAGGCAAATTAACTGATTTATACATTTTGGTAAGTTACCTTTCTGACCACTGAATTGTTTGAAAGTTGGTTTTGAATGACAGTTGACTGTACAAACATCTGCTGCCTATTGTTTATCCTGGACAAAGCAACGTTGGTATAAAGGAAGCAGTGTAGACAAATATAAAGAGAATTAATGGCTTTATTTTGTTCTTGGTTCAATAATAATTAGATTGAGAATTATTAGCCTTTTAAAGAAATGATTTCTTTCAAAGATCAGATAAGATTTATAAATGACTCTTGAATCAGAATTTTTCTGATATAATACAACATGAGTGAAAACCATTTGATGGAGTTCACTTAAATTTTAATCTATAACATAGGTTGTGTTAATATAATATTCTAACCAGGAAATGTCTGAGTTAGATAAACAAGATCTGGCACTAATTTCACCGATATACTAATTGTTTAAATGTCAGACTTAAATGTCATCCACTCAAACTGTTACATTCAACACTTAGTATAGGACTGAATATAATCCTATAATGCCAAAGTAAGGACAAGAACTTATTTTTACAATGTTTAGTCAAGACATCACAAAGTTTTCATTGACATATTTGATCTGCTAGGTCACCTTTACCTACCTGAAGTAATTGGCTGTTTAGGAGAGACAGCCAATGCAGCTAGATTGCCCAGCAATTTAGCAATGGAGCATCTAGTGTCATAATTAGACCCATCAAGGGCACGGAAACAAAGGGCAGCTACTGTCTCCAACTCAGTGGTGTACATGAATGGAGCCTCGTTGGATAGGTAATACATGCACTGAAAAAAATGTGAAATAGTATGTTACAAGATTTTAAATAAACTGCTTGCAAAACTAATTGTTTCATATACAATATGCAATGAAACCCATCTACACAGGCCAGTCAACAGATGGCATATTACCTGCCAAAGGACAGTTTTGGGTTTGAAATAGAAATCTACAAATATAGTGAATGTACAAGATTTTGATTTGCATGTTAAATAACAAACAAAGTCACCAAATATATCATCATTTTTTTAAAATAGAAACGGGGGCAGAAAAAGCCCTTATTCAATATAGTCTTTTGTTTGCAAAATATAGCTTTTACTGCAAATTTCAGCATTCTGTTTCATGTTTATACTAAAGAATAAAAAACATTAGTCTATGTGATTTAACCAATTGTGTATTAAACAGGCTTGAAAGGGTATGGAAATTCTGCTTGGTACCAGGTCCAGATACCCAGCAGGGAGCTACGGATTGGGGCTGTTTTTACTAGGTAGGGCAAAACCCAGCCTGGCACCTGTCCATCACTAATATATAAATATTTGTAATGCACTGGTAAAGAAAATTTGCCAGGTCTGAGTACCAGGCAAGGAATTACCTGGCCCAGGCTGGGTATTTCCATCTAGTGTAAAACCTGGCTGGGTCTGGGTTGCCAGGCAGAATACCTCTCCATCCCTAGTATGAAATGATCTAATACCGTTTTGTATGAAATGATACAATACCACATTAAGTATTTCATAGAGATCATATTTACAATGAACCTGATAATAAATAAATGGCATTTACAAGACCTGACCTTGATATAAAGAAGATTAAAACAAAAAAAAGTGACTATTATTTCGTGGATACTCTAAAGATCAGGTGGACACATGGTAGATAAGTAGCTTAATGCATTCTCCTTTACATATGTACACATCTCACCTCTGTGCGAGTTCAAGTCTTGGCTCCAACAATGAATATGGGTATATGAGAAAGCTTGCCAGTCGATTCCCATGGGTCAATGGTTCTTCCTCCATAAAATATACTAACTGCCATGTATAGCCTATCATGTGATGAAATGGCATTAAACCCCACAAAACCGAAACTTGAAAACCATGATCTATAATAGCAATATACAACTGTAACAGTGTCTGCTGTTTCATTCATGCTTGGTACATGTATATTAAATATGCATAATTACAAATAGAACCTGTCTCATAAATAAGTGAGTATATTAGTAAGTACACACCCACTCTTATAAAGCTCCCATCTAATTAACTTCTGTCTTTCTGGCATCATGCAAGACAAATTAGTCAGAAATGAGGTTGAAGGTAGGAGATTATTGGGCATAAAATTACACTGTGTCAAAATAGACATATGTTTATCTCAGTGGGCATCAATAAAATCCTTCCCATTATGTAAAATCTGCATGAGCAGTTGCAGTCTATTGGGGAAGAAGGAGCCATACAAGAATCTTTACACCTGCAATTCTATAATTTTACCTGAGCAACTTTGATTGCCACTGCTAATCCCCATGGTTGTCATATATGTTGCCTAACTTCCATCACCACTCCTACCTCCAACCCTGCACTATGACATAATGGTTTTAACCTAAAAGCCATTATTGTGTCTTTCTTGCTATGACTGCTTGTATAAAGTTTTGTCCAAGAATATACTTGAAAATGGCAGTACTGTAAAGTTTAAATTTGAATACATCTGACTTTTTTACCCTTTCTTGGGCCTGGCCAGTAAGGTTAAAAGGTTTTAAACAGTTGTTCCACTGAAGCCAGTGTCTGACCTGCCTCCATCTAACCCTGTTTATATGACTTGCAAACTTGAATGCAGAAAATAAATGCTTAGAGAAACACCACCAGTAACAAACAAATGAGACATGTACCACTTTTTCACAGAATCTATGAACAGGTACCTTTCTGTAGCATAATGTTATGACTCCTTAGGTGCTAGAAACTGCTAGAAACCTTGAATCAAGAGTTAAAGAACATTTGTACACCAGCAGAGAATCCCTGACAACAGTTGCTGAACACTGCAAAGAATCTGGGCATACTATCAGAGTACTCGGTAGAGAGAACAATATCTTGAGGAGGAAAATAAGCGAAGCTACTGAAATCATGGAGGGGGAGCCAATGATGAACCTTGATTCCGCATTGGAACTTCTGCCATTGTAAAGAAGGGTTTTGTCAAGTGGTCAATATTTACTTGATCATGTAACTCCAGTCCAGAAGTTATTCCTCTGATGAAGGCCTTGTGGTAAGGTTGAAAGCTATCGAGTCATAACCTATTATGCACCAGAAAGATATATATTCTTAGTTTCACTGAAAGCCAATGGCCGTAGCAGCTAATAACATTATTTCTAGAAAACTTTCTCACAATACATAAAAGCAAGTGAAAATCAAAACAGCATAGACTTTCATAATCACAGTAATTCAATATCATATTTTATCCAGAGTGATAAGCCAACCTGGTGACCATGTGCAAGAATGTTTCTGGGGATGGGAAGAAATGGTTTTGGTAAGAAAATACTTAAATAACAAAGAACTTGTTTTGAAAATTTCAGTTCTCCTTAAACATGGCTGTCAATGGGAAATAAGATCCTCTTGTGAAAAAGGTCAATATAAATTACTAACCATTGCTGCAGCATCACGAACAGACATTGCTCGATCCAACATGGCCTGCTTCGCAGCTTTGTAAACATCCTTGTAGATGTTGTTGCCTGCTGATCCAAGGCCCATCACCAACTTTCCCAATGTCAGCAAGCTCTCACAGCGCCCTTGGGACTAGAAAATTGTGATGCAAAACATTGAGACAACAATAACAGTCTGATGTCTATTTTTATGTGCAATTTAATTAATTTTATTCTTGCTTAATTGCTTGCTATAACCAGATTCTACAATTCTGATACATCATCCTTTCAAACGCAGATCAGTAAGTCAGTACAACCCACTGATTTGGGAATTAACATGGAAAGCAATCCATTGATCTGCTTTGCAATTAACAAACTCCAACAAAAATTTATACTGCTAATTTGGTCCCTACTAATTTGTTTGTAAAAGTTTAAGTTCCAACATTTACCAAAATTTCTAAATGTGTATAATAACTGAAACAATGCAATTTAATTGAAGTAATTAGAAATTTAATCTTTCCCCCATCTATTCATTAGATTTAACAAACAGCTGACAGCCATTAGAATGTGCATGCAATGCTCAACTTGTAAATTTTTCATCTGTTATAAATCTTTACCTTTTATTACAACAAGAATCAGTTTGTAAGACATTTATATGTTGAATGTACCTGACAATTCAGGTAAAACATCTCTACAGAAGACTATGAAGTTATTTACCACTGTCACATATATGTACATGATGAAAAATTGATAATGGAATGGATAGTGGATAGTCTGCCTGGATATATGGACGGGATACCTCTGTAGGATCTACAATGACTAAGACACTATGCTGTGGCATACAAACATGAAACAGTCTTTATTTAAAATACAGTACTACTAATTAAAGGTTTTGTTAACAAACATGCTGTTTAAGGTAAATAATCTAGTTTCAAGAAATTTGTGTCAGGATTATCAAAATACCAACCTGACATGTAATGCTGTGTAATGTGCACTATAATGAATTCTTGTCAACTTTTGCTTTATCCAAGCGATGTCACATTTGACATGAAAATCACAGATACAGACTTAATGAAATAAAATGACAGAAAAAGCATACTAAACATACCTCAAAAGTAGATATGTGGAAATATATAATGTAATTTAAACAGCTAGTTCCTGCATCAATGACAGCCGTATGCATGTTCATTTACACAAACAATGCCCCATGACCTGGTTTAATTCATTCATTTACATATAGGGGATGGCATTACAAATCACAAGGGCAGTCTATGTCCTGGTGTAAGCTGCACATACCTGATTTGTATTTTTACCAATTTTGTGAACATTTAAAAGAAGTAAAGCAAACTATGCCATTTACATGTATACATATTGCAGCCTTAAACAAGTTATTATAAAGATTTTGTGCAATTCTTCAATCTTACATTTACTGAACTTAGTTGGCATCACACAGCCAGCCACTGTTGTGCATTGATGAAGTACAATGAAACTAAATAAATTCAAGTTAGAAAGTGATGATATGTACTACTTAAAGTACAAAATATATCTAGCGAGCTGGAAAAAAGACAGATGGACAAAAAGACAAAACACAGACTAGCAATGTGAAGCTCCATACTACCTCAGCATATTTAAGGGACTTGATGAGTATTTGAGCAGACTCCTCATAGGATCTTCCAGTCATTCTTCCCAATTTCTCATACATTCCACCAAGACATGCAATAGCTGCCCTGCAAGAAGGTATGAAAGTGTTTGTCTATTACATTAGGTCACATAAATGAACAAATAATCCAGCTTTGCCTGCTAGAAACCACCATCTACAAACATAAAGGGACACAATTTCAAATGTTGGTTTATCTCATGAAATTCATATCCATTTTATTTACTGATAGTTTTGAGGTTATATCACTGTGCTTCAATACATATCCAATATGAACGTAAGAATTATGCGCAATGATATATTATGATACTAGATATAATTTCTTCAAAGGGGCTCATGCTCCACTTACGAAAATGAATATCTAGCAATTCAAGATAAGACTAATTCTTTCTTTTTAACTGCGGCATGTTGAAATCATCTTTAATTTTTTTTATAGCTATAGGATGATTAAAAAATTAGCTGCTGTGATAGCCATATTGGATATATGATCAGTACCATTTTCGTTGAGTACTAACTAGGCACCATTACAAGTTTTTTGTGAAATCAAATATGAACATGACCACCTATTCAGCAGGAATAGTGATAACAAGATTTTCATAATGGGCAGATCAGCATCATTTTCAATTTAGGCCCAGCTAAACACAATAAGTCATTTGGGAGGAGTATAGTGATAACTAACTTGTGATGATGGAGGAGTATAGTGATAAATAACTTGTGCTAAAGGATGGATGTACAACAGATGACATATAGACAGTAAACATCAGGTCATCCTATAAGTTTTCTGGTCTATGACCAATAGAACTAAAAGTCTAATGTACTAATTAATGCTAGAAAAGACAGAAGGTTGCTCATACCTACTTTTTAAAGTTATAGTCATAAAAATAGTACCCAATGCATTGGTCTCAAAGGCCAGACGATTAATTTGTTATTGTTAACAAAGCTAGAAATGTTAACGGAACACAGACATTTCACCAGTGTCTGAAATGTCCTAACAGCAAAAGCTTACCAAAATGTGGTGGACATACATACAGATGGGCAATTATAAACATTAATTATAATGCAGAAAATAAATTCAAACTAAACTCATCTTGAGAACAAATTTTTTTACCCTTTTCTATAGTAATTCTTTTACAATATTTATCATAATATTTTAAAACTTATTATTTTGAATGGCACAATATAGCCAGCATTGTGTTGACATGCCATTAAATCACATACATGCATAAACACATAAATACATACATACAACTGTGACATGGCATACAAAAATATTAATTTATATGATATCACTGTAGTGGTACTATAATGAGTTATTTCATTTTTCCTTATTTTTCCTTCAAAATAGTTGTTCTTAAAATCTGCTTTTAAAGCTATTATCATTGTCCACTCCAAGATGCCAGTTTTTAGAGGTTAAAGTATAAGTTTCTAGTGACCATGGTGAGACAGCAGCATTGCTTCATGTATCAGTTTTGATTTTGATTTTGGTTTTAACAGTACTATGAACATAATAGCACACTGAGGAAAAAGGATCTAACCCAAGATGGCCTGGGCATGTATAGAACCCATGACCATGGATTACATATCCAATGCTCTACCAACTAAGCTACTGCAGCTCCCTCATGCACCAGCTACTACCTTGATTAGCCACTACAGCTGAAGCCTCACATGAAAAGCATAGTCAAATCATCTAATTCCTATACTCATCCACATGTACAATACACTGTCAACTTATATAGAGTAAGAAAAGAATACAATTGGACTTGCTAGCACACAAATGAAGTAGAGCTGCACTCTCACTTAACTTGGTGAACACTAATTATAAACAAAAATGTGTTTTTCATCTCCTTAACCCATACATAGGTTTTTCTTTCTTCTTTCCTTTTTGCTGAAATTTTTATTATACAAAATGTCAGGTTTTCAGTTCACATGGGAAGGTAAGAGCTCCCACAATTATACACAACACATGTACAACAGGGAATTCAAATGAGATGATTCTAGAATAAATGTTCTGATTGGTTGCCTAGAATCCAATTACTCTGAATAATATCATTACTGTAATGAACCATACCATACATACAGATATTACTGAGCTAAAAGGAATCAAATCTAATTATGTCAACCATTACTATCGATGTGGTGATTTTTGTGCATTTGGTTGATTTTTTTTCATCAAGAGTTTTTAGAAACTGTCATGAATACTGCAAGGAACACCTGGGACTTTAATTACAAATGGACGGGAGGGGCATAAGATGCTAGCTGGAATGAATGAATGAATATATGAACTTGTAGTTTACATTTTGTTTCACAGGTCTGCATAAAACCCATCTCTGCACTTCACAATAAAGCAAACTACCAAGCCTGCTAAATGCAAGGTCATTTACATAACAAGCATACTCCCTTAATGTTAAAACTAGTGTTTACCAGTTTCCTACAAAAACTTGGTTACTAGCATGCATTATGACCTCTCTATCTTATCATGTTAGTGTCTTCATGTACTTCTTCTAATTCGATCAAATTAGGGTACTGGTAAACTTACACCAAATTAGACTTCCATCAAAGGGTGTAGCCCTCATTCTGATTATCAGATTGCTTTTCATTCTTTTATCCACTGTTTTTGCTGAAGTGATCATGATCCAGTCAATGCAGATTTGAATGCATGCGTATGTACTGTCACAAAAAATCCTTCTCCATTGTTAAGGGAAAGAGTTAAAATTTCTGGAAATGATCAGTGGAGGTCAATACCTGAAGCTGTAGCCAACAGTTTTAAAATTTTGATATACTAACCTATGTCTTAACATGGGGGTTATGGACACCAATATGTGAAAAAAGAAACATTGGGATAACTGATAAATGAGGTAGGGATAATGCTGTTCTGTTGTGGACTTCAATCATAAATCAGTAACAATCTTTCTGCTGTATAATGTTTACAGACATCCGTACTTTGCATGCTAAAACTGATGTTCCCTTCTCCAGAAATATCAGTTTTCCCCATATACCAACACACTGTTTTCTGACAGGACTGGTGGCAGTAAGTTGTCAGAAAAAAAATGGCAGATAACTTATTGGTCTGGATTCCAACAGTACTGGGGTCAATCTTCACCATGATTATAAGCAAAGATATGCAGCCTATTGATTTGGGAAGGAAGAATGCGAACATGACCATTTTTGAAACTGCAACCTCGATCTCGCAGGGGTTTTTCTTCAGCAGATGGCAACAAATGTGAAAATTCTGTACAAATGCCTTGTGTAGTACTGAGGTTATTATCAGTAAATAAAATATGCAATGGCCAAATCTATTTCTAGTGAAAATGACCTTGACCTTTGAGCTACCAACCCCCAAATCAATAAGGTACTTCCTGGGGCTAAGGAGAACAAACACATTAAATTTCACTGAATTTTGTTTCCTAGAACTTATGTCATCATCAAAAAGGAATGCAAAGGCAAAATATAATTTTACCAATAGTGACCCTGATCTTGGAGTTACTGATCTCAGAGTTCAACAATGAACTTTTGAAGCTTAAATTGTTGACTATCATAAACATGATTCAACCACTTGCTACTATCTGATGCAAATGGTTCAATCATACCTAGCAATGTGAAAGATACTAGATCCACTTAGTACACTGTATAGTTCTCCGATAATCTTTATAAAGATCTACAGGTTCACTTCACTGTTACTAGTGAAACATACACAAGTCTTTTAAAAATAGTCTCTTATGACCTAAAATTCATAAGCAAAAATCTCCTGCCACAAATGCCTTTGTCTATTAAGGTTGTTGTACCCATTGTGGTCATACAACCATGGATTTGGCCATACGACAAAATGACCATAGCAGAAACTAAATATTATCAATAATAATAATTATAGCTGATATGTGCACTTCGATTCAGTCATTATATTTAAAAATTAGGTAAAAACACTTCAACTGCCACTAGAACAAATAATTTAATTTTGTTACTTTCCATGACATTTCCAATAACTGATCAAATCCCAAACATTTACATTCATTTATTAATTGATCCTTTAGACAAAATTGTAAAGTTGAGGTTACTCATCCACAACATCAGTAATAATTAAAGTTTCAATGCATGTTCACTGTGGACATCCTTGCATGTCATCTTCCTTTTCATTTTATAGGGAATTTTTTTCAAAAGTGCCTTGAAATGTTTTGAAATGTGTCATTATTTAGTGCTTGAGAAAATGATGTTGGTTGGCTGGTTGGCTTTTAATGGTACTTTAACACATTATTTGATACAACATATAGAGGAAATGGGAGCCAAGTTTTTTTCCCAAGGACACACTCAGGCAAGAGACCTGGGCAGAGTGACCCTGGTGGATACTGAACCCATAAACCATGGATTAAGAGTCCACAGTTTTACTAATGAACTACAGCAGCTCCAATGAGATGTTGTTGTTGTTGTTGTTGTAGGGTTTAACGCCATTTTTCAGCACGCGATAGGCTATACATGGCGGCCAGTATTAATGGTGGAGGAAGAAACCGGGAAATCCCCGGAAAGAACCACCGACCCTCGAGAAGCTACTGGCAAGCTTTCTCACATATCCACATTGGCCGAATCCGAGACTCGAACCCACGCAGACAGAGGTGAGATGGCAGTGATCTGTAACGGTGAGCGCTTTAGACCACTCGGCCACTCGGGGCCCCCTCCAATGAGATAACGACAAAGGTTAATCAAAATCACTGGACTGTGAAAAATTTATCATGGTGATATAATTTTTCACTTAGATTTGTAACTGATGCCAATACATACCAAGTTATACAAATTCATGGGCAATACTGGCAAAAATTAGCTACATGCAAAAGTTAACCAAAATCACTGTATCTTGAAATATAGGTCACAGCTACCAAAATTTCACTGAAATGATTAGTACTTCATATACATGACTCTGTGAGTAGAAAATGGCCAAAATACAACCCTAACCAAGATATTCTGCTCAATACAAAGGCTATTACAAATCTCTTAACCTTAACATATGTTACAGATGCAGTTCAGGTCACAGTGATCTGGTTGTCACTGATGGCTGTAGTACTCCTCATAGTTATCCCCCTGAAACTTTTTAAGCTTATGTTTAAATTTTTTAACCTGCTTTAACAACCCCAAAATATTGACTAGAATATAATGACTCAAAAAGAGTGCTGATGACACAGGATCTGTTATTTTGATATCATTCTGGCAGCATGCCTGAGAAATGACATGCTTGCCAGATTTCCAGAAAGATGGATGCTGATTTAGTTCATCCCTACTAGTTTTGATGTAAAAAAGAACAAACATGGACTGGAATTTAACCTGAACTCTGGGGAAAGTGAACAGGTTGCCAAGACTAACAACATACAGACAATCCTTTTGAATTTGTGTCATATTTCACTAAAGGCAAACAGCAATGATGTGCCTCAGATCACTTAAATCTGAATGTAGATGTAATGATGCTGAGAGCAGTATACTGACTGACATGGCAATTCTACCTGTCAAAACTGTAATGAATAAATTCATGAAAGTTGCCAATTGTACCTAATCAATATAGGAAGTATTAATTAATTTAAATCCAGCAGATCTAGTATAAACTTGTCATAATGCAAAATGGTGTACTATGACAATCAGACTACTAAATACTGTATCAAGCAGTGTTGCACACAGGATTACATGAACAAGGGACACTATTTCTCCTTCCCTCCATAAATGGGGGTATTTGCAACATTTTACAGGGACAAATGCAACTAATAGCAGAAAATGTACTAACACTGCTACAAAAATGAGATATTTGCTTTCATGGTTTTACCAGCTTAACTTCATGATCTGCACTGTACTATCATATTTTCCTTGAACACATACATCAGTGCAATAAAAGTTTTATCACATGCTCAAGTAACTCACGAAAACATTAACATGCTTGAAAATCTGGTTCACCTAAATGGATCAGCACCATGGAATTTTCCATTCCAAATCTTACTCTTATTGAACCTTAGCATACACTCATTTACCATCATTCATTATGATAAATACATATGATTTCTGACTTAAATTTCTTTCCAGACTTATAAATCATTACATAAATGAAAATTGTATATCTGCATTCTTTTTGTCTCTTTTCTGAAGATTAATGCCAAAATTTTCTGTAACATCTAATTCTACCATGATTTATCCAATTTGTCTGGCAAAAAAAATATTTTTCTCATTGGCTGTATAGTCTGTGTATAAATGAAAATAATTATTATCCACCTAATATCTTGTAAAAGAATTGTGTACTGATGCACCTGGCACTTTCCATGCCAGTCGGAATTATGTACACTAGGTTGAACAATATTCATGTCTGCAAGTAAAGAACACTTGCATGATAATGTTCTGCTGTTTTTGTTTGCAAAGAAAGAATATTGGTTGCAGTTCTGGTGTTTGTTTTCCTTTTGTTCATTTGTATACAGTATACTATATGCATGATAATGTCCTGTTTTCGCTTGCAAAGAAAAAATATTGGATGCACTTCTGGTGTTTGTTTTCCTTTTGCTCGTTTGTGTACAGTATATTACCATTGCAGTAAGTGTGCACAAATGTCTAGATGTGCTACATGCACACACCCCAATGGAGTTATTGTTCATGGCAAGAAAGACAGCCCCTTTTTGTTTAAGCATAAGTAAAGTGAAAATAATAATGATGGTAAACAAAACAAAACAGGTTTGAAAATCTGATGGCTTTTACATCAGAAAGGAAGCATAGACTGGTTTTGTGATGTAGCATGTACTGAAAGTAAAATTACTTTGGCCCTCTCCATATGCTAGTTTATATAAATTGTTTAGGCAAGGCAAAAGAGTATCAGGAATACTGATTTCTCTAAGAAATAAAAATCTTCAGATCTGGTTGCCTGTTAGCCTCTGGACATGTCGGCAAGGGAAAAGATAAAAGGCACTGATGTTATACTGGATGAAAATAATTTCCATGAATTCTAGATGAGACCATAACTTTCTGTTAACTATCTGATGTAGTATGCACTGAAAGAAAAATTACTTTGGCCCTCTCCACATACTTAATGTTAAAATAAATTGTTTAGGTTAAGGCAACAGAGTGTCAGAAATACTGAGATTTCTCCTAGAAATACAAATCGTCAGATCTGGTTACCTGCCAGTCTCTGGACCTGTCAGCAAGGGAAAAGATAAAAGGAAATGATGTTCTACTGGCTGAAAATAATCTCCAAGATTTCAAGACAACACCATTTCTTCATGTTAATACTCTGGGTACTGAAACCAATTTCTGATATTCTTAGACAACAGCAAGACTGTCAGGTATAATGGACATGTTGGATGTCAGATTAGTACCATTTTCATTCAGGACCAACAAAATATCATAAGCAAATCTTTTGGTGGAAACCTCTTGCTGATATGGCTTTGCATTTTGGAGGAGAAACAATAAAAATATTTTCAAGATGGCTGCCATGGTGGTCATACTGGATATCAGGTTGGCATATTTCCATTTAGGACCAACTAGACATCATACAAAGTCTTTTGGTGAAAGCACAATGGTGATGTGTCCAGCCATCTTGGAGAAGTAGCAATAACAGATTTTTAAGATGAAGAAGCTGGAAGTCAGATTGGTACCATTTTCATTTACAACCAACTAGACACCATAAAAGGACTTTCATTGAAAACCTCAATGGTCAATTATTTATATTAATGACTGTATTTTTATGATACATGAATAATACTGAACATAATTTACATCTTCTTTATCAAGAATTAGTGCTCTCATAAACATGAATCAATGTTAATTCTTCCTTTCTCATGAAAGTGTATGAATGTTAATACTTCCTTTCTCATCAAAGTATATGAATGTTAATCCTTCCTTTCTCATGAGAGTGTATGAATGTTAATGCTTCCTTTCTCATGAGAGTGTATGAATGTTAGTGCTTCCTTTCTCATGAAAGTGTATGAATGTTAATACTTCCTTTCTCATGAGAGTGTATGAATGTTAATGCTTCCTTTCTCATGAGAGTGTATGAATGTTAGTGCTTCCTTTCTCATGAGAGTGTATGAATGTTAATACTTCCTTTCTCATCAAAGTATATGAATGTTAATCCTTCCTTTCTCATGAGAGTGTATGAATGTTAATGCTTCCTTTCTCATGAGAGTGTATGAATGTTAGTGCTTCCTTTCCAATGAAAGTGTATGAATGTTAGTGCTTCCTTTCCAATGAAAGTGTATGAATGTTAATGCTTCCTTTCTCATGAGAGTATGAATGTTAATCCTTTCTTTCTCATGAGAGTGTATGAATGTTAATGCTTACTTTCTCATGAAATGTGTGAATGTTAATGCTTCCTTTCTCATGAATTGTATGAATGTTAATGCTTCCTTTCTCATGAAAGTGTATGAATGTTAATGCTTCCTTTCTCATAAAAGTGTATGAATGTTAATGCTTAGTTTCTCATGACAGTGTATGAATGTTAATCCTTACTTTCTCATGAGAGTGTATGAATGTTAATCCTTACTTTCTCATAAGAGTGTATAAATGTTAATGCATCCTTTCTCATGAGTATGAATGTTAATGCTTACTTTCTCATGAGAGTGCATGAATGTTAATGCTTAGTTTTTCATTAGAGTGCATGAATGTTAATGCTTACTTTCTCATGAGAGTGTATGAATGTTAATGCTTCCTTTCTCATGAGTGTATGAATGTTAATGCTTCCTGTCTCATGAAAGTGTATGAATGTTGATGCTTCCTGTCTCATGAAAGTGTATGAATGTAGATGCTTCCTCTCTCATTAAAGTGTATGAATGGTAATGCTTCCTGTCTCATGAGTGTATGAATGTTAATGCTTCCCCTCTCAAATAAATGCTTTAATGTTTAGGTTTGAAGTAAACAGAGTTCAGTGACTGGGAAAGATCACTTTCAATACCAAATTATTTCAAGATATTTTAAGATCTCTCCAGTCTTGTTTAAATACACTGTAACATACTGATTTAATTATTCAACTTGTATCTGTGCATATGAACTCTTAGGATGCGCTGCTGATACATATAACATTGCCTCAGGCATGGAAACATTAAATTATTTTGTTTAAATAAGTGAATTGGATACATATTCAAGAAGCTGAGATGAAATCAGTGTGCATTAATAAAAATAAACTTTACACATAAGATCCTGGCGTTATGGTGCTTTCTTATATCAGTGAGGTGTGAGATGTTTCTGTATGTAGAAGGAATGGCCAACAATACTAGTGAAATTTTCCTTAGTGAAGAACTCCAAAGAAAGACACTTGTTCATAAAGGATAACTTTTATAACCCATAAGTTCACTCACATATTTCACCTGTACTAAATATAAAAAACATCAATCTATGGTGGTTCAAATACACATTTTCAGGATACAAGTACTAGCAATACTGATGCAAGGGCCTTTTTTATGGACCCTGTCAGAGACTTAAATTAAAACATAGCATGGTGTATTCTAGAACTGAACATTTTTGGAAAATTCCTCCTCCATTTGAAACAAGAGTCCCTTTAAGTTTTTCTTACTCCATAGACCGAAACTAGTTTTCAGGAATCCAAGAAAAGATCCTTTCTTCTTTTTAACTGCTGAGTATTGAAATCATCTCAGATATTCTTGATATTCTTAAGAGATTCAGGTTTTCAAAATGGCTACTGTGGCACCAATACTGGAAGTCAGATTGAACCATTTTACTTAGGATCAACTAGACGCCATTAGAAGTCATTTGGTGAAAACCCCATGCCAATATAACATTAATTCAAGAGGAGCAATGATATGATTCAAACAGGTCATCATGGCAGCCATACTGGATGCAAAACTGGCACCATTCTGTTTTAGGAGCAAGTAGATATAAGTATTTTGGTCAAAAGTGCATGTCCATAAGGCCAACCATTCAGGGAGAGTAGCATTAACAAGACATTAAAGAAGGTGGGTATATTGGATGTTAGATCAGCACCATTTTCATTTAAATTTTAGGGCAAATTAGACATCGTTGTACTGAAACCCGAAATACCAACATGACCACCCATCTAAAAGATGTAGCAATAAAAAGATTTTCAAGATGGCAATCATGGTGGCCATATTAGATTTCAAATTGGCACCATTTTCATTAAGGACCAGCTGGACATGATAAGAAGTCTTCTGGTGAAAACCCGATGTCGATATCACTTTCCATTCAGTACCAGTAGAGATAAGATTTATAAGGAAAGTGAAAATGACTTCGCCCCATAATTTTTAAAGTGAATATTGAGTGACAGTAGTCTAGTTTTTCAGCTGCTTCCTCAACCCAGCTGTGTTGTTACAGTGTTTAGTCATAGGCGAAATGTACTGCTGGCTGCTTCCTCGACCCAGCTGTGTTGTTACAGTGTTTAGTCACAGGCAAAATGTACTGCTGGCTGCTTCCTCGACCCAGCTGTGTTGTTACAGTGTTTAGTCACAGGCAAAATGTACTGCTGGCTGCTTCAGTTAGTGCTGATATTATCTGTACTGACAAACTCCTACGTATTCAAAGATATTTATTTTAAAATCTTACTGACAGGTGGCACCCCATTTATTCTTGGCTGTGTGCTGATTCTCTTGCAAAGAAGGCTCATTCATATAATTTGAATGCTTCAGTGCATCATCAATGAATAGCTATGATGATGTTTCATCAGCAACAATGAAATTAGATGCCACAGTTCTGGTGTTATTATGTATCCTTGTTGGTCTCAACACCCATATTACTTCTAACTATTGTAACTAGCACCTACTGATTGTATTACAAATAGTAGTTAAACAACTGCCATTAAAACAAATAATCTTCATCAAAAACTGACAGTCCAAAAGATCCACATTTAGTTTTGAATTAACACCCTGAAATATGTATTTGTAATGTTCAGGTTACTCATCCATAACACCACTACAATAGCCTGAATGGATGAACACTATGGTGTGAAGACACCTGTATGTGTGCTGCCATGTACCATTATAGGGGTTTCAAACTAGTTTTGAAAATCTTTTTCACTGCCATTTTCTATTTAAGTTTTAGACAGTAAAAGAAAGACAAGTATATTTCTTGTTTAAATGGTAGCTGATTAAGTATTTTTACCTATATGCAATTGCAAGACTGTAATATATGTACCGCTATCAGATAAAATTTATTAAAATTAACAGAATCAATTTTGCTGCTTTACATCATACGGCCAAAATGCAATGCATGTATCTCTACATTCACCACACAATTCAGGTATAAATACTGCATATGTATCATATACTTAAAAAATGTGTTTATAATATACATACAATACGGAAAATGTTCTACTTGAAGATAATGTATTGCTGAAAACCAGGGATGTACAGGTACCAGGATCAGCCACCCAGACCCAGACCCAGCCAGATTTTGTACTACCCACTAAAAACCAACCTGGCCAGGTAGTACCCTGTCCGGGCACTGGCAAAATTTCTCTACACCTCAATCCCTACTTAAAACCAATGTTAAATGGAAATATTTCAAACATCTGCATAATGAGAAACAGAGGGCACCATTTATTTAAAAGAACAAACACAGACAGACAGACAGACAGACACACATACACACACAGAGTGTGTCTTGTTTTGCTCCCATTATTCTGTCCAAAATGAGAAGCCACTTTTCCTTAACATTCAAGCCTAGCTTGACCCTTGCATACTTGATGTCAGATTGGCACCATTTTCATTAAGAACCAATTAGACATCACCATTTTTATTTCGGTCTGACAGAAGAAGTCTTTTACTGAAAACTATACATTGATATACAATTCATTCTGAAGAAGTATCAAAATAAATATTTTGAAGCTGGACACTGCCACAGCCATACCAGAAGCCTGTGTGGCATCATTTTCATTGAGGACCAACCTAGACCTAGGAATGAATGTGTATGCAATGTTGTTTCATGGCAATCCTCCAAGTAGTTTAAGAGAAGCAGCAATAACAAACTTGTGCTAATGGATGGATAGACAATGGATGATGGAAAACGGACCATTCCATGAACTCTTCTGACCTACAGCATCATTTGTGGATCTCAGTAAGGATAGCATTTTCTGAATATAGAAGGATTTTAATGATGAAATAAGGATCAGATTTCAAAATATAATGCACTATTATTTGATATTTAGTTTATTTTATTTTTAAAGCATGATTATATGTGATTTTTGAGAAATTAGCATGAATTACACTACTCATGTTCCAGAATAGATGCTGTAAAGTTCTTTAGGGAAAGAAATATGATGTATTATTTATTTCTGCCTCATTTGTGAGACAAGGCATATCAGTGATATAAGTTTCTCTAAGAGGTGTGATTGCAGGATTCACACTAAAGATTTCTTTAACATATTGCACACAAAAATATTCAACTAAATGTGGAAATCTTGCATCATATTTGCAAGCAATACCATTTGATACATAATTAAAATAATCTCTATATTTAGAAAATTCCCCTTTTTCTCAAACTGAGGAGGAGGGAATTCACCACTGCACACAACCCTATCCATCCCTAAATTTTCACCATAAAATCAAAAGATAAAAAAAAGCAGCAAAGACATACTGAATTTTGTGATGGCACATGAAATTCCTTAGCTCTGAGTATTTTAAATTTCCTTTTGTTCAATTCACCCAAAGCTTCCTGTCCATTATTTGATTGTGCTTGTGTGGACTAGAGGTTGCCAGAATTTAGTTCAATAAACTGAGGCTGGTGTAGGACACAGAGTACTAATGGTATGGAAAAATGGGAACCAGCCTGGAAATGGGTCAACCTAAATAGAGTATATATGGGTTTGGCTGACCAGGATTGGTTAATAATGTAAGTTATGTTGTAGGAAAAATAACCTTTTGAGAGCTTATCCTAGTTGTAAGTGAAAAATAAGAGACATTGTTTTATTGATGGAATTTCAGTCCTTTAACAGTCTTGAGTTTGGAACACTCATTACTAAAATTAGCACCTGACTCTTGGTAAAGGATTGAAAGCACATGTTTCAAACACATGCAGGTCCAGAAAATGCCGCGGCTTATATCCTTTCCTCTACACAGAAGCTGACATCCAGGTTTCATCTATACTGATAAATATAGGTTTGATCATGAGCACTCAAAACTTTAAAGTTATCAAATTTTTAATATCATGGGGTTTGCATAGGTTTACTATAGGAATTGAATTTGTACCATTATCTTTTCTTTTCAACTCTATGCATTAAGGTCTCAGCCAGCAGTTTGAAGCTCAACCTCAAACTTTGAGTTCTCAAACTCAGTCTGAAATAAACTACATCAAAGTGTAGCAAGCTACACAGTACTTCATGGGTCTGAACATTATGGGGTGTAGTAAGGCGTTAATGAGTGGCAGCTACAAAGGTACACTGTAAAATTGCCCTGTATATGTAAAGAGCTGTATTTGATCTTGCATTGGTATCTAATCATTATAAATGATAAATTTACTCACAGCCGTGTTGGCAAGTAGCTCGGTGAATCATCTTTGCTTTTGATGATGTCATTACATTTATTGATGACCTCAAACATGGAAAATGTATCTCCCACACTGAAGAGTGTAGCCAAACATCGTGCCAATAATTTTCGTGTTGGTGGTCCTGGAGCTTCACTAATCTGAGAGGTTAACTGTGCAACTAATTTGGCCTGTTTCTCTTTGAAGTCTGACTGAAATTAAAAAAAAAATAGGCAAAAGCACAATAATGAATCCAGTCAAAGAAGTTCTTAATAATATGAACTGGTTTGAATGTTAAGCTACTGTAATTAAAAGTTTGGCAAAATCCAACTAGATCTGAAGTGGGTGCAATCCCTCCTGCTAAGAGAGTAAAAAATCTGCCGTAGCCCATCCTTGTATGTGACAAACTCTTATCATGATGCAATTGCATAGTAAATTTATCAAACAGGAAGGTATTAACTGTCATGAGTCTGATGGAGAGACAGATGGACACAACATATTTTTCAAAAAATAGTTTTAAAAAGTTGATCAGTCTCCAATCTTTTACAAGACATTTTCCACTCATGATACTACAACAAAGTTTCATGACAATACCTCTAACAGTAAAGGAGATATGAACTGTAACACAGATAACTCTCAAAGTACAAAACAAACAAAGCAGAATCTTTCATGAGACACAAACTCTTGTCATGATGCAAGTGCGTACTAACTTTCTTCAAGAATTTCTAATGGGGAGATATTACCGTAAGTGGAGAAGGGAGCCCCGAGTGTCCAAGTGGTCTAAGGCACTTTACCTTTACATCTCACCTATGTCAGCATCGGGATGAGTAATGGGTTCAGCCAACATGGTTATATGAGAACGCTTGCTAGTTGCTTACTGTAGTTAGTAATTCTTTCCAGGCTTTTCCTGGCTTCTTCCTCCACCAAATATACTAGCCACCATGAATAGCCTATCATGTGCTGAAAAACGGCATAACAAAACCCATGACAAGAAGAACTGGAGAAGAGTGTGACAGATGGACAGACAATTTGAAATGAAAATGGGGGCAATTCATAAGGCTCCAGTTTCTACAGAACATAATGTCTAGTCATGATAAAACAGCATAAAAGATTGAGTACATATAAACATTAATGAAGACTAGAAATAAAACTTCTCCTTTTATATACGTAATTCTCAACAAATTCAAATTTGACTGTAATGTTTATAAAAACAATATTGTGGGCATATAGTAACAATATTGCGAAGAAGATACCACGATTCTGTAAATTGCCTAGTTTTTCCAAGTTTTGATGAGACATCAGATCATGTGGTCCTGTGATGCAATACTAGCCGGTCCTCCGAATACAAACAAAAACACAGTGAGCAAGACAGACATCAAGCCGTACAAATTTAAAACACTTATGGACGAGTCTTTCACTGTTAACATTCATAATGATGAGAATTCTATGCAGTCTCAATTATGAGTGATGATCAAGATAACACTGACAGAGTTGGAGGAAGAATGGCAAACACCCGTTGGTTTTAGATCTACCATCATCGCCTTATACATGTATACTTATTGTCTAACAAAAGGAGAATTATGCATGAATACTTATGCTCTAATAATTGTACCATTGTGCATTAAATAATTATCGTCTAATAATATTATTAGAAGATACGTATACATGATACATGTATACTTATCTTCTAATAATAGTACCATTATACATGTATACTTATTGTCTAATATTAGTACCATTATACATGTATTCTTATTGTCTAATAATAGTACCATTATACATGTATACTTACTGTCTAATATTAGTACCATTATACATGTATACTTATTGTCTAATAATAGTACCATTATGCTTGTATACTTAGCATCTAATAATCATTATACACATATACTTATCTTCTAATAATAGTACCATTATACATGAATACTTATCATCTAATAATAGTACCATTGTGCATGAATACTTATTGTCTAATAATCATTATACATGTATACTTATTGTCTAATAATAGTACCATTATGCTTGTATACTTATCGTCTAATAATCATTATACATGTATACTTATCTTCTAATAATAGTACCATTATGCTTGCATACTTATTGTCTTATAATAGTACCATTATACATGAATACTTATCATCTAATAATAGTACCATTGTGCATGAATACTTATCGTCAAATAATACTACCATTATACATGAATACTTATCTAATAATAGTACTATTGTGCATGAATACTTATCGTCAAATAATAGTACCATTATACATGTATACTTATTGTCTAATAATAGTACCATTATGCTTGTATACTTATCGTCTAATAATCATTATACATGTATACTTATCTTCTAATAATAGTACCATTATACATGTATACTTATTGTCTAATAATAGTACCATTATGCTTGTATACTTATCGTCTAATAATCATTATACATGTATACTTATCTTCTAATAATAGTACCATTATACATGTATACCTATAGTCTAATAATGTACCATTATGCATGTATGTGTATACTTATTGTCAAATAATAGTACCATTATACACGTATACTGTATTTTCGCATATATTAGACGCATCCAATTATAAGACGCACCCATATATGACACGGGTTTTGACGATTTGTGTAAATAATATTTTAAATAAGACGCATACAAATATAAGATGCTCTCGGCCTCACCATCTGCCGAACTGAGCAAACCCTATATTGACTGCAGATGACATAGCGTTGATTTTTTAATAACTTATAAGTGACTTACGGTATTGATCTGTATCTAATATTATTTTGTTAAGTACTATTACATTATTGTTCTAATAAAGTTTAATAAAATCTTTTAATAATTCTGTGTGTTGTTTTGTTCAAATATGTATCAGTAAACATCCGTTTTCAAACCACATGCATCAAAGTGGCTACCGGTACTTTCCTTTGTCATAAATGCAAATATCTCCAATGTTTCAATCACTCACCTATTGTAAACAAGGCTTCATTGACCGTTTTGGCTGGAGTTCAAAGAATTGTTTGAGGCAGGGCCGCAACAGTTATCGTTTGATCTTATCTTCCTCCAGGCCGCTAGGTCTAGGCTTCTGCAGCTGGGGTTAGCATATACCGGTATATAGGGTATACGTGGGATCAATCTCTTGTTATAAATAAATGAGTGATCAATCTCTTGAGTATTTATAAAATTTATAAAATTTTCACGATGACAAAGTGAAAATCATACGTCCAATTTTAAATTAGACGTCATCAAGTTTGCCAAGGAGCATGGCAACAGAGCTGCTGGAAGAGAATTTAGTTGCAGTGAGAAGAATGTGCATGAGTGGAAGTTGGAGGAAGAGGAGCTTAAGAAGATGAATCCAAAGAAACGAGCTCGTAGAGGTAGAAAGGCAAGATGGCCGAACTTGGAAGAAAATCTTGCCAACTGGGTACGCTTGCAATGTGACAGTAACCGTGCAGTTTCAATGATATTGATCAAACTCAAGGCTCAAATTATTGCCACACAAATGAAGATCATGGACTTTCGTGGCAGTGCAAACTGGGTGTACAAGTTCATGAAACTGAACAACCTTGCAGTCCGGGCACGTACAACTGTTGGACAGAAGCTTCCAGACGATTGGGAGAATAAACTGGATGTTTTCAACACCTTTGTTCAGAAGGAAAAACTGAACTGAAGTTAGCAGATGATGACATCATCAACATGGACGAAGTTCCAATGTCATTTGATATTCCAGCTAGCAGATCAGTGGCAGAGAAAGGAGTAAAGACAGTAGCAGTTGATACCACGGGACACGAATGAACGAACTTAACTGTTGTGTTGGCCTGCACAGCTGCAGGAGGAAAACTGAAACCCATGGTTATCTTTAAAAGGATAACCATGCCCAGAGAAACTTTGCCAGCTGGAGTTGTTATTGTCTGCAATAAAAAAGGCTGGATGAATACAGAGGTGATGCAGACCTGGACAGATAAGTGCTTCAGAACAAGAAGAGGCGGATTTTTCAAGAAGCAATCTCTTCTGATTTTCGACACAATGGCTGCCCATAAGGAGACAACTGTGCAGAAACACATCAACAATGCTGGAGCCCACACAGCCATTATACCAGGTGGTCTGACTTGTAAGCTCAAGCCCTTGGATGTTGCCATCAATCATCCATTTAAGACTTTTGTTCGTGAGGAATGGGATTGTTGGATGACTAGCGGTAAGCACACCTTCACGCCAGCTGGTTGACAACGTCATGCAACATACGTAGAGGTGTGTAATTGGGTTCTCCTGGCATGGGAGAAAGTGAAAACAACAATAACAACAACAATCATCAATGACTTCAGAAAGTGTGGGATAATTCCAGAACGATAATTCCAGAAACGGCCACCAATATCAGATCTTCAACGAGGATCGATTAGCAGCAGCTATGGAGGTATTTGGCGACGAAAGTGAATTCGATGAAATTTTCGATGGATATGAAGCAGAAACTGATGACGATGAAGATTAATAGATTGATTTTAAATCAAGACAAACAGTATTTTTAGTAAATGTTTATTATAAAACTTGTTGACTGAGTTTTCATTTGTGTAAAAAAAATAATTAGATAAGACGCCACGAATATAAGACGCATTTATGGTGCAGGGTAAGTAAAATTTTATATAAGATGCATCTTATATACGTGAAAATACGGTACTTATCGTATTGTCTAATAATAGTACCATTACACATGTATACTTATCTTCTAATAACAGTACCATTATACATATTTACTTATTGTCAAACAAAGGCCTCCTTATGCATATATACTTATTGTCTAATAATAGCACCTTTATGCATGTATACTTATTGTCTAATAACAGTACCATTGCACATGTATACTTATTGTCTAATAATAATAGTACCATTATACATGTATACTTATTGTCTAACAAAAGTACCCTTATGAGTGTACACTTATCGACTAATAAGAGTATCATTATGCATATATACTTACTGTATATTAATAGCACCATCTAATATTTCTGTTTTGAGTATGTCTATTGTAATATGATCAACAGAGAACAATGCCATCATACCCAAATAGTTTAAACATGCTCATGATTAGCGAAATGGGATATCTTGGTTTATTTAGGGTGGGACTAATATATTTGTTAGTTCAAGGCAGTAGTTCTGATGAACAGCCAAAGGAATATCTGGAACAGCACCAATTTTTAGTCTTGACCTAATATTTGAGTATCTAAGAGCAGCCATTCTTCACGATCCCTCTCGTAACATTCCTTTGAGAAATCTAATGAGCACAGAATACTATATGGTGTTTGATTTAAAATCAACTCACTTGCAATAATACTTAATTTACACTTTTCACTTTTGGAAAAGAAAAAAAAATGTAGTCCAAAGCCTTTTCTTAATGTGATAGTGCATCTGTAAGCAATGCAAAACAGTATTGTCTTTCACATGAAATTAACCCAAGCAACTGGCAGTTGAGATGCTGGAGTTGCTACTTTGACATCATATTACGAAAGTAACCAAATGGGTGAGGAAATTATGCCTACGAGGTCACGGGAATTCAACTCCCAGAAACTGTGTCAATAATTAAATACTGGCATTACGATTGGACATGAAAAACAGCACAGGTGGCAGCAGAGATGAGGAACTACAACCTATCCCTACTGGGCATTAGCGAGACAAGTTGGATTCAATCTGGACAAAGAAGACTGATGACAGGAGAGATGCTACTGTATTCAGGATATAAAGAAGATGGTGTGCCTCATACATAGGGGGTGGGGCTCATTCTGTCGAAGCAAGCATATAATGCACTGATAGGATTGGAACCACACAGGCCCAGAATCCTCATGGCAACTTTTAGGAACAAGGAGAAAATAAGATGAACGTCATACAGTGCTACGCTTCAACAAATGAGGGTGAAGAAAAAGATAAGGACCAGTCTTACAACATACTACATAATATAGTAGAGAACATTCTGGACAAAGACATCAACATCCTCATGGGTGACTTCAATGCCAATGCTGGGTCAGACAACAAAGGGTATGAACAAGCCATGGGGATCCACGGCCTGGGTGAGATGAACGAAAATGGAGAGAGATTTGCAGACCTTTGTGCACTGAACAACCTGGTCATCAGGGGTACCATCTTTCCCTACAAGAGAATCCACAAGAACATATGGATATAACCAGACCATGTGACAAAAAATCAGACTGACCACATCTGCATAGCCAAGGAGTTTAGAAGATCCCTGCAAGATGTGAGGGTGAAGAGGGGAGCAGATGTGGCATCTGACTACCACTAAGTCGTTGCAAGGCTGAAACTTAAGCTGAAGAATAGCTGGATGGGCACAAATGAGAAGAAAACAAAGTATAACATCAGCATTTTGAAAGATGCAAAAACTACACAAGAATACAGACTGACACTTAACAAGTACCAAGTGCTACAAAAGCTTCTTGAAGATGGGGAAAACAATGCGAACAACGGATGGCAGAAAGTTAAGGAGGCAATAAAATCAAAATGCCAAGAAGTACTAGGCCCCATGAAACACCAGCAGAAAGAATGGATTTCAGCCAAAACATTGTGCAAAATCCAGGAGCAGAAACAGATGAAAACTGCAGTAAATAGCAGTAGGACAAGAACTACAAAAGTAAAGTTACAAAAAGAGTACACTGATGCCTATAGAGAAGTGAAAACAAGCATCAAGTTAGACAAGAGAAACTACGTTGAAGGACTGGCAGCAGAGGCAGAAGAAGCGGCTGCCAGTGGAAAATATGAAGCTGTACAACATCACCAAGACCCGTAAAAGACAAGCAGGGAAAGACCATAGCAAGTACAGAACACCAAATGAATAGATAGAACATTTTGAAGAACTGTTGAACTGGCCAGTACCACTAAATCCCCAAGAAATCCACCCAGCCAATGCAGATCTCCTCATAAGCTTTGACGATCCTACCAGAGATGAGATCAGGAAAGCCATCACCCAGCTGGACCTGATGACATCCCAGCAGAAGCCCTCAGAGCAGACCTAGAGGCTTCAGTGGAAATGCTATACCCCCTCTTTGAGAAGATCTGGGAGGAAGAAGAAATATCGACTGACAGGAGGGAGGGATATAGAAAGGCAACCTCAGCAATTGCTCTAACTACAGAGGAATCACAGTCCTGTCAGTACCTGGGAAAGTCTTCAACCGGGACCCTCTTGGAAAGGATGAAAGAGGAAGTCAACCCACAGTTACAAGTTGAGCAAGTGGGCTTCCGGCAGAACAGATCATGTATGGACCAAATAGCTACTCTTAACTCTTTGCATCACAGTCAAGCAGTCGTTGGAGTGGAATTCTTCACTCTACATAAACTTTTTTGATTATGAAAAGGCATTCGACAGCATGGACTGAGAGACGCTCTGGAAACTTCTTCACCACTATGGCAAGCATCCCAACCAAGCTGGTGAACCTGATGAAGAACACTTATAACGGAATGTCCTGCAGAGTCATTCATGCAGGACAGCACAAAGACAGCTTCCTAGTGTGGACTGGCTTGAGGCAAGACTGCTTGCTGTCGCCATTTCTCTTCCTTCTTGCCATTGACTGGATTATGAAGATGTCCACCAATGGGCAGAGAAATGGGATCCAGTACACATTGCGGAGTCAAATTGAGAACCTGGACTTTGCCGATGACCTAGCACTCTTGTCCTACAGTCAGCAACAAATGCAGGATAAGACTGACATACTGGCAGCAACATCAGCACAGGTTGGCCTCAACATCCACAAAGACAAGACCAAGATCCTCAAGATCAATTATGTCAGTAACAAATGAGTCACACTGCATGGAAGTCCCCTGGAAGAGGTGGAGTCCTTCACGTACCTGGGCAGCATTATCAACCAGCAGGATGGCACAGATGCAGACGTCAAGGTAAGGATCGGAAAGACGACAGCAGCTTTCAAACAACTCAAGAACATCTGGAGCTCCAAAGAATTTCCAAGATCAGACTGCTCAACTTCAACGTGAAGTCAGTCCTACTGTATGGAGCAGAGACCTGGAGAACCACCAAGTGGACCGTAAAGAGAGTTCAGACCTTCATCAACAGTTGCCTAAGAAGAATTCTCCAGATCTGCTAGCCAGACATAACCCGCAAGGCCAAACTGTGGCAGAAAACCTCCCAGCTACCGGTAGAGGACGAGATCAAGAAGAGAAGGTGGGGTTGGATAGGACACACGCTATGTAAGCTGCCAACTAACATTACCAGACAGGCATTGAGGTGGAACCCTCAAGGCATTCGGAGAAGGGGCCAACCATGAAACACCTGGCGATGTGACCCTGAGGCAGATATCAGAAAGCTGGGTCACACCTGGAATCAGCTCTAGTGGGTGGCACAGGACAGAAGTCTCTGGCGATCTTTTGTGGGAAGCCTATACCCCAGCAGGGGTGACAGGCAAAATTGAACTGATTATGATTGGAGATGATGCTTCAGAAAAAGGATTTCTCCTACAGTTCTTTAATTATTATTGAATATTTCCATTGATTTGTAGTTTCCTTTAAGTAAACAAAAGTGTGATGGATGGACAAAGCTGACTACAGCACACCACCATCACCAATACCCCAAACCTTGCAGGGGTGGGATAGGTGAGACTACAGTAAAACTTGGTGTGAACGAAAAAGTTCCAACACAGTACATGCAATTATATTATTTATTAGTATAATTAGAATAAAACAATTAATCAATAAACAATAGATCAAATTCAAGAATCAGTGAATCATTTAACTTATATTTGTTAAATAATGTGCTACTGGACTATCAGTATGTAATCACCATACATTCAGACCTACCAAAAATGATAAAGAGATACAGTAACATCAACTGCTAACAAGAATGAATGATTGAATAAATGTAAACATGTATACTTGAGTTTGAAGGCATACAAATTTTTTTTTTATTCATTAAGGACTATCTTCTAAGCATTGGGTTGAATCCAAATTTCCTTCATTTCATGGAAGGCATTCTAAGGTAACAGAGAGATGGTCTTCATTCCTTAGCTGTAACATGACCTTATCTGACTGTAAAAGAGGCTTGTAAAAAAAGCTTACGTTTATACTTTCTTGTCTCAGTATCTGCAAGTGCACAGAATTCACCTGAGCAGTTCTAGTTGCATTCATTTACATATACATGTGAAGAGGCGCTCGTTTTTTAATCTAAATTCATATAAAGAATTGATGTAATTTTATGTACCAAGATCCTGGTTTACAGATGAAATGGCTGGCAGAAACTATATTATCTGCTGGTGGGTTTGGGGATGTAGAATATGGCTGATGTTCTCTCCTACATGTCATAAAAGTGGCAGCTAATGGAGGTAATCTGTTTTGCTGTGATGGAGTTACAACTGGGAAGCTCTTGGAATTTTTACAAGATTGCAATTTAGACAGAAAAATTATGACCTAGTCTGGGGCCCGTAGCTTTATTTTCTATTCCTTATTTCTGAGTTTTTGCACCATCTTTACATTTAATATTTGGTCATACAGTGGATATTTGTTTTTGGGTTGGAGGGGTTTGTTGTTCTGGGAATTCTGGAAAGAACTTTGTAACTAAGTAAAAACCATTATTTTCTTGTCAGATTTATCATGAACTTGACCTTCGAACCCACAATTCTAATGGTTTCATATTTAATCTAAGTTTTAGCAAACCACAAAGTTTTTGGCCAGTCTTGAACAAAAGTTATTGTGCAAAACCCATTTTCTTGCCAGTCTCAATGAGACTGACCTTTGACCTTTTCATCCCAATATCAATCAGCCTTTTTTTCTTACCCAAAGTGTAATCCATAAAGAACTGGACAGTAAAGGTATATGTCTGGAAACTGAAATTTTTGTGCAAAACCAATTTATCATTCTTCCACCCAATTAATTAATCATTAACCTTTCAACAACAAACTCAATAGGTATCTTCCTTACTCCAAGTAGTGTATATGCCATCTACAAAGTTTAATACAGATCTCTGATGTACAAATAACGTTATAGTGCATAAAACATTTTCTTCTTTCTATTAGCGATCTTGACATTTAACCTTTTGAATCCAAAACTAGTAGCATTTATCCTTATCCCAAATGCAAGCCATTCACAACTTTTTGGTCCAGGAATGTGATGTAGAACTATTATTATTATGTAGACACAATGTCTTCTTTCAGTCAGTGACCCTGACCTTGTCCTTTTGATCCCAAAATTGAAAGACTTCTTCCTTACCACAACTGCAAGCCATCAACAAAGTTTTGTAAAAGTAGATGAATTCAAACTAAAGTTACTGTATGGTAATGAAATAGGTCATGGTAAGGCAGATGGACAAACAAGTCTCATACCATTATATACTCTGCCTCTTGGTGACACAGAAATATAAATTATTTAAAACTATTTAATTTTTAAGCATTTTGTCTAAAGCTGTCAATGTACTACTCTTACCATTGAAGAGTCCATGTTTTATTATGGCGCATTTGATCGAAACAAACCATGGTACTTCGACAAGTTCCAGATCATGCAGATATGAAATGATAGAACTTAATGACTGTGAACACTCAATCATATAAAGCCATGTAATTAGTCTTTCATGAAGCCATTTACACATTCTAAAAGATATGATTAATGTCTTGAAGGTGAAGACTTGGCCTGGTATGGAAAGTTTCTACATTGTGGTTTTCACAAACTATCTCACCAAATTTTTAAAAAATGCAACTAGTTCTAGATGATGGAGTGAAACAACCAATGCATTCATGAAATTCTTGCACTCTGTCGAGACACCCCTGAATATGCTGTTTATACTTAAGATTTCAGGTTAACGACTCAGATTCTGAGACGCAAGTGTATAATGTGATCAGAGTTTAGGGTTTCTGCTGCTGGGAGTTAATCAGTACACATTACAGAGTTAAGTTCTCAGTACCAACTTGGAAGCACATTACTAGGTATACATGAAAAAATAATGGACATTTTTTAGGCAAAATAAAACCTGTAATTGAACAATCAAACTGCTGATAACT
The DNA here is from genome assembly GCA_028554795.2 of Sinohyriopsis cumingii. Lineage (NCBI taxonomy): Eukaryota > Metazoa > Mollusca > Bivalvia > Unionida > Unionidae > Sinohyriopsis > Sinohyriopsis cumingii. Next base: position 60,587,758 of record CM068825.1, read on the forward strand.
AAATGATCAAATTCTTGATCCAACCTTGATAACTGCAGTCAGGCAGAAATTAAATAATCAAATGTGAAATAATCATTGGTATGAAGTTGTGGCTGGGAGGTTTGTGAAAACTATTTGATCGGCTCCAACCGAGTGAAACTATGCTGAGAAAGCACCGTATTTCCTTCTTTTAAAAATCTTATCTGGTTTGAGCAGAAACATATCTTGTTCTGACATTGTTATCTTAAGGAAGAAAGTGCACAAATTCCACAGCTTCTCAGCTTATCTTTTCTGTCATACAACCAGGTTTTGAGTACTGAGTAAGTATGGTGCCAGGTAACAAAAATATGTACTGAGGTAAACAACACATTTGTGAATGTACATACATTCTCATCAAAGACATTTTGTCTGTAGTCTAACACTGTTAATCAATTGTCAGTTTCCTTCTGTGTTAGAGCCATATAATTTTGGGTATGGTGGTAGTGGTGAGGCTTGTGCTTTTCAGAAAAATATTTCCAGCAACCAAATTGTTTGAAAAACTACTCTTGCACTGATTTGTATAAAAATAAGAAATAATTATATCACATTAGCTGAAAAAGGATCATCTTCAGATAATATAAAACAAAAAAGCAGCCCAGTTGGAATAAAAATCTCAGGTACCCCCACCCCACTCCCCCAAACATTAAATGGTTGGTCCCTCAGTTTTGCATAAGACTTGTTTTTAAATTCAGGTATTCTGAGGTGATCTGTCATTTCGCTGCAATGAAAACTTTGTTTTTATCCATCATGAAATTATTATGTTTAGGACCTTGTTTGGTAGTACTAATTACATGCTTAAATAACATTCTTAGGTTTCACTGTCAATAATAGCATAAAATACTTATGTAGATTATTTAGGTATAGTGACTTGATTTATAGCTTTACTGGTCAAAGACTATTAGACCATATGGGATGGCCAGCTGTTTGTTGCCTGTTTGTCCATTAACACAAATTTGTTACTGTTACTCCTCCTAAACTACTTAAAAAATTGCAAAAAATCTTTAAACACTCAGACATCCTATAAGGCAACTGCAACAGCAATCTTGAAGATCTTGTCTACACATCCTGAATGGAAAATCCTATTTGCCAAGGCTTTCTTTTCAAGATTTATGATATCTACTTGGTCTTTAAAATGGTGCCATTTGGACAGTTACTATGACTGCCGCAGTGGCCATCTTGAAAAATCTTATCACTACTCCTCCTGGACAGAAAGTTATACTGACATTGGCTTTTCACCACAAGATTTCTTATGATGTCCAGTTATGCTAGGTGATTGGTCACTGGTCAAAAACTGGTCAAGCAACAAAGGTCTGGCAGATGAGTATGCCTCTGACATATTACATCAAGATCACTGCTCTTCCTTGTTGTCAGGAAGATACGATGTTTATACTGGTCACAGGCACTAAGTTTATCTTTAGAAAGCACTGCTATTGGTCACAGGCACTAAGTATACCTTTAGAAACCACTGCTCCTCCCTGCCAGGAAGGCATGACTCACTCTCAGGTAATTTCCTCTCTTAAGAGGGGTCAAGGATCTATCCTTCACTGGCACTAACAGAATCAGACTGAGCATCTGGGATCATTTGCCTTTTGGCCATCTCTGAACCACACAGATTACACCTTATTTCTCCCCTGTGGGAGAGCTGACTTCCCTAAACTAATGCATGATAGATAGGCAGTGTGTATATATCCTACAGGGCCTTCTTGTGCCCACACTTACCTACAGCATGCAACATATTAATCTCTGAAAGAGAAAAATTTACCCCAAAAAGGTAACTGGGAACCAAAGAAGGGCAGGTATACTTACCCTAACACCAGTTACTAAGGGGTTAACACCGAAACACTGCCTGCTAAGCAATGCACAAAAATGACTCTTTTAATATGGGATTTTCACCTCAAGGCTTATGTCAAGCCAGGCCTAAAGGAAATGGTGCCATTCAGACATCCAATATGGCAAATGTGTTGTTGCTAAGAAAACAGAGTTAAAATGTGACTTGTGGAGGGTGACAGCTGGTCTTATATGACCTATGTCACATGATTTGTTTCTCTTTAAAAAGTGTGTGGGTGAAAATGCTGATTTATAAATGTGAAGTCTCCAGCCTACTCCAATAATGCCTCCCATCCATTTAACATCTAAAATTATGCTTGGATAGGCTCAATCTCCTGTATTAGTTCCAAAACATAAGAAAATCTTTCTTGTTTAAAATGTTCCCAGGTGACAAAGTCACTCAAAGCCTTGAGATTTATAACTTGTTTGAATTTCCATCACATTTACATATAATGAACATATCTGAAATAAACATCCCCTTCTTGTGAAAAGAAAGTACAATCACTCTTTTCCTTAACATTTTGTCTGCTTCATATTGTACCAGAATCTTCTGTTCATCAGAAATATTTATGTCATACAGTAGTCTGCCTTTATATGTAATTATTTCAAATTCAGATTTATAACCATCAGCCTTTTAAAAAAATCCAATTGTGAGATGTCCACAACATCCATTCTCCTAGACATCTACTTAATTGTGCTATACATGAATTTCACCGTCAGTAATGTTGAATATCTCCCTGCTGAGATGTGCAGTTTTCTCCTGCATGAGTTGCATTCAGGTGGCCATATTGATTGGGGTTATTACATGGTTAGCATCTGTTGAATCCTCTCCCTCCTGTATGGTCTAGTGGGCCCCTACTATAGTATCCCCTACCTCTGTCAAGCAATTAAAAGCATAATCATCTTGCCTGAGGTAATGTCCAGCCTCACATTTCCTTATTTCTTGAGAGACATCATGGCATCATCAAAAAAAAAGGAAAAAGAAGGGGTCTGACTCTTCATATTGCACAGACTGGCATTCTTCTTATAGATCATAAATGACTCATGAATTCAGTTTCCCATTCATTTTGAACTTTTGTTACAATTATATGGTCTTAAACTAAGTAACAGAAATAAGGAAAAACCAAAAAGATTTTGTACAAATTAATAATTAAACATACTAAGTTATAAAATTAAAATTTAAGAGGAACTTACAGTATTATTAATTAAATCCAAAATAATCCTAAAAATGTTCTACACATGTCCCAAACAACTGAGTGTTCCAAATGAATTCCAGGTCCTGAATGTGCTGTCATACTAGCAGATCTGAATGTGCTAAAGTGTCAACAGTCCTAATGTATCACAATGGCATTGTCCAAAGCTCATTTGAATGAATTCACAATAATCCAAACAAATGGTTCCTCTCAAATTTTATCTAAACACAACATTAAATACATCTAAAGACTGATATTAAAACAAGAACATAGGAAAACAGGAATGAATTAACTGTTCACTTCTTCACCTTATTTACATACTATGGCTCTAAATCTCAATATTTTCCTACTTGATCTCTTTTGCAATACCTCCCACGATACATATTTCACAACACCTCATGTCACAACAAAACCCACCTGACTTGTCAACAGGTCTATTATTTCAACTGATTTTAAAACCTGTAAAATCCTATTTATAACTTGCATGCAATCAAACATCACGCACCAAAAGTCAAAGACACAATATAGCAATACTGGTACATAACATTTTCTATATGTTTGTCCAAAGCATATTTATTTTAGTAGGTCTGCTATTAACAACTGAATTATCATATCTAACATTTCTTTCACTGAAATATTTCTTTACTGATGATACATCTATATTATAGGATCATACCATCTTTTGTAAACATTTTTTAAATGGTCAGGTCAGTTTTGTATCTCTAGAGATGTTTTGCAAAGATGACCCAAATCATTTACACCCCACCCACCCTTTCTTGTTTGTACCATGTACTGGCCTTAAATACATAGCATACCCGTAACATGAAAATTAGAAGGAATTAATATATACGATGATCTTACAGTTTTCATAAATCATTTATTTTGTTAACATAAATAATCTCTTGCTCTATGAGTTACGGGGCCCCGAGTGGCCGAGTGGTCTAAAGCGCTCTCCGTTACGGATCACTGCCATCTCACCTCTGTCTGCGTGGGTTCGAGTCTCGGATTCAGCCAATGTGGGTATGTGAGAAAGCTTGCCAGTAGCTTCTCATGGGTCGGGGGTTCTTTCTGGGTTTTCCCAGGTTCTTCCTCCACCATTAATACTGGCTGCCATGTATAGCCTATCGTGTGCTGAAAAATGGCGTTAAACCCTACAACAACAACAACAACAACAATCTATGAGTTACTGAACTGGAGTTTGCTAAGAGGTTTTTAAACTTGTATACACAATTATTCATGCAGCTGCAGCAATTAAATAAAAAAATGCAATGCAAACATTACTGCAGATATATAATTTTCTTACATGACAAAATGGCAGCCAAGGTGCAGATATGGATGGCATCAGTTAAAGTTTCCCAGACTTGCATGTTTGTCTGCAACTTGTGCCTGTGCAGCTTTTCTAGCCAACTGTGTGAAGATAATTATGATTACCATGTTGGCAGCTTTATAGCATCTGACACATTTTAAGTATGCCTTTCTAATTACCGCATCTTTTCACTAAGACTGAATATTGTTTGTACTTTATCTCCTCAACCTCCCTGAAGAACTGAAGCAGAGGTTTTAATATTTTATGATACCTTTCTCTACATTCAATAAATGATTCTTCACGCACAGAAAACATATACACTACATGAAACTATACATACTTCAGTTATCTACATACTGGACCTATATAAAATGCAGAAAATTATGATAATTATTTTGTTGACCTCTCTTGTATTTTGTCATCCATTTCCTAACTGCACAGGCATTTTATCCTAATTGTTCTTCAGAGACCAAATGGAACCACAATCTCCATATAGTATGTCCCACACTATGTTCATGGTGGTATACTGGCCATAAAAATGTGCATACCTACCACAGCTGATTACCTCCCCTTGGCAGGAAAACGTCAATATGCTGTCAATTTCATGATACAATGTAATCTGGAGAAAGCTGTACAAGCCTCTTTATTAACGTTGCATCAGAAAAGTTTGATTAATTTGTGTGTATCTCTTACACAGAGTGTGAAACTTCTTCAAATTATGTCAGTGAAAACTCAATCGACTCCCAATCTGATGGGTTATGTCCCTTTAAGTTTAATTTTTTTCACATTAGCAGGCATCATAACACAGATCTCCCCCATTATAATACACCACAGTATAATGTGATTCCAGCTATAATGCATTACTAATATGGACCCCATGACCAAAATCATACTAATTTATAAATAAGAGGTGATGAAAACAAGGTGAAACCTGAGTCTTATATCTTCATTTTCTTTTAAAAATGCCATCATTTAACAAATTTGATAGTTCCCGCTATACCACAGTTCTGTATATTATGCTTTTTTCAATTTCTGTGGTTCCATATATATCATTGCACTTGGTACATATCTGTACCTAAGGCAGTTGGTAGCTATGGATCCCGACTACCAAGTTATAAAGAGAGCTGTATCCATGAAATGTTATCTAGTGCTAGTGAGCTTCCTCATTTAACCCAATATTTTACTGACCCATGAGCTGCAACTGCTACCTGACTCTTCTGTTAACTCAAGTTGCAAATTGGTGACCTGCATTTCTGCTCCAGGGTTTGGAGCAACACTTTTCTGAATGTGTACTCATGCAATTTCAAGATGTAAAAAACACTAAAAATGTTATTGGCTTGTTATTTTATTACTTATCTGTGAAGTTTCTGAAATGAAAATACCCTGCAATCTACTATGAGATGCATAACAGATGGCCCAGCTGTGTACACTTAAACATAAAATAACATCATTCAGATATCACAATAAAAACAGTCTGTTTGTTCTTTAAACCTCCCCATGGATTTACAAAATTACTTTTTTAATGGATTATTAGCATCAGTGGAGAAAATCAGGGGAATACCTTATAATTAATTTTGAACCCTGTGCAAAAACAATCAACTATGGAACAGAACCTGTACAAGGATTGCTATATAATTTTATAAGTTGTGTTACTGACCAGATTTTAATCTTGTGTTAAGAAAGATCTAATTTTTTAATTTCTCGCCAAGGAAAACATAAACTAAACTCCTGATTAATATAGTAATAACTGGTGTTGTTTTTTTCAATTACATTAAATGCTGTTTGTGGAATATCTGACCAATGGTAGATTTGAAATTCAATTTGCTGTACGCCATAAATGCTCAAAGACCGTATCAAAAGAAGAAGCTTCCACAAAATTAGAATTTTGTTTATACATTTTAGGAATGCATTTTATGCATAATTTTTCTAAAGAAGATGAGCAGAATGCCAACAAATCCCCAACCCCATCCTATTTCCATCATTTAGGAGATAAGCAGAATGCCTACAAATCCCCAACCCCATTCCATTTCCATCATTTGGGAGATAAGCATGATGCCTACAAATCACCAACCCTATCCCATTTCCATCATTTAGGAGATGAGCAGAATGCCTACAAATCCCCAACCCCATCCCATTTCCAACATTTAGGAGATGAGCAGAATGCCTACAAATCCCCAACCCCATCCCATTTCCATCATTTAGGAGATGAGCAGAATGCCTACAAATCCCCAACCCCATCCCATTTCCATCATTTAGGAGATGAGCAGAATGCCTACAAATCCCCAACCCCATCCCATTTCCATCATTTAGGAGATAAGCAGAATGCCTACAAATCCCCAACCCCATCCCATTTCATCATTTAGGAGATGAGCAGAATGCCTACAAATCCCCAACCCCATCGCATTTCCATCATTTACAGGCCGAGAGTAACCATAAAAGAAGCAAAAATAACTTTGAAACAAAATAAAATTTTACTTGTAATCAAAAAAATGATACTAGTTTTGATGTGAAAAGATAAACTTATCTGATTTTTACCAATTTATATTCACTAGACTATTCAAGAGCTTAGATGTAACAAAACCTATAAGAAAGAGGTACAAGTGATATCACTATTAATTCCTGCAGTATTCCATACAAGTACTGTAGTATTATTGTTACTGCCGGAAAAATGGCTAAAGTTGCTACATTATTGCCAAGGGAAGTAACTGGTAAATTGTCTGTTCTAGATACAATTTCAATGTGCACATAGGGAACCAAAGTAGGAACAAGTCAAGGTGTCATAAACATGATGTCAAAAATGGCATTATCACAGAAATATCATCTCTCTGTGTGTCTCCCATATGGAGCATAGGCAAGTGATGACTCCTCTCCATTTCACTGTCTTCCACCACCAGCGATTTGTAATGTGAACATTTTTAATCATTCCCATCACCGTATTGTACAACCCAAGAAGTAAAATAAGTCTGATCAACAAGACCAGACTTTAGAAATCTTTATTCTTTGATTATTTTTAAACCAGAGCATAATGAAAGTTTACATCAATCTATGCCAAGGAACAGCTGTACAGCTGCAACTGTATATACTTCACCTAATATATCTGATTACCAACTCCTTTTCTTGAACTACTGAATAAACATGAAACAATAAGAACTGACAATGGACATGTTGCAGTATCTACCTGGGATAAAATGTGCTTGCAACCCAGAAAAAAAACCCAAAAAAGTAAACACCCAGCACGGTCTGACATCTTTCAATGCCATAGCACTTAAAGTACTCATAGAAATGAGTCTGCATTACTTCAACGAATTCAGCATAAAAAGCTACAATACTGAAGTAAAAGCAAGACGATTCCCTGACTAATGGAATTCTTTATCCTCCTATGTAAAACTTATTTCTTAGCCCTATTTTTCCTAACTCTGCAACATGTGACCTTATACTTGTTTCATATGCAGCTCATTCAAGATGCATACAGTGGTTGGTTAAGCTCTGCTACTGCCAGCCAATCAGAACTGTGTGCTCTTGTAGTTGCAATTAAGACCTTTGATACAAGTTTTATAGAAAACATTGTTCACTGATAATCAATGATCAACTGGTTCAACCTATCATCAACCAATCACTGATCTTGAAATTTATGATACTTAGCATTATTCTTGACCAAAAGATTTCCACAAATGACCCAGGGGCAGGAGTGGTCAAGTGTATAAAGTCAGAATATGATTATCTTACCTGTATATTCCAAACATCAAGGGTTAATTGGTGAGGGATTATGTAAAAATAAGTGTTGAAGAACTGTAACCAAAACCTTTAACCAAATTGTGATTACAACATAATTCAGGATGCCATGGTAATACCAGGAGCAGAAGCCACCGACAGGAGAGGTACTTAGAGAAATGGTGCATGTAGTTATGGAAAAACTTTAATTAAAATATGTTCTTACTGTAGTTCTTGACCTAATGTCCCCACCTAGGGACAGAATCCATAGGCAGGAGTGGTACAGAGACAAAGGGAAGGATTGGATGATTCTATACTCCAAATGAAAAATGAAAAAGAAAAGCTTTAACCAAAATGTGTCCTTAATGTATATTTTGACAACATGGCCCCATCCAGGGGCAGGATTAGTTCTGAGCGAGGAAAAATATGCAATGAAATTATATTCCAAATTTGAAGTGAATCACATAATTAGCTATGGAAAAATACTTTAGTTCACTACTCATGGTGTATTGATGTTTGTTGATTTCATGCTTTCTACAAACCACGAACTTAAAGACCCAACAAAAAATTAACATTGGTCAAGACAAAATGAGCTCTTTACAAATCCACAAATTTATTAACATTTACCCAAGAGACTGTCATTTTAGTAAACCATCTAAACTTGTACCCATGATCCATGAAACTTTTACGAATTTTGTATGTGATGTAAAATGCTGTAACCAAAATCTTAAACCAAAATGTTATTCTTGACCCTGTTACACAAGTCAGAGGAAGACGTGGTATTGAAAGAAGTGGTACATGTCACGACATTTTTATTTTAAATATGAAGTGAATGTGCATAACGCTGGAAAAACGTAAACCAAAGATGAATACATACACAAACAACCAAAGCACTGTGACTTCATTCCAGGAAGTAAAAAGCTGGATTAGGAAATCATGTTTAGCTACTTCCTGCCTTGTAAGAAACAAAGCTGAAGCCTTTTACATGACTGTACATACTTCATGAGCTGTTGTACAATAATTATATGAGTCATCTGTGTTGTCATTTGATAAAAAATAGTTATAAGTGGACTTTATCAGTAGTGGCAGAGTTCAACTTCAAAGCTACTTTGATGAGCAATTCCAAGTATTCTTTTTCTAGATCAAGAATACCAGCACTGGAACCGTGAAGACACTTGCCAAGAAAAATATAACACTTTTTATAAAGATAAATGAGTTTCATAGAATGATATATCCAAACTAATGATTCATGCAATGATAAGGATATATGTATCCCTTTGTACAAAGCAAAAATAATTGTATTAATGTTTTAGATGACACCATCACTGTTGCCACAGGAAACACTGTACCTATGTCTCAATACGGTAACATGAGACAAGAATTGTTCATTCTACATCTCAACTCTGAGAGATTGGCGAGTAAGAAGAGGCCTGATGCAATTTTCTGCATCTTGTAATAAGAAATTAATAGAGGTAAGTGCCATGGTGGCTTGGTTGTTAGCATGATAGATTTGCAATTGAAACAATGTGGGTCTGAATGCTACCATCAAATCAGTCTGGATCAGCTGCTATGGTGTGTTAATGGCAAGGCACTTTACTCCAATTGCCTAAATAACCAGATTTAAGTTCCAGCTGTCTCATAAAACAACAGCCACCTCAACAACATATACTTTACTGTAATTTCAGTCCTTCTAACATAGGATGATACACATAAATGTAATTATAGGCAGTAGACAACATGATTTAATCATGAATGTAAAACTGTGCTGTATGCTGATTGCAACAAGATATGTATGAAGCTTTTACATATACAGTAATTCCTCAAACCCAAACCCTCAGCACACTGGAATCCTCATAAGATCAAAATTTGTTTGGAGTCCCAAATATTCTTCTTTGATATCATCGTTTTTTCCCCAGTAAACCAAAAGCCATCAACTTCGAACACTTAAACAAATTTCAATCCCAAATTTCAATATTACATTATAAAACCCCATAAAACCAAAAGTCTGTTCAAACCTGAAAATATATATTTGCTGCTAAGATCCTGACACATTCAGGAACATATTAATTATGGTTAGCAAGTACTGTAGTAGGCTTATCTGTGAGACAAAGACCCCAAATATGTCCTAAGGGTATGCAAAAGTGAAAACAATACTTGACATGCAAATTGCCACAGATTGAGGCCAACAATAGGATAATCTGAAGTGTCTGCATATATAAAAGGAGCCAGCTTTTAAGATGAATTATTAATAACTAAATGCTTGCAGATAAGCCATTTAAGAAAGAGTATGTTAATCTGCTGCTTAGTATATAATTATGATTGATGCTATTCATTCGTATAGATGATCAATAGAATATTTTTTTAAATTTTTTATTTATTTAATAATTACATATCAGGCCTGTATTAATCAAGAATGTGACCTAATTTCTGATGCTCTGCCAAATTCACTCAACAGGCTCTTGAAAACTATGAGAATTATGAATTATGTCATACTGAATCATTATGGAACATCATTCATACAATTTCTAATGGACTGATCATAAAGGTATAAAAGTATCTCATTCTTCACATTTTCTTGTGGCAAGGACTGCATTTCTATGTGGAACAAATGATTTTTGATGAAACAGAATGTGATTTTTGGAAGGAACATAAGTTTCTGAGATACTTTTTCATTAAATACAGGTATTTAAACAACAAAACTCACAGCTTTCTTCATTTTGTGCACTGCTACACATATTTTCTAAAGGCCCCTTCCCCATAAGCACTTAAAACAAAGTGTTACTGGTCGAGTAGCAGGTAATCGGGCATTGCTGACTGAGATTGTGGGTGCTGATTGCTTGACTGACCAACCTGGAATACTGATGGCTTGATTGGCCAGTGTGACTGGTAGCCGAGTGTGCTGGTGACAGAGTATGTAACTCTATAATCTTTTAGCTGTGGGCTAATTTTTGGGGTTTGTAAAACCTAGTGTTTTTGGGACTGTAAAGATAATTTGTATATCTGTCAATTTTGTTTACATAATTTCACTATTTGAGTGAATACATTTTACTATATGAGTAAAATTCTGCATTTGTTTTACTATTTGAGTAAAACAATCAATCTTTTCATTCTGAAATCACTGTGAATCATTCATCCCTTGTCCTTGTACTTTTAAGGTCATTTATTTATATTTTCATTATTAAGTTTGTGCGTTTTAGGTTAAATGATCCAATATTTGGATCATATACATGCACAATTTAATCATAATTAGTTGCTCATTCAAGTCGTTCATTATTAAACATTGTATTTGTATCACCATCAAACGTGTTCTGTTGTAAATTTGAAATCCCGCCTGGTTGTCTTGTTACAAATGGTGTCAGAAGTGTGATCATTTCGGATTTAATGGACCAATGAAATTATTGTTTCATTATTCTTGTATGATCTTTTTGTGTGTTTCAGACACTTCTGACAAGACAGTGAGGTTGATGAGACACATAACATTACTTTATTTTTTGTATACATTTCATGTTTTTGTTGCTTTTTGGGAAGAAAAATATGGTTTGCTGCAATTATAGTTATTATGCATTTTCTGCATAATACTTCACTTTAAGTTGGTCATATCAGATTTTTGAAATGTCATCGATGAAAGAACTTGTAGAACTGGGGAAACAGTTTGGCTACGAGTCCCTTAGAAATTTTGTTCATGAAGAACAGGCTAGGGAAAGGGATCAAAGGTTAAAGGAGAGGGAAACTATGTGATGTGATGTGATTAGGATTTTTAATGTAGCTTTAACAATTTTTCAGTCATACTGCTAAGAGGTCTGCAGTATGGCAGTTTATAGTGATGTCTAGCACCGGGGCATCATGCCGCAGACATTTAGCATGATGTCCCACCCAGTCACATTATCCTGACACCAGTCCGACCAGTCCTAACACTAACCTCTTAACGCTGAACGCCCAGCAAGGCAGCTGTTAGTACCATTTTTGTAAGTCTTTGGTATGACTCGGCCGGGGATCGAACCCACGACTTCCCGCATCCAAGACGGATGCTCTAACCACTAGGCCACCGGAGCGGTGAGAGGGAAATCAAAAGGGAGAAACTAGAGATAGAAAGGGAAGCCAAAGAAAGGAAAAGGGCTTTTTTGATAAGGAGAAGATAGTATTAGAAAAGCAGGCCGAGAAGGAGAAGATAGAATTAGAGAAGGAGAAGATAGAGTCAGAAAAACAGGCCAAAAAGGAAAGGATAGGATGGGAAAGGGAAGCAGAAAAGGAGAAGACAGAACTGCTTAAAGAAGTAGAGGATAGGAAGTTAGAAAGGGAAAAACAAGTGAGGTTAGAAGCTTTGGAGACTGAAGATAGAAATAGGGAGAGGGAGTATCAAAGAAATTCTGAGCTATTGCAAACTAAAAGGGAGGGGGCACATGACTTTAAACTGAGAGGTCCAAAAGTGCCCCCATTTGAAGACAAAGATAACATGGATAGTTATGTAAACAGGTTCAAAAGGTAAGCTACAGTACAAAAATGGAAAAAAGACAATTGGTCACTTCATCTTAGCATGATGTTGAAGGGTAAAGCATTAGACATGTATTCGCATTTATCTGCTGCCGATTCGCTGAATCACCTCGCACTGAAAGAAGCACTTCTGAAGAAATATGAGCTAACCGAGCAAGGGTTTTGCCAGAAGTTTAAGTACATGAAACCCAAGAGAAGCGAGACAGTCACCCAGTTCGTCAGTAGGATGTGCAATTACTTGCAGACATTTGAGGGTCTTATCGATTTCTTGCTTTGGGACCAACTCTTGACAACTTGTGGCAAGGAGTTATATTTGTTCTTGAGAAAAAAGTCCTTCATGAATATAAATGACATGGCCACACAGGCAGATTTATTCACTGAAGCTTGGGGAGGTTCACAGAACATAATCTCGTGAGACGGCAAAGATGGGAATCAGGTCAAGGACCAAAAACCCAGGGAACCTGAAAAATCTGGTAGGGATAACAAGGGAAGGCATAAGGACAAGCAATGTTTCACTTGCAAGAAGTGGGGACATATCTCCCCCAATTGCCCTAAGCGGAAGGGATCAGTCAAGAAAGTCACGGTGGCCATTGGAGGCAGACGATGGGTAGATGAAAAACTCAGTTCCCAGCAGGCTAAGCGGGAAACATTGTAAAAGCCAGTGATGCATGCAGAGATCAGTCGTGATGTGATCCAATCGATCGGCAAGTGTATTTTCCCCAAGGCAAGGGTACCAACGGCAAATGGCATTGTCAATGGACAAGAGGTGACCGTTTTACGAGACACAGGGTGCACTACTGTAGTCGTGAAACGGAGCCTCATCCGCGATGACCAATTGCTTGGGTTTAAATCGCCTTGTATGCTACTGGACAAAACAATCGACCACATTCCTGTTGCAAGGATAGATACTGAAACACCTTTCTTGACCAGAACTGTGGAAGGTTTGTGCACAGCCAACCTGATCTATGAACTTACGATTGGCAATGTACTGGGATCTAGACTCCCAACCAAGTCCTACTTCTGATTCCCGATCATCCAAGCAATGCAAACCAGAGCTCAGGTAAAGGAGGATAGCAAACCTTTATGTAAATTAAAAGTAACGGAAGCCATTACTGATATCTCCCACGAAGAATTTCTAAATGAGGAAGTGTATGAACCGGGGTTCCTCTAAAATTTCTAACTCAAAAAGGTGTAATGTACAGGGAATACTCTACACTTGATAGAAAGTCCTTGGAACTAGTGGTTCCCCAGAAATTCTGGTCGCATGTACTCAAGGTTGAGCACAAGTCGAGTATGGTGGGTCATTTAGGTATGAAGAAAATGACAGGGTACTAAGAGAATTCTATTGGCCTGGTGTCAATAGCGATGTAGCATGGTTTTGTCACTCATGCGATGTTTGCCAGAAGATGGTCTCTAAGGGCAGCGTAACTAGAGTACCATTAGGTCAGACACCCTTGATAGATACTCCGTTCAAATTCCCACATACAGATCAGAAAAACTGATACATCTTGACGCTGGTAGATTATGCCACTAGTTACCCCAAAGCCATAGCTTTGCCATCGATCGAAACCGAACGTGTAGCCGAAGCGCGAATAGATATGTTCAGCAAGGTCGGAGTGCCTGAAGAGGTTCTTACTGATTGTGGAGCGCAATTCACCTCAGATCTCATGGCAGAAATTAGTAGGTTGTTGTCCCTTAAACAGTTGTGCAAAACACCCTACCACCCTATATGCAAGGGGTTGGTAGAGAAATTCAACGGGATGTTGAAGCAAATGTTGCGACATTTGTGTGTGGAAAGACCTAAAGATTGGGATAGGTAATTGATCCAATATCTGGATCATATTCATGCACATATTAATCATAATTAATTGCTCATTCAAGTTGTTCGTTATTAAACATTGTATTTGTATCACCATCAAAAGTGTTCTGTTGTAAATCAGAAATCTCAACCAGTTATCTTGCTACAAACATACACACAGGGATCATGCAGAGCTCTGTTATGTTGCAAATTGTGATTTGTTTTCCTTGTTGGTGAAAAATATACCATTTGGTGATGGATTTGTTTGCATCAACATTTTGGCTGTTAAATCTTATGTAGAATCTTGGGTTTGGAGTGGAGAAATTCAAAGGTACCATGAAAGGAGGCTGCAAACTTGGATATAAAATGGACTGAAATCTATTTATTGTTATATCAACAACAAAAATTCCTGAATGAATGAAACTGACATATACATTATACGTGACTCATCTGATCATACATTGCATCCACATAATATTAGTACTGAGAGTGCTCCTGGTGAACGTGGGTTCAGTAAGACGAATCTCGTCAAAACTGACAACAGGAATAAACTCTGCATCTCAACTCTATCGAATCTAATGAGAATCATCACATGCAAATGTAAAGGTGACTTTGACTTTAAAACTGCATTAGGCAAGTGGGCAGCCATAAAATCATGATGTATACTTTTGTGACACTGTTATTATTATGAAACAATAATATTTTAATAATGCAAAACATTATGACTAAGATAGCAAAAAGTTATGCAATGATTCATTCTGTAATATTGTGGTATTGTGGTTTGTTGTCAATAAAGTAATAATTACTACATCTTTTTCAATTTTCATTGCCTACTGCATGAACAGACATGGAAAAATATTGACTCCTTGCTTGGCGATTATTTGGGTGACACATTTTATTAAAGCCAGCGCCATCCCTAGTTTTGTGTTTAAGATTTGAGTTATATTTTGTGCCAGTATGATATAAGGGGATACATCAGCAGCAGGTGCAGCAAAACACTTATTATTGTAATACATTGTTTTCTAATTTGTTCTTGTTATTATAAAGTGCATATATTTTTGTAATCAAATTTGTATTAAATATACAGTAAATAAATATAATACTGAATATTTTAAATCATCTACTCTACAGAAGTATGTTTCTATAAGAGAAAATGAAGGCACAGGAAAATATTGTCCTTTATAGACATCTGTGTCTATTAATAAAAAGAAATAAGGGTTATTATAATGTCCTTTATGGACAAAAAACATCAAGATAATTACCTGTTCCAATGAACCAATAATTACCATTTATGTCTAATCAGCTGATGTCAGGTACAAGACCATTAATAAAATTATTGACTGAGTTGGGAGGAAATATGTATCATATAATGAGGTCTGTAAATTCCTTGGTTGATTTGTTCTGTTTCATTTAATAGCACTGGCAATGAACGGCAGATGAAATCTCTAACTCTCAAACCATAAGGGAGTGAATACCATCACTTAAACTTTCAAGTATAACCGACTTCCCTAGTCGCTTTCCAACTCACAGATGTTTTAGCTGACAAAATAAACAGTACAAATGAATTACTTACAGCACACAATTATTCTGCTTATGTTACATTTCCTACTGTAGCAGAGTATAAATAATAACATGATCGATAAACTTTCTTAGGATGGCAAAGGAAATTTATTAATGGATAACAAGGTAATGAATGTACATTCCATATATACTCTCTTCTAAGTCTGGTAAAACTGCAAACAACAAAGATGCAAATCTGCTGAAGCATAATGCACCTGCAGATTAGGGTCTATATTATTTGTTCTACTGATTACTCCAAACAAACTGCACAGACCCAGATCTGCTGGTGCATGATGCGCTGGCAGATCTAAGTCTGTGCAGTTTGCAGTTGGACTCATCTTACAAGTGATTATATACGGTTTGGAGTTTTATGGCACTTCCGCACAATAATGGCTATAGAAAGCCAAGTAAAGGTTATGTTCTTAAAATGTAAAGATACAAAAATTACAAAAGAAAAAGATTACATTATATAACTCTGGATCAACTGGCTTAATACTAAATCTGGATTTGGTAAATGTAAATAAATGCTGTGAGCACAGTGGTATGACGATAAATGCACCTAAATCAAAAGACAGGATCATAGGCAGACAAGCAAGACTGAAAGTCCAGAAAGATTACTTCAAAGTAATGCTAAAAGGAATGGATAACAATCTGAAAATGAAAAACTACTTGGCATACTGATAGACAATATCCTGTGCAAAAACTAAACTAACTGTTTTATCTCTTTAACAGAATAAAATCTCATCTCCCTCAGGAAAAGAGAAAGATATTCAACAATGCATATATTATGCCACATCTAAAATACTGTTGTTCTGTTTGGGGTCACAGTAATACAAACAGACAAGAAAGAATACTGAAATTTCAAAAAAGAGCAGGGAGTTATTTTTTATGCTGATTTTGATACACCATCAACAAATCTTTCTAAAACCCTTAAGTGTCTTACATTCAGCAGACTCTCAGCTTCAAGAAAGGTTTACCAGTCTATAAATCCTTACATGGATTGGGTCCTGATTATCTTTAATGTAACTTTAAATTTGTCAAAAATGTACATATGTAGGAACTAAGATCCATCTGAAACAACAATTTAATTTACATAAAGCAAGTTCAGAGTATAAGAATAGTTTTGCTTTTTCTGGAACCAAACTAAGGAATTCCATAACACTCTATTGGTATATCTCTATATAAAGTCAGCTGACTCATGCCAAGCTTTTAAAAAGCTTCTTCATCAACATCAACAGAAAATGATAATTTTTATGATTTCGTGTAATTCTGTGCAACTACTTTTTGAAACATTGTTGTATCATCTACTCACCTATAATGTTTTACACAGGTTCACTACTAATCTTTGCAAGATTCCTGTATGTACTCATCTTTAAAGTCTGATGCATATTTTATTGTAGCAGTACATTAATTATCTATGTATTAATAGCATTTGTTGTCTAAAAAAAACTCATCTTGTAAAAATTGTGCGTTATATATATATATATATATATATATATATATATATATATATATATATATATATATACACACACACGTAATTTTAGAATGCATTATGGAAGATTGGTCAGTTGATCAAATGAACCGCTTCATTAAATGAAGTCATTATTATTATTATTATTATTATTAAACCCTTCAAAATAAACGTGTTGGCTAGTTTGTTTTTAAAGGCACTTTCAATATATTAGTGACTATATCATGTCATGGAATTGGAAACCAAAATGCCCCTTTTAAGGAAGCCAGCTGATCTGACAGACATGAAACCACTGAACCTTGGATTACAAGTCCAACACTAGGAAATAAGCAACCATCATTCCCTAATTATGTAGTCAACTTGGTTATGGGCCATGACCTAGCAATTTAAAGGGACCAATACCAAGATAAAAATTACATAAATATACATGTCAGAAAAATATGCAATACAAGCTAGAGTTTTCTCTTGGTACACTGTCAGACCCACCGATGAGCTACACAGACTCCACTGTCTTTGAACATCCAAGGGTAGTGGGGTTATTGATTGATCGATTGATTGGTACTTAAAGGAAATCAGCAGATGAAAGGCTTTTAGTGTCATGCCAAAGGAGTAAAATGATTTACATTGAGACACACCACAACAGCTGAGTTGGGTTGGCCTGGACAGGATTTTAACCTGCAACTCAGTGATATGAACTATTCAGCCATTGTGGTTTAAGATTTACATGGGAACAATGTCAAAGAAAACACTTACTTTTTGAGCAGCTGCAAGAACTTTGTCCAGAAACTTCAGCCATTCATACACAAAGACTGGTTTTTTGTTGTCTGGGATTTTCTTTAATGCCTCCTCATTAAGAAGAAGGCTGTGGGCAAGTTCCATATTTTAAAGTTAGTTTAGCTTCAGCCTCTGCTTGATCATATCCTTACATTGCTGGATGTACCTGAAAGAAAAAACTAATAATTATATAAAATTATTTAAATACATCTATTTGTTAAGTTAAATTAGAGCAACTGCAATTGATTACCAATGAAAATCCCCACAACTTTCTACTGCATATTCCAAACCGCTTACCCCAACAAATCCCCTGCCAATGAACAAATGGGGTCAAAATTCAAATTCCATCACATGTATGACGTATCTTCCTATGACAACATATATAAAGTTTGTTTAGATGTTGTTTGAAAATGTCAATGTAACTAAAATTGCAAATGTGTTAAACAGTATGACCTTTGGCACTCTACAAGGGACCCTTGGGGTTGGAGACATGTATGGCACACCTCTCACAGATTGGTACCGTGGGCAACATAACTAGAAAGTTTCCTGAAACTTCAACCAGAGATTTAGTGGTGTATTAAGAGACAAACTGAGGGTATCACAATGGTGATTTATCATACAAAGCTACTGCAATGCATCATTGTTGGATCTGGTATGACGACAAAATTTGAAAACAATTTGGATCGGTGATACTTTAAAAACCTCAGATAAACACACACACACACACACACTTGCCAATATAAATCTGTTTCTATAATTCCTTGTAGTACAGAAGAATAATACAGAGTTACATGTTTACCATAATCAGCTGTGTAGTCTACATCAGATGATAGCAATTGATACATGTTTGTTAGATAAAGATAGCAGCAGATTACAAGCTACGGTCAAAGCAAAACACTGAAATTTTCTTCAGCTGTAACTTTGACCTTCACACACTGCTAGGCAAGCGTATTCAGTGCACTTTGCAGAGACATACTCTGAACATGACATTACTCCAACCATCATATATATATATATATATATATATATATATATATATATATATATATATATATATATATATATCTATAACATGCTCATTTCAAGCCTAAGTTCCAAAACAGTTGTTCACATCTGTTAACCCATCCCCTCCCCTCCATCACAACCCCACTCCATGTTCTAAAGTATGAAGTCTCTACATCTATATTTACTGTAAACAGTGTAAGAGTAGTGCAACATTACAGGTACAACCAGACATGCAAAATAATGCAATCTCCATCAATTTTTGGAAACGCATGGGGATAATGTAATACAGTTGATTGTTATTAGGCATAACATGCAAAATTCATGGAAATCTAATATACTTCAGGTACAATTAATACGATAGTATAGACCCTTTAAAATATCACAGAACCTGAAGAGTGTACAGTTTGAAACTCATGCTAATGTGATAAAATATTTCATCATAACCAGCTGCCAGGGTCTCAGTTATAAATATATTATCAGAAACAGAATCCTAATCAATAAAATCAAACTTTCTTCTGTATAAAATCAGACCCACATTAAAATGGTTTCAATGATTGAGAGAAATGCAGTTTCAGCCAAAGCAAGGATGGTTTGAAGATTACCTGTGGTAAGAAGCTGGTAATATTTAGAAGTTAATCAAGGTAGCACAAAAAATAAAATAAAAACAGAATGATATACACTTTCTGTCTTGACTTTCTAAAAGCACCCATAACAATGTAACTTGCTCTTAACCTGCCTACAGAAAGTATACTTCAAGGGAATATATGCTTATCAACAGTGGAATGCATTATGACACAATTATTTTTATGCTTATCAATCAGACTGGGCTGCATATGACTTAAAACCTGACTAATTGATGAAAATAAATCTTAAGGAATGTGAACAATGTTGACAGACTGGACTAAAGCAATTTCAGCTTAAATTTTGTCTTCCTTGGCACTGTATGTATATCTTGATATAAGTTAGGTATAGTCATGGATCCTATTAGTATTAACCATGGTCCCTGATACAACACTAGCATAGTTATGGATCCTTTTATACTTGCTGAATTATCTTTGTCCATATAATGAACACTCAGTAGAAGGTGACCTTGCCTGTATCACAGTACTCATTTATGACTACCTTGATCAGATTATAGTATCATCATTTACAACTGCAAAAATAACACTAAAAATTGCTGCCATCACATGGGCTTTGTCTGACTTTAATGGTGATAAAAATCTTATAAATAAGAACTTTATGCTTTCATAGACAGCCAGATATCAATTAGTCAGTATACAAAGAAATAAAACATTCTTAAAATGAACTTCCATCAAAAACTTTTTAAAAAATCCAAGTTAAAATTAGCTACAGATCATGGAGCTAACAATTCACAGTCTTTTGCTTTCATGTGATATTTGTTGCCGTCAAGATAAAACCACACTGAAAAAAAGACTACTGAAATTTGTTCCACAAAACTTCACCTATGATATCCGTGTCTTTCTCTCAATTAATTTTTATATAGCATTTCAAAAGGTAGCCGGCATCCATCCGTCTTTGATAGATCATGGTGTAGCTTCCGGTTTAAGTGTCCTATCTGGACCTTCGTGAGTGGCTGAAGAGTCCAACCCTAGAGTGACAGTCTCTGCTGCACTTTCTGCAGGTGAACATTACTTGTTGAGGCTGTTGTTGTTTCACCTTCCTCCTGGCTCTCTCTGCAATGAGGTTTGTGTTTCTCGCTTCCTCCGCTTTCTAAACACCCTGTCTGACAGCAAGATGCACAGCTCTCCCAGTTGTTGACATTGATGTTGGCTGTCTTCATGTCCTTCTTGCAGACATCTCTGTAATGCAGGCATGGCCATCCAGTGCACCTTCTGCTTGCTAGCCGTATAGCAGGTCCTTGGGAATGTAGCCTGGGTTCATTCCCCTGACGTAGCCAAGCCAGCAAAGGCGCCTCTCACTGAGAATGGAGAACATGCTGTCAATGCTGGCACATTCCAGAACCTGTGTTGAGTACTTTGTCCTGCCACCGGATGTGCAGAATGCGCCACAGGCATCTCAGGTGGAAGCTGTTAAGTTTCCTCTCATGACTCACATAGGTGGTCCATGCCTCACTGCTGTAGAGCAGTATGCTGAGCATGCAGGCCTGGTAGATGTGCAGTTTGGTCTTCTCAGTGAGGTTGTGGTTGTTCCAGACTCTCTGGTTTAGTCTGGCCATAACTGCTGCTGCTTTGGCACCTCAGCATCAATGGAAGGCTTTCCTCTTCACCTCAGTAACGGGCTCCATCTCCTCCTAGTTGGCCTTTTTGTGCTCCTTCTTACTGGAGGCAGTGATAGCTGAGTTGTACACAGTGTCTCAGAGGTGGGACCACTTGGAGTCGATGGTGTCACATGGGCAACCCTTCTTCTTGGCGTGGTGCAGCTTCTCGGGTATTATTCCCACCTTGATGGCCATGAGGAAGTGGTCCGTGTCACAGTCAGCAATGTGGTAGCTGTGGGTAAGGAGGACATTGGCCAGTTCCACACGCCTGGTGATGACGAGATCTAGCTGGTGCCAATGGCGGGAACATGGGTGTCGTTGTTGTTGTGGGATTTAATGCCATTTTTCAGCACACGATAGGCTATGCATGGTGGCCAGTATTAATGGTGGAGGAAGAACCCGGGAAAACCCCGAGAAGAACCACCGACCCATGAGAAACTACTGGCAAGCTTTCTCACATACCCACATTGGCCGAATCCTGGAATTGAACCCATGCAGACAGAGGTGAGATGGCAGTGATCCATAACGGAGAGCGCTTTAGACCACTCTGCCACTCAGGCCCCCTGAACATGGGTGTCTCCATGACACCTGGTGGATGTTCTTTCATTTGAAGGTGTTGGTCATGCATAGGCAGTGGGAGCCACACATCCCCAGCAGTCGCTGACTGTTCTCATTGATCTTGCCCCTTACCGTGAGGGCCAAGACAGGTGGGCTAGTTCTCATAGTCAGCTGCCACTCTAGCATTGATGTCCATTAGTATGTAGAGGCCCTAGGTGCTGGGGATACTAGATATTGATCCAGAGCTTTGTAGAACTGGTCTTTCTCCTCTGGAGTGGAGCAGAGGGTTGGGGCATACATACTGAAGATGTTGGCTGGGCCTAAGGATGTCGACAGCTGGAGGGCAAGGATCCTCTCAGTGTCTGATGAGGGAGGCTCAACAAAGGCAATGAGCATATTCTTTACAGCAAAGCCCACACTGTGCTGCCAAGGTTCGTCCAAGTGCTTCCCTTGCCAAAAGAAGGTGTAGTTGGCTTCCCTGATGGGTTTCCTGAAGGCAGGCAATGTCGATGTTCAGTCAGGGGAGTTCCCTGTCAATGATGGCAGTCTTCCATGTGTCATCAATCTGCTGCAAGTCAGTAGTAAGTCCAGGACACATGGTCCTGACATTCCAGCTTTCAAAACGAAGAACTGGAGACTACTTTCTTCTTTGAGTCTTGCCTGGTGTGAAGTTTGTGGCCCGCTTGTTGAGATGGATCTTTAAGCTCCATGCACACAGTGAAGCAGGCAGGCCATGGCGGGACAGCACCCTACTGACTGGGGGCTGCCCAGCTTGAGGCGGACAGTAGCTGTCCAATGAGACATGGCAGTCTGTCCCACTGTCGAAAGCAAACCCTGGTGCCAAGGTCTATGCCAATCGAGCTATAGTCTACAACCAGCAGACTGCTGCTTCACATGTTGTGCAGACGTCTTATGATGCTCAAGTGTCCTCTCCAGTGGAGCTACGAAGCCTGGGCAGGGCAGTATGGAGAATCAGCTGTTCAATGTTGCCCATGCAGCAGATCTCCCCTCTCCATGCAGCTGGTGGACCCAAGGTAACGATGAATGCTGAAACAACTTGGCACCAACGGTGCCAGAGGAGTTACCAAAGTTATGTTGAAGTCAATGTCATACTGCCTTAGGGACTCAGTCTCCAGATTTTCTGTCAGGGTTTACTCCCTTAACCTTTCCCATTAGCGGGCACAGCCGCGAGGCAGCGGAGGTTTAAGATTAGAGTTTTCCTTCTCCTAGATGAACTACCATCCAAGGTTTATGAGCCCCATCTACCCAAAGTGATTTTTTAAAAGTGCCAGTGGCGCACCCTCACCCCTTCTCCTGTTATTGGAAACATGGTCCACCGGACTTAGAAGCTAAGCCACTCATGACGCCAGGAGCTGGATTTTAGTTGACAAAGGTGATCAGATATGCAAGCCATATGAGGCATTTCTAGAGAAGTGGGGTGTTTGTCTCCCACTCTCAGCTACCTTCTGAGATGCTGGTATCAAAATTCAACTAAAAGGATGATGATGAAAAGGTAGCTAAAAATACCAAATTCATTTCATGCACAAATGATTTAAACATAATTCATATAAAAATAAAGTGCAACACCATTCACTCAATACATGCTGAAAAAGACAGGACTGAGTACATGTAATCCACCATATTCATCCTGAGTTCTGGAAGAGCACATATTTTAATACTGAAAAATAATCAAGAGGAGGCAACTACATTATGTCTAAATATAGCCAAGTAGGAAGCTGATCACACCTTAATAAACAAATAGAATCTTCCAAAGGTCATGGCACATAAAAAAAATTGATATAAACAGACCACCCACCCTGTTTTAGCGTGTATTTAATGAGATGCGTAAATACTCCATGTCGATTCCAACAGTGTTAAAATACTTAGTACACAAAATGAATTAGTTACTTTTAGCTACATTTAATGATGCTAACCTATAAATTCACCAAGCTACAGATGCGGTTATCACTTGTGATGCTGCGTAGAATGAACAATTTTTCAGCCTTGGTACAGTGCAAGCTTACAGTGTGCTTACAATTTAACAAATTACACAATGAACTGTTACCTCAGGCAATACTGAACATTTTAGTTTTATTTCTGTGAAACTAAAAATAATCAGGGTTCTGCCTCTTCCCAGGTATAATGCATGTACATGTAAGAAATCTGTAAAAATAACTCATTGTGGGTAAAGTTTATCAGACACCTGATAAAGATTGGGGCTCTAGTGACTCTGACCTCTGACCTTTAGACACCAAGTCTGACCATAAACAAACATGGGAACCAAATCTTACTGTAGCTTCTTTGATCCAAGACCCTCAAATCCAATGGGAGCTGAATACATCTACATGTAGCTTATGCTAGTTTCTTATGAAGTTTAAAAATTATTGGGTACAGGGTACTTGATAAATCATACAAAGACCAAACTCATTGATATACATGAAGGTTAAAAGCCCTAAATGAGCAAAAATATGCTAAATTTTAAGACAAGGCAAACGTGGAACAAGTTGACAATTTATATCAAATATACTACACTATGCATGCTTACAAGTTCCAAACAAACTAGAGAGGTACCTGTGAATCATCTAATCCATGAGAAAAAAGTGCAAAGACCTTGCTGTAAGTATGGATACACATACTGGGTAATTAAACATTTCATGATCCATCCATTGTACATTGTTATATACCATATTCCAGGAAAAATGTGTAGAATGTACTGCAAAGCCTGACTTAAAGGTCAGCTCTACTAAGCAATCACCTGTCTTCAAGAGCCACTTTCCCCATGTCCCAGAAGTAAAATTTATGCAGGATATAACCTGTATTAAGCAGCCACCTGCTGTAAAAAGTCATATTCTTCACATCCCAGATGTCTGGTAAACAGGCTTTATTGTAAATGTAATCTCAATACCAGTGCATCACTACCAAACTCTGCCAATTCTAGGCTATTCGCCAAGAAAATCTCTCTCTATAGGAACCTGGCATTCTTCTTCTAACACAGTATATCTAGACATGCAATCTTTGACTGAGTCTCAAGACTATACACAAGCACACTACACCAAAAGCTGCAAATTTTCTCTAAATATTAATGTACATAGGTGAAATAAAGTCTTATAAAATTTTTAAAATTTCTTCAGCACCTTTTTTATTAACAGCGTTAGGTGGAATTTTTATAGCAACACTGCAATATTTTACAGTACAAGCCTGAATTAAAAAAGGGCTTCAATTCAAGATTTTGAAAATCAAATAGTATTGCTCCAGAATGTTGGGTAACAGTACTCTGCTGAGTCACAGAGAAAATATTTTTAACTGTTATCATTCATCTTAGATGGCAGTGAATTTTCACAAGCACTGACAAATCTTAACTTTTTTAAATAAGTTTACTGGAGACATTCATTTTCAACACTTCAGCTATATATGCAAGACGAAAATATTCCTCAGATATATGTCAGTACAGTAATTTACAGAAAAATTATCAATTCTGTTTGCAAGAAATTCTT
This sequence comes from Sinohyriopsis cumingii, assembly GCA_028554795.2. Classification (NCBI taxonomy): domain Eukaryota; kingdom Metazoa; phylum Mollusca; class Bivalvia; order Unionida; family Unionidae; genus Sinohyriopsis; species Sinohyriopsis cumingii. Next base: position 60,613,206 of record CM068825.1, read on the forward strand.
CTGCAAGAAATAAACTGCAATCTAGCTGGATCATCTTGGTTATTTCTATGAAATGGATTGACTATGGAACTGACTGAGAAATTACAAGTGAAAAAATAGTTTGATGCATTCACAGTCCTGGTCAATAATTCCTTCACAGGTAACCAATGTATTCCAAATGGCAGCAATCGGCATATATTCGAGGTATGATCCCTATGATTGACACTGAACTTGCAAATGGAAGACAATAATATGGAGTAATGTCCTGCAGATATAGGAGTGAAAATAATACAACAACACTGAAATTTCAACCATCTTTGTTATTCTTTCATAAACATATAGATCCATCAACAGAGAAACACATAAACAAATGGATTCACAAAGAAACATGTAAATATTTCAACTTTCATGAGCTGAAATTAATCATTTGGTTATCATTAATATGTAATTTCATACAATATATAATTTCATATTAATAAAAGCATTTCAAGAATACTCAGTTTTGACATCTAACAGTCATTTTCCATTAGGCACATGTTTCATTTTAATCAAATGAAGATGAAACATCTTTGAACAGTTCTTGCTTTCATACAATATCATCCTCCGTCAATCATCATATACACCACAAATACAAATATTTAACCGTACTTATTAAAACTGGTTTGTCAGCTGTCTTTGGCACAAGCACTTGCTTTTGTGAAAAGTATTTGTGCATAAAAGGTATGGCATAATAGTTATTTTTAATGAACATGCTATGAAATTTTAATTCCATAACTGATATTGTATCCTGAAAATTACTGTCCAGAAATATTCTTTCAAAATAACAATCTTGGGGGCAACATAAGAAATAATTTTTTCATTACAATATTGTCTTGTTTGTCAGAAACAACTGCATTTCTGTTTCATAGCAATATACATGAATGTGGTTCAACTTAAGTATTCTATCTTTCAATATAAGCCAGGGAACTTCCAGCTTTATTTGTCCTTCATGCAATAGGGGCTTTTAATTTCAAGGGCTTATAATTTCAAGTATAATCTACGGATCAATTTGAAAAAGTAAATATCCTTATCGACGCTTAAGTCAGATTTTTATCTTGAATATAGGTGATGCTAACCAAGGTTTGCTAGGGAATCAAAATGGCGGCACAATGTGTGTGTGCTTTGCACTGGGGGTATTTGCATGATGTTGGTGTAAACAAGGCATGCAATTACAAGTTGAATCCCATTTTGTATTAATATACTAAATCCCTTTCTAAGTAATTGTTACAGGTGCCGCTGTCATTATAACTAACAAATATTTATTTCCCAGCTTTACTGTATGGCTGTTTTGCTAAATCAACTTTAAGATATGGAAGGAATTTCCTCTCTAAGCAATAGACAGCACTGACTGCCTGCCTGTAAGAGGACAAGGTTAATTGTTTGCAATTAAAGTGCCAGTGACTAAGCTTCTTCCTGTGATTATATAAATTATAGGCCTGAGACCATGATGGAATAAATAAAACCCATTAAGGCACAAACACAATGACTGAATGTCACTTTTCAAGATTTCACAGAACAGGACCAGACAAGCAGTATCATGAAGCCTAGCTGGTTCCCTTGTTCGAGCCGTTGAAATAAACTAAATTTGGGACATTGTAAGTCTACTGCTGCAAGTTGTTAGTCAATGATTATAGATAGGAAGATTTAACCAAATACATGGCATGACTTCTTGAAAAACATATGCATGAATATTAGCATTTAGCTTCACATTAAGACAAAAAATATTTTCAGTGCTGATTTCTATTATACAAATTTATTGTTTCATCCACAACAAATGACAAAAAGTTAATTAAAAAATATACCCATATCTATACTACAAACAGTATATACATGGGTATTTTTTTTCTTAACTTTCTTCTCAGATTTTATAGATGAAACATCAAGTTTGTGTTTATATTGATAACAAATTATTGCAATGGATGCATATCCAAATAGAATGGTTTTTTTTTTTATACGATTCAGAGAACTGAACTCACTCAAAATCATGGTAAATAAATTTCATTATGATCTGCCCTGCAACCAAATCTTAACAACAGCTTTATATTATTTTCATACCTTTCAGAAACTGTGCAACTTCCGTATGTTCTAATTCAGTGTATCCATCAAATGAATATAACAATCTTAAATTCTGACAAATGAAAAAGATAATATTTCACTTCTCTTCATAGTGTACTGTTCTCTTGTTATGTCATAATATCCACACCTGAAACCAAATGATAAACTTTTCAGCTGGCTTTCTCTTTTGTTCTTGTGTGATCACCAGACACAATCATCAAGCTTGATAAACAGAATATGACAGTGTTGATAAACAAGGTTAGACCAGGGTAGTAATAACGCCTGTGCCAGTTACAGGGCTACATCACTGTGCCACATCAGCCTGCAGACTAAGCTCATGCAAACAACTAATATGATAAATGTACTCAACTAATAGGGTTCTAAAATTAGGCAATGAGAAACCTCAGCATCACTCCCCCAGTCTATAAGATAAACTTGTATTACTGTAGTGCACATTGTTATATCTTGACTGGAATTCTTTAATCAGCACTCAGTTGCTACAGCACATGTATGTATTGACTCCTCATGCAATAAAGTCTCCACTGGTAAAATGTCTGAAGCAAAAATGCCATCAAATGATGACAACAAGGATTCTAAAGGCAAAGTGATATGTAAATATCCACACAATTTTGGACTAAGATTGCCATACATCCTTTTTTCTCAGATGTGTCATCTTTTTTGGTTATTAAAGATAATGATACTGCCATTCTCCGAAGTGTCCTCTTTTTTTTGAAAGTTCAAATATTGTAATCCTAATTTGGACTCAATGCAACACTAGCAGCAACAGTGGATACTAAACGTGTACCAACTGCACCTTGTGCTATTATCATTTTTTTGTTATTTATGTTTAAAAAAATTGTGTTGTCTTCTTATACATTAATAAAATTATCTACATGTAATTTAATTTGTTTGTCATAAAACAAAAATGCCTCAAGTAATCACATTATTATGATGCTGTTGTGGGTTTAATGCCATTTTTCAGCACATAATAGACTATACATGGAGGTCAGTATAACTGGTGGAGGAAGAACCTGAGAAAACCCCAGTAAGTACCACCTACCCACAGAAAGCTACTGGCAAGCTTTCTCACATACCCACATTGGCAATGTCCGAGACTCAAACCATTGTGGACAGAAGTTAAATGGTAGAGATCGATAGCGGCAAACAATTTAGACCACTTGGCCACCCAGAGTGCCCTGTAGCTCTTACAAGAAGATGTCTAAAATCCAAACCCAGATAAGAACCTTGTATCATACCAATTTGTTTACTGCAAAATATCAGTTTCATAAAATTCCACTTCTGTGGCTGAAACTTTGCAAAATACATCGAGAATCTACAGTACATGATATCAATATAAAGCTTAGTCTTTCAACTTTTGTTAAGACTTGACATATATTGTCTGTGATAAACACTGGTGATGTCACAGACCCAGAAAGGTTGCCACCCCATGCTAAGTAGAGTTGTTTTTAGGATTGTAATGAGACCAGTGATATGTTTGAATGTTATATAATGAGGTATTACATTTCCAAACAAAATTAGCTTATTATTGTTCAAATATCAATTTGGTTCCTTTGAAGGAATTTTTTTGTGCAATATCCAGCTGTCAGCTCTTTGTGTCTGTATTCCTTCCAAAGAAACTCGTGTACTTTTGCTGCCAAGAAATTCTGGCAAGTATCATATTAGTCTGTTGACACACTAATGTCAATGTTATTTTTTCAAATAAGTGCACTGTCACCAAGATAAATGTATTGCAAGTGTATTTTCAATGTATTTCCAGAAAGCCAACTTTCTTAAAGACATTTTGAATGATGTTTATCACTAAAATATCATTATCTGTAGTATTTGTTATGACTTTATCTAATCTTCCTAATCAACCTTCAGTTTATCATAATAACTTTAAATATGATGCAATGCGTTAGATGATTTACAGCAGTGTTGTCACATCATAATATACATGCAGGGTGCTACTTCCCAAAGAGGGCACTTGAAGCAGGAATAAAACCACTTTAAGGGTTGGACAGCAATCAATGCACCGCTTCAAGTATTTTTTGTTTTTCACCACACAACAACAGCAAACTGGACATATATTTCATCCATTTTTAAAAACAGAATGTGAAAGGAAATTAATTTATATCAATGAAATGTGGATTTGATTCAAGTTATATATTATAAATAACCTAATACTGTATATACAAAATAAATGCATATAACAGAACCATACTCAAATTCAATTATCAATTTAACACACTCTAATTGGTAAACCCTTTCCATTTTTATGAAAAATATACTTCAACAAATTAAAAATGATAACCACAAACCCTGACAAAAATAAGTTAAACAACAATTTTACTGAAAAAAAACTAACAATTTTTTAAAACGTTTTCATACAGTTTAATCAGCATTTCTTTTTTTTTAAAGTATGTCTCAACTGCATAGTAAAACCTGTTATAAGTGACTGTTTTTTAACATTATAAATGTCAACCTCTTTGAAGTAACTAATTTATCTATTTCCCACCACTTTGAGTTTGTGGGGAGATGTCACATTGCCTGTTTTTGTGGGGCGATGTCACTTAGCCTGCATTTCTGGGGAGATGTCACATTGCCTGAGTTTGTGTGGAGATGTCACTTTGCCTGAGGTTATGTCACATTGCCTTAAAATTTGAGTCCAGGGTGGACCCTGTATAAACATCATATCATTATATATACCAGGCTTTACATCTGTTTACCATTACTACCAGTTAATGTAGTATGTACTGAGCTTCTCCCTCTGACTTGAAAACAAGCTGACATTTAAACTCATGGGAGAGTGAACTTTAGAACTACTTTGACAGCCAGCCTGGAAAATGAGAGGGAAAAAAAACTACCATAGGTTTGTACAAGTACATCCAAGTTAACTTCTGTTTAAATGATCTATTAATACCATTTTCATTCTATTTATACTGGGTCAATAATTAGGATATATTCTGTAACAGATTATTCAGACAAATAAAACGAGTACAGGCCTAAAATTTTTAAAATATTCTTTGCAGCCAGAAGGACTGGCAAAATCAGAAATTTACAAGTCCTGCTGAATCTTCACTAATCCTTCCCACAAAACAATTTTAGGTAAGAACAGAAACTCTACTAGCCATCAGGCTACTGAAATTATGAAAACTACTAGTCTGACATAAGATTTGCTAGCCTTTAGTGGAATACCACTAATTTTGAGCCATGGGGTTCATTGAGATAATTTGCATGAAGCATAATTCCTAACAATCTGCAAAGAAAATGAAAATATAGATATACAATATATATTTGGCAAAGACAATAGATGTATAGATACATTATATATACTGTATGGTGAGTTTTGACAGAAAACAAAGAACAGATACACAGTATATGCAGTGATATTTGTCAAACAAAATGAAAGTAAAGATTCACTTATATAGAGAGAGGATATTTGCTTGTTCTGAGTGAATAATGGATAACCATGTATTTCATAGAGTGGGTGAAAATACTTAAGTGTTGCACCCATGAGATGAAATATATGTTATTCACTCGAAAAATCAAATATCTTACACACATTTTTCATGGCAGTACCATGCTATATGGTACTACAAACTCAACTTTTAAAGTGCATTTGTACACCCACACACTACCTCAAGATGTCCACCAAACATTTTGGCAATCTGTAGCAATAGTTTTTAAATATACATACAACATTTATAATAATTTAACAAAAACATATCAAACTGGAAATGATTATGTCACTGCTTGCATTGAGTATCCTTGCTCTCTAATCACATCTGGCAATCAACTTCAGCTTGCCTGACCTTCTTAGGCTTCAATATTATTATACTATTGTCAATCTAAATATTAACCTATTGTCAATCTAAATATTAAACTATTATTAATCTAAATATTAACCTATTGTCAATCTAAATATTAAATTATTGTTAATCTAAATATTAACCTACTGTCAATCTCATTATTAAACTATTGTTAATCTAAATATTAAACTACTGTCAATCTAAATATTTACCTACTGTCAACCTCAATATTAAACTATTGTCAATCTAAATATTAACCTACTGTTAATCTCAATATTAAACTACTGTTAATCTAAATATTAAACTATTGTCAATCTAGGACCAAATACAAGCATTTTATATAAAATTCTGAAGATATCAGCCCCTTTTATAAGGCCAACTTGCCAAACACCAAAATAGTTTATTTTAACCAATCTGTCTTCCTGCTAACACACTTTACACAACACCAATATTACTGCTAACACACCATCCCATTTATAAGATCACTTTACACAACACCAATATTACTGCATACACTCATTTATAAGATGGGGGCCCCAAGTGGCCGAGTGGTCTAAAGCGCTCATCGTTCCGGATCACTGCCATCTCACCTCTGCCTGCGTGGGTTCGAGTCCAAGGCTCGGCTAGCGTGGGTACGTGGGAAAGCCTGCCAGTAGCTTCTCGTGGGTCGGTGGTTCTTCCCTGGAATTTCCAGGGTTCTTCCTCCACCAGTTATTCTGGCCGCCATGTATAGCCTATCTTGTGCTGAAAAATGGCGTTAAACCCGAGAACAACAACAACAGCAACAATCATTTATAAGATGAAACCAACTGCAAACTGTACATAGATCTGCTGTGACAAAATGCACTGGCAAATCTTGGTCTGTTCAGTTTGTTAGGAGTAATCAGCATAACAAACACCAAAGACCCTGATCTGCAGGTGAATTATGCTATGGCAGATCTGGAGCTTTGTTGTTTGCAGTTTAACTCAACTTATAAAGTGAGTATATGCAATATCATCATCACAAGACATAACCCCTTTTATAAGCTAATCTTGCACAACATCAAAATAGTAAATTTCAAAAACTGTGTTGCCCTCAAGATGCCACATTTTTGTAAGGACACCTTGCCCAATACAGTAAAACCTGTCTTGAAAGACCACCTTCTTGATGCATGGATTTATTGATTATATAATGACACAACCTGTCATGAGACCACCTGTCTTGAGAGACCATATTATTTGGTACAATGGGTGGCCTTTCAAGGCAGGTTCTTCTGTACCAAAACAGTATATTTTAACCATTCTGCCCACTTTCATAAGGGAAAAACCATTTAATGGAGGGGTGGGAATGGGATTTTCTTTCATACTAGGATAATGTGTACTTTTGCCTCAAGATAGCTAATTTTCCTGCTAAAAGATATAATAGAAATCAGAGCAAGAATATCATTTTGATTCATTTTGGGGGACAGTATTTTGTTTCTCAAAAAATCCCCCACTGTTTTGAAAATAAAATGGTCAGTCCCTAAGTCCATGTTGTCCAACACCAAAACCAAAACCTGTATTTTACCCAATTTGTCCTCTGCACAAGAGCCATCCCTTATATAAGGTCAAATATCACAACAGAAGGGGTGGCCTTATACTATGGAGACCTTTTGTAATAGCATTTTGCATATATTGTGGGGTATTCAAAGACCATGTATTAGGGGCTATTACCATGTATAGGAGGGTATTACAGGACCACATATTGGGGGTATTCCGAGACTACCAATATTCATGTACAGCCTAAATGTTGATGACTCAAACATGTAATACTTTAATTTTGTTTTGAACCAGAATATGTTTACTTTTATCTTCAGATAATGCATTTCTTTCATCTAAGATAATGGATATAATTAGTTCTTTTTTTTGTAAGTCTGAGTAAAAATATATTTTTCAAGCTATCTTGGCTTTTTTGCAATATAAAAGATCCCAAACACCACCCTCTGAAAAACTAAATAACTGCTCCTGAATGTGGCAGAAACAGAACAATTATCATGGACAACAAAAACAAATGACAAGAAAAACATTTTTATCACATCATCTTTCAATTATAATATTGTTGTAATTTCACACTCTTTTTTCAGGGGCACCAGACAGATGCCCCCCCACCCATTTCCAAAAAAATAAAAAGTATTTTATGTTTGTGTGTTTCCCCCTCAGATGTGTTGTATGTTTTATTTAAAAACAAAATTTTGTATAAAAAATTTAGTTTTTAGAATTTTTGATGGGGTATTTATGTTTCCTTAGTGTTATCTAAAGGGTTGTTCGTCCGAACCTGGTTTCCCTCACCTTGCTCGAAGTTCCTTCCCTTGAAATTTTTGTGACCTTTGCTAGAGGTCGCCTAGGTCTCAGTGTTTGCTATATGTAGTGGTGCTATATTGTGTGTAGGCTATGTTTTCTGTATGTTTGAGACAGCAAGTAGAGATCAAATATCTTTCCCAGTTGTATTTCTTCCTAATTTGGATTTAAGATCCGTTATGATCTGTTATATTTTTTAAAAATTTGTTTTATGGTTTTCGGATTTTGACAATGGAACGGTGTACTATTTAGATTTTGTTATTTAAAAAAATTCCTATTGTATTATTCAAGTGATAATATGTGTCGTTCTCATAATAGTTTTTAAGGATGCTGATAGGTAGGTTATGCTCGATCCAAGGTCCACACTTCTTTATTCTCTATGTGTTTCTCCTGGGTCGAGTTAGGCTTCCTTTATTTAGTTTATCTGATTATTCTTTATTGAAAGATCCAAAATTGTTTATGAGACCACATTATTGTGTAGTGGTCAACCATACAGTGCGGGAGCTGTATGGTTTTTAAGATATAGAAGAAGTTAGAAGGGTTTTAAAACTAAGTGTTATCCAGTATGTATCTGTGTCTCTGTTTTGTCTGTTTATGTTCTACAAAGACTCTTTCATGAGCCTGTCCACTTCGTGTAGCTTCATGTGACTTAGCCCCATGATGTCATCGCCTTTTACTTCCCCATATAGTCTCCCTGTATCCCTTACTATATATGTCTTTAGAATTTTCTTTCAGAAAAATAATAAAAAATAAAAATAAAAAAAACATTAAAAAATTAATTAAAGAATTCTTTCTTTCCTTTTCTCTTTTTTTTTGAAAAGGTTATATGGGGTTTTTGAAATATTTGAATTATAATTTAAAATTTTCTTTGAAATATGGCTGTTGTGGGTTGAGAGGCGGGGGTATGGCTATGGCATCGGCTCACAATTGCGCTACTCGACCCTTTGGTCTGTGATACCGATTCCTCCCTCCCCCTCTCTCCCCCAATTCCAACATAAATTGCGTTATATCAGCCCGATGTAAGTATCTGTTCATTGTAATATATCTAGTGATTTAGAAATATATACAAATGAAAAACTATCCAAAAACTGTTGATGATAACAGCAAAGATACAGCCAATAGCATAACAGCAACTGCTGTGTCTCATTTTCCCACTAACGTGGAAACAACAAAATGAAACATTGGACAGCATGAACAACTCACTCCAAACAAATTTCATATTTGTTATTACTTGAATTACTACGTCTATGTGTGTCCTCTTGCATGCATATATTACAGGTTTTATGGGAATTACTCACACAAAACATATGATGATGTTTATATCTTTATTGGTATCTTCTCCTTTACATGTACAAGACCGACTAAGAAATAGTTTGCCAGAATACTTTAAAGATCACGTAAAAGTAATATTCCAATAATTATAACATAGACTTAGTGTTTATACTGGCTTATGAGATGATTCAAACTGCACAGACCCATATCTGCCATCACATAATGTACCAGCAGATCTGGGTCTGTGAAGTTTGTTATGAGTAATCAGGAGAACAAACAAAATTGGTCCCAATTGGCAGGTACATTATGTTACAGCAGATCTGGATCTTTGTTGTTTACAGTTTGACTCAACTTATAAGCAAGTGTAAAATGCGCATGTGCAGCCTGGTCCAATGTATGTCTGTCTACTAAGGCTGATGGAGATAATCATGACTGACTGCAATCATGAGAGAGAAAACTTGCAAAAAAAAAACCTGAAGTGATTAACTTGGCAGCTGGACACCAACACATTATGTCCATTACATAAAATAATTCCATATGGCAAGTGTTCAATACATGTTGTCAAATATAGCTACAGTGTTATTATAGAGTATCATGGAAAAATAATGTAATTAAGTTAAATATGTAGAAGTTTAACAACTGCTTTCAAAACATCCATAAAATAAGAAAAATTAATCAGAACAATAAAATTTATATTTTACAGAAAATAACTTGCATTGTTATTGAAGAAATGATAAAAAAGAAAATGTTATTTTTATCAAAATATGATTATAATACCCATATTTCCAGTTTACAGGGAAGCCATTACAAATACAAACTGGTTTGCTGCCCGAAGATGTTAAAAATAGTTTGCCTTCTTCTTTAAAAAAATTAGCCATGAATTTAATGACACTAATGTAAGAATGCCGACGACATGTTTGCAATCTGGCAATGTGCCTGAGAAATGGCATTCTTGATTTCCAAAAAGATGTATGCTGATTTAGGTAACTGCTACTGATTTTGATGTCAATAAAACTGAAATCAGAATTAGGCTATAGCTGTGTCTATTTCACTCTCTTCCAAAGGCAAGCAACATTGATGTGCCTGAGACCACACAAATGCTGACTAGAACACTTAGTCTCTCCTGGGATTGTGGAACTGTACTTGGATAATGTTACCTCCATTAATGAACTACTTTGAATGCAGATTTTATGATGCCCAGTGTAGTGTATTGATTGACAATCTATCACTTATCAAGCAACTGTAATGAATCTGTGACCAATTCATGAAAATTGTTATTCGTACATTATGAATACAGGAAGTATTAATCAATGTAAATACAGCAGAAACTGCCACCAATTTGTCATAGCATAAAATGGCACAATATTAATCCAATCAGACAACCAAACATTGTACCAACCAGCTTTACATGTTCGAAAGTAATGTTTTTGATAATTTTGCCATCTTCAATACAATACCTGTACATAAGCATATTACTGTTACTATCAATGATGATGTATGAAAGACACCACATTCGTCATATTTTCTGCTCGTTTTCTTTAATTATTTAATGCATTTTTCCCACCTCCTCTCTCTCACACCAAATTGTATTTGATTTAATTATTACAATGGTGATTTTAAGGTTTTGATTATTTGTTTTCTATTAATTAAATGAGTTTATATGTTCTGGCTGAATTACTCTAGAAGCACAAGCATGGGACAACTGAAGTATTACGTATCAAACTGTAAAAATAAACCGTCCTTTGGTGGAGATCAGATAATATGGAAGACATACCAAAACATATTTAGGAAACAAAACTTGAGTAAGTATTTTGATTTTTTTTGTTGACTTGTGCAATTGCTATTGTGTTGTTCAGGTTAAAGTTTGATGCATAATAATTCCTTGCTCATGCTTTTGCAAATGTAATTCAACACTGGGTAAACTACACGTAGTCCTAAAATGTAAGACATATACCCTGATGGAATCAAATTCTGGTACAGGCAAGTGGGCATGTTTTCAAGTTCCACTGACATTCATTTTAGTTTGCTGAAATGTGATGGCAGCCGAAGAATGCAGAACCTGGTTGAAGCTGGAGTATGTTTCTTTAACAAAATTAATAAAAACACACTACCGTTGACAAACACAACTTGACAGCTTCATTATGTTAAAGAAATATAAATCTCCTTTAACTGACATTGACATTACTCAGCTACTGTCGTAATTTAAACCAAACGAAAAAAAGTAAACAAACCTGAAACGCACCCACTTGTTTTTATCTGAATTTGAACCTAGCCAACCTGCACCTACCATAACCATCCAGTATCTACCACTGCAGGCAAAACAGGCCTGCTTTAGTTTGCATCTTCAAATGTACTGCATGTGTATTATACCAAATTCACACTTCATTGAAAAAGTTTTGTTAATAAACAAAAAGTAATCAAACCATTTATAAACACTTAACTTAACCAACACCCACACCTACAAATGGACATGAAAGTGAAGGGATATAAAGTTGGGAAATAATACCGAATGACAATGCAACATCCAACACCCACCATAGCCATCCAATACATACCCTTCCAAACAAAACAAGAAGGTAGTTTGGTATACATGAAGGTAATGGTAACCATCCATTATCTACCATTACTAACAATACAAACCAGCTTTTAGTTTGCATCTTTGAAAGTACTGAGTGCATGTATTAAATCAAATTCACTCAATAACAAGTATTATTAAAAAATTAGAAACAAATAGCAATTATGGGTACACTTCCAAAATTCCTTGTTTTTAATGACAAAACCTAGTCTATTTAAAGAACATTTAAACTTCAATTTCATATCTACTAGTAACCAAGGCTGTAATGTTTACCAAAATGCATTATTGTGTACACAGTTTACAATAACCAAAACAATGCCATTTAATCACAACATTTAGAAACTCAACCTGAACATGCTGTACCTCATTTAATTTTTTTACTGTTCAATTGACATACACCCTTAGCCTTTTATTATGACAGTATTTTTCAGTCTGTAAGACATATCCTTTGTCAATACATCTATTTATGACAGCTTAGTTGTTGTTGTTGTTGTGGGGTTTAACACCATTTTTCAGCACACGATAAGCTATACATGGCGGCCAGTATTAATGGTGGAGGAAGAACCCGGGAAAACCCCAGAAAGAACCACCGACCCTCGAGAAGCTACTGGCAAGCTTTCTCACATACCCACATTGGCTGAATCTTAGACTCAAACCGCCGCAGACAGAGGTGAGATGGCAATGATCCATAACGAAGAGCGCTTTAGACCACTCGGCCACTCGGGGCCCCAAACAGCTTAGTAAAACATCTCAAGGATTACAGTGATATTTTTTCCAAACATTACATATAGGTACGTAATGAAAACATCAATGAAGGTATAGCACGTACTCCCTGGACATGTACATGGGATACTTCCATTGAATCTACATATAACTAACATACAATGCAGCAACTTAAAAAGTTGAAACGGAATTTCTTCAAACTAAAATGTTACTTATCAAAGGTTCTGTTAAGAAACTGGTTGTTTAAAGGTAAATACTGTAGTTCATAGAAATTGTTATCAACATTATCAGTAAATGAAAGTGATGTGCAATCTTGTGTAATATGACCCAAAACCAGTTCTCATAAACTTCTGCATTTTTAATAGCAATGCAAAAATCACTGACACTGTTAAGTTCATACTTTAAGAAGTAATTAATATGACAGACACATACTCTTTTTTTTAATACATTTACTGAATTTGTAAATATTAACAGACAGTAAACTAAAGAAATCCATTTACATGTGTAAACATTGCAGCCATACTAGAAAGCTTTTTCTATCCTTCACATAACCTGGCCTACTTATCAATGCTCCTTCGAACACTTTCAGCCAAAAGCTTGACCATGCAAAGCAGTAATGACAGGAAAGGACACTCAAGTGCCTTGCCAAAGGACACAACAAGGATGGTGTGTGTATGTGTGTGTGTTTTGGATTTTTAACATAGCTTTAACAATTTTTCAGTCATATTGCTACGATGTCTGCAATGTGGCAGTTTATAGTGATGTATATAGCACTGGGGCATCATGCCGCAGACATGTAGCATGATGTCCCACCCAGTCACATTATCCTGACACCAGGCCGACCAGTCCTAACACTAACCGCTTAATGCTGAGTGCCAACCAAGGCAGCTGTTAGTACCATTGTTGTAAGTGTTGGTATGACTCAGCCGGTTATCGAACCCACGACCTCCTGCATCCGAGGCAGACGCTCGAACCACTAGGCCACCGGGGCGGTCAACAAGGATGGTAGCCAATCCAATGGTGGCAGGCAATCAGACCCACACATTCTGATGACAAGCCCAACATAGTTAATAGTAAACCACTGTGGAAGTGTGTTACTGGTGTACAAAAGCTTGCCAAAATCTTGTAACTGCTACATAATGCAATATGTATGTAATGACTTTTATCAATAAAACAGAAAACAAAAACCATAGCACTATTTACACCAGTGCCACAAGAAGAATCATACCTTTAAATCTCTAATCATGGAAAATGTTGTCCCTTGAGAGTCAAATAAAACAGGTTATAGCTTCCTATGAGGTCATCTGATACAAGATAAAACCAGTTTTCAGGCCACAACTGCTCAATAGTTGGGCAGTCATCACAACACACTGCTTTTAGTATTTCTTGCCTATTTTTCCACAGAACAAGCAAAATGCCTAAATTCTATTTTTGAAGATGAATATGAAAAATGAAAGCAAATGAAATCAATAACATTTTAATAAACAAAACCTTTTGTAGATGAGCTGTAGAGTTGCAGTTTCATTATCATGGTACAATAACTGGATGCACTGTTTACTGAAAAATGTGCACTGTCAGTACAGCATGGTTTATCTGCATGCCATTTCCTTACTTAAGGGACAACAATGGAAGGCTCAACGCAAATCATGATGAGCTAGGTCTACATATTGCTCTTGAAGACAGTTGAGTGACTTCAAGCTGCTTTCTAACTAATACTGCACTGCATGGTCCTGATTTCCGATTGGCAATCAATAAAAATAACCAGCACAACAATGAACTGTTACATTCCTCCATACTCCCTGGTACTGTGCCCGCAAGGCCTGTATGCAGTAATAAATGTAACAAATACAAATATCCCAATGAATCATCTCCATTATCATTCTTCAGCTGCCTTACAGTGAAAAAAAATTTAAAGTATGAAAAAAATTAGATGAAGTCACAGAGTCTTCTTGTACAGTACTAGTGCTGGAATAATCACTTGTACAATAATGACAAGTTAAAAATTTTGCTGTACCAGTAAAATGCCAAGCGCACACTCAGAATTTCATGTCAAATATTAAAAATATTTTGTGCAGCAATATATACCCTCTTATAGGCAAGTAGAGAATTATAGATCTGTGCAGACAAGAAGAGAATTTTAAATCTCTGCAGACAAGTATTGAATTTCAGATCTGTGCAGTCAAGTATAGAATTTCAGATCTCTGCAGACAAGTATAGAATTTCAGATCTGTGCAGTCAAGTAGAAAAATTTAGATCATTGCATACAAGTAGAGAATTTTAGATCTGTACAGACAAGCAGAGAATTTTTAGGTCTGTGGAGATAAGTAGAAAATTTTACATCTGTGTGTTTTAGAGTCAAGCCAAGCAAAACAAGATGCCACGAGAATTTAGAAGGAAAAAAAAACATGGATTCACATGGAGGAAACCTGTTAGAGAGCACAACCAATCAAATATAAATGCATACACGTACATTGCTGGATGATAAAATGTGATTCTTGTTTTAAAGAAACCCAAACTACATGTACATGACAAGCTGCATGATCAACAGTAACATAGCCTGGGAAACTGAGACTAACTAAAACATGATGTGATAGACAAACCTACAAAGTTAATAGTGCCCCTCCATATTCATGAAGGGACATTAAAATCAATCACACTGCTTGAGACAACAAAAGTTCAGACAATGATAAAGAGACATTGGTATTTACCTGTTTGAAGCATTCATCGGTTTTATCACTCTATGCAGGCACAAACACGAAGCTCAGAACAAGTCCAATTTTTCTCTGACAACCTTAAGTTGAAACACATGAGCATTTGTAATATAAAATTTTAATATAACACACTGAAACTGAAAAATCGAATCTTAGAGTTCAGTTTCAATACCTGCCTAGCCCAGCTTCAGTTGGCTGCCCCTACGTGTCTTTAGGAAAAGCCCATTGCTCCTATCTCCTCTGAACAGTAAAGCCAATAGTGTTAAATGTCCCTTTACAAGAAACTAAACAACCAGTAAAATATATAAATGGACATTACACTTTACACAGAATCTCAGCTTGTTAAACTTGAATCTTAAGATGACTGCCTTGTCACTGGAGTAAAGAATCTAGGTGTTTATCAAATGAAAATGTTTAGTTTCACATATAACCTTAAGCAGAATAAAGCATCAACTAATTTTGAGTCACATGTTTAATAGGCATCTATGACGATAACTTTGATTGTACAGAAACCAAATTTCTTCTTTCAGTCACAGTAAGCATGACCTTTTGAACTTGAAATTGATTTCCTATGTGGTTTTGTGGAGTTTAATGCCATCTGTCAGCACATGACAGGCTATACATGGCAACCTGTATACAGAAGAACTCTGGGAGAACCATCAAACTATTGGAATATATTAGCTAGCTTATTCTGGTACAGCTGAGACTTGAATCTATATGGACAAAGGTAAGATGTGTGAGTGATCTGTAAAAGTAAGCATCGATCAATCAGCCCCCCAGGCCCCCATAATTGATGGCTTATTCTATGTACATGCCATCCACTAAGTTTGTCAGGTCTGTTATTCTTCTTGTTTCAGTCACTGACCTTGACCATTGACCATTTGACTCTAACATCAATAGGTGTCCTTGAAACAAATATTATTATTCCAGTCAATATGACCTTAACCTTTTAAGCATGAAATTTATAGTTCTTCCTTACCCCAAGTGAAAGCCATCCAGAAAGTTTGATAGCTGTTGTTGTTATTGTTGTTGTGGGGTTAACAATATCTTTCAGCACACAATAGGCTGTACATGGCAGTTGGTATAACTAGTGGAGGAACCTGGGAAAACCAAAGTAAGAACCACAACCCATGGGAAACAATAACAGACAGAAGAACATCATAACATAGTATGCTCTGCCGATTGGTAAGAATATGAAAAGAACCTGGTAACCCAATTTACATTCATTAGCCCAAAAAGACGGCACTTACATATGAAACTGTTAGCTTCAAAACTAATCTCTTATCTTCATGTGTCACTAACAGTTATAAACCTCAATAAAAGTATTTTATAGGTACATGTAGGTTTTAAAAATAAATAGCAATTCATAATATCATAAAGAAGCCAAATGGGGCTACATGATTTCAATATATATATATATATATATATATATATATATATATATATATATATATATATATATATATATATATATATATATATATATATATATATATATATATATATATATATATATATATATATATATATATATATATATATATATATGGTAGCCCAGACCCAGCATTCTGGTAGATCCTAGTTTTCAAGCACAAGCTTTGATGAACTGTTATATTCACATTCCTAATTTAAGTCAGACTGATGTTACAGATACAATAGATGACTAAGTGGTTGGGAGTGCTACAATTCTTTGCTTGGGTGTGGTTTGGGGTTGCTGATGGTAACAGCATGAACTGATGCATTTCAATACATGACATGCACATCCTCAAACAATTTACATGTAGTTAAAAATCTTAGAATCATAGATCAATAAGTCTTTCTTGTCACTTTTTATAACTTCCTATGATCAAAGTGTAGCAGGAGCATATATTTTATAATTTTGGATATTCATATTTTAATTAGGCTGAAGTAAGTATTTTATTATTTTATGTAATTAATGTTTATTGATGAGTGAAATAAAGTCATCAGTTGCAATTATTGTATTATTCTCATTTTACACATTTTAGCCATTTATGTAACCTTGAACCAGGATTACCTGTTGAGTTTTGTTCACTAAGCAATGAAGCTACCCTGATTGCTATTCATGCTGGGTTGTTCTATTATATGACAAGTGGTAAGTAACTTTCTGATTGGTTAGTTTGCTACTTGTCTGTATAAACAACATAGCATGAACAGCATATTAGTGGTGGTCATTCCATTGGAGCTTCTGAAGGGTGCTGGCCTAGGCATTACATTAAGAAACTTAGTGCCTGATGATTCTTTTGCTTCAAGGAAAATGTGATTGACCTTTGTCCCATATGATAAGGGTGTAACAAAACAGGAGAAATGTATTTATCTTAATTTACCAACCTCGTGCACAATAAAACCCAATTTCTTATAATAAATACTGGACTTGCATCGTCTATTATGTGAGTAGAAGGCAAGTGCTGTAATGTTCAAACTTATTTTTAATTATTCCATACCTGAAAACCCAAATTCTTTGCTATTAGAAATTTCTTTTACTTCTTTCATGAATAATTCCATTTATAAACATGACCCTCCTAAGCAATGGTATGGATCATGATACTACCTAACATGATACCTATGTAGAAGCAATATACATAGTATCACTGTTATTGATAGATTAAGAGAAAAAGGAAAACAAATTATAAACATTATTGGTAATATTTATGATACTATTCTGTATTCAGCAAAAAAAGTGTGATCTTTGGTATCATATAAGTCAAAGAAAGAAAAGACAGAAGACCCATATTTTGTGATCAAAATTACTTACAAAAACTTTTCCAAAATAATGTCAACTGTATGTCTGTAAAATGGTACACAGAGGAAATTAAACATAACCCCATCTCTTCTTACATAAAAGAATTAAACTGTGTTCAACTTGTTAATTTAATATAATTGCTCTTATTTCTCCATTACAAATCCATGGAGATCTGTATCCTATGAAAGGGGAAAGCTTATTTCTCGCTGCAACTCCTCACACACACGTATATGATTGCCTAAATCATCTCAAAATCTTTTTCTGAATGTTTTGATTGATCTCTGATTATCTGATCTTTTGTAATATGTTTTAAAAAAAAATATGCAAGACTAAGGTCTACTCAGAAAACTTTTCACAATACTTCAGTCAGTTTTAAAATTATAAAAAAGGATAACAATAGCCCCTTATCTGTTTTTCTTTTATATCAAAATTGACTGTATACTACACAAAATCTATTCCTTTTTTATTTGAAATGAAAATGCAAACAATATACTTCTGCATCAGCAGCTAGTAGAACTTGTTTTTGTATGACATCATATACAACAATAATCCAAGCCGTAGCCAAGGGAGGTAATGCAGTCTGTGATTTGTGACAGTCTACCTTGTCATTAATTATAACATCTTTCAGGACCAGAACCTGAAACCTGACTGTCAGAAAAGTCACTTGCAGAGGGATAGCTATTTCTAATGTTGCTCAACAATATGTGGTAAAATTTGAAAAAAAGTGTGCACAAAGCTTCATTAGGACCAAAGGCTATGTTTGCATATCAAGACCTTCAGGCGGCATGTATGTGCGACAAAAGCTGGGGTTTTGTGCATGCTCTATTACCGATCACAATAAAGTGAAAGAAGTATTTGCAAAATTCACCAAACTGTTTTCTATCTGTAAGATTTGTACTTGTAACTTCTATTAAGTGACAATATCAATAAATATTTCTTACAACTCAGAAACGTTACAAAGAACACACAGAAAACACTGCAACTGAGCTAAATCCATGATGTCACATGATGTCAGTCAGAATACAAAAAACAAGATTCACTTACTATTAATGATTTTACAATTTTATATTGTAGCTGGTTTCAAATTGCAAATGATGATGTAAATTTTGCTGCCCAAAAAATGTGACCAAAACTTGGCATGACCCTGAAGGGTGGATGCCGGTGAATACTTACATGCTACTGCTATCTATGCTGTTATTAGCAATCATCATTTTTAATAAGATAATTATTAAAATACTTTTAATAAATTAAACAGATGTTTAAAATAAATTAATCAAAGAAAAATTGACTGGAAATAGCTTGAAAGTCAGAGTCTTTGCACCTCTGCATAGAAACACTAAGGTAAAACATGGTGACAGTTTCAACATTGATAGTGGCTATTTATAACATAGCTACGTGTTGTCGTAAACTCAACATGGTCAAGGCTGTTGTTCTCATTTTCAGTCATATTACCAAAATACACTGAATATGAATATGATAGTTTCATGCACCAAATGTGTTTATACAACAGACAGAATTCTACTTGAAAATAAAGTATTGCTTAAAACCAATGTTAAATGCAAATATGAGTACAGGAAAGAGAAGGCATAATTCAAATATGAGTGAAAACACACACACACACATATATATATATTGCATGTCTTTCTTTGCTTCCACTTCTCCCTGCTCTGTCCAAAAGGAGAAGTCTGTGTATGTGTAATTTGGATTTTTAACGTAGCTTTAACAATTTTTCAGTTATATCGCTATAATGTCTGCAGTGACAGTTTATAGTGATGTATAGCACTGGGGCATCATGCCGCAGACATGTAGCATGATGTCCCACCCAGTCACATTATCCTGACACCAGGCCGACCAGTCCTAACACTAACCTCTTAATGCTGAGCGCCAAGCGAGGCAGCTGTTAGTACCATTTTTGTAAGTCTTTGGTATGACTCGGCCATTGATCAAACCCACGACCTCCCGGATCCAAAGCAGACACTCTAACCACTAGGTCAAAAGGAGAAGTCACTTATCCCTAAAAGTCAAGTCTAGCATGACCCTGGTCTTCAACAATTTTTCAGGCTGTTTGCTGTAACACATTTGTAGTTACACCAGATATCATTCACCATGCCATCTGAAACCAACTATATAGTCTCA
Source organism: Sinohyriopsis cumingii (assembly GCA_028554795.2). NCBI lineage: Eukaryota > Metazoa > Mollusca > Bivalvia > Unionida > Unionidae > Sinohyriopsis > Sinohyriopsis cumingii. The sequence continues at coordinate 60,633,582 of CM068825.1, forward strand.
GAGTTTTATCCCTGAGGTAACACAAACGAACAGGAGGAACCTACTAGCAGTAACAAATATTTTCATGTGCCACTTTTCGGAGCATAATTTATGCATAAACACACACACACACACACACTCTCTTTTACCTTCTCTTGTATTGAAACCTGTGAAAGAATAGAAAAAAATAACTTACGATAGGAGAAACTAGAATCATGACTCTAAATATACCTTTGATCCATTCTTTATTCTGAGACTGAAGAATTATTTGCTCACAAAGGACTTTAAATATATTCCTGAAGAAGAAGGTACATTTTGCAACCATTCTTAAACCCTTCAATATTACAGTTATTTGGATAAGACAAATACAAGTCTCTGCAGATTACTGCTAAAAGATAGAACTTACCTCTATTAGTACCATGTATTTATTAGTAGTGGTGCATATCTGAAAACTACATCAGTTATCTGATAATACTAAATATTAGTATGAATATGCTTATAACTTGCAAGACAAATTATTCCAATTCTATCTCATGAGAACACAAATGTCACATAATGCAACAGTCTAAGCCTTCCAATAACTAAGTGTCATCAGTAAATCAAAATAAGAAACTAGTTAAGATTGAAGAATGTTTGAAAAATTAATTAAATAGAGCAGTAATTGCAACCAATGCCCTTTTTTTTTAATATATAAAAATGTTTCTTAATTTCAAATATTCAATTTAAAAACTTAAAGTGGTATATCTGTCTTGTTTATATTATGAACAGGACTCGCAGTAACCAGAGCTTCAGGGACAAATATGTGTTCAATTCTCAAAGGACACGTAATAACTTCCTGTAATACATCCCCATGATGCACCTGATTTTCCCCCGTGATGCATCCCCTTTCATATCTCTTGTCAGAGGAGACCAAACTGCACAATAGCTAATGGCTGTACTTAGTAAACAACCACTAAGCCAGTTTGACTAATTAACAGTTAATCCCTCTTATTGAAATTGTGAAAAGGATTGACATATAAAGAAACCATGCTCTATGGAATAGCATTCAAGTACCAGCAATTGATCAGCAAATGCTTTATTTTGTTGTAAATGTGTTTAAATCATGAATATAAAAAAGTTTTCTCTGAGTCTGATTTGTTCAATAAATTCAGTCACTGTAATACCATAATGATAATAATAATACAGTGAGCCCTTCTATAACAAGGAAGTTGTGGTCTATAGAACCCGACCATGCTATAGACTGAACCGTGTTATAATCAACTAAGTCAGTTAGCTGAAGAAAATTATGCATTTACCTAAAATATGGTGGGCTGGATGGGATGGGGGTAATAAAAGCAGGTGCAAAATTATGTGATTTAGATTAAATGAAGACCAATTAGTCTGATAAACACATATATTGACAACTTACATTTGTGTAGTACAATCCATGATCCATTAAGTATTGTACTTATAAATGATAAATCCATGAATTCTAGTACAGATCATGTTATCAACTTCATGCATGACTCACATCCCATTTGAAAACACAAATAACACGCATTTATAAAATAAATGATTACCGACAGTCCTCATTTTGATCTATATCTGTTTATCATGAACAATTCACTACAGTTGTCACAAGTAGCACGTGGCTGTTTACATGCTACATGTATATGTACTTAAATTTGCCTAGATTTTTGTCAGCTGGAGACAGTATCATCTTGCCCAGGCTACACAGGGGATAAGGCTATTGATAAGAAAAATGAAAACAGGAACAAATTAAAAAGTTTAACAAACATCTTTGCAAGATACCCCATCTTCAGTTAACTTAATGGCCACATATCTATTTTTTGGATTTAATGCCACCATTTATAGCGACTGTAAGCATAATTCCCCCCCCCCCCTGCAAAAATGAAACTTTCATGGCAAAATAAACATGTTCCAGTCACTTTGGAAAATGCAATAATCTATCAGATCCCATTGCTTTCATTTAAGTTTTCTGCTTACTTCCTTTGATGAAGGTCCATGTTTTACTGAAGTTACCTCTAAGGGACCCTTTAGAGGACCAAAAATATGTCTGTTTCTTAATATGGCAGCAAAACCAAAAATTGTAGAACAATGATTGACTGATTTTGTTTTTATTTGCTTAGTATTTACACAGATTATTGGTGCTTCATAGGTGACCAATTTTTTACCGGGTACATTTTAGAAACAAAAGGAATTAGCCATTGTTTTGTTGATTGTAGCAGTTACTTTATCTGCTTTCAAAAGTTGGTCGATTTTAACTCATCCCCCTAGCATAATGAGACCAACAAGTAGATCTTTTTTTTGTGACATTTCTCGTGGCGGAGTGATGTTGCCTTCCATGCATGTGTCAGAATTTGTAAAAATAAATAAAAAGGCCATTAGACAATGAATATGCAGGTGTTCTGTTCTGTTCTAACAGGGATTACTACAGAAAATATGGTGTTCTGAAGGATTTAATTCCATGAGTGACAAGAAGAGGAATTTTACTTACCATACACATACAGAGGTCAGTCAAAGTAAATATATTAATCACTAGCAAGCAGCTGATAAGCGACACCATTTCCATTGAGACAGTGCCTTGTCCAGTTAATCTCCACTACCAGAAATGTTTTAAAAAATATTACAAAATGCAGAGATCTCACAGATAACAACTACAGGGGTCTGTTGTTGGATCTGTTCTCTTCATTCTATACACTCAGTCGCTCTCAAGTGTCATATATCATCACCCAGTGTCTCACCATTTGTACGCTGATGACAACCAAATAAATGTACACAAATCTAGCCACCCAAATGAAGTTGATGCTACCATCCAAGGTGCATTTCTGATGTGAAATCATGGATGACATGTAACAAGATGCAGATGAATGATGATAAAACTGAGGCCATTCTGATCACAACACAAAGACTTTCCCATTCACATCCTTTACCTCAAACAATAAATATCAGCAACACCAACATTAAATTCACAGTCAGTATAAAACCTAGGTGTTACTCTGGACAGTACCCTCACACTGCACCTACATGTCATGATCATGACCAAGGCTGCATATCTTGAGCTGAGACGCATCAGTTCCATTCACAAATATCTTTCAGTTGAAGCCACTAAAACACTTGTGCGTTCATTAGTACTTTCAAGACTCAACTATTGTAACTCAATTCTGTCTGATTCATCTCAATATCTACTCCAGAAACTTCAAAACACAGCTGCTCGGAGCATACTTAGACTATGATGATCAGAGCACACCACCCTGCTGCTATGTACCCTACACTGGCTATCCATGCGATCCAGAATCAAACACAAAATCTGTTCTCTGTGCTACGTTTCACTGATGGAATCCAGTCCCACATACCTATCCGACCTCACCCATATGATACTTACGCTGCTCTTCTGACAATCGTATACTCATTATTCCCACTAAGAAAATAAAGTCATATGGACAGCGTTCTTTTGCATACCAACATGGAATGAATTGCTGACTGAACTTAGACACAAAGACACAGTGATCCCATTCAAGAGTACTCTTAAAACTCACTTATTTCGACTGCAAGAATTTTCAGCATGTTTTTTACATTTTCTAATTTCATGGCGATTGTTTTTTGTAATCATATCATTATTATTTATTTTTTATGTTATAAGTGTTGTCTAATGTTGTAAAGCGCTTAGAGCTTCTAAAGATTAGGCGCTATACAAAATCCTCATTATTATTATTATTATTATTACAGCACTCAGACTGGATGTCAGAATAAGCGGATTATGATAACAATGCACTGCTAATTTGGTTTGCCAATATCAACAAAGAATTTGTTTATCTAACAACAGATAAATTCCAGTACATTTTATATCATGTTTGCGCTTTCTTTCATGATGTCTCTGAATTCCAAACTCAAGGTTGTATGTACAAGTTTTAAAAGTCAATAACCTCGTGAAGAAAAAAAATTGCCAGATGGTATAATTTGTCACTAGTAAGGAATATACATATATCAATTTGTGATGTTGGCGAAGCCTAGCATGATCCCCAAATAAACTTTTTAGACTTTATTTTTCATACTTTTGAGAAGAAAAAACTTTTTTTCGAGTATGAGACAATATTGCAGGAGGATTGCCATGATCATCTTATATTAGAATTCATAAACGCTATATTCCCCAAAAATAACAATAAACATTTACATGTTACTTTTCGTACTTGTTATGAAAGATATTTTTTCGTGTATGAGAAAAGTACATGTATGTGAAATTTCTGGAGCCATTCCACAGCCATGTTATATCCGAATTCATTTATAATGGAGCGCACTATAGCAGGGCCACACTGAAATAATAACTGATATTTAAGTATGTTTGACTACAGGGCAATACAGAATCAGTAAAATCTGTTTTTCATATTTAGGGAAAAAGACTCATGATGAAAATGAACCAACAAAAGGAAGAAGAAAAAACAATTCCATATGACTGGTAACATTATAGTGTGTGTGAATTCATCTTGACAATGGCTGAAATCTGCAGTCTCACACTACATGAATAGATACAGTACATGCAGCAACCTTTTCTATAAAGCCTACATTTTTATAATCTACCATATTACCTTTGGTTCAACTCTTAAGGGATTTAACACTTTTTACTCATTAACATGTTTGTTCTAAATTAAGTTTTTTACACATCTACTGCTTGGTATATTCATTCCTACTTTGTTTAATTTAATGATGGTAATTCACCTTTATATACATATATTATACAGTGTAATGCCTTGTATTTACTCATGTAAGTTTCTTTGGCGGGAATGGAGATGCTATTTTACTTGTAGAAAAAAATATACAGCATTCCCAATGACCATTCTTGGGCTTAAAACTAATTATCGACAACTGTACTGTTGTGGTTTGTATTGGTTTTTAGTATTGTTATAGGGTTAAACAAAAAATCTATAACTTACATGTACAATGATTAAACTTATCATTCTATTTACTGAAAAACATTTCTTTATACTATGAAGTTATAAATGACTAAGAATTCAATCCTGATATTATTAAAAGAATGAGAATGTTCTTTTCATTATCCTTTCTATCCATTTGAAAGTGAAGGAATTTATGCCAAGGAGTCTCAGATATAGGCTGGGGACTGGGTTCCATGAGTCATGTTCAGGACTCCTCAACTTAAAATTCTGTTGAGAGCCCTTACAAGTATCATTTTCCCCCAGATTTATATGTTAGGAATTTACCAATAAATAGTAATAATTTATTTGTAGGATATCTGGATAATACTGAAGTTAACGTCTGGATAATACAGTAAATGTTTTTTGATGGATAATACTGAAATTAAACTTTTGTTGAAAGAAACAAGTCAGTAATTAAAGTTTGCTGTGTGAGAGCAGTGTTGTGATGTGATGTGATTTTGACTTTTTAATGTAGCTTTAACAATTTTTTAGTCATATCACTACAATGCCTGCAATGTGCCAGTTTATAATGATGTCTAGCACTGGGGCATCATGACGCAGACATGTAGCATGATGTCCCACGCAGTCACATTATAACACTAACCTCTTAATGCTGAACGCCAAGCGAGGCAGCTGTTAGTACCATTTTTGGAAGTCTCTGGTATGACTTGGCCGTTGATCGAACCGACGACCTCCCATATCCGAGGCAGACGCTCTAACTACTAGGCCACCGGAGTGGTTTTGTGAGAGCAGTAATGCCAAAAAGTGTTATTGGCTTATTGTGATGGGAATTTATGTTTTGCAAATCTTTGGATAGTGATTCAGAATATTTTTTGTATTTAGCTAAATTAAAGGAATGATAATAAGTATTTCTATGTAAATAATAAAATCAACATGAAATGGGGCGGGGGATTAAGCAGCAATCAGAATTTTATAACAAAAAAGTTTACATGGTTTTGAAAAACGTCATAGATAGAAAACATTTAAAACTTTGCAGAAATCAAAGTCTTCCTACCCAATATACTTCATCTTTGGCACTGTACATAGTGAAAGTTTGTTGCATTTTTTTTTATTCAGTTGTTGAAAAATTTAAAAAACTATTGGTTATCCCTCCGTGAGATTTGATGGAAGGAAAGACAGCAAGGGCCGGATCGGGAGGGGGTGTCGGGAACACCCCTCCCCGACACAAAAATAACAACAACAAACAAACAAAAAACCGTATGCACACACAAACGTAGTCACTTGAAATTTGATCATCGGTTTATTCTTGCACAAGTGTATTAGGTATTATACACACTTTGAGTAAATAAACACATATACGTTTGTTTGGTGCTCTTTTGAGGAGAGTCTGGGTCTATTTGAAATTCTGGAAACCCCTCTAACACTTTACCTCACCCGGCCCGGATAGCTGAGGCAGAAGGAAGTTGAGGGACAGTAGGAGAGCAAGAGGGAGGATAATGACAAGGCCTAATAGCGTAGTGAGCGCGAAGCTTCAACTTATTTCTAAGACAAATTATTATCAACACATGAAAGCAGTGACCGCAAATATTATACCTTACCTTTAAAGTGTAATATTATCAGATCATTGATGAAGTTAATTCGGAAATATCAACTGATCAGAGAATCTCATCCTTCTGCATATCTCGACAAGCTTCCGATTGGATGGAACATCGCGTTGCCATTTGAATCAAGTAGAAAACAATCTCGGACTCTATTGTAGGAATACATATAAATTTGATTGGCTTGGTGATTCGACTCCGGTAGAGTATACTACATAATTTGTAAGAGAAAAAGCCGAGGAGATTCCGATTATAACATTGTCTCCTTCCACCTCTATTCTCGGCCTTGAGAAGAAAAGTAGTTCCAGGTATTGTTCTTAATATAAGCCTATTCGTATCCGCACTGTCTTTATGACTTGAGGAAAAAGGCAGTGGATATTCCAATTGAGTCAATATCGTTAAATAAAACTATTTAGCGGAAGTTCTGACGCAGAAGAACACCAAGCCGCAGATAGTATAAGATCAAACAAAATTTTGTAATCCCCCAAAATATAACTACGTTTTTCTTTTATATGAATCAGTTATTTTATGCGTAACATTCACGTATAGGCAATGCGATAAGTAACATAGCTTGTACAGAGCTACTGTTTAATATTTTTTACAAAGACCGCCGACGTTAAATAAAATTTCTTGCATCTTGTATTTTCGTAAAACATATACACAAGTACTACGGATACTTTAAGACCGCTGATTTAATTTAATTTATATAGTTTGATTTGGATTCACAGATTGTTTGATTACTATTTGTTAGTGATGCCATTTCTTTAAATTAATTCCAGATATTGGTGGATATTTTTCTTCTTTTGGTATCTTTTATTTCTTCTTCACACAACTTTACAACTCCGGCAAGAGTAATGATAATGCTGGTAACATTTGATTTTGCTACCCCCTTGTCGTCTCAATCTCACTATGAGTTTGGCCCATCAAATACATTTATACTTGTAATATAGGGGATAGTAATTTTGTATTTAAGGTTTTGGGACGTAAATTGTGGTTTGAGTGTTACGAGGACCTGTACCTACCAGGATATTGAGAACATTAGGGACATATATGTTTAACACCCCGAGAGTCTCCATATCCTAGTATAACTGTCGCAAATATCAGCAGAGAGGGTGAACAGCCTCTAATTAACTCACTCTCAAATAATAAAAATAAGTCTTCCTGAAAATCGCAACAACAAAATAACCGCAAAAGAAAGGATCGCGGCGGTGACTGGGGGTGCCGAGACAACACCCTCGCTGCTGCTACTATCCAAATTTTTTATAAAGACCTATACGATAACACGATCGGGGGTCATGTAAGTTTATTGTTATAAATCCATGCGGGGTTGACTGAGTCTGACTAAATAAATTTCTGAACTTAATTATATCCATATATCCGCTACACCAAGTCTGAAGAATATTTCTCAAAGTATGTGTTTCAACACCATTAAATATAACTAAAATATTACAGTTATCTCTGATCACTTTTGGTATTTGTGTATATCGCTGAGTAACATAAATTACATCTGTGTTTTTATGTCTACCGCGAGAAAATGTTTTAGCAGGATTTGATTGCTTATCCAGCATTACATCGTCGTATACAACTAAATTATTAATAAATCCATCAATATCATCTACAGAAGGCGCTTCATTAATATCAGTCATAAATTCAATAACATCATCACCGTTTTCATCCAACAACTTTGCGTTTTCATTAAAGTCTTTAAGTACATCGTAGCATCGATGGTCATCTACAGACGGAGCTACTAAATATAACTTATCCCATTTCAACCTTCTCATTATCATAATTAAGCAGCAGTTGCGTTTTACCACTTCCAGATAGAACTATTATTATCATTCCGACAGAATTTGATAGTGCAGCATGATGCTTGACCGGCTCTTGCTTTCGTGTCGCTCTTTAATCAATTACATCCATGTTGTAGAAATATAATAAATAATATGGATTTATATTGTGTAAAATGCAGGACGCGTACCCCCACAAGTGGACTAACAACTATTACAACAAAAAATAACAGATCAGCAGTTACAGGTAAGTGTGAACGATGTGGTACAAAATATTTAAGTTTATTTCAACAGGCGGAGTTTAAAAAAAGGAGGTGATATTGCCGCGCAGTTCCCAAGAACACCATGGGCTACGTACCTAGGAGAAAAACACCTTCCAGGACATAACTTTTGCCGTCCTGGCACCCGACTTGATATCAGGCTTGACAACCAAGATCAGCCAAAACCAGGTAAATATCCAGTAAATGCTGTTGATAAAGCGTGTCATTCTCATAATGTAGCTTATAAAAGTAAAGATCTTCCGCAGCGACATATCGCAGATGTAAAATTAATTCATGCGCTAAATTCCATAACAAAATAAATCTTTCAAAGAATCATTAGCTAATTGGTTAGTAAGATCTGCAATGAAAGGTAAACTAGCATTAGGAGCCGGTAATTAATCAACCGATTATTATTATAATGGAGCCGATTTATTATACCCCAAGAGGATACTGGAGGGGTAGAGCAGCGACTAGTAAACTTGCCGAAGCAGCAGGTGTCGAACGTGTTGCTGCTGAAAATGTTTAGCAGGATACGTAATATGGCAAATTAACTACCACCGCCTAAAATAATTCAATACGCACATTTTCATCTTAGCGTTCCAAATGAAGTTCATCCGGCTGATATTTTATTTCTACCACATGATACTATTAAAATTGGTAGACGTCGATTAACGTACAAATACGCGTTAACTGTCGTTGATGTTGCAAGTAGATATAAAGAAGCAGAGCCACTATCAACAAAGACAGCAACTGAAGTAGCTTCTGCGTTTGAACGAATTTATCGACGTGGTGTTCTGCGATGTCCACAGCTGCTACAAGTTGATCCTGGCAAATAATTTCAGGACGCAGTATCATCGTTGATGAAGCAACATAACGTCAAAATACGACGAGGACATACTGCAACATCTAGATCTAAGTCTCGGTTTTATTTGTCACTTTGTTTATAACCAGCTAAATTTCATTTCTTACATTACCGCTGTCAATACCATCATTGATGGTTTCTTTAGCCACCCGTGTGGAAATGGCCCAACAAACGGTGGTGGTTAACCATGATCGCCGCACATTATCACAGCTGTATTTTATAATAATAGCCAATCGAGAAACATTTTTAATGTATCTAGCGACACTATACATATCTCATTCCAAATAATAATTTTTTAGAATACATTTCTCTCCCATTCGATCAGGAATCAATGCGTCTCCCTTCCATCGAAAAAAGCTATGATAAGTACACGACTTTACTTCTCGTTCTCTCATTTCTCTTGCGAGTCTGTGTGTAGGTGTTAAAACAACCGTTTAGATAGACCGTCCTGTGTCTGGATACTGGATCATACACAGATGCCGCAGACGATAATTCTGATATCTTATTATTTTTGTAATAAATATCTTTGATTTCAACATCTGCGGATTCAGAATAATTGTATAACATTTCTTGTTTTATTCTCCATTTACCCCAAGATGCATCATGAGCAGTAAATTGAGTCAGTAATTCTGTATATTTTTTTTCGATATAGAATGAATCCGTTGCAACTCTGACTGCAGTGGTAGGGAATCTATTTATCATCGATAATAAATTTATAGAAACATAAGCAAGCATTGAGGATCTTAAATGAGTAAGCTGAGGTGACTCATCATCAATATAACCAACAATTGTACCTCATCCTGTTCCGTTAGACAAGTAGGTGTTTTCTCGACTTACAAATATATCTCTCTTTGTTGCATCGGCATTTATAAAATGATATTAAGCATCGTCTAGAATTATTCGTGCATAATGTCGTTTATGATCATATGCTCCGCCTTGGGTAAATTTACCGATTATTCTTCTACCGAGATCTTTTGCGGTTTTATCATCATCAGGTGGTTGTAACCAAACTTCGGTCTGAGGACTGAATGATATAATTGCTTCACTTACAATCAACGATCTCAATATCGCTGCATCGAGCATATATCGTAACAAAACTATCGGTGCCCACATTTGTTTCTGAAAAGTGCCTGCCAAACCAGACATAACAGATCGGATGAAGACCTTTAGCAAACTCGAAGTATACAATACGAACGAATCCAGTTAGAATAAAATCAGGTAGTGGTCCATTTATCGATAATCTAGTCATTTCGTTTGTGGGGTGTCAAAATCTTTTAAAATATCCAGAACACTCTCCGTGACCAAGAAAACTTCGAGGATAACACGCGACCATATCAAACGAGATAACATCTTTGTAGTCATACTCGGTATTCCACAATCCACCCTGTCCGTATTCATCGCAGCTTAGCTGCACGTCTTCGAGAAATTCAAATCGTGTTGGCTTCCACAAATTTTGCTCTCTTGCGAAGTGAGCTGCAACAGATGTTAATGTAAAACAATCATCTAGTAATTGTTCAGTATTCTCTGTTGAAAATTTCTGCGCAAGATTTTTCATTTCTACGTGGAGAGATTCTTTACGATATATTTCGCCGTTAGGTCGTACAAATTGATCATATTTTTCATCATCTGAACTTTTAAATAACCATACTGATACAGGATCGTTTTTACTTATTTCGTGAATAAAATCAAACATATTTCCCCTCCCCGAGTTCTCGGGGGGGGGGGGGGTAAAATCTTACAGTTCGATGTCGTGGAAATATTTTTATTGCGCTAGTCCATGCGTGTGCATTATGATCAATAATTTCAATTGGAGTTCCCTTCGACTTATTCTTTGATTCGTATAAAATCTCTTCGGTAATCGTTTTTACTTTTATAGGAAATTTTAATTTAATTCCTAACTCAGCTACATCATTCATTGTAGCTCCGGTATCCTTAACTAATTCAGCCCATTTGTTTATTTTTTCATGTCATAGATCCGTTAACCCATTTCCACGCATCGCGTTTGTAAAATGTTCGATTACTCGTTCAGCTACACAATTCAGCTTTGAAAATCTCATTGGCGCAAGATCATTAATGTTCGGTTTATCATTTAGATGTTGAATTCCAAAAATAACTGCTGATATAGGATACGCTCGTTCGTAATATGCTTTATCAATACCAGTCAATATTCCTGGTTTGGAATTTTTACTCAGCACAGCGGTTTTTCTATTATGAAAAACAGGATCACGTTTGTCACGATAATCCACTCAGCGGAATCTGTTTCTGCTAACACAATAAACTTTATTCTGAAAAAATATCTTTGATAATCAATAATATTTTGCGCCCGCTCATCGTTCATTTTAGCATCGAAGACTTTATCATCAAGTATAATTTTGAATGTCGACCATACGTGAGATGCCCCTTCATCACGAAATTCTTTTTTATCATTCTGAATATTATTAATCAGATTCTTTGTCGGATTAACCAAAGCTCACCTCTGCAGGTCAGGGGTTATTCTGTCAAGATCGAATCTGGATTCAGGAAGAGAAGTTTTCTAGGGCTCGATTGTAAATAATCTCTCAACAAACTCTTCCATATTATATTTTCGACAAATATTTAAATAAAAAATAGTATGTATATAATGACTCAAACACGAAATCAATGCAGGTGGTTGATGATAGGGTCTTCAACTCCTTGTAACAAATCTTGCGTAAATAAATTCTGCGGGCAACATTTACAAAGCGTAAGAAGAGGGAGTCTTGGTCCAAAACCGTGCTTACGGTGTGGTGTTGGAGTTAGAGGAAAATTGCAGCTGTGTGTGCAATGTGGTGGTAAAAGATATAGAGAACTGAAAAGATACTATGATAAAAAAGTTATGATGGTGACAGGGTTATAAAAAGCGTAGAAGATTATCTAAATAGATTATCAAAGTAACAGTTTAGGCAAGTTATTATTTAAACAAATAATATCATATATAAATGAACCAAGAATTTGTAAAGTATCCAATCATCAAGGATTATGAAGCCTCTCTTGATGGTGCAATTAGGCACTGTCGACGAAAAATACCAGTTGGTTATGTTAATAATCGTGATTATCTCACGTATACTGCTGGAAATAAAACATATCTTTGTCATAGGTTCGTATTTGAATGTTTCAGTGGATTGATCGAAGACGGTTTTGTGATCGATCATATTGATGGGAAAAACTTAATAAGAATTTATCCAGTCTGAGAGCTATCATGCAGAGTCAGAATTATGCATGTGGTGTGACTGGTAAATATGAAAAAACAGTCTCAAGGAAGGCGGTTAAATCTACGAATACAGAGACTGGCGAGGAAATAATATTTCAATCGATAAATTTATCTGGGAGATATTATGATATTGACCCGCGTGCGGTACAATTTGCTGCAGACAAAATAAACAAATCTGCACTCTCTAAGAAATATAAACAAAAAATCATTTTCCATTATTGTTAGAGATAACTGTCAAGCTAAGATACCTCCAGTAGAGTAATTAAGTAGTTATCCCTTTATATTTACTTACGATTTATTTAACTTCTTTTTTGTGTCATTATTCAGTAATTAATTAATTATGATACAGATCTCAATTTATCATTCAAACTGATTTATGTCGATGTGAGCTCTAAATCTCACTGAAGGGTACCCCACAAGGACATTCAGAAAGAATGTCGGCCAAAAGAAACGGTCATAGGGTGCCGAGAAGACCACAAGAAAGGTCTCAAAAAGACAAAAGTCTCAAAATGGACCCTATGAAAGACACAAAGGCCATTGAAGGGACCCCATGAATGATAACCGGTCATCATGCTACGTTTTTTTTTTGTGTTTTCTTTTAAACGTATATTTAGTATATAATGAATTACAAAAATATCAATGATATTATTTCTGCTATTAAAAAATTAGAAAAAGACGGATAAATATATCTGATGAACTAAATCCTGAAAAATTATTTCTGATTTTGAAACATTTCAAGAACGTAAATACGAAGGTGGATGTACACTACCATGAAAATACAGATTTGTAAAACGAATTCAAGGGGGATCATTCAATCGTTGGCTACAGTAAAAGAAAGTGAAGTGAGGGAATTCATCCATCTCTCTCTTGTAATAGAAAAAAAAAATAGATTAGAACTGTCTTGTGAATACGAAACAAAAAAGACAATCAATACTCGAGTAAGACAATTAAGAAAAGTTATGTCAGAAACTGTCAGTGAAAATAAAAGTTAGAGTCATTCGTGGAAATGAAAATGAAAGTATGTCAGATTTTAGTCTTTTTTCACTGATTCCAGTCGATTTGTCAGCAAAAGAATAATTCCGAGGACAAAATCAAAGGGCGGATTATTTTTTTTATATTGTTTTTAATGTGTGTCACGCGTCAGTGGCATTTTTAAAGTATGTTCTGTTCCCTTGTCCTTGATAAGGGGCGACAACACTCTACGATTAAAAATCCTCAAAAATCATAGATTTTAAAGATTGTACATATAAATTCAGACTCAGAGTCTCTACACGAAGGTCAAGCAAGTTGCCGGACTGGTCAGTTAGTTTGAAATTTATTCTTGATAATAGCGGATTATGCCATCGTAGATAGACCGGATTGATCGGTTCTTGCAAAATCAGATGTCCGGGCGGGACTTGATTTGATATATCAGTATTTGTTTGATAACTTCCATCAATTGCATCACAAATAAGATTGACCGCGATCATTGAGGTTATATTTACAATTTCCGAAGAAATATGGCGACCTTCACAGTGTTGATTTTTCTTGTATTGGAGAATACTTGGTGGCGGTGTCATTTTTCTCCATGACTTGATTATTTGTGGAAAGTTTTCATTGATTAGATCGTTAATTGATTTTTTTAGTTTGTTGGTTGCAAGTGACGGTATCACAAATGTCGCTAATTGAAATTCGGTTATTTTATAATGATCAGGAAATATTTTTCGAAAATCAATAACGATGGAATCCTCTTTTTTGATTCTTAATACTTCATCACGATTTCGCCAATTAATAGACTTAATATCGTCCATGATGTGTATAGTTTCGATGACTTCTTGTTTTAATGCTAACAAATCAATTATTTAAATTACCAAATACTCGTGTGAGTTCAGGTTTAATTTTTTCTGACATTTCATTGATATATTCTTCGCCTATAATTACGTCATAGCCGTGTAGTTTTGTATAAATATTTTAACTGATTCTTCAGGATTTGGGAGATAATTACCAGGATAGCAGAAATTAACTATCTTCGTTTTCCAAAAATCTTTTTTGTATTCTGGTTCCTTTATATACCACTCTTCGTTAGTGATAAAATCAGACCTTTTTGGTCCTGGTGGTCTTTGATATTCATGTGCAACATCAGGCCATCCTAGCACATATATGATCGATGACTGATATATATCAACGACGTAATCCGGTGAATTTATTTCAATTACGGACAATAGTGTTGGTTCGTGTACTATTATGGCTGTCTTGGATTCTTTCCCAGTGATTGTTTTTATTCTACATTGTAATTCGTCATTGATCTTTTCGACTTGATAACAGCCTGTGGGTATTCCAATAATTTCCCAATCGTGAGTTCCCATCATCTTTATTTTTATTTGCAAATACCAGCGATTTATTTGATTTTTGTCCGCCGAATGATCTTGATCTAATATTAGGCCAACTGTAGTATACTCGCAACTGCGCCAGAGTTATCTCCGCTACTGGAATCGCGGTTGGAAAATTAATGCTGAACTCAGGGTTAGTGGAGTTTACTGTTATCATTGTGGTTTTCAACGGGGTTGTATTTGCGACGATTTGCTGAAGAAGTTCTGTCATTATTTAAATTTCCATTTTCTAAATCGATGACTTCATTGTATATCTTAAACATCACATCAAATTCAGAATCTGATATCGTCGTATCATCAAGGCTTGATGATATCAGCGACGATAATTTAGAATACGCCGTTGTCACCGTGTGTAATTTTACAACATGATCGTGCAATTTTATGCTCGTGCACGTGGATATCTTTTTCTCGATAATATTAAAAACCGCATCGATGGTTGCCGATGATGAAACACATATTGTCACAGCTGCAGCTGCTGTCACTGGTGTTCGCGTTAATAACTCTAAGCCGGTGGACAAAACGAGCGTAGCTTTCGAATATACAACAACATCGATGAGAACTATACGTCTTCGGTATTTTTTATACTTTCGTTGTATAATTGTCAATGATGATTTTCAACGTTATTTGCCAATCACGTACTCGATCATATCAAAATGTTTGAACGCTTAACTCTGGTAAGGCCATTATACTTTATACAGTAACCAATTGAGGTGTTTCAGCAACAAATTCCAGACACCACCAGTAAGATGCTGCGGTTATTTTCTTATCAGCTGTTTCCAGTATAAATATTTCTTCATCTCCGCTATTTAACACAGTAGACACAACCCCGGAAAACTTATCGGTTGAATGACGCCAGGGATATGTGGTGTATATACTAGATTTTGCAGCGCTGAACACAGACAGTCTGTACACACCAGTGACTTCTACGGTATGTTTGATATTATTTTGCTGTGACCATGCTGAGAATCCCGATGACACTGTGTGTACTACATTGGTAATCTGTTTGTGAGGAATTTTGATAAGATTAATTTTGTTAACGATATCAGGAATTCCACGTATGACATCTTCTAGTGTTTTTTTTAATCATTTCAATATTCGTCTTGATAGCAGAGAGTTTCACGTCAGCGGTCAAAGGGGTGCCAAAGAATTTCCCCGCGGTTTCATTCATTTTTCAAAAATTTCTACGAAGATTTGTAAACGCACTTACATGAACATCCAAATCGGTTCGCAGCGTGGATAATTTACCATTTACTATTTTTTCGTCGCGGCATGTTCATCGGATGTTGGATCTCTTAGCACGACTATTGTATTTCCGTTCATGCTGAGTTCACCTGTCATTGTGTCACCAGTATTCTTCAAACGATTAGCAACGCTTCTTGCAATTTCATTTCTGATTTGCGATATGGATATAATTGAGTCTCTGATCTTACCGTCGCTGGTAAACACAGGGATGTTATTCGTTGTAGCACCGAGAACTCTACGAACTATATCATTCCATTTGATGTTACTCGTTTTTAAAACACCATATTTATCCTGGAAAACAACAACTTCATCTTGGTGAACTCCAATCAGGTTCATAATATCAGCGAGTTCATCCTTTGTCGCGTACTTTGACAGATCTTTTCGTCGAAATTTTTGTGCTCTTAGTTGCATCACCGCGCGATCTTCCGTAAATATCTACCATTATTCATAAACGACGCACTTGTATAATTGTGCACAACTTTGTGAGGTGGTAATGATGGCGACGCTGATATAGCATCGAGTACAGCAAGTGCTTCAAGGCCGCTTATTGGTGGATCGGTTAATGTTTGTGTTGGTAGCCTTGATTACCAGGTTTTTACGTGAAGCGGTGTGACATAGTAGATAAATTCCTGCGGTGGAGCTAACCCGTACGAGTCAAAATAAACAATTCCACAGGGATCAATTGCGTATGCTACCCAGTGTGTTCCAGGTCCAGTGCTGTTATCGAGATCAATAATACCTGTCTCGTTGCTGTTTGGCCGTTGCGGTAACTGATCGCACATAAAAACACCTCAAAATGTTTTTTTATAATTGTTTAGCAGCATCAAGTAAATCAAAATTTGACATCGGTGTAAAACCGCTGGTTTTTAACGAAGTGTTCATGGAAGTCTCGGACCTTTTCCTCGAGGATAAATTCCTGGAAGTCTTAAGTCCTGTCCCGTTGCTTTTTTTAATGCCATGCCAGCAGCGGTTTCAACAGCACCTAACGAGTCCGCTTTTGCAACGGCTGGAGCTTCAGCGGCTATCAGCGCTAGTATTGCCGCGAGAAGTGGAAATATACCGCCTGTCTTAGCAGTATCTTTGATGACTCCGGCGGAAAGTTCAAGTTGTATTTCAGTCTTGGATATTTTTGGCTTTATTAAGATGTTTAAGTTGGCGTTCTGTCAACGATAACTTGTTTTGACCACCTGTAATCTGACTGTGCTTTAGCGTTATTGTAGTTCCTGTTTTTTTTTACTGATGCAGACTAACATGATGATATGATGACATTTATGATTATACTGTATTTTTGAATCACATATTTTCCACTGGTGCATCAACGACTTTCATTCGGCCACCAACACCTTCGAGTAACATTGCTTTGTCGCTGAGTATAACCGCAATTGCTCTGTAATTAGTACGAGCACCTGGATTCACGTTAGCTCTGAAGTGTATATCAACGACAGATTGCCTAAAAAAATCTAAATGTTCCAGTGAAAAATAATTGATCGGATACAGTCTTGTAATATCCAGCTGTGAGATTTGTAAACCGGTATCTACGTTTTGATCACGTCCCATACACGACAACAATCGATGATACACGCGAGCAAAATAATTGTTTTCAAAATTTAAAATTATATCGTCGGATGGTTCTTGGTGTCCGTTTATTTGTAAAGAAACCTCGCTAACTGCAAGGGTGTCAAATATCATTTGGCTGTGTTCTTAACTACCCAGCCAATCAGTATTTTGCAGCGCAACAAATATGTCTCGGTGTAGAAATACCCTCCTGAGTCGCTATTTGTCATGTAAATAACCCGGCAGCGTTACTTTGGATACTATCTGTAGACACTGCAAACCATGACAACAGAGACTCACCACCTGTGTTTATAAATGAAAGCAATCGCTGTTCTTCAGCAATCGATGGGGTCATTACTGGCATCCATAGTGAAAGTTTAAACAGTAATACTTTACCACCAGCAGCTGCATCTGATCGCCAAATAGCGTCATTATCGTTACCGTTTCTTACAAGCATAACTGTGTCTTTCACTCCAAAGATAACTTTTTTGACATTTCTGCAAGAAATGCCTCGGCGGGTAGAAAATATCTACCTGTATCATGGACTTGCATCTCAATTGTTCCTCGTGCGTTAGGTACATGTGTGTCATAAGAATAATACTGATAATCCACCACGGATTCATCTTTTCGAACTGGTTCATCCATGTCGAATGCTGTATCGGATATACGTTTGAACATCTTTATTATGCTGCTCATTTTTTAAATCGTGGTCGCCTAGATCTTCGGGAAACTCCGCCTCCTGAAATAAAACTCGTATTTATTTCTTCCTCTTTAGGTTCCCCTTGATTTACCAAGGCTGCTATTTTTTGATTTGCGGCCTGATTTATTATTTTACTGACATCCGCAGGCATAACCTCGGTAGATGGTAGTTATACTGGTTGTTGTGGTTGTACCGTCTGACGTCTGCGTAATACTCGTGCTATTCTGTCTTTTATTTACCAGCAGCATTAGCAACTGCACCAGGAGCTTTTTCACGAATAACGTCGATAGCTTTCATTGATAATTGTTTTGCGATTGGTGCTGCTTTGGGATCCATCCTTTAAAAATAATCCCTGACTAATATTACCAAGTCCATCTCCGTAATACGCTCTGTAAACAGGTAATCGGGAGTTTACTGCTCTGACCATCACATGTCTGCGGTAACCATTGTTGTGTATGATCATCTTATTTATTTGTTATTTATCTAATCATTTAGTCACTGTAGTCATCAACGAGTTTATCAATAAGTTCACGGTAAAAAGAAATATCCATGATACCGCCGCGAAATAATCGTTGACAAATATCAGTTGCTTCATTATTTCTGGAGAATTATTACCGGCTCGTTTTCCACCTATGAGAACGTCTAGTCGATCTGCATCAGAAATAATGTTGTTAGGACATGAAGTAACAAGACCACTTCCGGATTTTGAAGGTTCTCTAATCGGGTCAGTAGGCACATCGTGAAATTCTTCTGGAGATTGTGGTCGAAAAAGTTGTGATTTTTCCTCTTGTTCACGTCGTTCAATTTGGTTTTTTGGATATATCATAAAGTCTTTTTACTTCATGAACAATACTTTTGTAAACTAAATCATCGTCTCTGGCTTGTTTTTTTTTGTTGTTGCCAGCTACGCGATATACACATTTAATAAGATTATCATCGGTTATATTTTCATGACCGGATTTTAAAACACTAGATTTATTAAATAAACTAATACTTTTTTAGGTAATTCTTTTTCTTTAGTATTTGTTAGTTCTTTGACAACATTTTCATTAAATTTTTCAATCAGTTCAATGTTTTCTTTTTTAGGTTTAGGTTCAAATTCTTTTTTCACGTCGGCAATTTCAGCACGACGTTTACCAATACCTTCCAGTATTTCTTCAGATGGAGGTTCTGCGGCAGCTATATCAATTGAAAGATCTCGTAAAATCTTCTTTGTTTGTTTAGTTCTTTTTGCTATCTTTGCAGTTTGCTCAGCAGTTTGCTTTACCGACGGATGAAGACTTTCAGTAGTCGTTGCAACTCTTTCAGTAACCGTTGTAACGGGTCTAAATAATTGTTTTGCACTTTCTGCGAAGTCATCTTGTGCTTCTTATCGCGCTTGTAGTTTTTCTTTAGCAGAATCTCTCAGTGGAATATATTTTTTAATTGCTTCAAGTCGTTCTCGAGCTAATCTAGCTGTATGAGAATCCTTATTTAATTAATTGCAGCAGAGAGGGCGCTGTCTCGGCACCACAGTCACCACCGCGATCCTTTTTGTTGCGATTTTCAGGAAGGCTTATTTTTACGATTCGAGAGTGAGTCAATTAGAGGCTGTTCACCCTCTCTGCTGCTCAAATTGAGTTTTTCTGGCAACTCTTCAAAACGGAGCCACACAAACACACACACACACACACACACACACTTTAAATGTTGTCGAAAATAGTAAAATATGTATTTCTCTTTTTCACTAGGTGCATGCCACATGAAGAGTAACAATGGTATTGCGAGAACATAACGCGGATTGAACTGCCGCGAAGTTTGGCATTCACCCAGTAAGAAAGTGCACTGCATTCGTAGAGTTGCTAGAAAATAAATTTGTGAGAGTGTAATGAAGAAAGTCGTATTATGTACATCCAACGAAACATATTTCAAATAATAATAGGAAAAAGTTGTACTAATAACATAACTTCTGGCTTAGTAGCATGCTCACTGAGATTTCCTCCCTTTTCACCGAGATTTCCGCCCTTTTCACCGAGATTTCCTCCCCTTTTCATGAGTAAGCATAAACAAAATTACATCAGCATAACAAAATAACAATTTTCTACTCATCAATGACAGTGCCCGTTTTATCGATCGAGGGACTGGCTTTAGATTTGAAATTGTGATAGGTTCATTCATACAGCCTGAAAGGTTATGTTGGGTCACAATGACTAGAAAATTTATTCGCGCTTGCAGTGACTGTTTAAGCAGATTTAAGCACATTCGCAAAAAAGGAGGAAATCTTTGCACAAGCGAGTATACTTGATAAAGGAGGGAAGCGGATAATCGCATGTGGCGTGCGATGATGGCTGGTTCATTTCACCTTTACCCACAAACCTTCGATCTTCACTCCTAACCAATGACTTCAATCATTCGCCATTGGTCCTCGCATTTTACTAAAATAAAATATTGCCGTCCTTGACCCCACACAGGAAACTTAACTTCTGGATCAGTGGTGTCATTTGTTATGCATATTTAATTTGTATTGTTTGGGTTTTTCTCTCTCCATCATTGTGTGTTATATTTAATTGCATTTCGTAGCTGACCTTATACATTGTATAATATACAAAATCAAGTTCACTGTGTCCCGGACTAGAGACACTGATGATATTTTTATTTTTAAAAGAAATAGTACGTAGTGAATATTTCCCTAGGAATGTGGGTTAAATATTATTATCAAGAGAAGTAAACATATTTTTAAAGGTATGGGTAATGGTTATTGAAATTCCCCATAAAATTACCTAGCCTATCTAATGTTTACCACATACTATATTACAGATTGTTCTAGAATGGAAAATTCCATTAAGTCATAGTATTTATAGAAAATCCGGAATATGACATTTTCATTTAGTATTTTAGGTAAATAAATTATTTTTTAATTTAGAAAACTTGTTGGTTTTTGCTCTTTCCTGTTACTTAGTTTAAGACCATAGAGTTGTACACATGATTGTATTATGAGAAAAACTCTGGCTCCCTAACCGCCAAACTAGTTCTTATAACAACAAAACAGAGAGTCAGTGGCCTTCAAATTTACTGAGCGTAACTTCTGACACAGTCGTCGTCAAATTAGTAATACATAATGTATTGAAAGCGTATATTCTAGCCCAAACTGTGACCTTTACTCCCAACCTTTTACTTTCATCCCTAACATCTGACCTTCACCCTAGACTACTGGTTCTCAGTATATAAAGAAACGCCAACGGCATCTACAAGTAAGTATGGGAAATATTTACAAACTGCTGTACAATCGACAGACACAGTGACATGAGATTTAAGTAAAGATATTCACATGCAAAAATACAGAAACTATGGAGTGAATATACAAGCTAAGACATTTGAAATCATCGGATGACATTGTGCACAGGGCCGTTATTTATGGGTTGATATATTCTTTTTATCGCCCAGTATGCTGTGATTTGGTTAAATACCCTTTCAAAGAAAATTCTATTTGAGCAGCAAAAGCTACTTGAGTTTGCTCATCGGTTTCTGCACCCTGGTGAAACAGTTTGTTTATTAGTAACTGACACGTGTTTGGAAATCACCGTCATGGACAAAAAGTAGTTTACCGTGAATGGTCGCACAATCAAACACCAGTATATTTTACAACCCTATATGCCGTAAGAAACAGTGAATACGATACGCATGAAGTCAGTCCCACCATGAATTGAGAACAAAGATGATTCTTTCTATTAGAGAATACATCTCGTAAGCTTTTAAAAAGTTCAATCGCATTATGACGCAATCAATGAAAACGAGTATGCCTTGGAAAACGCGAACTATGCGGCAGAACATGCTATTATGAATATTGCAAATCTCACTCGATTATTTGAAGTGTTGGTCTGGGTGGGTGCCTTAAATGTGGTATCGGCGTAAACATTTTGTCGACCATACGGATGTGTTCGCGAGTATTATCGCATGGGCCGACATAAATGCACCAACACAATCACTGTAGAAAAACCCAACGACCAAAGCTCCGCTGAAACAAAAAATATACAGAGGTCAATGAAATATGCGTGGTTTCTGATCCCGGTCATGTAAAATTTTAAGACTAAAATTTAATGATGGAATAAGCAGTTTCACAACTATTTGTCAATGTATACTGGTATATCTGCAGGGTTGGTGAAATGATACTTTGCTCCTTAGGCGAACGTCCCACTTTGCACTCCCGCCCCCACCTCATGGTATCGCTTGTTATAATTTTCAAAAATGAATACTGCAATACAAATGCTTGGTGACGTCACTATTATGGTGTGAGGTTTAGTCAGCAACCAGTTTGAAGCTGCAAGCACCTGCACTGCTATCATACATTTGTGCAACGCGAGCCGCCAAGCTGATAATACAGGGTGAGTGGGCGGCAGCAGAGCTGGAGTAGGCTATAGTTGTAATGTAAGAGAGAACGACAACTTAAAAAGCAAGTTCATTGGTTCTGCAGCAAAAGTGTCGCCCACAATATATCGGGCACCGCTTTTGTTCCGATCTCCACCACCGAAATCTGGGCGCCTTTGGCGGCCGCCAAGTTCGCATAGTGATTAAACTAACCTGCATGCCTGCCATGGAGTATCTTAGGCAATCAGCGCGAGAGCGTGCAATAAAAATTGCAAGCGCTTTGACAAAAGCTGACATACTACTTATGCTATTAGGATTTGTGGACAACTGAAACAATCCACTCGAGAACATAACATAAAAATAATAAGAGGTGCAATATAACTTTATATAAATAAATATATATATATGCCTTATTAATAATGGCGGTCACACCGAGGCAGACTGTAAAGCAACTTTGCGAAACATCAGCGGAGTATCATATAAAAAATCGAACATGTGGTCGCCCATAAACAAGTCCGTTGCAGTATCGCACGTACTATTGTCGCAGACTGCCGTGCATGGTACTCGAATAACTAAAGTTCCAGAATTCAGGTTGCACAAGCGCTCTGGTGATCGTCGATATTACCGGGCAATCCTTTTAAGCGCATACAAGCCAAGCAGAAACAAAGTGAAGATTATCTCGAATATACGTTTGGAAATTGATGCAACACCACAACACATCAGCGAAACGTCGATGCAGTCTGGATTCTAGATTGACATGGATCCCGATGTGGAATTTTTCATGCCTATTCACTTGACCAAAAACGGCTCTGCACCATCTATAGCATCACAATCATGGCTTCATAGTGGTACATAAATAATCTTGAATCATAGAGACACTGCAACTGCCAAAAGTTGCGCCAAGATCGCTGCATCCAATAAAGGATAATATAAAACAGACACGAAAATACAAACAACACGTGGGTGAACTAGAGTTTTGTTACATTGGATTATATGTAGCACTGACTGACATCAGTAAGTCTGAGGTATTCAGCTCTGGCATCGCTGAAACCTTCATCCTATTCGACTATCCAGGCTGAGAGCGCGCGGTACAACATCGATTTATTATTGCTGAACAACATGGACGGATCAGTTGTTCTATATCATTATGTATGGATAAAAGTTTTTCGCGAATGGTGTACCGACACAGCAAGCATGCAGGAGTTAAACGTTTCCAGATCGACGCTACATGCACATATTAAGCACGCAACAATTGCTCGCGGAGCATGACTTATAGTGCGTTGGAATCATCGAAAAGCTTCAGCGTGCAATCATGCCTGACCCTGGCAAGTAAGGTTTAAAATGCACCACGGTGAAATGAAAAATGAAAGTTTCTTATATTATTTACAAGGACTTCAGATGATTCATCGTTCCCGTGGAGGTTGAGCTTTCCAAGGACTAAAGGTCGTCACCCGAGGTTCCGTCGAATAGGACGCAAGTAGCTGACCAAGTCCCACAGGCTTTTGCTACACAGTAGTTAGATGCGATAGAGCAGATGAGCCACTAATGCTATATCGTATCCATGACTCAGTTGAGACGTTTATTAAATCGCTTGAGGTTGCAGCGAATGACTCATACAACATCTCTCCTTGCACATAGACATGCTTATGGTCAATGATGATGCACACAAGTATTCCAAGGCCACGCATTTCTGGTTCTGTGATGGTCCCCAAAGTTTGCGATCACTGCCACATCAGTAGTGCGTACACAGTAGCAGCACACAGCGGACGCAGCCTACGGTTGTTAATTTACCTCAGTTAAACAAAACTCCCCGTTTGTACTTCGTTGGTATGATAGCCACTTGATAATGCAAGAGGTCTCAACAGTATCGAATGGAACAATAAGTGCCATCCTCAACAATTTGGAAAAATGCATGATGCTTAGACTGGACCGGCTGTATTCATTAACTTGCTACAGTTCCTGAATTCTGGTCCTTTACAAACTCGAGAGCAGCGTTGCAACGAATGGCAATGATCGTTTTACATTCAATCGATATGGTGTTGCCCATGATAAACGTTCTAAGTTCACCCTGCTCACTCGGGTACATAAGCAACTGGAACAAGTTTTCAGAAAGTCAGTTGCCATCCACTGAGGCCTTTCATTCATCGCTGTTTCGAGAAGGCGTTTCCTTCAACGACTATACTCACGCGAACAATGACTCGTCTGCGTTTGGTTGTGAAAATGTCGGTGAGTATCACGATCTGTATTTGAGAACAGATGTGCTTTTGTTCGAGGATGTCCTCGAACTGTTCCGAGATACGGCCATGAGTATATATAAGCTAGAACCATCTCAAAATTTATCATCCCCAAGAAATGACATGGTGCGCGACAAAAGTAAAAGTAGAGTTGGAGTTTCTTACATATATTAACAAGCATGTGTTTGTGGAACGAGGAATCCGGGCCGTTATATAAATTGCAAGCCAATGATTCGCTAGCGGACGGATGCGATCCAACCATCTCGAAAAGTTACATCATGTATCGTAGTAATAACAATTTATATTGATACCCATGCATGTCGATGGGTTTGTGTGAGTGGAAAAATGCATAGAAGAGTAGGACAGGCGCAGAGACCACGGATAGTTCTTTGAAGTTGACCTGAAATACCCGGATGGGCTTCACCACACCCATAGCGAGTATTCGTTGGACTCGGAAGCGTTGGTGGTGCAAGGGGGTGACTGTTACCGTATCAGTTTAGAAATGCTGATGATTCCGGACGAAAGTTCACCGAATACGTCAAGCTTGTCCCGAATCTACGTTGCAAGTTCAGCGATGTAGGTATGAAACTTGCAGTTGTATTTGCGTTTGTAGGTACATGTGTTGCGGACCCACCTGGTACATGGATTTCACCTGCGCCTTATATAAAAATTTACACCGGCATGAGAATTGTCGCCACAAATGAAGCGCTTGATAATCTCGATGTTAATCGTTGATTTCTTTCCCATAATCGATGAAGCATCCTCAATTGCTGACCTTGACCAGCAACATAATAATCTTGTCGTGTACGATGATGTAATGCTTTCACACCTCGACAACCCAACCGTACAAGAATATTCGCCCGTGGCCGACGCAAAACCGCAGAAGTGATATATGTGACACAATGATACGCACAAGTGCCTAAAGTGACCAGAGACAACTGTCACGTGTTACTAAAATTTCATGGTAATGATGAGGATGGCATTGCAAACATTCAATGGCCCTGGTCTTCCGATGACCTCTCGTGGGAGGAGTTTCGAAATATATTCGCACTGGTCACCCAGAATCCGTATAGCTTCTTCACCTTTTACTTGGCTGGATGAAAATATCGCGCGGTTTGAACAAAGCAATTTAACAACCATGATAATCATAAAACATTGATGAGACCCACCAGGGATGTGAGGGGTGCACAGCTGTCCATAAACACCTGGAACTTCACCAAAATGATATAAGTTCCCATTAGCGTGTCAAAGATATGTTACATTCGAGACAGACTGGACGCGAAGACCTCTCAGCGGCCTGGAACAAACGTTTGCTTCGCTCATCACGCCTGCACGTGAAACAATAGAAGAGGTGAAGAAAGTCGCGGAGACTTTGAGAAAAGAAAATGAGCTATGTCCAATTGTTAACACTGCTAAACGCATCAAAGGTGGAAAAGATGTTATTCGTCCATAGGTACATAAACCTGAACCATTAATGGAAAAAGGTCTTGGTGGAGCACTTTACCGCATCTGTGACCAGAAAAAGGGCAGTGTACTCGAGGATAGTCTGAAAACGCTCGTGGGCTCAGTCTGTGCATCTGATTTGACCTTCAAAAGCATATCTATGTTTTTGTTTTAGCATATATTAAGAAAGCGCTCACACATAAAGATTGTGTGTATCATGCTATATACTGAAAGACGTGGACCATGACTTGTCATACTCACCACATTTTAAATTTGTCGTCTTTGTCCGTCTTGGTCGTATCTGTGTGGCATCATGCTAATCCGTGTAGTATTCCTGATTTGCTTTTGTGTATCTGTGTGGTATTACGCTTAACCAAGCAATGTTCATGATTTGTTCTGTGTGATATCACGCTAATACGTGTAATGTTCATGATTTGCTCTAGTGTATATGTGTGTTATCTCGCTAGTCAGTATAATATTTGTGATTTGCTCTGGTGTATCTCTGTCATATCATGCTAACCGGTGTAATGTTCATGATTTGCTCTTGTGTTTCTGTGTGGTATCGCGTTAACACGTGTAACGTTCATGATTTGCTCTGATGTATTTTGTGTGGTATCAAGCTAATCCGTGTAATGTTCATGATTTGCTCACGTGTACATGTGTGGCATCACGCTAATCCGTGTGATGCTCATGATTTGTTCTGTTATATCTGTGTGGTAACACGCTAATTCATGTAATGTTCATGATTTCCTCTGGATTATATTTTGATATCACGCTCTGGTGTATCTGTATTTTATCACGCTTAACCATGTAATGTTCATGATTTGCTATGTGTGGTATCAGGCTAATACGCGTAATGTTCATGATTTGCTCTAGTGTATCTGTGTGGTATCACACTAATACGTGTAAATCTGCTCTGAATTATATGTGTGGTAACACGCTAGTTCATGTAATGTTCATTATTTGCTCTGGATTATCTGTGTGGTACCACGCTCTGGTGTATCTGTATTATATCACGCTTAACCATGTAATGTTCATGATTTTCTCTAGTGTATCCGTGTGTTATCTCGCTAATCCGTATAATGTACATGATTTGCTCTGTGTGGTGTCACGACAATCCGTGTAATGATCATGATTTGCTCTGGTGTATCTGTGTTCGATCACGCTAATACGTGTAATGTTCATGATATGCTTGGAATACCTGTGTGGTATCACGCTAATCCGTGTAATGATCATAATTTGATCGGAAGTACCTGTATGGTATCATGCTAATCCGTATAATGTTCATGGTTTACTCCAATGTATCTGTGTGGTTTCGCGATAATACGTGTAATTTCCATGATTTGCTTTGGAGTATCTGTGTGATATTACGCTAGTCCATGTATTGTTCATGATTTGCTCTCGTGTATCTGCGTGTTATCACGCTAATACGTGTAATGTTCATGGTTCGCTTTTGGAGCATATGTGTGGTACGAGAGTAATCCATGTAATGTCCATGATTTGTTCTGGAGTAAGTTTGTGGTATTACGCAAATGCATGTAATGTTCATTATTTGCTCTGGAATATCTTTGTGGTATCATGCTAATACGTGTAATGTTCATGATTTGCTTTGGGGTATCTGTGTGGTATCACGCTAATACGTGTACTGCTTATTATTTGCTCCAATGTATATGTGTGGTATCACGCTCATACGTGTAATGTTCAAAGAAGTTGGAAGTGTTTGTACTTTTAGACTGATAGAAACATACTTTGATGGAAGAAGTGATACAATAATGAATATCTTAGCTTTGTATACTTAAGAGAATGGGTATTACATGCATTTGTTTTCGGTACAAGCTTAATGGGGGTGGGTATTACATTCTCCTCAAGGCTTATGGGACTGGGTATTACATGTATTTGTTTTCGCTACAAGGCTTATGGGACTGGGTATTACATGTATTTGTTTTCGCTACAAGGCTTATGGGACTGGGTATTACATGTATTTGTTTTCGCTACAAGGCTTATGGGACTGGGTATTACATGTATTTGTTTTCGCTACAAGGCTTATGGGACTGGGTATTACATGTATTTGTTTTCGGTACAAGGTTAATGGGGCTGGCGTATTACATGCGTTCGTTTTCAGTACAAACCAAATGTGACTGGGTATTACATGTGCTTTATTTCGGAACAAGTTTAAAAGGGCTGGGTATTACAGGCACCAAATTTATCTTTTAAAATATCCAACCAAATCATTTGATAATCAATCAGCAGATCAGAATCTAAACTATTTGTACGAAATCTTGCTTAGATCGATCAATGTATAATATATTATTCCCGCACATTATGCGAGAAACAGATCGTGGTCTTGTTTTTCTTGTCGGCAGGATTAGTGTTATACTCGACAAAATTTCGATATTTTAAATGATTGCGTGGCTATTGCTTTGTTTTCATGACATGAAATCCGGTTAATGTAAGTACGAATATTACTGGTTGCAATTTTCGATGATTTGCCAAAACTGCAGTTCATGAACTATATGAACTGGAAAAGTTGTGAATTCCCTGTATTGTATTAAGTAAAGATGAGTTATTATGAGGGTCTTCCATTATAGAAAAGACAGACGAACATATATTATGAACTTCTGAGCGAATGGTGGGTGTAAGATGAAATTTGTTTACATGCACAGTGGAGAGGATGTTGGTATACCTTTATGTCACTTTCATGTATTGTGGTTGAAATTTCGTTGGATATTGTATTTGTTGAGATTGTACTAAGCACACATCTACTTAAAATGATTGTTTCCTTGTGCTAAAAAAAATCAGCCTAACTAGTCTGTAGCACACAATACATTAGGAGTTATTAAACTAGTGTTACGAGTCTGTGCTCTTCAAATAAGTAACAAAAAAGAGTGAAAGACATCAAGCTTGTAAAATTTAACATATAATTTATTTCCCTTGAATAGAAAGTGAACATGATAAGAAACAACTTTTGCGAATTAAATCCAAAAATAATCCAAGAATTACAGACACAAGTCCTAGTAGTTTAAAATCCTGAAAAAATTCAGTAAAAGTCCAGAAAAATCCCAAAAACTAAAGTCGATGACGTGTCTGTGGTAGCTATTCAATTGTTGGTGTGTCAACACTCTTTTGTTGAATCACAGAAATATAATTCCAGGTTTGAATATACTATGCATTCCAGTGATTGTCTCTATCCAAGAGTTTTATCAGAGCACTTTTGTATTTCCAGAGAAAATAATTACTTGAATTCAATTACTTGAAGAAAATAAAATTCAGCCCAACTGGGCATAGCATAATGCAACTTAAAAGTGCTAGATGTTAAAGCACGTATGACCAAGTCCTCACAATCACAAGAATATGTAGTTCTCTGCTTGACCTCAGGTCACAATCAGCATTTTCTAAGAAGAAAAAAAAACACATTACCTAATGGAAGATAACCTTCTAGAATGATCCTGACGTTTACAAAATTAAAACCATAACCTGTAAAATTCACATAGGAAAGTCCAAAACCCTGACCCAAATCAACATATTTACTTCTATTAATAATGATCCTGATATTAAGCCCATACACAGAGAGAATAATTTATCTAAGTATTAGTTGTTCACATAAAAATGAAATAAATAAAATAACAAAAGTCAATCAGGTCAAGCAGAAAATTACTCAGTGTTGGACAAGGTCAAGTCCAGCATGCAATGCTACATTACAATAGCATGTAATGAAATACAAATTTAAACTAACAAACAAACAATTAAATTAAACATAAATAACAATCGGGAAACGAATTTTGCCAGACTAGACAATACCAGCCTCTGAAAGTGAAATTAATGAATTACCAAATATAGAAAATGTAATAAAAAGTATCCAGGAAGTAAACATGACCACGTCAATCATACACTAACATAAAAGGAAACGTTCTTTGAACAATAACAAACATATACACAGTCTTTTATAAATAGCCAGTATAATCAATGAGGAAAACAGGGGAAATTCTTTTTTGTTGTTGTGAAAACTCTAAACTTATGCAAAATACGAAACCGTAAAGAGTTAACTTACAAAAAGCCTTCCTGTCTAAGGTTTCAAAGAAAAATAGGTAGAACACTTCGGAAATAATAAAAGAAATATTAGTTTTAATTAAGATACTAAGCTTCGGGATGCAATTAAATTATTTTCCTATTGATCAAAGGGAAAATAGTAAAAACAATGCAACAAGCAAATATCAACATTAAAAATGAGATACTTATTAACTTTGATGAGGTTGACACAGAGAGCTGTCATTCCCAGTAAAACATTTTTGACCTAGGTCACAGTCCGATGTAAATGTAACTTTTCATGGGGTTATACATCATTGTATCAAGCAAAATCAAGCAATTGATTTATAATACGACTTAAATTTGTTGATATCTTTTTGCAGTAACAACATTTCGACAGCAGAGAGTGAAGTGCGAACTATAGAAAAATTCACAACGAAAGTTTAACCAAATGTCAACATTTTCATTGGTAACAAGATACTGATATTAATAAAAATGATCACATCTGAAAACGTTGAAACGTTCTTGAACATGCTCTGAATATAGAACACGTTGCGTGTTTGTACATATTGCACCAAGTGCGTCACGAACCACGTGCTATTGTTTGTGATAAATGCTCATTAATACGAACATGTTAATGAGGGCAGTGGGGTGACCTGTCGACCTTAAGTACACAGGTACTACGCATGAGAAAATAGAAACATGAAAACATTTTATATTATTCGTGCATTTACACATATAATCGATGGATGTCATATGAAAATAACAACACGTAATTAATATATTTTATACTGATAACTTTTCACTTTCAGCAATTCTAATTTTGAAAAGTCATATGTTGAGTACATAGCTCTATTGAAGTATACAGTGACTGTGAGGAGATGTCTAATTCATGATTATCTTGGAAATTTATATCTTTTGTCCTGCAAATATGGCAAGTGTTGCTATTACTAGTGCAATGCTATGCTGCACGGAAATCGTTTTGTATAGCGTGTGGACTGATAAAAGAACCACCCTGGTTGGTATATGCAATAGATTTCATTGGCAATTGTATTACAATGTTTGATTCAACTGGGGCGGACTGGGAGTGTTTGACAAAGTTTGAAGAAGTAGGTTTAACATAACACATTTCTGGTTGTTGCCTGGCTTGCGGTAGCTCTTGACAAACTTTGGATTTTTGAAACCAGTGATGTTTATAGCCTGCATGTCTGGAACAGTGTTTTCTGTTTGCTTCTAGCATAATAAGTTTCTCACGCTTGAGTTTTTCTGATATTTATAGAAGTTAACTTGGGCAAGTTTGTTTTCAATGCATTTTTGTTTTCGTTAAGGTACTCAGCTAGCTTGTCCTAACTGGTGTCCGTAAAAATTCATTGCCCATTTGGCCCAGGTGCATCCACATGGGTTGCATGGGCGAGGTGGAATGTATGGTCAGGTCACACTAATCACCTGGATGCTTGTTCTTAAAAAAATTGTAGATATAAGACACCAATCCTGAAATTCTGAGTGTTTTTACGACCTCCCTTGTCCTTGTCCTCGTCTGTCTCTCTTTAAACTCGAAATATTCTAAATTTAATTCACAATCTTGATGTAACGAGATATCACTCCACTTGATATTTGTGCTCCTCAACCCCTCTGCCATAACGAGATATCACTCCACTTGATATTTGTGCTCCTCAACCCCTCTGCCATAACGTGCTAAAAAGTTGATGATGTGTTACGCCCCAACGGCGAAAAATCAAACATTTATACATGTGATTAGCACGGATGGCATGAACAGTTTTGAGTTATGTGATACTCTTTCATTTATGAGCTCATTGTATGTATGTGTGTGTGCGTGTGTGTGTGTGTGTGTGTGTGTGTGTTTGCCTGTCCGTCTGTTTCTTAAAATGTTTAGTATGGTGTGTTATCAAAGTTGGAGAGACCTCAAGATGTTTTATAAGTGAAGTTCTTTTTGTTGTATATCTAATGCTGTTCTTTGATTTTACAACAACTCTGTCAGACACAGCATAAAATAAAAAGGGGTCTCTTCGCTTGAAAAGCAGTTTCTAGCGCGAGGACAGCACGATTGATACAACCGGTCTAAGACAATCAGACTTCGAAAAGGAAAGAAATATAAGCAAATCCGCTAGATTTCTCTGTCGCATGGGTAAACGTATTTAACTCGCTTGTCAAAGTGAAGATTATATAACAGTTTAGCAAGATCAGAAATAGGTGATATAACCAAGCAGATTGTACTAAAGGTATGTCAGATATAATAAAGGATCTTAAAGGTGGTAGAATAATTGTACCCATGTAAATTTGATGAAATGACTGTTTCAAATTCAATAATAATAATAACACGTACATAATTATACAGTTATCCATTGAGTATAAATAATTAAACATAAAACAATTTCTCAGTTCAAGGTGGACTTAAAAAGTCTTCCTTGTTTGAAAAAGTGTTTTTCGACTACTTTATAAACATATTCAAAAATTCCATTATTTAAACTTTTGTTCTAATCGATGATTTTCTTGTCAAAATTATGCATCAATAACCTTTGCTAAATTATAACAATTGAAGGGACACTGCTGATTTCATAAAGGCATGTTACGAATCAAGAAGCTGGACGCACCTTTTCGATTGTTCTGTTAACTCAGACTTTGGAGACAATCTTCTCACACTATATCAAACAAAGATACATAAGTGGAGCGACAAATGTCACGAAATACACGTGGGACGGACCAGAGGCCTCGTTCTTTTGATTATCGTTTGTTATAGTGGCAGTTGGTGTCACAGTGAGAGCCGTAGCAATCGTCGATGGAGATGAAGCGATGTTAGTTGGCGATGTATCGGGGGAGAGAGTTGTCGGCAATTGAGGAGCGGGCGCGGATGTCGGCGATGGAGCAGGGATAGTAGTTGTCAGCGACGGAATCGGGGCGGTAGTAGCTGCCGATGGATTGGGTGCGGCGGTGCTCGGCGATGGAATGGGAGCGGTAGTAGTCGGCGATGGAGCGATGGCGGTAGTTGACGTCAAACGCACTAGGGTGCTTGTTGACTGCATTTGAGTCGAGGGGGTAGAAATTTCTTCAGTTACAGTTGTGGTTTCACCACCAGTCCGCCCAGCAGCTAAAATATAAAATGAAATAGATACATCAGAATGGCGTTCAGTCAGGAGACCCGTATTTTAAATGTAGATTTTAAAAAAGCCGAAATAAACTGTCTGCCATGACGTCCTGAACTCCAGGCCGCCATGCATAGAAAATAATGAAATATTACCTAGTAACACCACCATCACCTGAAATGTAGATTTTAAAATAGCCGAAATAAGCTGGCTGCCATGACGTCCTGAACTCTAGGCCGGCATGCATAGAGAATAATGAAATATTACCTAGTAACACCACCACCACCATCATTAGATTTTAAAATAGGCGAAATAAGCTGGCTGCCGTGACGTAATGAACTCTGTTAGAGTAATAGATGGTCAAGAGAAGAATCATGATGACACCGGCACCACCACAACCTAAGCAACAAATATGCTACATATACTACAAACATCATCTTATAAATCAAATCCGTGAGTACATGTCTATCTGTCTACTTGAAGTTATGGATGGATTGATAAAGGTCAGGTTAGATGACTTAAATGCGAGAAGAAAACTTGCAAGTGATGGGGATTGTTCTCTCTGGAAACTTAACATTATTCAAAGACTGATCAATAGTCATCTGATGTTGTTGTTGTGGGGTTTAACGCCATTTTTCAGCACACGATAGGCTATGCATGGCGGCCAGTATTAATGGTGGAGGAAGAACCCAGGAAAACCCCGGGAAGAACCACCGACCCACGAGAAGTTACTGGCAAGCTTTCTCACATATCCACATTGGCCGAATCTTAGAATCGAACCCACGCAGACAGAGGTGAGATGGCAGTGATCCGTAACGGAGAGCGTTTTAGACCACTCGGGGCTCCAATAGTTATCTGAAATTGTATTGTTATTTCTCACTGCTGAAGAAGACAATTGACTCATTATTTAACTTTTAGGCGGTTTTCAAGAGAGAGAGAGAGAGAGAGAGAGGGAGAGAGAGAGAATAATGTAATATTACCTAGTAACACCACCACCAAATGTAAAGTGAAACTGTTCATTATTAATGGAACACCTCGGCAGTGAAGCTGAAAATAGAAGACTTATAATATCACCAATCGCTACTGAAATGATCGTCTGGATTAAAACAAGCTATTACTTTTAATAAGAGTAAGGTTTCTGCAAGACATGGTTAATAAAACAAATGGAAAACTGAAGTGAACAAGATCTGAAAGCCATCGTAAATAACCGCACTGTTTTATTACCTATACAAATTACAATTTTAAACCTATTAATACATCATTTTCAGTTGTTTGTTTTTTTAAAGCGACACCCTACACTCAGCCCCTACGGGATGACAGACTAGAGCCTGTAGAGGCGCTTTGGCAAAATTAAAAAATTACACAAGTACAGTAAATGAATATGAAATATATGCCAATTCATACCGAGGTCATAACAGGAGGCCAGCAAAAGAATATGTAACTACTGCGGCAGCTGCTTCGTTTTTGCAGCCTACGGAAAGAAACAAAAATATCGTATGGATGTTCAAAATGTTGCTTTTTCTATCAATGATTTTATTAAAGAAGTTTCAAATACTGAGTTTCCTTAAAAATGTGTAGTATATTTTTAAAGTGTTTTTTTCGAGTCATTACAGATAGATATGGGAAAGTTTGAATATCACGAAGCTGTAGTATGAAGACTGATGAAAAGACTGAAAAATATATTTCTATCAAATTTAAACTGAATTTCGGATTCCAATTTCAAATATAATTTTTATATTTTACTGTCACCAATAGACTTATAAATTTAAATGCCATCTTCATTCAAATTCAAATGCAATTCTCCGTTATTTTCAAATTACGAAATAATATGTCTTTATATACGAACACAAACTAATAATATGATTGAATTAATTTATATTAGTTTTCGATGAAACTCAAACCATATTTTTGCACAATCTGAACCTGAAAAAAACAACAACAAGGGTTTATTTTAGATATAGTCGACATAGATGTACAATAAAAGTCGAAAATTGTATACATTAGTTCTTCACAGATCATAGACTTAACTACAATGAAGCTGATTTAAAATACGATTATAATTTAAAATAAATGTATTATAATTTAAAATAAATGTATAAAGAACAGTACTTAAACACACACACACACACACACACACACACACACATATATATATATATATATATATATATATATATATATATATATATATATATATATATATATATATATATATATATATATATATGCAGTAAACTGACAACGAACAGTGCGAAACTAATATCTAACTAGCCTGAGTGTTTTCGACTCTTTAATGAATCTTTTTCAAAGGCAAATACAAAACATAGACAAGACATACACATAAAACAGAAAGACAAAACGGTTATGTTTGTGAAACTTTACATGACTCTTTCTACAGGAATTAAACCTTTAGCTTTTTTACGTTTCAACTAGTTTGTTTCAGCTTGTTGCTGATGCTGGAAAATATTTGCATTGACCTAGAAATTGATGAGTCAAAACGATATCTGTTGTTTTATGCAAATTTATGTAAGCGCAAGTTACATCCCGGATATTTCATTTTTATAGTAGTCATAGGCTATTAAGCAAATTTAGAGAATTATTTAAAAGAAACTGTGTCGACTGCAAAATATAATTATGTTTGTGCGTGGTTGTCTTTTTCTAGTTTTCTTGGTTTAAACCGCATGGTTTCAGTGTTCTAAGGCGGCTTATCCAGTAAGATTCCTTTTCTTTCATTGTTTGAGCAACCTTAGCAAACAAATAATAATAGATATAAATATATCCCGATAGTAATCGATGTCTTCTCAAGATACACTTGTGCTAAAAAGATAAAACAAATTCGGGAGACGCCATTCATAATGCTGTTCTTCAATGAGTAAAACCTATTAAAAATACAGCTCGACCGAAGGAAAGAATTTTCCAACCGAAAGGTCAAGAAATTATTCGACGATTATTCCATTTACTGACGAAGCGTCTGTTATAAAAAGATTTAATATAATATTGGAAGACGAGAATGGAGAAATATTTTACTAAAACAATGTGTGTGTGTGTGTGTATTTGGAATTTTTAACGTAGTTTTATCAATTTTTCAGTCATATCGCTGCTATGTCTGCAGTGTGGCAGTTTATAATGATGTCTAGCACTGCGACATCTTACGCGAATGAGTTATATATAAACGACAAAAGAAGATGTTTAAAGTTTAACAAAATTAAAGAAAAGAAATTTTTTAAAAAACGATGATAAAAGATGTTAGCAAAATCATATATAAATGGGAGCCCAGCGAAAATACGATGCTGCTAAAATAAATGAAGCATATACAACTGGTTGTTCAAAGCATCACAAAACTATCTCAAAATAAAACTTTCCAAGACAGATATTGTGACATCTTGAAGCGTGAATCAATGCCACTTAAAAAGTACCCATGGTATATTAGTTTAGTTAGCAATAATGTTTCCATTATTTCCACCCATGTTATTCCATATCTGCGAGCAGATAATGATAAATTTCACAAAGAACATAAATATTGTCGAGGAAATACGTTCAGTATTTTACCAGTGTATTGCTTTAAAGATCATGAACAGGTACAAATAAACGAAGTAATTCACGACCTAAAATTTTAAAGTTTGCATATGGAACAGGGATTTTAGATCAAAATAACGTAAAACACTTCAAGTCAAATAAATAAATGAAAATATTATATAAATGCATTAAAAATAAGACCATTAACCAAATGAAAGGTCAAAATCCAATCGACAAAAGATTAAATAATTGTGTGGATATTTTTTAATCCAACTGATATTATCATGGAGGAAATGACAAAAAAAACCACAAAAATGGCCATTTTTCAATTATAAAGGAGTAAATTTCATCTTGAAGTTTCAATTGAATAGAATATTACTTTAATAAATAGTAAAACAGTTTACTTGAAAAAATAACAAAATCATTATAAAAAAAGTGAATTTGTCTTGAAAATAAAAAACTGAATTATCACTCAAGCAAAACGTAATGTGATGTCAAGAACGATTCAAGAATTACATTTAAACGAGCATAGATTTGAAAAGTGAAAGGCAATGTTATTAATCAGGATGATTTATTTTGCTGTTTTTGAAGAAGATGAACCATAATGTATGGAACATAAGTACTAGTTAAAGTCTTGGTAGTAGCAGCTACACTTAAATATGTGGATATTTTCTGCTAGCAGTTATATCAAGGCAAGCTTGGACATTACAGACAGGAGAGACGTAGGTAGAGCAAATAGCCACGTGACTGCTATACAAGTATTTATAATTTAGGAGAATAGTTTCATCTTTGATAAAATAAAAAAAGTTATTTTTAATATGTCTGAAAACAACGGGGTATTGTTACACTTTGTCGTCAATTGGAATATACTTATGAAGAAATTCATGGCTGTCTAGTTTTCATCTATGGCGTCATTACAAGAAAGAGAACTCTCAACAGAGTTTTTTTTAATTTTTTTATCGAGTCCGGAATTATTCTGACATCTTGACTGGACCGGTTCCCTTTAAGAACCAAATTAATTGTTTCATCAGTCTGAAAGGCTATAGAAGGACACATCGCAAATGTCTTCATCATGGTTATATAATACCTAATAGACTGTAAGATTACTGATATATTATTTATTCTTTCGGTACTGCACGGCGTCTCATAAGACATCAGTATCACCACAAAAGTCCAATGTGACTAAAAACGAATCTCCAGTTTTACATCCACTTATTTATAATAACCTATCAGATAAAGCGTAGTATTTCGTGTTAGGGAGGGTTCCCGTTAGTTTTCCTTTTTCAATAATTAGAGAGGGTGTACGTTTTAGTGAAAGTTTTATGTACATAAGTTTGCTACAAATCTGTTTCCTGAAACTTGTCAGGGTATTCGGCTGTTCACGAATGCACTCACCTACTAAAAATTCACTAGACGGCTAGCTAGCTAGCCAAATATAGAGAATTAAGCAGAAATACAGACAAACGAAGCCACAAAAATAGATACACACATACATACATACATACATACATACATACATACATACATACATACATACATACATACATACTCTTATGTTACGTGTTTAGGCTCTAATAAACAGTAACAAAGAAAAAGTGAAAACAACAAGCTTTGTAAAATTGAAATAATTTATTTCCCTGTAAAGACATTGTTAAAATGAAGAAGAAAAAAAAACCCAACTTAGGTTTTAAGAATCAAATCCATAAATAAATCAACAATAATCCAAGAATTAAAAATTATTAGTCCTAGTAATATTATGTTCTGATGAATCTGAGTTCGAGTCCCGACGAAAAATCCGAAAGGGAAGGCGATGACGTATACTGTGTCTACAGTTCTTTGTTATACTATACTCCCTGAATAAGAACACTCTCATTAGAAGAAGACTTCTCAGAAAAAGGCAAAGTACATGACAAAAAAAGACTACGAGAAGCTCCTGTGTCCCTTAAAATTTTAGTAGGGATTGGATTAGCCGAATCACCACACTACAAATGAATAACAATAAAAAAGGAAGTTGTCTACTTGATTCACAATCAAGGTCAGGAACTAGGTCAGCATAAGGATACAAAGATCTTTTTTTTAGGTGTTTTCGACAGAACAGTCAGGTCAAACTAATTTTTGGAAAATATAAAATTCCAGTAAACAAAATTACATTACTTTAACACGCTAAAAAAGAAAATTTAAAACTTACAGACAATTATATTAAATCAAATATCAATTAAATCAAATATACGTAACACTTCCCCCCCCCCAAAGAAAAAGAAAGATTTATATGATACAGCTTTCTTTTTGCCATATAATAATTATACATGAGGTTAAAAAATGCGTAAGAAGAACTCTTATGAATTATACATGTTCGTGAAATAATACATTTGTATACACGGGGAAAGTGCATCTGCTATTAAATTATCTCTTCCCTTGATGTTCCTGATGACAATATCATATTCATGTAACAACAAACTCTACCTTAGTAGTCTTTATTTTTATTTTTTATCTTGCCGACGAAAGTAAGGGTGTTGTGGTCGCTAAACACAACAATCGAAGAAGGAGCTAAACTAATGTAAATTTCAAAATGTTCTCTTGCCAATATTAAAGCCAACCATTCCTCCCCGATTGTTGAATAATTTCTTCGGTGCTTATTAGAAAAATAGCACACTGGAGGATCAATATCATTTTCATCTTCTTGAATCAATACTGCTCCAACCCCAACATCACTTGCATCAGCAGACAGTTTAAAATGATCGGCTGAAATTTGGAGCTGTTAGAACTGGCGCGCTTTTAAGTATGGCTTTTAACTTGACATTTTTCAGTCCAAAGGAACCTGTTTTTCTTACTCAATAAATTTGTCAGGGGTTCAGTAATTATAGAAAAATTGGAACAACATTTCCGCTAATACGCAGCCATACCTAAAAATCGCATCAGTTGCTTTTTACTAACAGGCACAGGGAATTCAGAGATAGCCTTGACCTTAGCATCTCCAGGTTTAACCTCTCTATGTCCCATGATATGTCCTAAAAATGTTACACTAGCACGACTGAACTCACTTTTAGATAAATTAATTGTCAAACATGCATCAGAGAGTGTGTCAAAGAATTTTCGAATCGTTGCTAAATGTTCATTCCATGTGTCGTTGTAGATGATAACATCATCGATGTAAGCATCACAATTGTCTAGACCAGAGGTGATCAAATTCATGAGACGTTGAAAAGTACTTGGCGACCCTCTTATCCCAAACGGAATCACTCTATAATGCCAAAATGTCCTTGGCATTTCCGATCTTATCAATACAGTCATCGATTATTTGTAATGGAAATGAATCTGTCTTTGTCACACTGTTCACCTTCCTATAATCAGAGCACATTCGAAAAGATTTATCTGATTTCGGAACAAGTATACATGGTGAACTCCTGTCACTTTCACTTCGCTCTATGAAATCATTATCCAGCAAATACTGAATTTCCTGTTTCAAGTATTCCTGTCTGAGAGGATTCGTCATGCACTGGTGTTGTTTCACAGGTTTGGAATTTAAAATTTCAACGTCATGCAAAATTTCGTTTGTTCTTGTAGGGACAAATGGAAATAAGTGCTCATATTAAATTAATAACTGTAAGTTCATCTCTTTCTTTCTGTTGAAAATGTAAATGTTTTTGGTCCAGATCTTTCATAATTTCTGAATTTCAAAGATTTGCCACTCCAACATAAATGGAATCCAATGATATTCCTTCACTTAAATCTTCACTGCGTGGTCATGTATAACTAAATTAATGCATGTTTAACCTGGCTATCTCTTTCAATATACTCCTTTAGCATGTTTCATGTAGCAAAGTAGATTTGTTCGCCTCCCATGAGTATTTATGATGCAGTTTAAATCGTTTACTTTCCTGTCAACTGTGTAGGGACCATACTACTTGACTTGAAGAGGCCAAGACTATCACCAGGCTGAAAACTGCTTTCCTTCGAGCATTTATCATATACTGACTTCATTGTTGATTGAGTAGAATGCATATTTGCTCCTGCAACCTCACAAGACTTTGACAACTTATACATAAAATTGGAAACATAACCAAGAAGATAAATTTCAGTATCTTCATCAGAAAAAAAGTTTCTCTTTCAGCAACTTCAATGGTCCACGCACAGTGTGTCCAAAAACCAGTTAAAAGGGACTGAAACCTAAAGATTCTTGAAGTGATTCCCGAACAGCAAACAATAGTAAATGAATGCCTTCATCCCAGTCTTTACCCGTATCAAACCAATATGATCGAATCATATTTTTCAAAGT
This sequence comes from Sinohyriopsis cumingii, assembly GCA_028554795.2. Classification (NCBI taxonomy): domain Eukaryota; kingdom Metazoa; phylum Mollusca; class Bivalvia; order Unionida; family Unionidae; genus Sinohyriopsis; species Sinohyriopsis cumingii. The sequence continues at coordinate 60,674,988 of CM068825.1, forward strand.
CTGATGAAATCTTTCTAATGCCCCTTGGCTCTCAGGGTGAAAACGCAGAAGAATTGAATTATTGGATGTCTCATTCGTATATAACTTGCTGGAAAATTACAGTCATACAATTTGAGTCTTGATCAGATAGGACAGATGTTTGGAAGGCCAATTTGAGTAACAAACTTTATCAAAGCTTTTACTATTGTTTTAGATTTAATATTCCTCAAAAGAATTGCCAAGGGAAATCTTGTTGACACACACATAATGTTAAACAAGTATTGGTTACCTGACTTGGTCTTAGGTAAGGGACCAACACAATCTAACATAATTCCACTAAATGATTCGTCAAATGCAGGAATATGTTGCAGATGAGCCTTATATATTTTCTGATTGGGTTTTCCTACCATTTGAAAATTATGACAATATCTACAGTATTAAAAAATATCACTTTTGATTTTTGGTCAATAGAAGTGAGTCTTGCGATAAGTCTTATTAATCCCTAAATGACCAGCCAAATGAGTTTCATGGGCCAGACTAAGTATTTCCTGTCTGTAAGGATTTGGAACTACAATTTGATAGTTCACTGACCACTCATCACAAGCAGATAGCTCTGGAGGTCTCCATTTTCTCATCAGAATTCCATTTTTAACTAAATAAAATACTGGAACTTCAGTGGCTTCAGTTTCACTATAGGCACTTTGAAACAAACAGGAGATCTCAAGATATCTTTACTGTTCGACGACAAGTGATTGTCATTTATCACCATGATCTGAATAAAGAGAATAAGTAGTTAAACGAGGATCTCTGTGATCAATACCTTCTGATTGATCCAAACAAGGAGTGAAAGTGATCTCATTAGAAGCCTGATCAATACACGTATCAACTAAAGGAATACTTTCCTTATCAACAGCATTCTCAAGAGCCGTCTTTGCCATAGCTCTGGTAACTGCACAAGCTGGGAATAAATCAGGGAATTCTTTTTCAATTGGATTGACCTTCTGATCCAAGTAAGTCTTGTCAGTTACAAGTGGATTAACCACAACCTTTTCTCCAGCTAGGTCGTTGCCTAGTAATAAATTAATGCCCTCAACGGACCAAAAATGCACTGATCCGACTGTCACTGGTCCTGAGACTAAGTCTGATGACAATTTGTTTTACACAATGGAGAGGAACATTAACAAAACCGCACTCTACTCCCTGAAGAAGAACACTCACATTAGAAGAAGACCTCTCAGTAAAAAGCAATGTACCTGACAATAAAAGACTCTGAGAAACTCCATTGTCCATTAAGATTTTAATAGGGATGGGATTAGCCGAATCACCCAGGACTGATATAGAACCGTTCGAAATGACTGGTTCATATTTCTCCATAGTAAAATCAGACTAGGGTTTATTAGACCCAACAAATATATTGCTTTCAATACATGGCCGTGACTCGGACCTCTTAGAAATAAGATCATTTGGAATAGGTCTGTATTGATTCTGGTGCCTTACTTTTCAATTGTGGCAATCAGAAAAAACGTGTCCTTTCTTCTTGCAATAGGTACACGTAGGAAGAGACAATGATCTTTGATCAAGTATATCAGAAGCTTGACTTTTAGACGTTGTGCCAGTTTGAGATTTAGAAGGGATTGTATTAGGCTGAACTACGTTTCTGCCAGAAGATGCTGAGTTGAAGTCGTATTTACAAAAGAAACTTTATGAGCTTAAGAATACTCGTCAGTAGCACGAGGAGCATCTTCCAAGGTTTCGATCTTATGGTGGTCAAGATAAATCCTAATGTTAGTATGGACACAGTTCTTAAACTCTTCAAACAATATGAGTTGTCTGAGACTTTCGTAATCTTTATTAACCTTTGTAGAAGAGCACTACCTATCAAACTGTCGTACTTTTTCCCATGCAAATTCGACATAGGTCTGGTCTGCTTCTTTTTAATTTTTTATGAATTTTTGCTGATACGCCTCAGGGACTAATTCATAACCCATCAATATATCGTCATTAACTATGATAGTCAGTGATGTGCTCTAGTGACAGTGAAATGTAAATATCACGAACTTTACCAATGAGTACACATTGCAATAATAGTCTATTACTCCCTCAGTCACTTCAGAATCGCAGCAATTTTTTTTAAAATAAGGAAAATATCTGTCTACTTCTTCCAGAAAAGGAGGTACTAACATTATATTTCTTTAAACATCAAAAGTAGTGGAGAGTTTTCAGTTTGTAAGCTCTAATTCTTTAAACCGAATTTTAAATTCCCTTTCATCCTTCTCTCTTTGCATCTGTCTGTCTGTCTCTCTCTTTCTTCCTTTTGTAGCTGCGTTTGTTCTTTCTCTTTCTCAACTTGCATTTGCATTACTTCCATCTCTTTCTGAAACTGCTTTTGTCTTTCATCTTCCTCTTTCTGAAATTGCATTCATCTTACTTCCAAGTCTCTTCCCATCTGTATCTTTTCTATCTGAAACTGAACCTGTCTTATCTCTGATTCCAATATTTTTAGTTTTTTTTATCTACTTTTGATGATATTATGAAAACCCTGTTGATTTCACTAAAATATTTCAAAATTATAAAATAATACTTGGAATTTAAAACTTTTTTTCAAACAATAGGTTAATTCAAATTTAAAAAATTAAAATTTCTAAAATATTTAGCCGGAATTCAAATATCCCGGACTAGCCCCCCAACTTCTTATGTTACGTGTTTAGACTCTAATAAACATTAACAAAGAAAAAGTGAAGACAATAAGCTTTGTAAAATTTAAATAATTTATTTCCCTGGAAAGACAATGCAAAAATGAAAAAAGAACTTACGGTTTCAAGAATCAAATATAAAAATAATCCAAGAATAATCCAAGAATTACATATTATTAGTCCTAGAAATATAATGTTCTAATAAATTGGAGTTCGAGTCCGGACGAAAAATCCAAAATGGAAGGCGATGACGTATAATGTAGCCTTTATAAGACTGATATGTCTACACTTCTTTGTTATACCACAGAAGAAAAGATTCCGATGTTTACATTTTCGAATAAAATTTAAAGAAATGTCTTTTTCCAAGAATGCTGTATGAGCACTCAAATATTTCCAGGGAAAAGAATTAATCTTTTAGAATCCAAATAATTTCATAAAATCAAATTTCAAATCAAATTGACCACAACAAAACGAACACCTTGACGTCAAGTATTTAGAAGCCCGACTGACTACATTCTGTATAGACATCGGTATAAAACCTGAATACTGTGCAAAACATGCCCGGATGAGGGTCAATCCTCCGGTAAAACCAGAATTTCTAGTACATCGTAAAAGCTATTTACGTCCAAAGTCACGTAGTCCCAGTCAGCCTCGATTTCACTATTATCAATCCCACATTACGAATGAATAATAAAAAATGAAGTTGTTTACTTGATTCTCAATCAAGGCCAGGAACTAGGTCAGCATAAGGATACGAAGTTATGTTTTTAGGTGTTTTCGACAGAACAGTCAGGTCAAACTAATTTCTGGAATATATCGAATTCGAGTGAACAAAATTACATTACTTTGACATGTAATAATTAAAAAAAAACTTACAGATAATTAAATTAAATCAAGTATAAATTAAATAAAATAGACAATACACACACACACACACACACACACACACACACGCATGCATGCATGCATACATACGTGCATACATACATACATACATACTTAGATGTTTTATTTGAGAATTTATGTGTGCATGTACACACGTAGCTACATATTTATGTACGCTAATTCGATCTATCTGTCTTTGTTTCTTTGTCGGTCTCTATTTCTTCTTAGCTGTCAGTATACCTGTAAGGCGGCTAACCATCTGGAGAACTAACTACATAGTAGATGAGTGCATTCCTGAACTACTTAACACCTTCACAAGTTTCATTGAGCAGAATTGTGGCATACTGCTGACCAAAAGACTTACTCCGAAAGTCCGTCCTTTTCATTTCCACGAACAATGAAGTCCAAAATTGAGAACGATACAAATTTCCAGCTGGGACTTTATTCATTCATTGCATTGACATCTTCTTCCTCTCCAACTCTAAATACTTGCAAAGCAGTTACATGACTATTTTCTGTACCAATGTTTCCTCTGATTTTCAGTGGTTAGTCTTGTCGTGACTTAATTGCTTGCAGATAATATCCGCCGACCAAACCAGGGTAACAATTAGCACCAAGGACATATAAGACAAACATGTAGCTCGAAAAATCTTCGATAAATCATTAATATATCATCGAAAATATTATTTCGTTTAAACAAGATAAGATTTTGTCTAAACCAATATAATATTTTATTTTTTTTTAAACCCATAGTATCCTGTTTAAACTATATATTATTTTGCTTACACAAGATAATATTTATTTAAATAAAATATTGTTTTCTTTCAACAATATTATTATTCGTTTCAACAAGAAAATATTTCGTTTAAACGAGATATTAAAACAAATTCTTGGCACTATCCAGCTACCCTAGCAGTGTTTCCCTTGCCTTCAATCTCATTGACAAACACATTAATACATTTTTACTTCTTCTTCTCATTTCTCTCCTTAGCTAGGAAAAGTCCAAACTGAAAAGAAATCTAAATGAAACTGTGTAGAAGAAGCATTATTTTCAAGAAAATTTCTTTATTAGTTATCCCCTTGTTTGCAATATTTTAAACTAGCAAAGAAATTGTGAAACTTATGAAACAATATATGCAAGGCTTCGAAAACAAATTAAGTTTAACAATGTAATGTAAAAACTGTACTTTTGGGATTATTTCAGCGGTTGTCTTGTCAAGGGGCCTCTGTGTGTGTGTGTGTGTGTGTGTGTGTGTGTGTGTGCACGCGCACAAATGTCGGGAGGTGGATTCACGTGATCCCCCAACGTCAGTCATAGTATGTATCCATCATGGTATTTATTCGTATAACCGCATTCATGAGGAAAAATCCGTACAGTACCAACAACAATCCAGACAGGTGGTCAATCTTTCATCTTTTACAGTTTTTTTGACATTCAAATAAAATTGTGCTGGATAATATTAACTTTTACATAAATTTCCATGAACTTTTCAGTTAACACTAATAACCTTACGTATTCCGTATTTGATTTATTTGTTTATTTTCGTACGATCGACGTTAAGCTAAAACTGTATCCCTGTTAAATTCCAGTTAAAAAAGATGACATAAGGTTTTCTCAGGTACGGCTTCATCCGCTTATTCTATTTCTTAATATAGTCTCTGCGCAGTTTATGTTTGTTGTTGGTTCTTATTTTTGAGCAAAAATGTTCAGAAAATTTAAACAAAACTAGAGTAATACCTGAAACAGAGTGTTTCTCCTCATAATATAAAGAATGAATATTTAGTCCATTACTTAAGTATCACCATTTTATAATTGTTTTTAAGGAATCGTGCCATATAAGTCTTTAATCTATCTTTCTTCTTTAATTGAACTAAGATCATCAAATACTGAGCGTAATCTCCGATCAACAAGAACAACAATCTCCAGATTCCCTTATCGAAAACCAAAGTTTTCAAGAGCTCATTCACTGTATCATCACCTACCTTCTGGAACTATTTACCCATGAGGATGCGTAATTCAAATTCCCTTCCTTTGTTTAAGACCTCCTTATATAAATTCTTTTATGACAAGCCGGAATGACATATTAAAGCCTTCCAATAGAGAACTTTAACTTTATCATTGTGTCCAGAATAATATATATATATATATATATATATATATATATATATATATATATATATATATATATATATATATATATATATATATATATATATATATGACTTCTGACATGCTGAAATGTGTATACCTGCTGTTGTTGTTTTTAACGCCATTTTTCAGTAAACGATAGACCAGTATAACTGGTGGAGGCAGAATTCGGGAAATCACCGATCAAAACCACCCTTCTCACATACCCACATGACCCGAGCCCGATACTCGAACCCGCCGGGAGAGAGGTGAGATGACAGTGATCGGTAATGGGGAACGCTTTAGGCCACTCGGCCAGCTGAGCCCCTTTTGTATACATATGCATTGTAGATTGCTAATATATGTATATGTTGACCACTATAGTTACATATATTAATTAATTTTAACTCTTTGTCAGTACATGAGTGTGTGTAAGTGACATTTAAAATAAATAAATAACATAACCTGTCACAAATATTGAGGACCACATGGGTCTTTCATGCCATGTTATCCTTGTTGAATACAGATTATATTATTATTATTATTATTATTATATCATCATCATCATCATCGTCATCATCGTCCTCGTCATTATTATTATTATTATTATTATTATTATTATTTCAACTTTACATTAGATCTTGTTAAGTAGAAAGTGCATGATACAGTAACCACATCACAAAACTACTTTTTTTTCGTCTAAACTCTCCAAGTTTCACGTAAAATATGCCATATTGTAATTTAACTTACTTAAAAATCGTCGGGGAGTTTTGCGAACTATATAACGATTTAAAAACAAATTGGGGGTATTATGTACACAATTATCCTTAAAAATAACCGGAAGCTCATCGAATAAAATAGGTACACATTCGTCGAATAAAAATAGGTACACATTCTTCTCCTTATCAAAGGTTAAACGTTGGGAAAAGTTTTAATACTGTACGGTGGTTTCTCTTTTTTTATTTTATCAAAACAAAGAATTCAGTCAACTCGACTTTATCGGACCTTCGTGTTTACACGAGTAAATCATGATAAAGCAGTTCAAACCTTTTTCGTTTATTCCATTCTGTATGTGCCGAGATCATTTAACTTTGTGAACAAGGGTATTGATATTTAATATATTCTTTTCTAAAATCCATGCTAAGTTTTCGATTGTTTATCCTTGATATGTTTGCATGATTGATTGCATACATCGTAGAACAGAGACAATAAATAGATAAATCTCTAATATACTTGTACACATGTGCAGGTATCTACAATGCCAAGTATTTGATTATTATTTGTTTATCCGACTGTTAGCTTTATCCGAATTGTTTTCCTTGCAGTGTAGTGTGTCACTTTTATGTAAAAATCAGAACAAACAAATCCAATTCAGTAATGTGACGCCTCAAGTACATAGTTAAATGCCCCACCACCACAACGGATCACTCTCTTTTATGAACCATTTCTTTTACACTGTCAAGATGCGTGTCTGTGTATATATATATATATATATATATATATATATATATATATATATATATATATATATATATATATATATATATATATTAACCGCATAAAACACAGTGGCAACGATATATTGTTTTGTGAGTTTCGTTAAATTTTGTTAAATTAAGGATAAAAATTGTGTTGTATTGACATGATAAACCCTATGGATGTATGTATGTATGTATGTATGTATGTATGTATGTATGCATACATACATGCATGTATGTAATGTACCTATCTATCTATCTATCTATATATATATATGTGTGTGTGTGTGTGTGTGTGTGTTATATTTGTATTACATTTAAGTACGTAGATAGACATCAGATTGAATCCACCGTAAATGTTATTTCATATCGGTAACGTTGTGTATCTTTAAAACTGTAACGAGACTGCTTAGCGTGGTTCCCCCACCCCAGATTGCCAGTATTGTTGTTTGGGCTTATTTTTCTGCAACAGAATGACAACCTCCAATTTTATAAAAGCCAGTAAGCTTTAAATCTAATACATTTAATCATGTGCATTCAAGTACCATAGTGCAATGATTTCTGTTATTTTTTGCACGGATCAAGTTTCGTAACTTCATAACAAAATTCATCTTTATCAGTGCTTATACTTGACAGACCGACATGCATATATTACAAAGATAAATTATGTCATGTTATTTAAATTTTTCTTTTGAAGCAACCAAGAAATTAAAATAAAGCTGATACCGCCTCGAATAAAAGGAATTCGCACTACACTCAAATCTTAATGCCCAATTTATTCGAAATAGATGAATGCTTTATCGTTTATTTTACAAAGCATGATAAACATCTATATCGATATGTTTCGTGTATTTATGTACTTAAGAAGCGGGAATATAAGATAAAAACGAAATGAAAGAAACACGTGCTCAGAATCTTGATCCACAATTACATATTTCTTGAGATATTTTCAAGAATGCTGTTTCCGCCATACTCGCATATTCTCAAAAAGCAAGTTTAAATTCACAAATTGATAAAGATCCGCATATAAGTTTCACTATTGTTTAAACAGACGTCTTTCATAAAAGAAAAACGAAAATGAGAAAATGGTATAATTAAGTGGAGTAACATAAGAGGCTTACCTATTTATATTAGAACACAGAAAAATCTATGTTGGATACACAGGTTCCTCGAATCTGTTTTATTCACTCTTTACGTGCCTTTAATAAGGATGTGAAGAGGAGTTTTCGTCTGAGAATTAATTTATAGCATGTAAACCGTATGTATACCGATAATAGTTCACCATACATTTTTAAATCTACCAGGTGTGGATACCTAGACCTACATGTATTCAGAAGACGTGTTGTTTTGTCGGAGACCAGCATTAATCCTATACATATGAAATACCAGCACGTGGGTGTATCATTATTCATATAGAAACAGTTAGAAAAGTGGTACAACATAATGACTAGTGCTTCTAAATCGTTTGTTATTTGACTTCCAAAGAGTAAATCCTTCGTTATTACGGAGACAGTGAAATCTACTAATCAACACCTGATCCAGCTGACAAGCTCCACTTATCGACATCTTTATAGACCCCTGGCAAGCAACTCAATCAAACCATCGGAAACTTTGATTCTGGAAACCAACCAAATTGGTCAGCTCAGTGGGTGTATTAGCAATAGTTTCATATCGGGCAAGCTAAGGGATAATCTTTTAGGTACGTGCATGCAGTATGTTGTGTTCGATCTCACTGATCAGACCATTAAAATGGGTATGTTGTGTTCGATCTCACTGATCAGACCATTAAAATGGGTATGTTGTGTTCGATCTCACTGATCAGACCATTAAAATGAGTATGTTGTGTTCGATCTCACTGATCAGACCATTAAAATGGGTATGTTGTGCTCGATCTCACTGATCAGACCATTACAGTGGGTATGCTGTGTTCCATCACACTGATTAGACAATTACAATGGGTATGCTGTGATCGATCACACTGATTGGACCATTAAAATGGGTATGCTGTGTTCGATCACACTGATTAGACCATTAAAATGGTTGTGCTGTGTTCGATCACACTGATTGGATCATTAAAATGGTTGTTCTGTATTCGATGACACTGATTGGACCATTAAAATGGGTATGCTGTGTTTGATCACACTGATTAGACAATTACAATGGTTGTGCTGTGTTCGATCACACTGATCAGACCATTAAAATGGGTATGCTGTGTTCGATCTAACTGATCAGACCATTAAAATGGGTATGCTGTTTTTAACCTTACTGACCAGACCATTAAAATGGGCATTTTAAAAGTCAGACATTTTGTCCCAATAAACTTAGGATGTGACATATTTGTTGAGCAACTCGTGAGTAAGTTCAAGTCTGAATCACAACTGTATACTGCCTTAGGACATCTTCATATTGTCTTTAGATGCTTCCCGATAAGGTCACTAGCAGACGATATTCTGCCTATTTTACCTGGACGATGGGCAAGTTGGCAGTTACTCCTATGCGATCACCAACATTTACCATTTTAAACAAGGCACGCTGAAGCAAAGTCAACTTATAAATCACAAATATAGATGCTAACAAAAAGCTTGGTTTGCGTTCTATTTATGTATGTAATTTTCGCAAAAGAATTTTGCGATTCAATGAATTTATTTCAACTTCCAAACACCATATAAAGTCAACGGTAAATCTGCCCGTTGATCACAAATATAGCGGCCGATGACGTTATCCGGGAACTATGTCCCTGAAATTCACTTGTTCCAGTGATACGAAGTTGGAATTCGCGTTAAATGGCGTCATTTGTAAAACATGCCTTTCTCTATACACGTAGATCTATAATAATACCGCACTGTATAATTACAATAAGAACAGCCCAACGACCGTATGGAGGAAAATCACGCCATAATTATGTTTTTATATTTAATTAATATATGTGTGTATTATAATTTGCATTGTTTTAATATTGCTGTTCTATTTATGTTGCATCTTAATGAATACCAATGCTTTTTCCTCAATTTGTGTGAAGCTGGAATGCTTACATGCCAAAAAGATGTCGCGTCTTCCAAATGCCCTTTGTAAGTTTCAATTTGAAAATATCTAATAACATCCACGTTAACATAAGTTTCGTTGATGACGTACTTTAAATGATCATATCGCGAAAGGGTAATCATCACCGAAGCTGCAGTGTAGCACAACGAAGGCTGTATGTAACATGTCAGCATAATGCGAACTGTAATAAACTTGTGTCCATTTATAACAAATCATTGATCCATGACAACTGGCTGAAACCAATGACCTCAGGTTCGGTAAATTATAGATTCTAATCATGAAACGCCCGTCCACAGACATTCTCACTACGTAAAGGGTATCTACATTACGTAAGGTGTGTTTTGACGCGTGATCAGAAAATTGGTTTATCTTAATTTGTTGTTCTGGGTGTATCTGTAACATTGGCTAAGATAGAGAGAAACAAAGTCACGAGATCTGTGTGACTGATTCATCCCGACCCACATTTCCGGTCACAGGCGAATATTTAAAAAAAAGTACGGATTGGAAGGTGGGACATAATGAGGGTATTGTCTTATTCCCATGACTCTGAAACAAGTGTATATTAAATGATATGCATGCAATACGTTTATATGAATGTGTCTATCAATATCAAATGCTTATCCAATTTTAATCCAAGTCATGAACAAAACTCCGAGTCTCAATGTTCCTATTAACAGCGATAACTAATAATTAATTAAGATCGTTATTTAATGGTTAATTAAGAGTGATAACTAATAATTAATTAAGTAAATAAATATAAATAAAGGAATAAATATGATTAATATTCAAAGTCAGTTTACCAATATAGCTGGATTAAGATATTTTAGAGGAATTGAATGATTTCTATTTGTGTTATTCTTTTAAAGAACAGTTTTCGTTTTAGGTTATGGGAAATTAACCAAAGCTTGTGGGTAGAATCCGAATAATTGGATATATGTTCCACACTTGATTGACCCAACCTGGGGGCAGTTACATTTTCCCTTTTCAGAGATTTGACATCGCCATTCCTTGTCAGAATGCTACATTACCGTAATGTCCAATTATGACAAATGATGGGTTCTCAATTACTTTCTTTTAACATGCACTATGCCATCATCGGTTTAGCACGTTTCAGAACTCACAGCACTAATTCACCTCCCGTGGTGGACTCATGGAAACACCATATTATTAAATAATCAGTAACTTTAGAAATCTAAAAACTTATTTCAAACTTACATTCTCAGTATAGACCTATCCCTAATGAAAGCTTTTCTGTGGAGAAAACCATATCAGCCGTGGCATTTTTATCTACATGTGCGTGAAACGTGTTTCCAATTCAACACTTGTAGAATCAGGTTTTACTTTCAATGCTGAGAATTCCGAAGTTAAGTCAGTAAAAAAGATCGAAATTGCATCATTAGAATATATTTTGTATATTTCATTCAGTTACAAAATTGGACACGCTCTCCAAGAATTTTCCCCCTGAAAGTTTACTTGTCATTATGAACTAGTCATGACCGTTCGAACCGCATATCCTTTGCTGATTGCCCATACATACAACATTGTATCTTCTACACATTGCATCAGATTGTTCGTAATTAATTCATTTATTTAGTATATTTTTACCTGCAATTTGTAATTACATTTTGACGTCGTTTGTTACAATTTGGAGTAATACAGATATATCCGGTGGAATATTGCGCAAAGTTACACCCTGAGACCAGTGGAAGCCAGTTGTGAATTGCATCAACTAACATGACTTACGTAGTAGGAAAGCTTACATTTTGCATCTCGCAGCGTCGAAAGTATCATGTCCCGGTTACACGAGTCACAGGTGTCAAAGATGAGGTCAGCAGAACTTGAACACAGGGTAATTTTACTTGCATAGTCACACAGTTACTTGTAGGAGTACTTTAATTTCATCGATTGCATATGAAAAATATTTTTGGAAGTAGCACAACACACGTTTGTTACTAAAGCTTCGGTACGATGAAACAACCACAGTACCACCAGATAGTTCCTAAGCATGATTAAATGATTATTTATTTATTAATATTTTGTTAATGTTATTTTTATTTTTTATAATTGAATTTTAAGATAAAAGCGTTATTAGTATTTGCTGGTGGATTAAACGAACTCGAGTAAGATAATCAGAAGACACGTTTCAAAGACACGATGTCTGTTATTTGCAAAACCAAGCTCTCCATAATCGCACTCGAAAAATGAAAACTTTATTTTCGCGTAATTGAGTCACTGGTAAGCCAACAGGGTCATCACGTTAAAACAATTTCGCATTCCTTAAGTTCGAATGCGTGTATTCGAACTTCGAATATTTTATCTCGAGAGAATCAGTTCTAAATTCACTGAATCACGTGATTACATATTCGAGACAACATGCTAGTTCGAAATCAAATAGATATGTCATTTCGACAGATAAATTCAGACAAGTATATTTATCACACAATTTTTTTCTCCTCATTCACGTTTTCAAGGCTTGTAAAAGCGATCTTGAGTCTCGAATACACGATCTAGACAAATAATGGGATTATAACCAAGTTTCCAATTTGAAGAACGAGTATTCGAGTTTCGAGAACGTGCATTCCTGTTGTCTCGAATACGTGATCATGTATTTTAACGAATAACGGATAGACCTCCACCTGATAGCATATTCAAGCTCCAAAATACATCGCATATTCTAGGTTTCACCACACACATGTGGGCTTCAAGTACGTGAAACTGTCGGCCTGCCAACTGGTTCAATTGCTCGGGGTGGCTGTGTCTATTTCGCAAAGTGCTGAACTCATTTGACCGTCATGAAGAGCTCGATTAAACGAGTTACAGAAATAGTGATTTAGATTTTTTTTTTTAATTGGCTTTTCAGAGTTCTTATAATTGAGAATTGGGATTGCAAATCCTATACAGGTCATTGCCCCAAAATGTCTTACCATAGGCTCAAAGCAATTCAATGATGGCATCTTTAACTTTTGTCTTTAAATTTGCCAATGGTTGATTTAGCGATATGGCCATATCGTTGTGTGTGAAATTTGGGGAAAAGAGAATAACACGAAGAAGGAAAAATAAAACATGTTGAAAAGAAAGAAAACCTGCCAAACCCTTATACCCTGGTATATTTCTTAAACCAAGTCACTTGAAGTGAGAATTATTGAACGATACCTGTTCAGTGCAGAGGGTCGACAACAAAACATCATGTATTTTATCGGGTCTTTGCATTCGAAAGAGACAGTAACAGCTGTAGTGCGTTAGACCGAGACTGTTTTCAGTGTATCACATTCGATTTGACAGCGTGTTCCATGCACGCGTTAAAGAATGGTGGTGGTGGTGTAGTGGTGGTCGTGTTGCGGTGCGGGTAGGATGGAGTCGGGATCCGCTAGAGGTTTGGATCACTACCCATTTTCAGACAGATTGCACAACCTGTCATATGCAGATCCGTTGGAACTGAATGCATCGTGACAGTGAGGCGTGAGCTATATTTACCAGATCACGCATGGATCAGGGCTAATTAGGGCTTTTACCATATATATCTTATCTCATTTTATTGCATTTGTTAGATATCGGGTGCAGGGAAAACGTATTGTGACCACAAGAGAAATATAATAGCAGTCAGTATCATTTATATACGAATTGGCTATTACTTACGTACTGTACAAGTACCCAATCTGTACTTACTATTAAATACCTACTTGTTAATATCATGGATGTACGTGATACTTATCAGGGCCGCATCAGGTCAGCAGGTCAAGTGTTTGGTGGGTGGGTAGAGGACAAAATTTCAAACGGGCCCTAACTTTCCTGGAAAGGGTACCAAAGCAAACGTCTATTTACTCAGAGTGTACATACTACCCAATAAATGTGCGCAAGAATTAAACGATGGTCAAATTTCAAGTGACAAGAGACTCTGTGTGTGTGTGTGTGTGTGTGTTTGAACGAAGGGAGGGGGAGGGTCAGAACACCTGTGGAATAAGTATATGTAAAATTTGTTCAGGTTTGCTCTGTGTATGTGATGCATTGATGTGTTTGTTTGAGGTATCTAACTTCTTTGGTATTGTTTCCTCTTTTTTAGTAATTTTTCATTTACCTAAATTGCTGTTGATCTAGCGATTACTGAGACTATACATATATATTATATGCTAAAGCATGTAATGAAAAAATCACACTAACACCCATCACAGATACAATGAATATGTAGTTATATTTCGTCTGTTCATTACATGTTTGAAGCAGTTACTATACTGAGGCTGTATCTTTCTGAAGTTTTTTTTTAATATCTGCGTGAATAGCTGTATAGGGACAGTTAAATACATCATGATGAAAAGATGGATTTAAATCAAAAGCATCGTCAGGATTACTTAATTACTTCATCTGCAACCTTATTTGCTCAATCATTCATTCACGTAATGCATTGTATTTAGTATTTATTTTATGTAGTCATTCAAGTAATGCATTATATTTAGTCTCTTTTCATTGAAGACTGAACTTTTTTCTTCGAAATTTGTCCACCTGTTATCATGTTTTCTTCGCTCTTGCTCAGATCCACCTGGATCCGACTTTTGAATAGATAGTTGCTTCATGCCAATTCTAAATGGCTATCCATTGCTAAATCCATTCAATACTGTTGATTTTGCTGTTTTGTTATTTATCTAGCTAATATCTGGTGGGACACTTTAAAGGCTTCACTTCCGGTGCAAACCTTTCAGTTCTGTCTATGACACACCATTTATCTAGTGAAACGTCATTCTATTTAAGAGTTAAAATTTTTGATACTGCTTCCACCTGATACATTACATCCTGGGTCATTAAGAAGTTCTTTGTGTTTCGATGAATTTATAATAATGTTCTTTTGTATAGATAGTGTGTATACATTGTAATGATCGCCACCTCCGGTGAGGACTTTGAGATCTTATGCATGAGCAGGCGTTGGTTGTTTACCTGTAATTTAATATCAACATTTTACAAAATGTGATAAACATTGCGTATAGGCTGATCTTCTTGACAAATTCTTCAAAAGCATCTAATGTTTGTAAATTGTATTCACCAAAACGTAAAGAAACATAGCTAAATACACAGATGATCTCAAACGTTTTGGGTTTTATCTTGTGATAATGTTTTAATATATAACAAAAACGCTTAGAATACTAGGTTTCAAAAGTTCACGAACATGAGATCCATATAAGTCTATGACTTTAGCATTATTGTTAGTGATATATACTGTGTATTTATTACTATGAAGTCGATAGTTTACAATTTATGTTGTTAATTGTATATTGAGACCCACTTCATCATGTCAAAGATATTATTTACCATAATGATTGAAGATGTCACTATAACTTCATGATTTAAACATGTAGTGCAGATCAATACTTGTTATGAAAGCCACTGTAAAATATTTGAAAGTTGTCGATCCAAACTCAGAGAAAGTGAAAGGAGCAACAATTTTCGCAACTATTCACACTAAAGTTAGTCCACTTGTACCCGCTGTAACTCTTTCCACACCAGCCCCCATCCAGTGTAAAACTTTATATGTTAACCTGTATTTCTTATTAGCACCTGTATAATGTTTGAATAATTGAACCCAATACCATTTGAGCTGGTAAATTGATACAACCAGAACTAAATGCGATCGATTAAAGCAGTGAAGGACACACTTGATGATTATTGGAAATTTCTTGTCAGTGTGCCGTAAATATGCCATTTGGTACTCGCAATGTCTCTAACACGTTAATTATCTTGAATATTTCACTTCGGCAATGATGCTAAGATTTTCTTTGTCTTGTGTTCTAAAACTCAAATGTAACTATGATTTGGTCCAGAAATATTAATTTCTCCTTTAGTAGAAACTGGTTCATATTGGTATCTGGTATTAACTGGTGCGGAGATCATTTGTGAACTGGCTAAAAGAAACTGCTGTGATTAACTTTACAATTTCTTCCACATTCGCGGTTACTGACGGACCATATCTTTTAAAAACAAAGGCAACAGTAAGAGCAGAGTTTAAAGTTGTATAATAAATTGTATTAATTTTGATGTCTTTTGTTTCAGTAAACATATTTGTAGATAATTCAAATGCTTATTTATCAAACAAAAGATTAAAGTATTGTACAATATATGCACTTATAATAATTAATTAGTTCAACAATTCAACAATATCCTCGGGTACCAATGACGGACCAATTGGCATCTTACGTAACACCCTTAAAAGCACGCTTCGGGGAAATGTGAGATTATAGTGCTTCATGGTAACCAGCGTGAAGATTTTTGTTTTACTCGACATTTATCTGTAAATAAAATCTATGATATTTATCTAAGGACAAGACATGTCTGTTTCCTTGTCATCGGTTAGTTGTGCTCTACATTACACACGCTATTTTTATGCCACCGGAAAAGTAAAAGCATTTCAGAGACCGGGTCATACGTAGATAAAGTCATGTCATGATACTCGTTAGTGATTTTCGTTTTCTTGTCCTCTATCGTCACGTTTTGTACCGGATTTGCCATTTCATCAGCTTAGGACATAAACAACTTGCGTTTTTACCAAATGAACAAGATACCCAAAATAGCTATTGCACCACATATCAGAAACGTTTTGATTGAACTTGTATCATTTCGTCAACATAATGTGATTGTTGCAATTGTTTTGAGTCTTCTCGTCTTTTCTTTAAATAATTAGAACTGGTGTTTTGAAAACAAAACCAGGGAACATTTTCCGATCTGTCTGCCAAGTTCAACCCATGTGTGGATCTTTTGGATTTTGTGGCGTAACCTTACTGCGTCTTTGTTAACTCTGTTTTCATTTTTCAGTTTCTTTTACACGCCTTCCATTGTATTAACAAGGAAATTGCACGTTAGTTCAACAGCATTGCTAGAGGTTGAAGCGATTAATTGCAACTCATATTTCAGTGTTACTTTGAATTATAAAAATTATAAAATTCAGTCTTTTTCTTGTATTATCGACTTAATTGCACTGTAGAGACATCCAGAAAAAGGCTTAATATGACAGCGATTCTCTTGGAAACAAATGCATAAAAGACAAAGCAACCAATAAACATTTATTAATAAAGCAATTAATTGTTTTTAGAATTCTGCATTTTTGTCTTCGTCGCCGAAAGTGTGTCGAATGCGTATTAATATTCGGTATATGCAAAGGAACAATTTGTCTTCTTCAGTGTCCTTATATTCTATTGACTTTTATGATGAATATGTTTTAATATAATCAAACATTCGTACAGTGCAAATAGAGCCAATCCCAACTTGAATGACAAAAATCCAGTGAAATAACTGACACCATTAAAAGTCAGGTAATAATCTCTCAGTTCATTAAGTTTAAAAGAAGGATACCATGCAAAGGAACAGAACGAAAACAAAGAAGCTTTATCGTAAGAACAGTCGGAAAGTTGTAAGAGTAAGGAGCACTGTTAGTTGGACAGGTGAAATACAGTTGTCAGCGACATAAACCTAAATACATAACTTTAGAAACATTAAAAGTAGGTGCAAAACTGAAACTACGGTTTAAAGAAAATGACCCAAGTACCACTACATTATGTATGAGTGTTGATATTTTTATAACACATCGTACAAAGATTTAGCAGGAGTTAAAGGATGAACACATGACTGTGCTTTACCAGGCGGCAAAGGTGATTATTTGGTTGATAAAACTAAGAAAGGCCAGATACATTTTGATTATTATACTTTTGGAATGAGAGCATCATCTTTAACCGGTTTACGGATATTGCGATTAGTTGGCTTTTGGAAACAGTTGTTTTCTCTAGATGGAGTTATTATTTTATTTGTTTTGGCAATGGTGTGCTGGTTATTTGCATTTCTGATCGGATGCGTAGACAAAGCATCTTGCATAATTTGCATTGCTTATCATTGTTAGTGATGTTCAAAAGATTGCCAGGATAGTCTTTGTTAGAAAGAACGTTACTTTAGATGAACCAGAGGTTCATAAACTACTGTATTTCAGAACGTAAACCATATCGGTTTCTGTAACCATTCGTATCGGTAGAACATGAATGTTTTGTTTTGCTTATTTTAAGGTTAATATTGTTTTTTTGACGTTCCAAATCGTCATATATGACCTGAAAGTACAGAATGTGAATTGGATTAGCAGATGTGATGACAGAACTATCATCGCCATAATCCTTCTCTAAAGTTTGCTACTCATTTTGTCTTCTTTTGTGTTCTCTAAAGTTTCTTGTTCTATTGTCACAGATTATTTATCAGTCCTTAGAATGCCATTCTTTACGAGATCGATAGTAATGGCAGCATGTAGTCAAAGCTTTAACGATGCTTTGGATTTCTGTAAATTGCTGTTGTATCTGTGTCTCTGACGCTACTACTCATTTTTATAACCATATCTCTCGGTAATATAAATATACCACTACCAGCACCAGCATAGTACAAGTACTGTTATGTGGGTAATGAAAATTGTCATAGTGTTTGTACCTGTGTCGTACGTTTGCTGTGCTAATATTAATAGCCCCATTAACCTTTGAACCTTATTTGATACCGTGGAGATAAAATTTGTAATAATTGTTCTGTTTTGAACTTGTACAAATCAAATACATTATGATCTAATGCTTTGATGTAATTTTGCAATGCCTTTATTAGTTAATCCGTTGGAAGTCCAACATGTTAAGTAGTCTATATTACTTTTCTCATAAAACTAGATGCATGTTTATTTAATGTTCCGTTATCACCAATCGGGTCACTAATTATTTCGTTTTCCACGGTTATATTATTATTATTGTCTTCAAAATCAGACAAATATTTCTATGAGTCACAAAAGATGCAGATCAGTATTGCAAAGTATCGAATTTTGAATTGTATTGAACCTTAAAGTTGAATGCATTGAGCATTAACATTTTATCACTTTTAAGCCAGAAAAGTCTTCGTGATGGTTCACGTCGATCTTTCTTCTTTTCTCCCCCCCCTCATGTCAGTGTTAAACTTGAAAGTCTAGCATCTATGACTCAGTGAGATTGTCAAATGGCATTGCAACGCTGTCCTGAGAAAGTAAACATTTGAGCTACCAACCATAACCGCTTGATGGGAAGCCATGTCAAATTATCATTTTCAAAGGAAAATTTATATGCACCGTAGTTCACAGATTCTGGACTGTCTAAATATAAAGAAAGATATGATTATCTTGGGATAATTTAGGAACCGCTGCTTACGATTGGGCAGAGTAAATTAAGGCGTACACTTTGAAAGTAATGTGCGTTTAAAGTGACGAGAGAGTCGTTTGACACCGAGGAACCCTGAAAAGAATAGTGCTTTCCTCGTTAAACAAGAAAAGGGGACCAGGTGGCTGTCTTGTAAGAAAAGACAGGGTTTAGTGCTAGGATGCACAATTTCTGAAAGAGAACAGCATTAAGGTACGCATTTTAATTTTCATGTAATTTTCTATTTTTGATTGTTTGCTTTGTGCAAATTTGTTAGATGACTAGGATCTATATTGTGCATTGTTTATTAAATTTCATAGAACTCTGTTAATGCTAGAGTTGTTATATAATGTATCTCTTTCATTTTACAGTTACTAGTTTATTGGTAGAATTGACGATTGCATGCTATCCAAGTTTTCATATGTGTAGGATTTCACTGGTTTATATGAAATAATTTCCTTTGTCTGTTAGGACGATACTGATTATCGTGAGTTAATGATAATCGTGTATTCATATCTGATTTTGTAATGTTTAAATAATCTTGTAAGTTAGCGATTGCTGTGAGCTAGAATTTTGTGAATTTTATGCAAAAGTAATCGAGCATGTGGTAGCGTAGATAAAGAGATACGGTAATGTTAGATATACAGCTAACGTGTTTTAATTTATGGACGGTCGCTTTGAAGCGAAGGTGATGTTCTATCGGATTAGTTTAGAATTTATGCAGTGTTCGAATAGTATGTATGCTTTTGAGTAACGTAAGTGAGGGAATTTTATGTACGTGTAGAAAGTGTACATACAGAGATTATGGGGTAATTTTATCCTTTAAGGAACAGCTTTCTGGGGAGAGACGGGACAGTCCGAAGACGGAAGTATGAAAACAGAAGTGACGAGTTCAGAATAAGAGACAAGGAAGTCCAGAAAGGGATGAAGCGTTCGGAATAGGAAGTCTCGAGGAAATAGGAAGACGTTGAAAGACGGTCAAGGGAGGAAGGTGATGCAATCAGTCGTGGACATTGCGCTCTTTTCACCACTCGTTATTGTGATGAAATAAATCCAAATTAGACACTGCTAATAACTTCTGTTGACATAGCTTAGATTGAATTGGAGTTGCCGATATTAATTGTTATTGATTAAATTATGTTATTTTTCTTGTCAAATGGGGCTCGTATTGCATTATTTCTTCCCAATAGTCTTGCTCAGTTCTCTGTTAATATTCTATCTTTCCACTCCCACCGGGCTTTAAAATCGAGGAGGTCTTTCCCTAGATAACGCCAGCCAAATCCAATTAACCACCCCTTTTACTAAGAGGGCGACGTTACAAGTATCTATGAAGGCTTTATTCTTTCCTTTAATTTGTCTTCATATGATGTGCCGGAATATCGAAATGGTTGGGCTATTGTTATAAATGGCTTCTCATTCATGTATTTGTTGAATTGATCAAACGTGTCATCAGCAGGTAGGTGTACTAAACTGAAAACAGTTATGGTGCCTGAAAGTAAATCGGACACATGCATACATATTTAGCCGACTCGGGAATACTTAAAAATATTAAATGGCAGTAGGAAACACCACAACCATATGTTGCAATGCACAGTGCGCGTTTAATTGATTCTGCCAATATCTCCTGTCGCACTGTGCTATTATCTGTTCATATAACCTTCACTATCAAAACAAGTCTAATAAAGTGCACGATAATAATCTAGTTTTCTTGTAGTGAAATGTTATCACTCTTAATATTTGTGCAATGACCGTTTCACCAGAAGCGATAAACCCAGGTACAGGCCAGGGC
This sequence comes from Sinohyriopsis cumingii, assembly GCA_028554795.2. Classification (NCBI taxonomy): domain Eukaryota; kingdom Metazoa; phylum Mollusca; class Bivalvia; order Unionida; family Unionidae; genus Sinohyriopsis; species Sinohyriopsis cumingii. The sequence goes on from CM068825.1 coordinate 60,696,143, forward strand.
CAAGGTATTGTACCTATTGATTTTTTCTGTTTAAATCTAAGGTCCATTATTTAAGTTTAGAAAATTAACTAAAAATTGGCCTTTCTTCAGCAAATATATCGAGCTATTGTTTACTCTTTATTTCACATTCACATTTAATATTTTTCCTGATATCTCTCTCAAACATTTTCATTTCCTACACTGTATTACAACTTTATATTCTTTGATTTTACACAGTATTTAAATATTTGGTATTTTATATATAGTTTTCTCTGTAGTATTTGTAAAATGTTACTACTGACTGTATCTCTGATACAAGCATCAGTTAGACTGTAATTGTCGTAGCAATAGCTAAATAGGGTTAACCGTGAATCGGCCGACTATTGGAATATCTAGCAAAATCATATTTTTCTCCACTCTATAAACGCCTGGAGATAAGCATTTGCTAAACAATATTATGTTGACGAACATCCATAACCGGACCATTTAAAATCGTAACATTCTAGATCCTCTAGAAAATGTAAACCAACATAGGAGGAAACGAATTCAAGCTCGCAATTATATAAACAGAAACATGGATCTCCGACCCAGGCTTAATATCCAGATAGCGACACATTCATGTCCTTTGCATTTAGTGTGCTAAAATAACCCCATGAAAATAAAAATAAATTGTAGATAAAAGAAATTGTTTTGGTCATGTGTTTGTAACATGATTCTAGTCTGGTAAAACGATTCCCAAAATCATGCAACTTTGGAGCCGGAGATTGCTGTTCATGTTTCACAAATTTCGTTATTTCTAATTTTTAACATGCTCACATAAGTCCTGCTTCCAGTTTGTGAAAGCATTCAGTTTGTTCGGGCTTTGGTGTGCAACCTTTTGTAAATGCCATAACCACAGATTTTCTCGACATTCATCACGAAAACATCTTGGGAATAAATGTTAACACGCTATTTGCGATCAATATTAATCTATAAAACAAGAATGGCAATTTATTTAAGATTTATTTATTATCCAAAAAAAAACAGTATAAACGTATGGGAAAGAAAGGTCCCCTTTCCCGCGCACACACACATACCCACACATGCCTGATACCCGCCATACATACATCTAGTTAAATGGAAAAGTATTTGCAAATAGCGGTCTCTGACTGGTCGAATGTTAGGGATGACGTATTAAAGTATACATAATGAATAAAATCTCGCGAGCCAGAATGATCAGGATAATCAGACTTTTCACATTTAGTCGTGGCCAAGCCTTATTGTATTCATATATATTCGCCGCTACGGACACGCCTTATAGTCCCACCACATGTTTATCTTCGATGACTTTATAGTTTCATCTTTCAAAAATATAGAGTTTATCGGTATCATTTTAGCAATATGAGATAAGCCGGCCATATCCAGTTCGCTAAACGCCTTCTATATTCCCCATTTCTTTTCCCGTGGAAACATTGGTTGGAGGTCCACGTGGGTTATAATCACAGCTGTACACGTGTTCAAAAAGGTTATGGGGGAATGGAAGGTATTTTGGGAGCGGGAACCGTAATTGGTCTAGCAATCTCAAAACAATACAAGTTTATATGTTGCCCTACATTGATCTACGGCATGCTACCGGACGTTATTAATAGCGGTTATCAACCCTGGTGGCTTCTAATAAAATACAAACAGGTCTGCGTTGTTTGCGTTTGTGTTTGTTTGGATTTTTAGGGCATAACAAAATTATGTGGCGAGTCAAGTGATGAACCTGGGTCAAGGAGACACCAGATTGGCTGATTCGAGCTGATCCGATGGTGAGAATAGAGCTCGTACCTTCTGATCTAGACGTCAATGCTTGACCACTAAACTACCACTTTTTCCGTGGTAATTTGACCTAAAACTTTGACATCCATTCAACAGCTCTGGCGACCTTTTTTGTAGTCCCGTGACGTCATTGATCAGATCAAAGTTTGGGTTTGAAAGAATGAAACACGCATTGGTGGGTATTTTCTTTCCTTAAGAAAAAAAAAACAAAACAACGAATTATCTATTTGATGACTGAAGATGGACTTTAATATTATTCATTATCATTTCAAAATTATCATGAAAATGTAAGCAAGAGAAATTCCACGCTGGTTTAAATCAAAGCATAGACTAACCACACTATCAAATTGTTGCAAATCAGAAGAGGTCTTTAGTCGACTTTCACCTTTCTCGCCCTTGATTTAGTACGTCCATCCAGTGACAATCCGATACCATTCGCTTTAAACATATCACGTTTTTCTTTACGACGCACGTACCCGCTCCACTATTAGTTTCGATTTGACTTTACTTAAGAGAAATGCGTGTTCCGTTGTCAGGCGATGTTCAGTATTCGCTGTCACGTATCTGACCTCCCTGAAGACGCAAATCAGTGACTCATAGACAGCAAAGTTATCTAGGTGTTAAAATCTTCAGTAGACATTAGTGAATTACAAAATAACATTGATGTCAGTTTGACATAGATTAGGCATCGATGCAAGATTATTTTGTAACATGATGAAGCATGCCGACTTTGCCTACATTAACGTGATATGGACGATTTGCTTATACCTAATGCTTTAACGTTGAACAATGCTATACACTTGTGATACCAGACATATAACAGTGTTTTAACTTTAATATTGATAACTGCATAAATAATCACCCTGGCTAAATATCTGTAGAGTGTAAGGTTATTTATCCAAACAACATTGTTAAAATAATCTTCTTCGAGATAGTAAAACATTTGAACTTTTTATGTAAAACATACCAGAAAGGAATTTAGTTATGAATTGCAATTTCTGATTGGGTGAGTGTTTAATAACAGAAATATAATCTCAGGCTAATTTTGTATTATCTACAGGTCTCTTGATCCGATCGACATCTTTTGGAGATAACCTGGTTTGATACTGGCCACACTTGCCTGGTGTAACGTTTATGAGGCTAGAAGTTGTTGAAGCCATAAAGTAACACCTGCGTGACCTAGATTGGGTTATAATTTGGATTGTCTTGGATCTACAGAGGTCCCAATAACTCATTTGCCCATCATAAATGTTGGACGTTTTTTTATTAATATTTTTGGACCACTTCTTATTTTAATTACTTTTGAATATAATATACCCCATTACGTCATTGTTAGGGGCCGAACCCAGTCTATAACTCATGGACACCAGTGACGGCCCTTGAACCTATAGCAAAATTGCCCTAAATGCTAGACGTGACCTCGAGTTATTGCGCTCTTTAAGACCATTTGTTAATAGAAGTCCTGTTTCTTGATATAATTTATACAAAATTGTTGTTGTTGCTCTTGAAAAGAATTTTGTTTTGTTACATGGTTCATGATAACCAAATCATTAACGTAAGAGACAAACAAAAAGGAGCGCCCTTGGACTGGCACTGAAGGCGTGCACAATTTCTATCTCGAATCAATTGCAAACGTACAAGGTCACAATATATATTTTCAAGATGGAGATAATCACCCATTTCCATGCCGAAACCTTCTCTAGGCTAATACCAGATGAACTCCATACATTTCACTTCTGGTTAGCGCTTAACCGTTTTAGCGACAGAGATAATGTTCGGAGTTTAGACCTATGTGACAGTCAACTGATATGGCATGGAATTTTAACACAGAACATTTCTCTTAAAAAGACATTTTACCATACAGTAACCATTCTCAGTTGATAATACAAGGGTATCTAAAATATTTTAAAGGAAGTCTTTTTTATTTTTTCAAAAGAAATGCCATTCTTTCGACCAAAATGACTTGTGATCATGGCTGTTGTTTCAAATAGTCACATCATCTATTGTGAATTCTGATGTTATAAAAATGCACATGTCTTGCGTTATGTGGAAACTATTCAAAGAAAAACACGACTGATCAATTCACCATAGTTACTGATGTATAACTCGCACCTAACTTCGAACAGCGTAGGCCTGTACCTGCCACACTGCACTGTACAAGCCGATCAGGAAGCTGCTCCCAAGACTGTGATCTCGCGTTTTCTGAAATATTCCTGCACCACACGCTGATATCTGCAATATCAGATTACATTCAGTAAAGATGGGACCTTCTGGAGAAGCTGGCTATAGTCGTCTTGAACTAACTCTGTGATTTACATTTTCCATCAGATTACCAATAAAAGGTCACCGCCGCAAAATGTGGCTCAGTCACTGAAAAGAAACAATCGGGAAGCGGTAGTAGTAAGGTGGGCCACCCTAGCCTCAATGGAAATTAGCATTACAGGACCCCTTGGGCCACTCTAGCCTCAAGGGAAATTTAACATGGGGAAAAATCATGGGCCACTCTAGCCTCAAGGGGAATTTAACATGGGAAAAAGTCTTGGGCCACTCTAGCCTCAAGGGGAATTGAACATGGGGAAAAAGTCTTGGGCCACTCTGGCCTCAAGGGGAATTGAACATGGAAAAAAATCTTGGGTCTGTTGAGCGACAAGGGAAAATGGAACAGGGTCGGGACCCTATTTTAATAGGGTCCCGACCTGATGGGTCTATGGAAATGGAACATACGAAAATTGAAACAGGGAGGGGTCTAATTTTTTTAAACAAAAAAAAAAAAAAAAAATGGGGTAGGCAATTGAAAGTCTATCTCTTTTCGAGAAATGTGGGTGGCCCTGAAAAGGGCCTTTGGATTTATGTTAATACACCCTTAACATAAAGGGCAACTGTGACATCTTCTCCTTCTTCTTAAGTTTCGCCTCACTGTAAGACCATACATTAACACTCTTTTGAGGCATCCTTGCCTCTCCACATAGACTCTTCGTATCCATAGGCTGGTGTCGGTCCTATGGATAACTGTCCATTTGGATCGGACATACATCGGTATGTCCGTCCTGAACATCATTGTTGACACAAGGGTTGATGATTCGACTGTGGTCCACATCTTGAGGCGCCGAGAACAGGTGAATCAATGCAGTGAACTGCGCTTATTTATAGGTAGAGGAAGGATTGAAACGGATTGAGTTCATTGACCAATCCAAACACGCGTTACAAAATTCAGTCAGCCCGCATCCAATCCGAAGAGAACAGTCTGTGACGTCACGTGGTCTATATAGATTCGCTAGCGCCTGTGCGCTGTCAGTCCATGAGACAGTTACTCAACATGACGGAAACTCAGAAAACGATCAATTGGGGTGCACCAGCAGTGGAGACCACCCAAGGGAACCCGGACTTACTTTCAGAAGAGGATTTTGTGGATTTTCTTACCTCGCAAGAATTTGTTCCGGAACCTTCGTCACCTTCTTCATTACCGCACGTGGAGAATTTTAGACAGAGACAGAAAGAAGAATTGGAGAAATTTATACAACGACAAAAGGAAGCGGAATAACTTTTCTCCTACAGCAACAGCAGCAAGAAGAAGAGGTAAGAAAAAAACAAGAAGAAGAAGAAGTAGCACTAGCAAAGAAACAAGGGTGTGAAAATCAAACGGTCACGGTACTGTTGGACATTTTAGCGGAGTTAAGCGGAGTTAAGAAGTCTGAAACAAATGTATCAGACTTCTTTATCACGACCGAAGAGAATACGACCTTCCCGAGCTAAACACTCCAACCCTGTGACTAAGCCTACCGTACCACCCTTAGTGATTTCAACTAAATCATCATCATCAACAGTACGCAGTCCAGAAGTAGGTCTCGGCCGTGGCAAAGGCTTAAGACAGTTAAAGTTGATTGCTTAAACTCACCCCTACACCAAAAACCAAAGGCCCTTTTCAGGGCCACCCACGTCTCTCGAAAAGAGATAGACTTTCAGTTGCCAATAACTAAAAAAAAACCCCATTTACCCCTATAGTACGTGTCTGTGTATGAGTGTGTGAGTGTACGTTCTTATTTTAAAATCAAAACCCAAAGACACTTACCTTTATATCTAATTTATTGTTTCATCAATATTTACAATCCAATTCACAATTCACAACAAATCACTTTAAAAAGTTCACTCTCTCTGTTTTTTGAATTTATTCACCGTCACAGGCTTTTCCTCTTCTTCCTCCTCACTTTCTTCCCTTCTTCTTTTCTTCTCCTGTTTCTTTTTCTTTGCCTCTTGTAAATAGAATTGTCTTCTTTCTTCCTCTTCTTCCTCTGAAGAATCCCTCTCTTCTTCTGACTCCTCTTGTTTCTTTTTTGGGCAATCTGGAGACCAATGTCTTTTTTCTTGACAATAATAACAGGTATCTTGACTTTTGTCTCTTTTAGCCCCTTTTTTATTTTTTGACGGTCTGGACACTCTGAAGACCAATGCCCTTTCTTCTGACAGATATAGCAAGTATCTTGACTTTTATCTCGCAAGGAAGGAGAGTAGTCCGTCGGCTGGTCTGAAGAACATTTTCTAATGACACCTCGCAAAGCTCTGATGAAATGTTCGATTTGGGTAGTCTCTTCCATCGTTGTGTTCGGTTTGAGAGTGAAATGAATAGTGAAAGGACAAGACACACGCCCTTTTATATACGCTGGTCTGCTAGGACTATAAATTAGTCTATGGTGTTTAAACTTTAGTCATTTGACGTTTTTCTATCAAGATGAAACGATCCAATTCATTTGAGAAGAAAGAAGAAAGTAAGAGGCAGAAACGTGATCTATCGCCTCGTACCAGGGCTGAAGTCTTGGCACAAATTCATGCCAGTGAATTTGAAGAGGACATGAGTGAACCAGAATCCAAACCCTCTAAACAAAGTTCACCACCCTTAGTTAACCCTGAAAAGTACTATGACATTCGAGAGACCGAAAAGCGCTCCTCTAGAAAATTTAGAACCACGGCTTACAAATACACGGTGAAGTTTAAAGATTTCAAGTCCGAAGTACCGTTGGAGAAAGCAGAAGGGTTCATCACTGGGGTGTGGGATTCTTTACTTACCACACTCAAGCGACAATGTCAACCCAAAGAAGACGATCGCTTGAGACTTTCCATACAACACGACGGTTTGAAATCCCCTGTTTGGATCGAGTTTAGCAGCCCTGCAGAATTGACCGCTTCCAAAGTCATGGACAAGATTCAACACGTACAACAATCCAATGACCAGTTTGACATCACCGATGGAAAAGCCACACTGGACATGACCCACGTCTCTCCTCCTCAAGGGACTGGACGCAAAAAGATGTTATTGGTGGACGAGCTTCGCAGCACCAAAACAAGTCTCGTCCGAATTCACAACCCTGAAGACCAGATGTGTTTAGCCCGAGCCATCGTGGTGGGACGAACCTATGCCAACAAGAACGAAACGGTAGAATGGAAAAGAACCTGGAAAACTATTCGACAATCCGATCGAGCCAAACAACGAAACGAAGCAGAACTCCTGTTACAACAAGCTGGCTTGCCCAAAGACACCCTGTGGCATTCCTGAAATGCAAAAATTGCAAGATGCCCTAGCTCCACGCTACACCTTGAAAGTGCACCCTCAAGAAATGCGTGGGCCTCTGTTGTTTCGAGGCCAAGGCTTTAAGGATGGAAAATACATTCACGTCTATCATCACGATGACCATTTCGATACCATTACCACTATCACCGGATTCCTGGGATACAGATATTACTGTGAGAAATGTGACTATGGCTATAACAATCGAGGGCAACACAAGCATTGTGGATCGAAATGCTCAGGATGTTTTGCCTCTCCACCCTGTCTGAACGAAGGACAAGAACCAGTGCATTGTTCCACTTATCTGCGCACGTTTGTCAGCCCTGCCTGTTACCAACAGCATTTGAAGACACAAGGTTCACAGAAGAAATGCGCTTGTCAACTCCTGAGATTGTGCCCTACGTGTGGACAAGGCATACGTACCAATAATGCCAAGGCACACGTATGTTCAGGAAAGAAAAATGTCACATTTGTCATCACATCGTGGACTTGGAACACCAATGCTTCGTGCAAAAATACCAACCCCAACCAGAGAAAGAGGATGGTCACACGAAGAAAGGCAATTTCATCTTTTTCGATTTCGAATGCATGCAAGAGACCGGTATTCACATTCCTAATTTCTGCGTGGCTCATCGTGCGTGCGAGAAGTGCATTCAAGAACCTATCGTGAGTCATTGCCCTCACTGTAGTAAGATTCCTGGAGGACGTGAAAAAATCTTTCGAGGGCCGAACACGCAAGCCGATTTCGCACAATGGGTCTTAGACCCCATCGACAAGACGTGGAGCCAAGAGGACATCGAACGTTACGGAGATTGTCATCGTCATGCCACGGTGATGGCTCACAATTTCTCCGGATACGATGGACAGTTTCTTTTGAGATACTATACGGAACAAGGCACCGAGCGTCCTAAAGTCACTTTGAACGGAGCCAAAATCATTTTCATGCAAGTGGGACAAGTACAGTTTAAAGATTCGATGAGTTACTTGGCCATACCTTTGAGCCGAATGCCTAAAACGTTTGGAATGACAGAAATGGCTAAAGGGTACTTTCCACACTTTTTCAATACGGAAGCAAATCAACATGCCGTTCTACCCCATTTGCATGAGGCTCACTATTACGACCCCGACAACATGCGTACCGAACAACGAGAAGCTTTCTACGCTTGGTACCAGGCTCACGCCTCGGACCCTTTCGAAGTATTGTCGTTCCGACGTGGACATTTTACGGCGATGCTGTGGAAAATTTCGAGAACTGTTCATGGAACACGGAGGGGTCGATCCTTTGAAAGAAGCTTGCACCATTGCCAAAGCGTGTTCCTTAGTGTACCGACAACGATTCATGCCTGAAAACACCGTGGCTGTCATCAGTCCTCAAACGACCAACTATGTCAAACGTCAATACTCGGTCAAGGCCCTACGCTGGTTACATTACTTGTGCGACAAGGAAGACAGATGGATTCAGCATGCCCGCAACGGACGGGGCGAAAAGACCATCGGAACGCATTCGGTCGATGGCTGGGACTTAGAAAACCCCAAGATCGTGTACGAGTTTAATGGTTGCTTATTTCACGGATGCCCCATCTGCTACCCTGACCGCGACACTAAAAATCAGTTTTTACAACGAACCATGGAAGACTTGTACCAGGCCACTTGTCAGCGACACCTAAAGTTAGAACAGGAAGGATACCAAGTGGTGGAAATGTGGGAACACGAATACGATCACCGTTTGAAAACCGATCCCGAGTTTAAACGCCTCATGGAAAGTTACCAGTTCATGGACCCCCTGAACCCGAGGGATAGTTTGTACGGAGGAAGGACCAATGCCACCTGTTTGCTGTACCAAGCTGACGAAGAGAAAGGAGAAGAAATCAGATACTTGGACGTGTGTTCGCTGTATCCCTACGTGTGCAAATATTGTCGCTTTCCTGCAGGGCACCCGCAATTATTCACCGAACACATCGACCTGAAAAACATTCGACAATACGATTGCTTGATCTAGTGCAAAGTTTTGCCTCCCACGAACCTATACCATCCCGTCTTACCTCACCATTGTCAAGGCAAACTGATGTTTTTTTTGTGTCGTACTTGTGCCGAAACGTGCAACCAAGATCAACCTTGTCATCACACCCAGGAAGAACGGGCCTTGACGGGGACGTGGGTCAGCGTAGAATTGTTCAAAGCTTTGGACATGGGATACCAACTGTTAGAAGTGTACGAAATTTGTCACTTTCCCAAGACACAACAATACCACAAGGGTGACCCCACTCAGAAAGGCATTTTCGCAGACAACGTGGATGCCTTTTTGAAACTGAAGCAAGAAGCCAGTGGTTATCCTTCCTGGTGTCACACTCCCGAAGACCAAATAAAATTCAAAGAGAAATACTGGGCACAAGAAGGCATCACTTTAAATCACATCGAGAAAAACGAAGGCAGGCGATCGTTTGCCAAAGTGATGTTAAATTGCTTGTGGGGCAAAATGGCACAACGACCGTGTTTACCTAAGACGGAATATTTGACAGAACCTTCACGCTACTTCCAGATGATTCACGACAAAACCAAATTCATGAAACACGTGGACGTCGTTCGCGAGAATTTGATCTTGGTCAATTACGAAGAAGATCTGGACTTTGTACAAGACGACCCCTTTGGAAATGTCATCATTGCGGCTTACGTGACAGCCCCTGCTCGCTTAAAATTGTACGAAGCTTTAGAACTGTTAGGAGAACGTGTCCTGTACTTTGACACGGACAGTTGCATTTACATCCATCACCCGAGTCAACATCACCCTGACATCGAAGGAGACCGTTTAGGAGCCTGGACAGACGAGCATCCCGACGACAAGATTCTAAGTTTCGTCAGTGGCGGTCCTAAACATTACGGCTACGAATACCGGGACAAACAAGGAGAGGTGCACACGACGTGCAAAGTGACAGGATTGACTCTGAATTATCGTACCAGTCGAGTGGTCAACTTTGGGGTATTGAAAGAAGCCTTGCAATCTGGAGAGGATAAACACTTTAAAGTGACCACTCACCAACCCAACAAGATTGTACGTTTACCCACTCACCACATCGTCAGTCGACCCTTGGAAAAAGTCTATCAAATCGTGTACCAGAAGCGAGTGCGACTTCCCAATCATTTCACCTTACAGTATGGACACCTCGGTATTGGTCTGTATATAAAAAGGAACACTAGGCAAGATCGATAGTTCATTGTGACTACCAAGACCAAGCGAACAAGATGAATACTTTCAGAGAAACACAAAACATGTTCAGACAGGCACAATTCAAGTTTGGGGGCTCTGAAGTGTAATGCGATTGTGAGCCTTGCGATGGGAACGATGCTGTACGTTGTGACCTTAGCGATGCCGTAAAGCATCATGGGAACTTTGTTCTCACTACCCCTATCACAGAAAGTGATGCTGTGCGTGTCAAACCTGAGGGATGCGAAAGCGATGACACTCGTCCTCTTGGACACTTTACTGGGTTTCGTTTTAAAGGTGAATGTCTACCTTCACGTCTACCTCCCTACGGATGTCATCCAGCCCTGAGCAAACTCCTGTCCATGTCACCCAACCCTCATCGAAACGAACCTGTGAAAGACGAATATTCGTTCCACGTGCGTTTGTCGGAATACTGCGACTTTGAAAATCGTCTTCAATCGTTCAAAGGAAAATGGCCTAAGTATCTGGGAGGTCCGACCCCCGAAGAATTAGCCATAGCCGGAATTTTCTACTTGGGCGAAGGGGATAAAGTCAAGTGCTTCAGTTGCGGTGTGTCACTTCACCACTGGGAACCGCAAGATTCGGCCTACGTAGAACATGCTCGTTGGTCACCGAATTGTCATTACTTACCCTTAGTGGGACCGAGACATTAAAGTAACTTACCATGTCGTTGAAGAAGAAACCAGATTGGTTAGGTGTCAAATGTTGGACATCACCGAGACCAGTGTTTAAACTTCATTTCAAAAACGATATTGAATCATTACCTAAAGAACTGCAAGAGAAGATTTACAAGGAAGTTTGGCAGGAGTTTGCCAGAGTGAAATCTCAATGGGTGACTGTAGAACTTTTGTGCCGAGAAATTCACAAGAGGAAAGTGAAAAAAATCAACCAGTGTGTTAGATTTCTCTGAGTCAAGTGTGCATTCGTCTTATTATATTACTCTAGACCGTTTACATCAAAAGAGTTCAGTGACATTCTTGGACGTTACCCTGAATGGCAGTGGTCAGAAATTACTCACTATGTGGATTACTTTTGCTCTAGGAGAAGATTGTGAATTGTACGGATTGACCTATTCATGGATACTTTACAAGAGAACATTCGTGCTTTGCCTGTGGAGTTAAGAGAACGCATTTACCGAGAGCTGGTCAAAATACAAGTCAAACGTAAAGAACAATTGCATCCGTTACGTCACCAGATCTTTAACCACTGGTACCTGAATGGTATAAGAGGACTGATTCGTCAGAAATTGTTTCAGTGGTCAGACCTTGTTCATCACTTTCAGTTAGTGAATGAACTAAGTGTTCGTAATTTTGGTTACTTCGAGATTCACCTAGAGCAACGTATTGAGGAAGACGAGTTAAAGGATTACCAACATATTTTACGTGGAATCTGCTTAGCGGAAGACGAAACATCTAGACAAACTCTGAAGTGTAGGTTACAGTATGCGAGATTTAGATTTCCTACTGGAGAACGAAGATGTCGAGTTAGAAAGTACCTTTATTGCTTCCGAAACAAAGAGACTATAAAATCAGGAATCCATGCCACGGCTTGTCACAAGTGATTGAACAGATTCCGTGGAAGGAACTCAATGACCATAGTCAAACCGTGGATCATTACCATCAATTATTACAAGATCTGTATACATTCAATTTGGGACGACGCATAGTGTGTGTCTTAGTGACTTGTTTTCTGGGATTTCGTTTACCAGCTGATTCCTTGTGGACTCTTTACGATCAGTACTTACCACCCCAATGGCCTTAAATGGTCACGAAAGACTCCTTTTCCTCAAAGCCTTGCGTTTTCATCTGGATACTTCTCGACCTCAACAGGAAAAAAAGATTCGTCAACGTTTAGCTACCGAAGACGTGCATGACGATGTGTGTGTAGCTTGTGACTTACACCCCCATTGGACAGATGTTCGTGACTGGAAAAAGGGGGGTTTTGAGGCTTGGACCCAAGAAGTGGTCCAGTATGCACGAGAGTTGTTCAAGGAAAAAAGTTACTTTTCAACCTGTGCTAGTGACAGTGCCAGAAGAACCCGTCACCGAGAACAACCACTCGCTTCAGGACAGGACTGTCATGGACATTCCTGAAAGGTCATTCCGGGAGGACACTTGTGTGACAATACCTCATGTAGAGACTGTACGAACATTACACACTGTCCCTAGGACATCTTGGTTACCCAAAACATGTTGTACAGAGACTTGTTTATATTCCACTTTGATCGTTTTGATGTGTTTTTTATTCCTGTACATAACTATTGGGCTTTTATGTATTTTTGTCTTTCGTGTTGTTCATATTTGAAACATTCAATAAACGTGTCCTGAAAAAAAGTATATAAACCCTCGTCTTGTCTGTTTTCGTGTCACAAGTGACATTCCTAACACTATGGCAACCTCTGCTGTCTCTGCTCCCTCTTCCTCCACTGTCAAAGTCATAGACGAACACTTAGATCGTGCCAGTTGGGAGGCTTTGTATCTTCGCCATCCCTTTAACATGCTCATTGCTGGACCTAGCGGTTCAGGCAAAACCGAATTCGTCAAACGCTTGATCGAACATAAACATCATTTGATCGATCGTCCACCTCAACGCATCGTGTGGTGTTACAAAGAGTGGCAATCGGCGTACAGCCTCTTGCGAGAAAGTCAAGGCGATTCCATCGTGTTTGTGGAAGGCATTCCTAAAGAAGACGACGGCATCGTCTCTGACTCCCGTCAAACCCATTTGGTCATTTTCGACGACATGTTAGGAGAAGACGAAGAAGAAATTAAACTGTGGTTTACGCGCAAAGGGCATCACCGTAATGCCAGTGTCGGTTACATCACTCAAAATTTGTTTCAACCAAGTAAAGCCCATCGCACCATCAGTCTCAATGCGCATTACGTGGTCTTGTTTAAAAGCCCTCGAGATAAATCGCAAGTGCAAGTCTTAGCCAAACAGTTAGGGACGCCTTGGCTGACTCAGGCGTACGACGATGCCACTCAAACTCCACACGCCTATTTACTCGTCGATTTGAAACCTACGACCCCCGATGATTTGCGATTTCGTACCCACTTGCTTCATCACTGGTGCCAAGACGGAGGGCCTGTCCTGTACACGTCTCCGTCCTCGACTTAATTTCACTCAACAAAAAAATCTATAAAAACCTCAGACACTTTTCGTCTGTCTCACACACAGTTTGAACATGACGTCCCTTCAGTCGCATCTTCCCGTCAAACTGATTCGTGCCTTGTATGGCATCAGTCGAGAAAAAAATCCACAAATACGAGCTCGTGTCTTAGAAGCTAGTCTCAAAGAAGTCGTACGATGGTTCACGGTGACGGCACGTCAGTTACCCCAAGGGATCATTCAGATTCCTCATCAAACCAAACGCTTTTTTGATCGAAACAAAGTCGCTTTGACCCAACTGGCCGATCCTCGCATCGACACTCAAACCAAAAAACAAATCATTTTGAAACCTGGAGGGAGCGGTACTCTAGGAGGGGTCATCATTCGCTCTCTCTTAAAATGGGATCCTAATGCCCCCAAATTTATCCCCAAGAAAAAAGTCAAACGAAGCTCCAAGAAGAAGAAAAAGACCAGGTCCCCATGGAGACCCGTGTCTGCAAAACTCCTCCAATGACGGGACCCTCCTCTTACCAGACACCACCCCGGAAAAAGAAAAGCCCCCAGAAAAAGAAACAGAGAAAAAGTCCCCAGAAAAAGAAAAGTCCACAGAAGAAAACTAGTCGCAAGAGAGGCACTTCAGCCAGGACGCAACCTTACACTCGCAAACCACGACCTGCAACGGCGGTGACCACGTCTCCGGCAGCCTCAAGTTCATCCACTTCTCCGTTGATGACACCAAGAACTGAAGAGTACTTGGAGACGTTGATCACACCAAGAACTTCTCCGTTGATGACCCCAAGAACTTCCCCAGTGGCAGGACCCTCCAATTTAGTGGCAGTGGCTGCTGCTCTCAAAGTACCTTCTCCCAAAATCAAAGTTCAAGAAAGATCGGGCATGTTACAAAGTTTACTGGATTTGTCCAAGCAAGAACTGGCTCGATTTAGTCCGTTACGTACTCCTGCACGACGTGTCATGCCTGTCCTCAAGTTGATACGACGTAAAGACAATCAGTGGCGACGCGTTCCAGTATAAAAAAGGCCTGTGACCAAGTAGGGGTATCAGTGTTTTTTTTTTGGTGCTGAAGACTCAAAGATGTCACCCTCCAGAAAACATCCCTCTTCTAAACAACCCCAAGGAAAGAAAAGGAAAGGACTGCCTCCTCGTTTAGTCAAACATGGGGACATGTTATCTGTCCTGTCCAAAGCTTCTCCACCCCTACGAAAAAAAACGCATTCATTTAGCCTCCAAAGAGGTCATCGATACCGTGTGCGAATGTTGTTTGAACGTGTTGAAAGGCACGATCCCTTTGTCCAAACACCAGAAACAATGCTTAGGCAAACATCGTCACGTTCTGCGCCAAATGGTTCAAAAGAAAATTCCCATTCGTCAAAAGAAGAAGATGTTGGTCCAACGTGGAGGCATTTTACCCCTCTTGTTAGGCCCATTGCTGAAAGGAGTCTTGGGAACCATGTTGGGAGGACTGGTGGGAGCAAGATAAAAAGGCCCTCTGAAGTCCCAAGATCTCAGAATCGACCTTTGACAGCCCATGGAAGGACGAAATCTAGCTTTAGTGCCTTACAAACGATGGATGGAATACCATCGTTGGCAAGAACAACGCACCCCGCATTTACCTCCCAATCCCAATTTGAGGGAGATGTCCCAGTTACAACACGAATTGCAGTCCTTGATGGATCGCCAAGATTTGTCCGAAACAGAAAAATCGCAAAAGTACGGTCAACTCTTGCAACGATTGCAACTCTTTCACCAGAAAGCCTCAGACGAAACAGCTCTTCCCACTCTGAAAGATTTTAAGACCTTGATGAAAAGTCCAGCACCATCACCAGTACCACCACTACCAGTGACCAAGACAGAAAAAGGAGAAGAAGAAGAAGAAGGGTTTCAAACTGCACCAGAAAAAGTACGCAAGTTAACAACACCACCTACCTCCAGAATTGGATGGATTAAAAAGATGATGACCACCCCTTCTTCATCACAAGAGAAAAAGAAAGTGAAGACAGAAGTGAAGACAGAAGTGAAACAAGAACCGATATCCCCTGTTCTGACATCCTCCTCTTCGACACCTATTGCCGGTCGCACACGCAAAGTATTGCAATCCAAGAAAGTACCCCAAGAGAAAAAGAGTAGCATCTTCCAAGAGTGGGTGCTTATTAACACACAAACCAACAAATGGAAAAAGTCTTAGCCAGCATTTACTACGATCCCTCCCATCCTGCAGGTTACGCATGAGTTCAAAAATTGTATCGTGCTGCCAAAACGCGACTGAAAAGTCTCCGTTTACCTCAAGTGCAACGATGGTTACAAGAACAAGCTACCTACACTTTACACAAACCCATTCGACGCAAGTTTTCCAGAAGTCGCACCCGAGTGGAAGGCATCGATCATCAATGGCAAGCCGATTTAGCCGATGTCTCTCATTTGGCCAGCTACAATCGTGGCTACAAATATTTGTTTTGTGTCATCGACGTCTTTGCCAAATTTGCCTGGGTCGTACCCTTGACTTCCAAATCGAGCAGCGAGTTAGTGCGAGCCCTGCAACGAGTGTTGAAACAAAGCGGTCGTCACCCTCTTCGATGGCAAACGGATAAAGGTGCCGAATTTCTGAACCAAGCTTTCCAAAAAGAATTAAAGAAACGTGACATTCATTTTTTTTTACCACCGAGAATCCTGAAACCAAAGCCAGCATCGTGGAACGTTTTCAACGCACTTTGAAAGAACGCATGTGGAAATATTTTACGCATCACCACACTCTGAAGTACATCGACATCTTACCGCACCTGGTGCAAGCGTACAACCAATCTTACCATCGAAGCATTGGACGTGCCCCGCAAGAAGTGACTCCCGAGAACGAAGTGTTGGTGTTTGAGCGCCTGTTTTGTACGTCCCCGACGAGGGCTGTCCCCAAGAAAAGTGGAGTGTTGGCCGTAGGAGATTGGGTGCGTATTGGCAAAACCAAACGCACTTTCGACAAAGGTTACTTACCTAACTGGACGACCGAATTGTTTCGTGTCACTGGACGAGTGCATGGCCGTCATCCTGCCGTCTATAAATTGGAAGACATGAACGGAGAAGTGCTCAAAGGAACGTTTTACTTACCCGAGTTACAACGTGTCACCAAAAAAGAAGACGACGTGTACGACATCGAAAGCATTCTCGAACGCAGAACCCGTAAAGTGGGCAAACGACGTGTCAAAGAAGTCAAAGTACGTTGGAAAGGATATCCACCCAGTTTTGATTCTTGGATCGACGCTTCGCAAGTCATCGACTATAAAAAGAAGTGACCATCATGCCCTTTCACACAGACGCAGCTACGTCGACCACTCCTTCACCTAGTTCTTCTCTGCAAGATTTACAAAAACAACCTTTGTGGGTGTGGTGTGGAGAACGTGTGCCTAAAACGCAAATCGTCTTTTTCTGCCAAATCTTCGTGGTGTATTGTGTCATCGGGGCAGCCATCGCCAATTTAAGTTTGCAACAAGGAGACAAACAATTGTGGACCATTTTATTGATCAGCTGCATCGGTTACCTGCTTCCCAATCCCTACCTGAAATTCTCCTCGAACGGGAACAACGGGAACCTTGTGTCCAGTGCCAGTGTCAGTCACCACTCCAATAACAACAACAACAACCCTATTTTGGGCGGAGACACGCCTCTGACGTCCAGTAACCCCTCGGACAGCCACAGAACTCTGGAATTATGAGTCACCAAAACCAATTTTACTTAACCTTACCCAGTGACAGTTCCATGGAGGTGTTTCCCAAGAACACGTTGTGCTGTTACACGGCCAAATTACCTCAGACCATCCCATTATATCACGAAGCCCATTGGGAAGTGGCTTTAGTAGAAATCATTCACCCGACCCAAGTCATCAATGTCCTTCCCAATCAAAACTTTTTTGATGTGGAAGTTCATGACGAGCAAATGCAACAGTACTTGGACACCCGTGGCAAATATAACATAAAAACCCCTGGCACACAAAATCAAAAGTACACCACCTATCACTTGTTCGTTCCCCCAGGCTATTATTTTAGTGGTCAACATTTGGTTAGCACCATAGCCTCCAGGTTTAATATCGTGTTTCTGAAAGCTTTGGAAAGTGCCAAAAAAAGTGTCACCCTGGAATACCACAAAGCAGCTCGTCGCTTCTTGATGAAATTTGACGGGAGTAAAATCGTGTCCAGTTTATTTTGTCCTGAATTGTTTGACATGTTGGGCGGCGACATGGACATGAGAATGACCATGCTCAAGAAAAACGAATTACCAATCATTTACGACAACGAGTCTTTTAGCAAGTTATTTCGTGCCCCGGTAGAACTGAACCAAGGACTGAATTTGATGTTTGTGTACTCCGATGTGGTAGAGTATAACGTGGTGAGACACACCTCTGAGTGTCCTTTCAAAGTGGATTCTGCCACGAAAACTGACGAGGAAGGTGGAAACACTTACCACGTTCACCGCGAATTTGTACATCCTCACTATTTGCCTGTCAGCAAGTCGTATTTGGACACGGTCAACATTGCTATAAAAGGAGATCTGGGACAAAATATTTCATTCACCAAAGGAAAAGTCACGGTGAAACTCCATTTTCGAAAACGGTTCTCTCACGACTCGTAACTCATGTATCCAGTGCACCGAGGGGTTGCTCGACAGCGAGGACACGGTTTAGGAGATATATTAAAATCGGCCTTTCGTTCGGTGGACCCGGTGTTGAAACCGATGGTGACACGCGGATTGCACGCCTTGAAAGATGCGGCACTGACGCAAGGCAAAGAATTTCTCCAAAATGTCATCATCGACAAACAAAACCCTAAAGAAGCCTTCATGAGGGCAGGCAAAAATGTCTTGCTGCAAACGGGCAAAGACCTTTTGGGCCGACGAGAAACACCTATAAATGGCCTGCACACTACCGAGTCAGGCATTCAGCAAGGACAAGGCAGAAAGAGACGACGAAGAAAACACCCTTTCACCAGACTTCACACGTCTAAAGCTAGAAAGACAAAGAAAAGAAGAACCGTTCGAGACTTAGACGTTTTCGATTATTGAAAAACAGAATAAAATGATGCACCGAGAGTCTTGCGCCTGTTCCAAGTCGGAACTGGATCTGTTTGCCATGCCCCCCACCATGATGACGATGAAAGAATCCCAGTGGGTGGAATTTCATCCCGTCTCCTCTTTGACGGATTCCGCTCCCATCGAGTTTGAAATCAAAGGACAGGCCGAAGATTACATCGATCTGAATAGCAGTTACCTGTACTTGAAAGTGAAAGTGATCAAAACGGACAACACCAATCCAGGAGGCGATGCTAGAGTAGCTCCTGTCAACAATTTCATGCATTCCTTGTTCAGCGAAGTGGACTTGTACTTGAATAACAAACTGGTCAGCAGCAGCATGGATACTTACCCATATCGTGCCTACCTGGAAAATCTCTTGACATACGGAAAAGAAGCCAAGAATACTCATCTGGATGCTTGCGTGGTATGGAAAAATGACACGGCAGGTGTAGCCACGTTTAGCGACACAGTCCTGACAGAAGATGACAATCCTCAGAAAGTGGGGTTTAACGACCGTCGTAAGAAAATTCTGCAAGGGCGAAGTTTAGAACTGATGGATCGTTTGCATTTGGACATGTGGTTACAAGAAAAGTATTTGCTCAACGGGGTGGATATCCGTCTGAGACTGAATCGTAGCAGTGCCGCTTTCCATTTGATGGCCCATGCCAATGAATACAAAACTATCATTCAAGAAGCCCGACTTTACGTTCGTCGTGTGGAAGTGTTACCTAAAGTAGGAAACGACGTCAGTCAGACGTTGAGCAGAACGACCGCCAAGTATCCGATACGACTCGTAGAAGTGAAAACGTTCACCATTCCCGCGGTACAGCGATCTATGATCGAAGATCATCTGTTCCAAGGACAGTTACCCAAACATTTGATTGTTGGTATCGTCAGGAATTCAGCCTTCAACGGAACCCACGATCAAAATCCTTTTGAGTTTCAACATTATAGTGTCCAAGATCGAAGTCAGTCGCGACGGCAAGACCTTGTGTACCCGACCCTTTGAGCCCAACTTTGGTGTCGCGAAGAATTATTTGAGATCGTACTTGTCCCTGTACGAAGCCACGGGACAGTTAGGAACCAACACCAGTCACGGTATTTCGTACGACGATTATGCAGGAGGCTATGCTTTGTGGGGCTTTGATTTCACTCCAGACCAAGGCAGCGACGAGGGACATTTCCACCCTATAAAATCGGGTCAGATTCGTGTGGAACTTCAGTTTGCAAATCCACCTCCAGGTCACACAGTGAACGTCCTCCTGTATGCAGAATTTGACAATACGATAGAAATCAACAGTTTGAGAGAAGTCATTCTAGACTATTAGAAGCCATGGAAGACTGTTATCCCTCTTTACCTAATGGAGAAACTTTGGAGATGGAATGTGAGGAGACCGGGGAGGAAGAATCTCAAGACAAAGACGAAGAAGTTATCATGATGAAGTCAAGATGGCCAGAACAAGAAGCCCATTTAGTCTCCTGTTTTGCCAAACACTTGGTCGAAAAAATGACGGAATTGATCAAGAAAGATTGCTATGGATGTCAAAACGATCATCCCAGTCAAATTCAACACGACAAATGCCTGATGCTGAGTCAAGAAGAAAAATTGAACGAGTAACTGGACCAAGCTTGGAGTCTCATCTCGGACGAAGTCGTGTTGCATCAGTGGTATAAAGACTTGCGTGAACATTCTTGTCCACCATTAACCACTCAAGAGATCCATCGTATCGAAGCTCTTCTGAATCAGAGTGGGGAGACGAAGCTAAACCCCTTTTACTTGTCAGACATTTTCAAGCAAAAAGTCAGGATCGAATTGATCACTTATTATTACCTGTGAAGAAGAAGAAAAAAACCACACAAAACATGGATACCTGGGAACTTTATTACCTTTTGAACCACAGCTCGTACACGGCTTCTTGGAATCCTGTCGTCTGTGTCAAGACCATCTAGCTTATGTGATCAACACGGACGACAGTCATCTCCCAGGAACCCACTGGGTAGCCGTCTACTGTCCTCAAGAAGGATGTGTGGAATATTTCGATTCGTATGGATTGCCTCCTTTGGAAGACGATATCATTGACTTTATGAGAAGAAATGTTCAGACCACCCGATTCAATAATGTGAAATTACAAGGCACTGATTCCTTGGTGTGTGGACAATATTGTGTGTATTTTCTGCATCATCGCAGCCTGGGTTATTCCTTAGAACATTTAGTGATTCATTTTGATCCTCGTTCTTCTTCTAGAAACGATGTGAAAGTAGATCAATGGTTTTGTGACCGTTATGCCTATCTTTTGTCTCAAGCTAGGAAACGTAGTGTCCATCAATGGCCTAATGACTTCCAACAGTGGAAATCACAATTTCATTCACAACGTTGTCAGCCTTGTCCAAAATAATGTGTGAGTTGGAAAAAATGTTTGTGTTTTGAAAAAAAATGGTTGATGTTATATTGTTAAAAATGTTATTGTTGTTTGTTAGTGTTAAGTGATTTTGAATAAAAAAAATGTTGTATTTTGAAAAAAAATGCTTTTGTGGTTTGTTTGGCTATAGGAATCTTGATTCATGCTCTTTGACTTCTTACTATCCCTCTCATGACACTCATTGAACGTTGCGGTTCGAAAACCGTGGAGGGATGTTTTCCTTCACGTCCGCGCTTTGACTTTAAAAACCGCGGTAGTTTCTAGTCTAACCATCCATTGTCGACTCATCCTCCTACGAAGATGTACTCCAAACTAGCTAAGCTAAACGAAGCCTACAGAAATTTGCATAGGGTCAGACACAGTCTGACACCGAAGCCAGAAGAGACAGAGAATGTGAGAATGTTAAAAGTCACTGAAGACCTGATAGAAGAGCTCTTCAGAGAAGAAGTGAACAGGGAAAAAGAAGAATGGACAGAGAAGTACAGACTTCAGAAACAGCAGAGAGAGCAGCAACAGCAGCAACAGCAGCAGCAGCAGCAGCAACCTGAACCTGACAGAGGCTTTGTCGATTGTCGTATCGACACCAAAGAGTTCTTCTTCTCTTTCCGAAGAAGCAGACCTATCGTCAGAAAGTCTATCGTCAGAGGACGTCGCATTCTTAGAAACTAAAAGATCGCCCTAGCTTCAACTTCGCACACAAAAAACAGCCCTTTTCAGGGCTACCCAATACTCTAGAAAAGAAATAACAATCGATTTGCCAATGTGTGTTTGTAGAGTAGTGTGAATATAAACACTGACTCTTTTCTAGTGTGATTGTATGTGTTTGTGTTTGTAAGCACTCACGTACGTTTGTGTGGATAGCAGATAATGATCATGTTTTTTTGATGTTTGACGTGTAGTAGATTTGGGGTTTGTTTATTGCTGCTCCGCGTATGTGGATAGTATATTACTTTTAATGAAAATTTTTAAAATAGTAATGGGTAGTAAAAAAAGTGAGTGAGTGTTTCTTTTAGGTCCGTGCGTTGTCTGGTCATGATCTAGGTAATATAAATTTTGTTTTAGGGGATGTTTTCCTTCACGTCCGCGCTTTTAGTATAAATTGAAAATCACTCGGCAGTCTAGCTACCCTTGCTGATTGATCAAGAGAATGAACACCAGACTAGCAAAACTGCTTGAACTTCATGTACACCTGGAATATGCCAGGCGTATAGTGAATGAGCTGGCTGCAGAGGCCATCGTAGAAGAGGCAAGGA
This sequence comes from Sinohyriopsis cumingii, assembly GCA_028554795.2. NCBI lineage: Eukaryota > Metazoa > Mollusca > Bivalvia > Unionida > Unionidae > Sinohyriopsis > Sinohyriopsis cumingii. Next base: position 60,718,556 of record CM068825.1, read on the forward strand.
TAAAGAAAGAAGAGGAGGAGAGAAGACAGAGGGAAGAGGAGGAAAAGAAAATAGGAGAGAGGATGACTTACAAGATACCAGAGACAGAGGATTGGGGTGCTGAAGCCAATCATCCCGACTCTGCACTCCCAAGAAAAAAAGTAAAAGGAGACTGGGGAAGAAGATGTGTGTGTGGTGCCAGGCCTGGAAGGTCCCATCATTAACCAGGTGTCACTGGAGTTCAAAAACAAACAGCCCTTTTCAGGGCTACCCCAGTCTCTAGAAAAGAAATAGTAATCAATTTGCCAATGTGTGTATGTAGAGTAGTGTGAATATAAACACTGACTCTTTTTTCCTAGTGTGAGTGTATGAGTTTATGTATATGATTGTGTGTTTATAAGCACTAGCATAGGTTAGTGTGGATATTAGATTATTGGGATTTGATTTTAATGCTTTGCGTGTGTGGATGGTAGATTTTGGGTTAGTTTATTGCTGGTTAGCGTATGTGGATAGTAGATAATATGAAATGAGAAAAGTAGGGGACGTTTTCCTTCACGTCCGCGCGTTTTAAGTAATGATCTAGGTAATATAAATTTTGTGTCTTAGGGGGATGTTTTCCTTCACGTCCGCGCTTTAACTATAAGACCCCACAAAGTTCGTCATTCACACCATTCTGCAAAGAATAAAAAAGAAGATGGCTTCGAACCACCTTGATAAAATGAAAAAATTGCAAGACGTCCTGGACAATTTGGGCATGATGGAGCAAATGTTAGTTAGGCTAAACGAGGATCACTATTCTTATAGTCCCCATCGAGTGAAGATGGAGATTGACAACTTGCGAAAAGTAATGGACATCATTAGTGTTCTGTTGAAAGAAATAAAGGAGGAGAAGGAGGATGAAGTGGAAAGGATAAGGATGAGAGAATGGAATGAAAAAATTGAAAAAGAAGAAGAAAATGAGAAGAGGAAGAAAGAAGAGGAGGAGAAGCAGAAAGAAGAGAAAAAGAAGAAAAAGGAGGAAGAAAAGAAAGAAAAGAAGAGAAAAAGTGTTGGACAGAAAATAAGAAGCTGGTGGAGAAATAGAAGAAATTAGAAGAAGAAGAAGAAAACCAAAGGCCCTTTTCAGGGCCACCCACATTTCTCGAAAAGAGATAGACTTTCAATTGCCTACCCCATTTTTTTATTTTTTTTTTTTGTTTAAAAAAAATAGAGACCCCTCCCTGTTTCAATTTTCGTATGTTCCATTTCCATAGACCCATCAGGTCGGGACCCTATTAAAATAGGGTCCCGACCCTGTTCCATTTTCCCTTGTCGCTCAACAGACCCAAGATTTTTTTTCCATGTTCAATTCCCCTTGAGGCCAGAGTGGCCCAAGACTTTTTCCCCATGTTCAATTCCCCTTGAGGCTAGAGTGGCCCAAGACTTTTTCCCATGTTAAATTCCCCTTGAGGTTAGAGTGGCCCATGATTTTTCCCCATGTTAAATTTCCCTTGAGGCTAGAGTGGCCCAAGGGGTCCTGTAATGCTAATTTCCATTTAGGCTAGGGTGGCCCACCTTACTACTAGCGGTCTAATTTATATCCAAAATTACCTGCCATCTATTTCTCTTCCGTCTACCCTATTTATACTGACCTTTCCTCTACGTAATCAATGTACTTTCATTTCATGTACCTTGTATTATCAACTGACAATGGTTACTGTATGGTAAAATGTCTTTTTAAGAGAAATGGTCTGTGTTAAAATTACATGCCATCTCAGCTGACTGTCACATAGGTCTAAAAGCAGCTAAAGTATCCAAATAGTTTACTTAGTTTTTATATTCCCCAACACCTGATAATAACACCACAGTTATGCGTAAAGTAATGTAAGGTTACACTTAAAGTCCTATTTTCAGTTAATAATTTTTCCTTTGATTTGCAATTCGTTAATTCTTGGTTCATTTTAATTCATTTCCTATGAATTTCCGTTTAATTTCGACCATTTGATTTTGTTTTCGTTTATTGATAATTTCGACCTACGCGCTACAACAGGCTTGAGGCCCGGTTCCGGTAGGGGAAAGCATTTGGTTTAATCAGGTCTTATCCTTCCTCTTGCCTTACAAGTGTCTAATTTCGTCATTATAGAATTTCTCAAAATGAATCTTGGCAAATCTTGGGAATACATTTCAACAAGTTATTGGTTATAACTATTTAGTTTTAAAACAAAAAATAGCAGGCTAGAAGGCCTTCCTTCTTTATCAAAGACAAAGATCTAAAAGGCTAAAACAGAGCCAATCACCTAATCGAATTAGTCAGGTAGCGGTATTTGATTGGTTTAATACTAAGGATGATGTCATATCGGAATATCAGTTAGGCAGATTCTACTTTAGCCGTAGCCTTTGGGATCTCACTACTATGGCGGTGTTATATTGGCAAGGAAGTCAAAGTATATTAGGAAAGCAAAAGGACTTGTATGCAAGTGACCTGCACACATCTAGAATAAAGTTATGTAGTCGGTCTTATCTTAATGTGTCGAGAAATGTCTATAAAGTGTGAAAACTGCCCCGCCTTTGTAATGTCAGTTATCATTCATCCCGGTCCATCAAACCGAAATGACTTTGAAAACGGTTGACTGAGTAATTTAAATTACGTCGACTCGAAGAAAACGTTACTTCCATAAAAGAGATATGGCTCTATTTGTTACCACAGCAGTGGGTGTGATTAGGATTAAATTTCCCAGTTCTGAATGTGGAGGACGATTACATTTTTATGTTATTTATGCGTCCGCCGGAAACTGCTGAGTGGTATTTCCAATTGATTGCCATCTAAGCCTACTTCGCTGTAAATCAGACAATGTAAAAGAAGCAGACAAAATGACAGAGCGGGAAAACCATGATGGAAGATCAAACCATCAAACAGTCGCGAAATTTATATGGTAACGCTACAGTGCCCACGAAAGTTCGTGTTGTAATTTATTTTGAAAGTTACTGTTGCTTAAAATTTAAGTATATTTAGTTTTCAGTGCTTAATTCAAAAATCGAAGTAATGGATACAATGCATTTATTTGTGAAATACATACCTTTTCTTCCCCTATATACCATTGCTTTTCTCATCCTCTTCCTAGGGGCCCCGAGTGGCCGAGTGGTCTAAAGAGCTCTCCGTTACGGATCACTGCCATCTCACCTCTGTCTGCGTGGGTTAGAGTCTAGGATTCGGCTAATGTGGGTATGTGAGAAAGCTTGCCAGTAGCTTCTCGTGGGTCGGTGGTTCTTCCCGGGGTTTTCATGGGTTCTTCCTCCACCATTAATACTGGCCGCATAGCCTATCGTGTGCTGAAAAATGGCGTTAAACCCCACAACAACAACATCCTCTTCCTCATTATTCTCGTTGTCTTCATCATCAGCAGCTGCAGTGCTTCATCATCATCGTTGTAATCATTATTTTCACCATTACCGTTGCTACTTCTTTTATTGTTGTAATATGTACATTTAAGCATAATTAGAAAAGTGCTTTAGTTTTTTTTAATTAAAATTTTAGCTCCTCAATGAAAAGATGGACAAATCGCGACGACGAATGAAGCTGAGATGTGATGTACACTACATTTTGAAGAATCACTGAGCTGTATATCAATTTCCAGTGAAATATTATTCCATAAAATCCTATTGGCTGCTACGCTTTGCGACACGCATCAACCTTTAGCGTACTGATTACGAGTACTTATTATATAGGTGCTGAACCGTGAAAGACTTCTTAAATAAAAGGAGACACTCATTTTGTATTTATTAATATGAATAACATTCATTTCCATAGAAAGATTAGAGTGTGTGCTCTCAAGCACTAGTGTTAACATGAACATAAAAACAAAACTAGTCAAACTTCAGACACTGGGGTTCACGACATTTAATTGTCTGAAGTTCTGAAAATGTCATCGTGTTGGAAAATGAACAGTAATCCAACTCTTCCTTTGCTTTAAATGAATTTTGGTAATGTATTTACAAGTAGTTTTCAACTTTTAACTTATAGACTAATTCTGAAATTGTATATACCCAAGTCACCAGAAATCATCCAGAGAAAAGAAAACAATATTATTACAGGAATTAATGCATTTTTCCTGTTTATCTTGAAGATTGAAAAAGGGCTATTATTAGAATGCATTATTTTATATATAAAAATTCTTCAAAATATTTATTTCTTTGACGATATTTTAGAAGAAATATCATTTTTACTTCATGCTGCTTGTAGTAAGTAAATCACAATTTTCACGCCTAATCCAGTGTACGAATTCAAAAAATATGAGAGAACGATCAAACAGACGTTGGGGTCAAAGTTATCTTCATCATTTGCAGTTCATTGCCTACTTTAAATTTCACCGTAATCAGCACTTCTAGTTGTAAGAAACGTCATCATTTTCATTAAAAATATCCAATAAATACTGATATTTAGTCATTATGAGTGACTGCATTTACTTATTTCGTTTTGTAGTCAAAAAAGGCATGCGATAGAGTACGCATTCTGTTAATGAGCTCAACTATTTGATTGGAAGAGAGTTTGTATTATGAAATCTTCAGTCCGTTTAAAAATTCGATATTCATGTATCGAAATCTGTACTGTAACTTATTTTCATATTAATGATACTCAGGCATCTACCATTTTCCTATTTGATTTTACCCCAATTGACGTAGTGCAAATAGTTCAAATCACCACGATCATAATCATATCATCAATATAGTCATCATCATCACCATCATCATCATCATCTCTCTCTCTCTCTCTCACTTCTCACTTTAATCGTTGAGTTTTCTATCTTACAGGTCAATTTGGCAAACTTTGAAAGACAGCAAAATTATTCAAAGCATATGCAGATTAACCGCAATAATTCAACGTGTCTCACATTTTCTCTGGCAACTGTTAACTGTTAGACGATTTGATTTTTTTCTTTTTTTCGGATACCTCTAATTTTTCATCTTAGAAAGGTTGTACTCATCAAATAAAGGCCAACGTACTTCGTATGTGCAAATCTATGACAAAATGCTATTGCATTTCTTCTATTTATAGTTTAAGATCTCACTAAGATACACGAATCAGTTTTTGTGATGTTAACACAAAATGGCCCTGTCATTCACTTCTGATTTTAATGTTTGCCCTCTTATTGAGGCTTAATATACATCGTTATCAGATCTTTCATTCAAGTGTTATTATCTGAAATTGAGCATGAAGTTTGGTTGTTGTGGTTTCCGATTACATTTGTTCTTTTAACTTTGATCCTTTGGTAATCGGAGCACCGCTACCACTGTGCCCAAGAGAATCCCGAGTCCAGTCCAAGCTAAAATCTGATTAAAACAGGGATCTTCTACATAACTGAAATCTGACAGGCACTGACAAAGTTGATATTCTGGTGGATTTTTTAATCCTCTAAAAACTTCAGAGAAAGCCTTGCATTTTGCGTTCGGGACAGTCAGCGTTTGTAACACTTGGTTCAAAATATAGTTTTTCACATTTACAGATATGAAAACTATAATTTGACTGATTAATAAAAAGGTAAACATCACACGACCTCGTATATGTGCCTATCTTCTTGGTTTATTGATAAGTAGATCAGGGTTTTAATCTAACTTGGTCTTATTATTATAAGAATTCGATCGTCGCCGTTTTCTCTGGCATTCCTTTAAAGTTTGAAAACTCGGACAGTCCTTCAAGGTGGCATGAGAGCACACTAGCGGGCAAAGCCCCCTATCGTTTTAGCTGAAGTGAACCGTATGAGCGAGGGTTTTTCTTGTATTTGATCAAACATTTACTTCACTTATCAGCCGTCTAGTTTTTACTCACTGCATAGAAAAGCTCGCCAAGTAAATTCGTAATTTTACATCATTTAATTTATAACATCACCATCAACAACATAAACTAGTTTATTAGAAAGCCAAGAGGTACTTTATAAGTTCTGATTTTAACAATTGTTAATCTGTGATCTCGGAAACACGTAGGAAGCCGACATGAGAACAAATTTATTCAACTGGAGTACCACTGGGCAGTCACTTTTGATTGATTGATTGATTTGTTGATTGATTGATTGATTGACTAACTGATTCTCAGCCATGAATACTAAATGGGTACGTAGCGTTATTTGTGTCTGTCTGTCTGTCAAAGTGTCAAGGTTTGGATTTAAGTAATTTCTTTCGCATTCTTGGAAGCATTTTCAGGCTCTCAAGTGGGTGAATGCATCTTTTCTATATACAACACCCTATTGCCTATGAGGTCACTGTGATTGATGTTTAACGCATCAGTTACCTCATCTTAATTTTCAATTTAAGTCAGATTTTCAAGCATTATTGCCATTAAGGTCATATAGCTTTCTGTACAGGCTCTTTTGCGCACTTTCAACAGCATCACTCCTAAAGTAGGTCTCTACATTGTTTTGTGTACTACAATTCACCCACCACTGACCTCAGTAAACATGTTGTACATGTTCAGTTCCTCGTGTAGTTTTAACGGGGTGGGGGTGCACTTAGGAAACAGGATGAAGTAAGTTTACAGTTGGTCTTTCGAACGCAGTTTGCATACGAATATGCCTTGTTGAGCATATCTTCTGAGTGCCAACACAAATCACTGTCACATAAATTAAATACTTTAGAGACACCGGCACTGAATTTGGGTCGATTATCTGGGTATTGAGGAACTTAGGGCTAGTCCAAGAAAAGTGCCCATTGCCAAAATTCGGCCAATATGTGCACTCGTATTTTGCGAGAGTAGGGTAACAGTACATTCGTATTTCATGACTGCATTTCAAATTTAATTTAATTTTCGATCGGTTTGACAGGCGCAAAATTGTATTAAGAGATTAAAACAGAAGACACGCGTGGGTAAGTTCCATATAGTATTTAATTTGTAATGCTTTCATTTCTCTTCCAGATCAAATTAGTTAACATACAATACACATTTACATATTCCAAGGTAGACTTTGCATCAGATGTAACAGAACGTAATGATAAAAATCAATCAGCGAATGTCAAAGAATTTGCTTGACTTTGTATAAAAGAAGCAACTCTGTTGTAAGCCTTATCGCAGCACTCCTTGAAATGCCCTGAAAAAACATGAAGATGACAATAAATATATTTGCATATGGAAAAGGAATGACAGACATATAGGAGAGAAAGAAAAATCTTACATAAAGACGAAATTACAGCTGAAATGGAAGGCGGTCTGAAATACAGAACACTTATATGCAGGGCCGGCGCCAGACTATCTGGCGCCCTAGGCAAGGTTAGATTCTGACGCACCCCCCCCCCCCGCCCCGGAAAATATCAATTTCAAAATTTATAAACCCTGCCCCCCTCTGGTTACGCCACTGTCTGTATAAGCCTAGGCCTAGGGATTAAGGGTCTGTTACGGTTCACAAAACACAACATCCCCACTCCCATTTCATTATCAATTGATCATACAGATCTATTTATAGATTATATAGGTCAACTTAACAGTCAATATAAAAAATTTCAAGCCCATTATTCAGTAGGCTTAAATAATGGATGTTGTTTCAGTTGACCTGAAAATAGTTGTTCCACTGATTCTACAACTTTCAGGCTGACCGAAACATATTAACTCTGTTTACATGCTGGACTGTGCATGGTGCTTTAACGATAAGTGATTTGATGATCATTTTGGCATTGTTAACTTCGCTAAGCACAATACATGTACTTGTGACGGACTTTTCTCTGGCTACTGACTTTTATTAACCAGTGAAACGCTTGACAAAATAAGTCTGCAATTTACAGTACTAGTTTAACGGGGTCAAAATGATGATACAAAACATAGCAAATGTTCCCAGACCTTTCTTTCCGCGCCAAACTGACGGTTTCGTATACGCGTGATTCCACGGAAAAACTCGTGGCCTATAAAAACACGCGAACGTTATTACGTCCTGAAAGTTTCGTATACGCGCGATTTTCACTCACTCATTTTGCTTGTTCCAGTCAGCCTAGTGTTTCGGTTAGACTGAATCTACCCGATTATTTGTCCCTGGTTGAAATAAACCAGGATAAAAAACGACCTTCAATAAAACTGAAATTTATTTATTTATTTTTCAAAACTGTTGTTGATTTGGAGAAATGCGGCCCCTGAAATTAGCGCCCTAGGCGGCTGCCTAGTTTGCCTATATGGTAGCGCCGGCCCTGCTTATATGCAATTTTTCTTATGGGGTGGGAATGGTACAGCAGCATTTTGTCATTATCGTCCAAACTGTCAGTTTTAACGTCTTCCTGTACACTTTGTTTCGTTTAAGCGGAAGTTGAACATCCAGCAAAAGACTTCAAACGCAATAGGAATACTTGATTTTTCTGTGAGTACTTTAAGCTTGATTTCATATATATATATATATATATATATATATATATATATATATATATATATATATATATATATATATATATATATATAATCTGAGTATAACAGTGATAAACATAATCATCAAGGTATAAAATAGTTTTGAAGACACATTTTTGGGGCCAAGACGGTATTCCGTGAATGAATAAAAATAATACCACTGACCCACTGACAACTTTGTGATTTAAATTGTGTTTTAAATTAAACTATCTCAGTTACAAGTAAAACAAAAACACAGAGATACATTCATGGCTTGGTTAATGGAGAATCCCCACTCATGTTTTATTACATGCACACGCATCCACGGGCCCCCAACAGCCCCTTTTTGGATTGTAACATAAAATCCATTATAAATATAATACACGTACAAAGACTGATCGACAACTATTTCAAAATATCACAACAGGCCCTCTGAAGATTGGGGTTAATACTGTAATCGATTGGACATCTCAACACGTAGCATGTCGTGAAAGCAACTATTGTTAATACTTTAAGGTCACTAGTCTTTTCTGTCACAGCTTTTATCGCATATGATTTTTGGCATTTTAATCACATTTCTCTTTCCTCTCATTGGATGTTGGACAAATAATAAACTAATAAAATAATCATATATGCCTTTTTAAAAATTAAAAAACGCATTTAAAACAGCAATATCTATTACATTTCTGAATTGTTTATTTTATGAGCACAATATTTCATGGTATTACATTAAGTAGGAAATATTTATCGAATTGTTTTTACATGACAATTTCCTTAAATATATCTCTTATTTACATGACACTTTCCTGAAATATATCTCTTACTTAAATGACACTTTCCCTAAATATATATCTCTTTTTTAAATGACACTTTCCTTAAATATATATCTCTTTTTACATGATAGTTTCCTTAAATATATCTCTTGTTTACATGACACTTTCCTGAAATATATTTCTTTTTAAATGACACTTTCCTTAAATATATATCTCTTTTTTTACATGATAGTTTCCTTAAATATATCTCTTGTTTACATGACACTTTCCTGAAATATATTTCTTTTTAATTACACTTTCCTTAAATATATATATCCTTTTTTAAATGACACTTTACTTAAAAATATATCTCCTTTTTGCACGACAGTTTCCTTAAATATATCTCTTATTTACATGACACTTTCCTGAAATATATCTCTTACTTATATGACACTTTCCTTAAATATATATCTCTTTTTTACACGACAGTTTCCTTAAATATATCTCTTGTTTACATGACACTTTCCTGAAATATATTTCTTTTTAAATTACACTTTCCTTAAATATATATCTCTTTTTTACACGACAGTTTCCTTAAATATATCTCTTGTTTACATGACAATTTCCTGAAATATATTTCTTTTTAAATTACACTTTCCTTAAATATATATCTCTTTTTTACACGACAGTTTCCTTAAATATATCTCTTGTTTACATGACAGTTTCCTTAAATATATCCCTTTTATTGTTTCGTTGCACAATATGGACATACCTGGTAAAGAAAAAAATCCATGGGTAGTTCCTTCAACAGTCAGCAAATCTGTCTGAACACCGGCTTCTGCTAATTTATTGCAATACGCTACAAAATAGATTTAAAAGACCAATCAACCAAATATTAACGCCCTATGGCGAATGCAGTTTAATCTCTCGAAATGATGCTGTGATATTTTATTTTTGACATGAATATTTGAACATGTAAATTTTAAAAAAAATAGATTTTGTTCTTTTTACAAAATGTTATTCACATGAAAACTACTACTAATAACAGCTGGATTAAATCAAAGTTTATGCCATGACTTTTTGTTTTAAGCTACTTTGCAAAAACTTTTCTTTAAAATAACGAAAGCCTCAATGCCGCCGTTTTTCATAAATTTCACAATTCCTCCAATATAACTAACGTTTGGAAGGAAGGAAATGTTTTGTTTAAAAACACTATCTGACATTAACCGTTCTTTGAAATAATCAAGATGTTACATTTAAAAGACGTTCAGATATTCAGTTTAGAATAAATGAGTCAACGAAGTCGCTCATAATCACGTTCTCTTCCTGGAGTGCTCCAAAAAGTAGTGATTTGATACATTCGACAAATACCGTTAGTGGCTAATCTAATAACAACATTCGCACGTGGCGGCCAAATTGATTCTGGTGAGAATGAAGAGAGGCGGGTCCTCGTTTTTTAATTTTTTTTTTTTAAAAAGCGGATCGGAGAAGAAAAGGCTTGCATTAGATAAAATTATGTCTCAAGTGTTATATTAGTGATCAGCTGGGACTTTGGAATACTTTGAAGGGTGAACTTGGGCTGAAGACGAACTCATTTGTTGCGGCTTTCTATATAAAAATGGTAAGCAAATAACTCGGAATTGCAAAACAAAAATAATGTACGTCAGTTATGTCTTTGAATAAAAAAATACTCGTAAATGCATGGCCGACTACTGCATCATATCAAACGCAAAATGAAAAGAGCGACTGCTACATAAGGATTACCAACCGTATCCGACAAAGCGTGGTGTTGGCTTCCTATGTTTACAAATGTGACATCAGCAGATCTTTTATTCCAGCTTGCGACAAAAATCGGTTGACTTACGGATGTCGCCGATCAACATCGGATTAATTCGTGCACATATGAAAAATGGGCGGGTTTATCAGTTCGAGTGAGAAATTACATGGCTCATAATGCGATGAAACTTCCATATTATCTGGTTTTAATGGTTCCAACGATGTTTAGGACCAATACTTTTCAAGATTCAGTATTATTCAGATGATTTTGACCTTTTATAACGGCGGCATTAGGGCTTTCACATCATGTATTACTCCCACACCTTAAAGAAATAATGTTGTGATTTACAGTAATATATTTTGTTTCGTGAGGTGAAAGTCAGGCTCTAACTATTCATGGGACTGCACGTGCGAATGTTACTCAGTTAAGGTCTGTCGATTCAACAAGCTTGTCCCGCTTTGTCCACTTTAAGGGTCACCATCCGCGACGCAGAGAAAATATTGTTTTACTTATTTGTAAAAGTAGTATTTAAAAATACCATAACTTCCATCTCTGGCTCGGTCTAGCTCTGCCACAATAAATAGCGCTGGCGGAAGGCTTGAGTAAGAAGTCTGCAGAAGTAAATTCATCCGAGGAAGAAGGTGATCTTCATCTGAGGCGTAGTGATTTTTGTACCTTAATGAGGCGGTATGAATAGCAAACAATAAAATCAAGATGCATATCATTTTCGTGGTACTCTTTTCACGTAATACTTACTCCAACTAGGAACATTTTTAAACACATGATATATTTAAAATTAAGCAGCAAAAGCATAAATTTGAAAGAAACAGTAAGTTTTGCAATTTTGATTTTGCTCATACGCACTTGTGGACTTTTATCAATACGTTCATCACTATAAAGATAAAATCGTATAATGCAAAAGGTATATGCTAACATGTGGTCAGCCTGTTGGACTATTTGTTTAAGTCCTTACCAGTTCATGACTTCATTGGACAGGTCTGGTCCGTTCTGAAACTCTTCATTCGACGGAAATTTCACGGCATATCCGGCCCCCGGGTATATAAGAATCTATATAATAATAATAATAATGAGGACTTTGTATAGTGCCTAATCTTTAGAAGCTCTAAGCGCTTTACAACATTAGACAACACCTATAAGATAAAAAACAAATATAATGATATGATTACAAAAACAAACACCATGAAATAAGAAAACATAAAAAACATGCTGAGAATATTTAAGGTAGGAAACATTATTAGGCCTTTAAGTTTGTTCTTGCAGTCGAAATAAGTGAGTTTTGAGAGCACTCTTGAATTGGATCACTGTGTCTTTGTGTCTACGTTCAGTGGGCAATTCATTCCACTTTGCTGGGCCCTGGTATGCAAAAGAACGCTGTCCATGTGACTTTGTTTTCATAGTGGGAATAATGAGTATACGATTGTCAGAAGAGGAGCGTAAGTATCTTGCTGGTGTGTATTAATTTTTTTGTATACATTCATCAATTTAAATTGTAGTGTTGATGGTTATTGATGAGAAAAAAAAAAAAGAAAACAAAAAGAATTTACTTAAGATTTTTAACTTGGGTGGCTTGCAATAAAAAAATAAACAGAAGTACCATGGTATTGTTAAAAAATGTGACAGCCAAACATTATCTGTACTGAATGAAGCAAACGATAAAAAATAAACAAAATTTAAAAACAAATTTTAAAAAATAATTAAAAAAAGTATTTATCACAAAACCTCCAAAAATGAGGGCCCAATTTCTAGTGAGCTGATTGTTTAATCTTTTAAGTGCAGCCCATAGGATTGCAATAACTTTATAATAAAAAAACCTGCAACAAACAGACATGCCTGAAGTAACACATTGATATTTGAATGAAACCTGAGCCTGGTTACTTAAATAAGTCTTTGTATTTGTTACGGGGTTTATTTTGCTGTGACTATATTAACATTATACCTAGAAATATTGTATTTACAAAGCTTACAAAATAAGCAGGAAATACCTGAAAATCTATTCCTGGAACTTCATGGCATGCAATAGCGGCAAGACGACCTCCCGAACTGTCTCCGCCAACTCCAACTTTGCTCTTGTGTGTCCCGCCTATGTAGATATTTAGACACATTGGCACACATGCGCTCTGTTCCGAAAAGAACACGGGTAATGTGCTGCCTGTTCACACCCCAAGGTAATCTCATTCGACTAGAATCTCGCATGGATTCAAGAAATTTTCGCCATTCAAAGTACCGCGACTAAGTTTTCAAAAATATGCTCTCTTGTGACTAAAGTAAACAACGCCACAGCAGTGCACAGACCGTTTGTCCTTGGGATTAGCCTCGTTTTGAGTTGACAATTCAGTAATCTTTGCGTTGAATTTTGACTACAAAATTAAAAGTTAACAGTAACAGTTCCAGAGCTCTTGACTTCAAATGTCTATATTTTCTGTTACCTTTTGCTAATCCGAAGAATAGTAAGGCAAAAACATGAGCAGGTGATGCAAGAAAGTGGAAGATTTCAACTTGTGTTGTCAGTGAAGTTTCGAGAGAAGCGAGAGCGGCACCTGGGGAGAAGTTATGAGTTTTACTTGTAACGCCACAAAGATGTTTTCTCGATATTTGGAATAATCATTTGATTGATGAAGGAATCAGGAAACTTAGTAATGACGTCACGTTTCGCGTAAGCTTGGACAGCTCCGTTGACTGATTGAGAAACGACCACTGCATCGGCATCTGTTTAGAAAGTGATTTTTAACGATTTCGGTAAAAACTTACAATAGACTTTTGGCTAGAATGGTTGAAGAGAGTATGTCTACATACAATTTTAGGTAGCGAAAAAAAAACTCCAATGAAGTTCCGCTTCTATGAAGTTTAACGAAACGCCTTTTCAATCGGTAACAGCGAACTATGAAGCATTTTACCAAACTCTCGCATAGTGGAGATCTCACGCAGCCATGCGACAGTCTGGTTGAATGAGACTCCCTGGACAAACTGAAATCATAAACCCAGATACGACCGGGAAACCAGGAAGGATATTGTATTTTCGACTACTTACTTTCACGCTGTTTTTTGCATTTATAACTTCATTCTCTTAATATTGATATTGTCTCCATGAATCAGGTGATATACTTTGTAAATCTACTTTTCCCCTGCAAATGTGCCAAATTGCATGCGATGAATTGGTGTATATAAAATGTCATAAAAGCAGTTATTAGATAAACATTTGTTTCAACCGATTACATGATCATATTCTACATACATTGTTTCGTATAATACATGTTACCTACCAAGAACGTGTTTATTTCTCATGACCCAATCAACTGCAGTGTTGGCATCGTTTTGATTAGCTGGAAACTTGTATTCAGGTGCCAATCGATACTCGACGTTGATGACAACGCATTCAGCTTTCCTGCACGAAGCGAACGAAATATTACGTTTTATATAATCGAAAGGAGCAAACAGTGTCACTCAACTGTAATTGAGGCTCGTAACAAACAAATGCCAGGCTCTTACTATTTTTATTAATTGGTTTCAAACCTTAGATTGTAAAGGATTAACTGAACCATAGGATCAAAGATTGCATGCAGCAAGGAGTTCCATGTGAACAAAGTAATAGAAGAATGAAAAAATAATAATAACATACCCCCATCCACCCCCCAAACAAACAACAAAAAAACCCCCAAACAACAAAAACACCCAACCCCTCGCAAACTGCACAGCAGCTTGAAATAAGAGAACCGCAGGACATGCTTTGTTTGGTTGTATATTGTCACTAAAATTGAGTTTATAAGACTACCAAGGATACGAACATTAATAATATAATTCTCAGTAGATACCGTAAAGTAAACTTTGCAGGACTTGCGCTCAAATCACATATATGCCTGAATTTGACTGTTGGCGTTTTAACAAGCATTTCCGGACTAACAGTCGCGAAATGACACAGAGAACTGAAGTATATACATCTGATACGAGTATAACGCCCAGGACCTTCAAGATGGCAAACATACAAAACTTTTAATATATTGGAATAGATTACTTTTTAAAATAACTTGCCAAATACCCATATGTACTGAATCAATATCACGTAATCTGCTACTCTTGGTTCAATTCATAATAAAAATTCAGACAGGCATATGCTTCTTTTTCTGACTGTGATTAGTTTTTTCAATTACATGTGTTACCGTGTTACAAGTGTGTGTGTGTGTGTGTGTGTGTGTGTGTGTGTGTGTGTGTGTGAGAGAGAGAGAGAGAGCTACTTGGAAATAATCTTGCAGACGATATCATGTGTTCTTCTCGACCCCACGACGTTGCCTCCACCGTGGAAGTAAACCAGTAGCGGCGGAGCAGAAGACATGCCAAGAGATTTCGGTTGATACGTAGTTATGGGAATTCCATCTGAAAGGTTTATTGTAATATTTTCATTTATACTGGGATATAACGATAGGAGGATAAGAAATAATTGTTTTTAGAATTATAAATCTTCACCCAAAGTTAACTGATGAGGACATTAGCAATTAATTTCATATGATGATGTCACCAACAAGTTATTCTGCTTTTCAGATATTTGTGGATTAGACTAGGAGTCTACCCAAATATTTATTTTAAAAAGTTCAACAAAACAATATTTTTTTTTTATGAATAGTTGTTATTTATGCTGGATGAAATTTACTTCCGTATATTTTCTCCATATTTGGCCAAATATTAATCTGACAAAAATCCGTTCAGAGCGGACCATGCAACCCAGTGTCTAAAGATATGATATTCACAAAGTTTAAAATTTCTGAAGTATATTTTCTGCTGACAGATTGATCACATAAATTATGATATTAACATAACATTTTTTTCTTCATTTTGTGTTGTTGAGATTTTATCGCAACAGAGTTTAGTACCAAACCCAATATGTATGTATGTATGTATGTATGTATGTATGTGTACGTATGTATGTATGTATGCGTGCGTGAGTAGGTATATATGTTGTTTTTACGCCATTTTCAGCATACGACAGGCTTTGATATAACCACATTGAAAAGGCCGAGACTCGAACCAACGCGGACAGAGGCAAGATGGCACTGGGCCACCCGAGGCCGCCTGTGTGTGCGTGCTAGTCCTACAATGTAAGGCATAGCACGTTATTTTTGTGACGCCCAAAACATACATACCAGCGTCGAGGTCTTACATGTAGGACTATGTGCGTGCGAGCGTGCATGTATGTATGCATGCATGTATGAAACTGATCAGAGTCTTACTCAGATCGTAAGGTGAAGGAATAACTAGGTCTTTTACAGTTCCTTCAAACTCCATATCACCGCCATATTTAATAGCTAAGAATAGTCGTCTTTCTCGCGCTGTCTCTGCAGAAAGGTCACTATTGTGCGCAGGATTATTAACTGCTGTTTCCTTCAAATACGATACAGATTCAGGATGGACTCGATACCTCTTAATAAATTGGTCCAAGTCAAAATCCATCGATGTACAGCGGAGATTTAATTCGAAAATATTAAGAACAAAGATCAAGAAATTAGATCTTATTCAGGCAAACGGAAATCTTTGTCTGTTTTGGAAGAGAGGCGAATGTACGCGACGTACAAGGCCGAGTGTTCCAATTGCAATCTTTGTTGTTATCTCTCTTCACCTGTCTGTTGTGGCCTGATCGGCATTAATCACAGCTGGCAAAAAGATCACAAGATATAACGTGTGAGGCATTGCAGGGGACAAAGTTTGCCCATTGAGAAAGGAAGTCATTTCAATATTAGATGTCGAAAAGCCAAATTTTGGGTGTTCAAGTTCTATTTCATATTTAGAGTTTTGTTTCTTCAAATTTATCTGTTGAGTTACATAGTTGTGGTTGAAGTTTCCATTTTTTGTATCGAGCTTTGTATCGGTTGAAATTTCAATGTTGCATATCGGATTGCAAATTTCACAAGTTGAATTATTTTGTTTGCGCTGTAAGTTCCATTTCACATAGCAGTCGTTGAAATTCCATTTCCTCTCTCGAGTTTTGAAATTTAATCTGTTGAATTATACAGCGGTAGTTGAAAAATCCATGTCCTATATCCAGTTTATAGAATTTAACTTACGAATTACGCATCGGTGGTTGAAAGTTAAATGTGGAAAATTCCAACTTCGCGTGTAGATCAATTTTTTTTTTGGTGCTGAAAGTTTAATTTCTTATGCCGCATTTTAGATGTTATCTGTTCAATTACACAACGGTGGTTGAAAGTTATATTTCCTACGTCGAGGTGTAAGATTTTATCCGTTCAGCTATATGACGGTTATTGACATGTTCATTTCCTATGACGAAGTTTGAGATCATTTCTGTTCAGTTATTCAGCGGCAGCTGAAACCTCTATCTCCTATATCGAGGATTCTAATTTCACACGTTGAATCAAATTTGTGAGTTGATATTTATATATGTTTTGAAGGAAACGTTATGTTATGTCTATAAATATAAAGATATACAATAACTGCATATATCCTAGAAATTAGATATTCCAAATATTGGTTATATTCAGAGCACACGTAAATATTGCAGGATTGAAGCACACTTAATTACTACCATTTACCTCAAGTGCTTGAAGTAAAGACAATATATTCCATTCCTTTCTTTCATATTTACACTATCAATCTGACGTAGTTTTTAGTGTTGTCTTTTATGTAATTACATGGTTCATTTTTAGTACCATGATATCAAGTACCAATGGCGTTTATTAGTTCTTGAATAAGTTATGTATCAGTATTTCATTCAGATTGATCGGTTATATAACTGTATATTAACTGTATTATAACTGTGTTAATATGCATCGAAGTAATTCACAGGCACGCCTGTGGCAAACATTTGTACTTAGTCGCACTATTCTAGAAAGAAAAAGAAAAAATAAAGAAAAACGTGTGTCTCTAAAGCATTTCCGCTGAATTGCTTATTATTATTATTATTATTGAATAATGAAATCTGAACATTTATCTCAAAATCAAGTAGGATGCTTATGATAATATAATTCTTGAGAAACTAAACTAAAAACAAGGCCAATGCCTGCATTTTGTGATCAGAATCAACACAGTGATGTAAAACGCGTGACCTTGACCCCAATGACTAAAGGTGGAGAAAGCCTTTTATACAGCATTGTCTTACTTTCATAATATAACTCATCCATTGTATGAACAAATCCATCAAGGTGTTTAGAAAATATAAGGGAATGAAAAACGAAAACAAAAATCTTTAACCATAACCGTAATGCAAACTTTCAATATGACTGTGACCCAAAATTAAAGAGTCTAGAGTGCTTGTTTCCAGAATGGTTTTACCTTCATAATGATTCGCCCCTAGTATGAAGAAAAAACTCGTCCAGTGGTTCAGACGTATGCGATAATAAAAGCAAAAACAAAAAAGTTGTAAAAAAATATTAACGCAGATTTTCTCTGATTGTGACCATGATCTTAAGGTTAAAGGGCATGTGTGCATGTCAATAAATGAATTGTCTTAGTTTCGTTAGTATTCATTCAAAGTACGAACAAGCCCGTCAAGGAGTTGTGAACCTCATTGTAAACTTTATGAACAAGTATGTCGCAGAATAAATTGTCTCAGTTTGATAACGATGGCTGTCAAATATGATGAGAACCTATTAAGGGATCTTCGCTAGCCAAGGTTTCGATATGTTAACCCTAGCTACAAATTGGCGGATCGAGCAGATATTTCTGTGCGTCGGGTCTATGAATTTCATTGGATGTGGCGGCGTCACCGCACCCAATCAAAGTTAAGTTGTTGAAATTTGAACACTGCTCCTACATGATCGAGACAAGGGGAGCACTCAACTTGATTAGTCTCATAAATAAGCAACTTGCCACTGTCGGTCTGTGTTTGTACGCATAAATTTCACTACCGGTCTGTGTTTGTATATACCTTTCACTCAAATATACCTTTAATAGCTTCCTCTGGTACGTAGTCATACTTTCGAGGTTAAACTTACAAAGTATCCTTTTGAAGTCAATTGCCTCCACTGTTTTCAGCCAACGTGCCATGGACCGTCGTTACACGCTGTTGGTTAGTTGGCATTACATCCTAAGAGAGGCAACTCATGAACTCCAACAGATATCGCTAGGACAAAGCACAACAATAGCTGCTCGATCCGCCGAGATGTACATAGGGTTAACATATCGGAACCTTGGCTAGCGAAGATGGTATTAAGAAGTTTTGTAAATATTTGCAAATGAAAAAAAAAAAAATCAAAAGACCCCCTCCCAAAAAAATTATAAATTTTTATATAAAAAATAACAATCACCTCCCCCACAAAAAATCCAACTAAAATTTCAACCACCTATGTATACTGTGTAATTCAACATATAAAATGAAAATGTTCGACACAGAAAATGGAATTTTTAACTACTACACAGTACTTCAAAGGATAAAGTTGCGGAACACGAAATATCAAATGGAACTTTAAAGACCAACAATCTGACTCAACAAGAAAAATTTGAATTCTCAACATAAGACATTGAAATTTCAGCTGCATCATCCTCAGTGGATCAGCATTTTTCCACGACTGTGCTTCATAATAACGCATGCAAAGAATGCGATCCCAATAAAGAAAGTAAACAGGTTACAACTCTGCAAAGCGTATCCATTTATGCTGACTCGAGACTTCTCAGTTGTAAATATTTACCTATACGGACTGTTGAACTAATTATTTACATTTCAAACTGTCAGGCATAAAATGTTATGCAGAACTAATAGACATTATGAATCATTTTCAATCTTGCATTGTGTTCAAAGACTGAATGTCTAGCCCTGTGTCAGGCAAACCCAAACAGGTGCCGATCCCCATATAACGCGTCTAATAATATTTCTGGCAAATATGTGAGGCATCACGCACTGTCATGCTAAGTACATGTACTTTGTCACTGACCTCTGCCCCAAATCAAGCTTAGGGTATACAAGAGTATAGAAATTTATTTTGTAAACAACACAATACATAGTCAGTATTTCTCTACGATGATAGATTAAATATTCAGATCATTATCAATGGAAATAAACATGTCTACTTGCGTCTGAGCCAGGACATAATTTTTTCATTTGGAAATTACTGATTTTGTTGACAACTTAGAATGTTTTAGAAAGGAAACTGACACTCATCCTGGTTATATTATTGTGTATAAGCTTTTTTATATTATTATTGTTTATTCACAATTGATCATTTCTACCTTAACATCCAAAGCGGAATCGGTCTTATTGTTATATTTCAGTTTTTAATTTGTGTGGATTTATTAATTATTATTATTATTATTATTATTATTATTATTATTATTATTATTATTATTCACTGGAATAACAAAGTGCTCAATAATATTATAGGACTAAATCATCTTTTTTTGATTACTGTGAATTTATTCAAGGACCTTTTGGGTTATATTAATGTGTTACATCAATACTATTAACACGTCGCCACATTCCAGGTTCTTGGCACATTAACAAAGTCGATACCACAGGCTTATTAACACATTCGGTATTGAAATTCATTTGGATCACCATTGGAATTCATTTGGAACTTTATACATTTAGTCTTGTGATAGACCTTTTAAAACCAATTGGGATTTAATTCATAATACTCAACGTTCTTTCTTAAATTTTCACTTTGCATTGTAGAGAAAAGGCAAGTGTCACGTTTGCCTGCCCGCGATTACGCAAGTCAGGAACAAAGGAATGGGTTAGCGCAATGAGTATGTCGACCCGCACTGTTACGGCGATTTTGTTTGTACAAGAACACCCCCCCGCCGTTAGGTGTTAACACTAGCATATAGATGTTAGAAGCTTTGTTCGGAGAACAAAGGACCCTCAACGCTATTGTAAATCTCCCCGCTTTGACAGATGGCCTGAGGCTCGTCTGTTAAGTTAGACCGACTGGGGGTAGAATTGATATCCAATCAGAACTGAGGAATGGTGGGGCCATCCATTCTAACCAGAACTTAACAGTCATTTGAACTAATAACGAATTAGTGATTTGTAAGCCGTCGTACTGGTAAAGCAGAATATAATTCACTCCGAGGGAGCCACTCGTGATTTGGCGGGAAAACTCTTAGTACATTCTAAGGACAGAAAGCTTCGTAAAGGTCAGTGAGTTATTTGCTCGATTGTTGCAGAATGTTACGGCATTGTAATTGTAATTAAGTGCAGTATGTATATTTACTTACTAGAATCGTTAGTACATAGAATTACCTTTGATTGTTTAATTTACATGCGTACTTGAGAAATGAGCTATGATTATGTAGATTGCTCGCTCGTCAGAATTAATATTGTATTTCGCTATTTAGTTACTTCGTAGTAAACTAGTATATTTATTCATGTGATATTCTAGATTTTGTCATCGTGAATTAAATGGTAGCTTGTAAAATGGCTGCAGTGTGTAAATTTAAATGATATGAATATTTGAATATTTGTGTACACTTGTGGGAGTGTAATGTACAGAAATGCGTCGGTTTATTGTGATATTGTCAAGAATAATGAGATTAAGGAAATATATATATTGATGTGACGCAATTTAGTGATTTCTGTATGATAAGTAGGATACCGCTCTTATTGCAACGTTGTTTCTATAAGAACGTGTGTATTTTTCGATGTGCACGAATGCGTGACCAAAGATGTAGATAACCTTGATCTGATGATTGATTGATTGTTGATTTAGTATGAGCGAGATTGCTAACACAAATGCTAACGTCCTTGTGTTTTTCGTAGGAAGCTTTTGGGGACAGAATAGTCAAGTCCCGAGTCTCAGAGAGACAGGATAGAAGTAGGCGGAGAACAAGCTTCGTTGAAGGAGAAATAGAGAATAGAAGTAGGCGGAGAACAAGCCTCGTTGAAGGAGAGAGAGAGAGAGAGAGAGAGAGAGAGAGAGAGAGAGAAAGAGAGAAAGGAGGAGGAGAAAGAAGACGAAAGGGGAAGAATCGGAGAACGCCGGAAGGAGGAAAGCAATTGGCGTAGTGAACACAGATGAGTAGAAACCGAGTACAGGGGAAGCGATCTCACACTAAAATCACGTGATTAAATAAGTTGTCACATGGTCGAGAGGAAGTAGATTGGTTGAGAAATTAATATCGTTTAATTTGTATTAAATTGTTATTCTTTTGGATTTCACCTTTGTGTTCTTAATAATTTAATTGTCGGTATTGCTGACTGGGGGCTCGGAGCTTTACCTCTCTTTATTACTAATTTCACTTCCTACAAAAACGAGCCAGGGTGGGAATTCTACAGTAATTCAAATAAATATTGGGAGCACCCCACTCCAACGCATAACAGGGAGTCACATAGAACCTCACAGCAAGATTGGCAATACTGTTCTAGTTGTGTGGGGGTGAATAATACAAATTTGTAATTTTGTCGGTGCCATTCAAAATATTTGTTAAAACTCCGACCTTACCTACAGAGTGATTGTTAATCATCCGTCCCCCATATCTTTGGTAGCGAAATTCTAAATTCCTGCTAAAGGATGAACGAAACGCGAATTAGCTCTCTATGCTGTTTACATATGATCACATTCACAACATCGAAACAAAAAACGTTTCAATTTTGCTTATGAATATAAGAACGGAGTGTATAGATTTATAAATAAAGATTCCACTGTTTATAATTTTTCTCTAAAACATTTCGGATTGAAATATTCACCGACTATAGCGCAGCGTATACGCGACATTGACCTTGGAAATAGAGTCACACTGCGTTGTGAAGTGTTTTTTCCAACAGTGATTTCTTTTGCGAGACTCGCTGAAAAAGGGAAAGTATCACCTGGTTAAATAAAACAAAAAAGCAACAACAAACACAAAAATGTTTCATCAGATATTTTCAGCCACATAATTTGCTAGGTCCCTGTTGACTTGTTCGCCACTGCTAATCCTTGTGTAGGAAAACATCCCATGGAACCCGCCAAGACGAAAATCCACGTGTACCTTTACACCGGCAATTTTCAGCCTGCGTGCGTACAACAAACCGTCATCACGCAGAACATCGAATTCAGCTATGAGTATATAGGCTGGCGGAAGACCAGAAAGGTCTTTGGCCATGAGAGGCGAAAACAAAGGGTCAAAAATTATATCTTTGAATTTCGCAATCAGATTTTCATCATACCGTTCAGAAATTTCAGGCTTTTCCTTCAGTCGAAATTCGTCTGGAAGTAAGCTTTGGTTAACAAAACTGGCGTACTCTGATCTCTTCATGGTGGGTGTGGTGTGATTATTTGCCGCGAGTGCAGCGGTGTTAACAGAGAGCTCGCCGGTTATATACCGATACCAGGACGCCATGATGGCTGCCCCAGGAATCACTTCCGCTGTGGCGCCTTCTAGGAGGAGATAGGATGGCAAACGGAAGTCAAAGGCTTGAATCATAGGGTACAGCAGAATCTGAAATTTCAGAGGAAGGAGATCGGAAAGGTTCGGGTCTCTTGCGAGCTTCCATGCAACTGCAGCAGCTAAATCTCCGCCAGCGCTATCACCTGAAATAGTAAATAGGATTCACGACTAAACCTAAAGAACTTTCTTTCAGATATCATCTACTTACATATCCTGCAAGCAGGGCTTTGGGTTATTAAGGGAGGGATCAGCTGTGGAGGAGAGGGGGCTTCTCTGTGTATATGTGATGCATGTGTAAATATAACAAGGGTGGAAACTTCCCAAGACATTATCAAGCATCCGTTCTATCCAATACCGAAGGCTACATCAAGCGCGGATTACAGTGTCACATTTGTTAGACAGTTATTTATTTATCGATGCTGTTCAGTAACTTGAAGATATTGTCTGTAAAGTTTAATTCTTGCTTATTAGCGACGAATCGACCTGCGACATCTAACTTGCACCTAAGCTCCGCCCACAGTTAATCTGATGGGTCAGATATGTGGTCAAAAAGCATTTTGTCTAAAAGCGAAACACATGTTCTTCATCAAGCATCCTCAGACTTCTCGTCTTTCATCACCTATTCGGTATCAGAAATAAATGAAAAATTACTTTTATCAATGAAACATGGAACAAACGAACGTTTGAACAGGGCGGATATTTGGGCCAGTGTCCGGGCTAGTTTCCTCATTTGTTATATTTATATACATACAGAGATGCCCTCCAGACTTCCTCTCCACCTTCAATCCCTCCCGTTATGACCCAAATACATCAACAAGTAAGGTTGGCGTTCAAGTTCAGAAGAACAAATATATATCTTCTGTATAAGGTTTTCCAAACATCCCAGATTCATCCAAATATTACAGTTTCATCCAAATATCACAGATTTATCCAAATATCACAGATTCATCCGAATATCACAGATTCATAAATTAAACACGCATGGATTGCAAGAGGAAAAATTAATTTGCTGGCAGCAGATAACTTTAAAACACAAAGATTTAGCGTACGTATTTTTAAACCTGAATATAATTCGCCTCTCTTTATATATTCTGAAAATTTTCTCCAGTATCAAAGAATAGTATGGGCTTCTCTGTAATGAACAATATATACTAATGTAGTGAGTTTCTTCGTCCAAGAATGGGTATTCCAGGCACACTTGAAGTTTTTTGTGCTCTTGATTCATTTGCAAAATGCTTCCAGACTGAATCAGCTTAGGACGAAAAACATGATATGCATTAACTGAGAGAGAGAGAGAGAGAGAGAGAGAGAGAGAGAGAGAGAGAGAGAGCAGTGCTTACAATGGTCTATTTAAGAAGAATAGTTAAACTTTTAAAAGCTTGAATCCTGTATTATGCTGATCAGGTAAAGAACGGTCCATTCTTATGATAAAGTTCGTTTTAGGTGAAAAAGCTGCAAGACAAACTACAGACCTGCTACTCCAACTCTGTTGGGATCAGCGCCATACTTCTCCGCATTTCTCATTAAATGGACAGTGGCTGCGACACAGTCTAGAACAGGAACCGGAAATGGGTTCTCAGGTGCAAGCCGATATCTGTGAAAACGTTGAAATACGATAACGTCATATGCTTTATTAAAACAAAACAGACAACAAAATCAACCTGAGAAACTCAGCTTAAAAACTATTTTCAAACAAAAGTTCGTGATTTAATGATAAATTTCAACATATAGTTCAGTTCTTCTATTCAGATCTTTATAAATATTGTTGATGATGATAGAGGCTTTGACGATGACGATGCTACTTGATCCATAGACTATAATTACCGGCTGAAAATTGACATTCGATTGTCACATAATCGTTGTCAAATAGGGATTGATTGACTGACAAACTGAATGAATGAATGAATTATATGTTTAAATGAACTAATTACCAAATGTCCTGGTGAAGAATAAAAATGCTAATGATAACATGCTACTTACTCTACTGAGACGACCATGACCTTGGAATTTTGTACGAACAAACGCAGTGGCCTGTCGTAGGTACCTATGTATAAGAAAAGAAATTGTATTTTGACACACCAACGATTTAGATTTTAAATCATATCTGCAGTCCGGAATGAATTACTAATATTCTTCCAAGTGTCTTCTAGCCTTTATAATACAGAAGTCAAACTTCTTTTAACTGCTGAAAATGAAAATGACATTGTTCCTTTAACTGTAAACCACTAGCTTAATGGTCTGTATATTAGAAGCTATTCCACTTCAGCAGTAATCAAAATACCAACGACATGCGCATGTAAGAGTAATAAAGGAAACTGTCTTCGTCTTTTGATATGAATGCTAGTGCATACAAATATGATGCGTACAATGATTTGCAACTGTTAGACTCCACTGAGTTACCTTACAAAAAGAAAGCCATTTTCCTGTCCAGATTCCATGTTATGTCAGAAGATTATATTATTAACGCTTTCCCACATTGTCTATGCTTTTTTAAAGTGAAACTTCGTGCACACAACATTATTCGAATTACTCAAAACGTAGTGGAAACATTGGTATCAACAAGGAGATACTAGAAATAGGACTGATTTGAAGCCATTCTGAAAACAATTTAAAAGCACCTATTTATATTTTGTGTAAGTAAGCATAAATACAACAAACCTGTATCAAACATGATAAATCCTCCGCCATGATAGTACATGAGAACTGGTTGAGGCTCTGGAACTTCTTTTGGCTTGTAGAGTTTGACTTTGACGTTGTCAAATATGTCATCATATACCTGCCAAAAAGCACCCTTTAAATCCTTTAATCGAACATTATCGGTCTTTTACAAAAGTTTTGTTTCTAAAAAATATATTCATTAAACACGGATGCACCATCAAAGTACCTGAACACTGACCTAAACGGAAAACCGAACAAGGAATGATAGTCGGATTGACAAATGTAACTCGAAATGTTAGACCACTGTCGTGGAGGTTCCTAAAACATCCTATTTACTTCGACGCCATAAAAAATTTTTTTGATCACACGGCACAGTATGGCTGCAGAAGGAGATAAGTGACAATTGGAATATCTTCGCCCTTTTCCGTCTCACTTATTTGTGGCCCATTTTGCCAGAGACGAAATAGAGTTCCTTATGTGTTTTCTTGCATTAATATTCTGATTTTATTCCGACTTTGTCGGGTAAAGCCGAGTGATATTCAGAATGTGTACGTTTGTGACACTGGAATACCGTAAATAATGGACTTGTTTGCTATCGAACAAAACATTAGCATAGCACGTCGCTTGGATATGCAGATGTTAAGGACACAGCCATCAAAGAAAGCTTCTATTCTACTACTCTAACATATCCTATAGGAATAAAATGACAAACAGTTTCTATTGAGTGTGAAGACCTATATTCAGTTCACATGTTTTAACAATGTAACCTGCTATGTTGTTATTTCTCATAAAATAATACCTGCATCTGTTGTTATATCTCTGTAATTAAAACTTGTAAATGAGACTATTAAAGAGGCACATACAAAGAAAGGTTCTGTGACGATCGAAAAAGATTGAAGCTACAAATCATCCCATGCATGAGTTTTAAAAACATAAAAATAAAATAAATAAATAAATGTACACCATATAAGGCCAAATTAGCATCAGTAAATCTGAACACATATAATCATACAGTACCCGAGCGGAACCTATTGGTGTTCTTGATAACGTTATTTCGTTTGGTTTTGTTTGGTGTTTGACATCACAGCATCATTGGTTGGTTACTCAGTGCCACGGCGAATGGAGTAAAGTGCTTGTCCACGGACACACCTCGGTAGCCGACCAACGCTAATCCAATGGCAGTATTTTAACCCACACCGATTCAGTTTCTAGTCCGGCAAGCTAACCTTTGAGCGATTGTGGATCCTGCCTCCTTTAGTCGCATCAGAAAACATGCTGGAAAGCGCAATAAATCTATTCTACAGACACAAACAATCAGGGGGATTAATCGGTTCCATATTGGTGTGGCAAGTATAGATATGTAAGTGTGTTGAACACTTTGAGGGTAAATCCTAGTACTCAGCCCCAAAAAATGAATGCAAAAAGATACAGTTTTACTATAGATATAGATGAAGATAACAGGTCTTCTAGTAACAGCTGTAACACGATTATGCCCATCTGTTGTTTGTTTTTTTAGCACAAGTTGTTTTCCATATCCGCAAAAGTTTATATTTTTCCTTCAAAATGATGGTGGTGTAATACATTTCAGTGAAAAGGCAACATTTCAAATTATCATATATTCCTGCTTGGAGTAGGAGCTACATTTTCCCAAGCAGTTGAATACAATTTTACCGATACAGCAAAAACTTATAAAAAAAGAGTTGTGGTACTATGTACAATAACGAAACTTATAGTGAAAAATAGATGCCCATTGCTAGGAATTTCATTAATACCTGTATAGTATCATCATGAACAGGGTAGGCTGTCATTCGGAAGACAAACTCAAAAATGCTTCTGGCAAGAATGACGTCACTGTCTATGCCAAATCGAGCGCCAATGGACACCTGAAAGAGACCAGTAAAGTGTCATTTTTAATGTTAAAATACTGAGCAACGGGGAGTGGGGTGGGGGGGGGAGTTGGAGGGATGGAGTGGCGTTAGCTTAAAAGATCCCAATGAAACAAACGAATGCGAGAAATTGAAAGACAGTACTTAAATAAATATAGATCTAAGCTTTTGATGGAATAGAACTGAGTCAATGAAACAAGTGTACAAAATGTCGGTATTTACAAACGTTGTACTTTTTAGCACTTTTGTAAGGGACATGTTCTCGGTTTAATTTTCCGTAATCTACATCTTAGCGATGTACATGATGTATAGTTATTCGTAACCTCTTCACAGTGAAAGCAGCAATCGTCCATATCTAAGGTGTTGTTTAAAGGCATTAATGCCCCCAAGAACAGTTCTTGGTTATCGAAGATTAAATGACCTCTAAATGACCTCTTGACGATCTATGTTGATAAACTCATTACTGTTTTTGTGAAAATTGTATGTATTATATTTCACAGCGGTATAATTCGTAATAGTTGGTCTTTAGACTATATTTGTCTACATATAAAGTAAAGATGATTATTTTAATTGTAAAAATAACGGCGGAATAACTACTCTAGTTTGGCATCCATTTTAAAGCAGGTCGATCAACAATTCGAAGATACTGGATTGTTATGTGACGAGCAGGCTTGATCTAGTTAGGGTTACAATACCTTTAATCACATTTTCTATTTTAAAAATCTAATTTATGCATTTATTGTCTACCGAAGGGCCTTTGACCCTGTGAATATAATTTTACTCTGGATAAAAACTGTTAAGACATGTTATTGGGCATAAAATACTGAATTCTATTCAAAATTGTTATAAGAATGCTAAGTTCGGTACGAGAGAAGCTTAAACAATTTCACTCTGATGTTGGTGTACATGAAGGTGAAAATGTTTCATCCAATTTTTTCTCATTTGTTTTAAAATGATCTTGTCGAAATTGTTTGACTGATCTTAGTGGTGCAGCTCGTACTTTATTTGATAACGTAGATGCTGAAGTCAAACACTACTTGCTTTTCTACAGCTATATTTGTCCAATCTGTTCCCGAGCTGCAGTCTGGAAACTTGATATAAATTTTGTGAAAGCAAAGAAGTAATATTTTTAAAGTAAATAAGGATTGAAAATTTAAATTATACCCACAGTAGTGAAAAAGTGAAACTTGGAAAATGAATTTTAGCATCCAGGTCTTGCATTTTCAATCAAGGGTAACCTTAACAAAGCGAAATCAATCTTGTTCAGCAAGCTAAAAATTTTATGTTCTGTGTTTTATAAATACGCAGGAAAGTTAAGTGTATTGTTTCATACTATGATTTTACCAATATTACGTTATGGAATAGAGGTCGTGGGGATTTAAAAAATTATATATCTGAGACATTTCAGGTGCAGTTTTGCGAAACTATTTTAAAGGTAAGACATTCTACACTGAATATTATTTATCATGAGTTATGAAGAGTTACGGTCAGCATCTATATTAAGGCTAGAATGAACGGCTTTTCAAAGAGAATTGTTTGGAGCAAGGAAGGTAACCTTTGGTATAGTCTCTTTGATTTTATATATTGAAAAAGTTGCGTTGCAGAGTTATTTTTCATTCCGGATGGCAAATATTTGTTATGGATATTCTTAATGATCGTGGATTAATGGAAGTATGGGACCAGAAAGCTTACAGTATGTTTTGCACAATCGTTGAAAGATAAAATTACAACTATATCTAAGTCCAACAACTATAGAATATTTAAAATTAAATTAGTTTTGACAATATATTTCAGTACACTCTCATCAGACCCTGTAAGATAGTTTTGTTACTTTAGTTTTGGTAGTCACAAACTTTCCACACAAATTGGCAGATGTTTCATTATTGATAATTTGATAGGTCTGAGAGTCTCCATATTACAAATAAGAACAAGTTGACGCGTTTGGCTATAGTTTTCGCTGTATTTATTTCAAGAGGGAAAGAGCTACATTTTTACCTGCGCAACTGCTCAGTAAACAAAAAGCACTGTAAAGTTTGACACCTTCATGAACAACACATCTACTTTGTTGGATTATAAACTTTGTAAGTGTTTATTTTAAGACTTCAGATAATGTTACCTTCGACCAGTCTGTTCACGCTGTACATGGTTTATTTTAAGACTTCTGATGTTGTTACCTTCGACCAGTCTGTTCACGCTGCACACGATTTATTTTAAGACTTCAGATAATGTTACCTTCGACCAGTCTGTTCACGCTGTACATGGTTTATTTTAAGATTTCTGATATTGTTACCTTCGACCAGTCTGTTCACGCTGCACACGATTTATTTTAAGACTTCAGATAATGTTACCTTCGACCAGTCTGTTCACGCTGTACATGGTTTATTTTAAGACTTCTCATAATGTTACCTTCGACCAGTCTGTTAAGGTTGTATATGGTTTATTTTATGACTTCAGATAATGCTACATTCAAGCAGTCTGTTCAAGCTGTACATAATTTAAACCCACCTTCGTTATTTACTATAGAGCTTGACATCGGTATTGTGTTTTCTTAACAGGTAAAAAATGAACTTTATAGCCAAAGCAAATCGGTAAATAGTCAAAAGATCAGATGCAGCTTAGTGACTTCACAACGATATTCCTCGTGGCAAAGTTCATACCCCAAACTATTGACTCGGATATTTGAAATTAATCTACCATTTATTTCAAACTTGATCAGTGGATGAGATAAACTTTTAATATATATTTCTATTAGTGTAGAATATTCATTCAAGGCACATATAAAGCAAAAATAGTCCATTTTCCTTTAAGTTTGTAGACCCTGACAATGCCGATTTATTTTGATCCATTTCTTACCAACAAATTGCCAAAACGATAGCCGGCGATAACCAGTCTCAGTTTCCATTGATCTGCAATGGAGTCTGGAAGCGGAGTGTAGAAGTAATAGGCTAGACCCAACACAAATAAGCCAGTCAGTACGATGGATTTCAAACCCATTGCAGACGATGTTACAAAATCCTATTGTAAAAATAATAAATACGTAATTAAGTAAATAATAAATAAATAAATAAATAAATAAATAAATAAATATCCTTAAAACAATTATTCAGCAGCAATGTCCATACATTTAATAAAAGGTATATCTCTATTAAAGACAATAAATTACTCTAAAGTTATTGTTAGAGGAAGGAAAGAAAAAGAAAGGCTGGATTCATAATATCATTTAAGTATTCGCCTACCCTTCCGGCAGTTTGTACCCCACTACCAATTTTAAAAACGAGAAGCATCACAGATAAAAAAAATGCACCAAACATGGTCATTTCATTCATGAATTGATAATTTCCAACCTGATTTGCGAATGGAGGCTTCTAAACTTTCATCTTATTCATATTTCAATCCAAACAGGACATTCTTCACATTCCCTTTGATGCTTGCCATTTTCATTTTGTTCAATTTTTTTATATAGAAAAATTGAAACTAAACATTGCAAATACTGGATACAGACAACAGTTCCTTTTACCTTCCATGTATATGTTGTCCAAGGTACCCCGTCCCGTCATTTACAACAGACTTCTCCAGGAACCGAACAGGAACAGTGAACACGCTGTGTTTTTTCTTCACACTGAAAACTCCGTTTGGATTGAAATGCAAACAAGACGACAGTGTTTGAGAACCCCTGGCGAAATTCAGGTTAGAAACAAAAAAATTAATAAATGAAATGACTAAGTCTTGTGCATTTTTATATCCTTGATGCCTTTCATTTTTAAAATCAGTAGAGGGGTACAAGCTGCTGGAAAGGTGGGTGAATATTATAGTATGGTGGTGGTGGGGAAACAAATAGACGAGGGATCAGCGGGGACCAAACCCCGCGAAACTCATTTATATTCAGCGTTAACAGCACTATAAAAGAGTACTGAAAACTATTTTTATTAACTGTAATCGTTCGTCTTTCATTTTAAGTCGAACGCAAAATTTGTTCAACTCCGACCTTGACCTTGAAGATATGACAGTTTCCGAGTGAAAGTGGCCTTGTAGTAGTAATGCATATAGCTTTCCATTTATTCTTAAATTGCTAACTGGTCTTTCCGGTTAAAGGATCACGATATGGTAAAGTATTCGTAAAATCGAAATTATGGTTCAAGGACTCGTAACGTCTGATAAAGAGCACAATAATGTGATTTTACGACACTTAAACGCAATTTGTTTTAAATTAATAACATTTTAAAAGTACATTTGCTGACCTACCATAATTTAAATATCAAAGCTCTTAATAACGACGCTGTGAAATATACTTTCTATTTTCTTTTACAGTAAGCATATTTTTTCAACTAAAAATGTGGCCCCATCACTATCTTCCACTCACAATCTGTCTCCCTTGTAGATGCTATATGTAGACAAGTACTTTTATACCGCTGACCTACCACTGCTTACTGAATTTTCCTGTGCGCCCCTTCCCTCTGCTGTTCGCCAGCACTAACACAAAGGCCTACCGTTGCTTAGTGTATTGGTCTGTACGCACCTCCCGCCCTCTCTTCCTCGTTCTTTTTAACACAGATAGCCTGTCATTATTTAACGTAAATGTCTCTAAGCCCCCCCCCCCTTTCCTTCTCATCCGTAAATTTGATGAACGTTCATAAACTCAATGTACAAGCGATAAATGTGAATACGGCGCGGCCACTATTGACCTTAGGGAAGTACGAGTTCGTACTCTGAATAACCTCAACATGTCCGTGTTACTGTCGTACGACTAGCACGATTATCTGCCTTAGGTCCCAGGCATCTCCAACCCATGTGTTTAACAGACTCACTCCGAAACAAAAAAAACAAAACAAACATAAACACTCTGCATTGAAATTGCGAGTGCACTATATGCATAATTAGTCTTGAATCGAAATGGCAAGTGCAATTACCATCTACAAGCGTTTAACATCGCATCCTTACCTCAGTACCAGTTTAAGCTATGTGATCCTAGGCTTCTTCTGTACATGTATCGCAGCTCCGTTAAGCAAACCTCTGATATCATATGACCTATTTCGGTACGTACATATGAATCCGCCGTGGACAAATGCATAGCTGAATTTACCTTATTTATGACCCCTAAAGTTGGTCTATATTACGGACTGACCATTTCATTTATCATAAGTGGGGATGGTGGGGTGGTGTTTTCTTTTGAACGGATATATTGTTTCAATATATCAAGAAATTTTCTTTGCAATATATATAAATAACAGGTTCAATTTGCAATAAAACAGCAAGAACAGTTTTTAAGCTCGTAAAGGGTCCTAAATTAAATACCCCAAAAAACTCAACCCCACCCACAACAAAAATTGAACGTCTGTCCTCTTAGCAGCTGTTGCAGAAATAACATTAATTTATTAACGTAAAACGTTCAAGGCAAACAGGTCAGCGTTATTCATCAGAAATATAATGAAATCTTTCTGTCCGGATTTATGTGTTTTGGTAAAAACTTTTCACAACGAAACTGACGTCTCTGTTCTTCTTTGCAGCACCTCATGCATTATCCATCACTATATATGCTGTATAACCTTTTTGTCCCTGATGTCTATGTGTCTCTCATTTTCCATGTTCAGATCATACCTGATATTAAAATTTCTCACCCACCCTCTCTATCGTTTCTAGATTTACCGCCCTTCATTCTCTCTCTCTCTCTCTCTCTCTCTCTCTCTCTCTCTCTCTCTCTCTCCTTTTATTATATGACGGCAGCTTCTTAGACATAACTTTTCCATGTTCTATATTCTGGTAACCCACGTCTCATACGGGTCAGTCATAACATACCAACGCATCAGAAGCGATACTTTTACACAGTGACAATGACAAAGAATGGCGGAAGCAGACGCAGCGGAGAAGATTCTTGATCAATTTTTCTGGTTATTTCATAGAAAGAGAATAATCCTGCTGCTGATAACAGTCACACTAAAACTTCAACATTTGACTCTCCTTGGTAATGAAATCCTTGGGTTTTGTGTCAGAGGTGAGATGATCTGAGATCACCACTCTTTATGCTTTTTGGTTATCGTTATCTAGGAGATGATTGTCCACTGTGTTATTGCCCGGATCGAGTAAAAAATAGAATAAAATATGTAATTAACGGATGGAATAATAAAGATCTTAGCAGGGACAGAGGATAGAACAACACAATCCCGAGTATGTAAAATATAACAATTTAATCAGTTATATCAACAAAATGAAACTGAAACGCTCTCTCTCTCTATCTATCTCTCTCTCTCTCTCTCTCTCTCTCTCTCTCCTCTTTGCGTAATTAACCGTCTTGGTGACTGCCCTCTTTTATAATGTCTAGTACAGGTAGAGAGCTCTTTTCCTTCAAATAAAATATAATACCCAACCTAAATACGTGTCAGATTTTTTTCTTCTCCTGAGATCGAAAAATATTCCCACTTTCTTGACGTCATATATCGTCTGTCGTAATTCAACATAACGAAACTAGGGACAGTTCGAAACCTGATAATAATACAAAATCATATTAATGTGAATTTATGTATTTTATAACGGATACTCGCATTCCTATTGGAACCATGACATAATTAGACCTCTCAGATAAACCATTACACCCCGCGGTGGCTGTAAATTACATGCTATATCGGTAAAACACGTTCCTAATGCTCCCATAATCGATTCTCAGTTGAAAAGAATTCACAACTTAATTACACATACCAATTAATGGACTTCACTCTTGTTATAACAACGTTATTTTGCTAATTAGCGATTCATTGACATATATATCCAGACATAAAAATTAGTTCTCAGCATACTTGATTCAAGTCATTTAAGACAGATAATTTAATTCTCACTATTCGTATCAGAAGAAATGTATGAAATCTTAAGCATACATGATTCCTATAACACTCAAGACAAATAAATTAATTCTCCCAATGGGTATCATGAAATTTCCACACTCCATGATTTATATTACATTCAAAACAGATGAATGTACGATTATATTTTGAGATCAAGGAAAATTGAAGTATGAGTTGAAAGTATGAAATAAAAGGAATAAATTCAACAAATAATTACAAATGACATATATACATATTGTATGCTAGTAATAAATTACCTGTGTGCCTTCCCGAGCCCCCGCTCACGTATTATCAGAGTAATCCCTCTGTATCTTCTCTGGTTCCGGGTCTCTCAAATTTCCAGACCTCCTGTCCCTCGGGCAATTTTTAATGGGAGAACACTTCCTATTCCCTCGGAGTCAAGAAGCTCTTGCTTCTGCAGAAAACTTGGGCAGCCTTAAACTTCGTTGTATGATACTTAAACCATGAAATTCCCTCCAGGAAACACATCCCGTCGTTTAGCTAGGCCAATCAGGATTACGTTCTCTTAGTGCAGAATATTGTTTAACACTACCATTGAAGTCACAATAATTCTCTTTAGACAGCCTTTATTAATAACTATTCAAAAAATATCATTCTGTGACACCTGTTTCAAATGGTCCAATATTTCCCAAAATGTTAGCTCTGACTTGTCTCAGCTCTGTCATTTTCCATTATTTGACCTTACTTTAACATTGTGTTATGTATATTTGATTTAATTTATATCTAATTTAGTTGTTTGTAAGTTTTAAAATCTTTCTATTTTTTTAATATCATTATGTGTCAAAATAATGTAGCTTTGTTTACTAGGAGCACGTACTTTTTCCAGAAAATTGTTTGACCTTGACTGTTCATTTCTGTAAACACATAAGGCTGACCTGGATGCCGACCTGAATTCAAATTTAGTAACAGTCACGTTAACAAGTTATTTTTTAAATTTATTTTTATTGTGGGAGTAATAAGAGTGAAATCGATGCTGTATTGAGTACGTGACCCTAGGCTTGTAAATAGTTTCAGTGAAGTAAACATATTTTATTCTTAGAGTAAAATGATTGATTTTTGTCAGGGTCATGCTGAGAGTACGTGATGTAAACATGATCACGTGACCATCGTACGGGTACGCATTCTGCATCTTAAAATTACTGTATAACCATATATTAGAGAAATAATCTCATTCTGGGCTTAAAAAAACTTGATGTCAAGTCGTTTCCTTCTGTTGTAACCAGTTTTGGAGTTATATGTTAATTTTTCTTTTTCAAAGCTTGTTATTTTCACTCTTTCTTGTGTTACTGTTTTTCGAGCCTAAACACGTGACATACGAATTGGCCTATTCCATCTGTCTGACCGTTATCGAACAGGCTCTAATTAAAATTCACTTATGCGTCTAAACAAGAGAGGTTAACTATTATTAGCTGCCAAGATATTGAGATCATAGCCCATACGTGAGTCTTATTGGTTACGCATTACCTTGACCACAACAGAAAGTACTATGAAATTTTGCACTATTCCAGTTTGCCTGTAAAATTGATCACCGTTCGATTACATCAAAGACGATTTTCAATTTTCAGATATTGTTTTGAGAGCTGTTGTCAATATCTGTACTTGCCAGAATACAAAATTCAACATTATTCTATGAGGTTTCGTGTAATATTATTTTATAGCTGTGACTTCATCATATCGTATTGTACAACGGTTTTGGTTCGAAGCAGGTACAATGATGTTGTCATCATAGATGAAATATCACTAGTTCTTTGGTTATTCGCTTGTTATTTTGATGCAAAGTAAATGTGCAAATGAACAAAACTGTCATGGTCTCCAACTAGGTTTAGATCATCATTAGGTGCTATGTATCCTCGAAAAGTATTCGGGGTGAAGCAGTTGGTAGTAATTTAGGAAACACATTTCACGCGCAAGCTCCAAACCCACAAGCTATTCTCAAAACCGTGAAAAGGGATTCGTCAGTATTTGCATCTAAATAGAGGAGGTTGGTTTAAAAATAATAATATTTGGAACAATTGAATCATTTTCATGCAGATTTCAGCAGTATGACGAATATATTTAGTTAAATATGCCGAGGGTCCCAGATGAAAACAAACTAGATCGTATCGTCGCCCGTATTCAGTTTGTCATATTTTTGGTAATATGTTGCACTTATAAATTTCGCAAACTCACTTTAATTCAATGTGAATATATTCCACACAAAAGAAGTGATGAAATATTTCTAGATATATTTAGGTTTGATTGTTAAAAAATGTTGCCCAGTTTCATGTTAGTTTTCCTTTTGGAGATAAAATGATGAGATTTTTCCTTCAGCAGTTATTAATAAGCAGTCAAAACTGTTTAATAATCATACTATATATGATTCCGTTTAAAAAGATTCTGAACTATAGATAATAGTACAATATAAATAATAAATACACTGGTATAGAGAACAAAATATTTGGGGCTAAGTTTTTAGTTGCAACAGAGAATAGAAATCGAACGGTTTCATGTGCTCAGAACTGAGAACACGAAGCAAGGGATTGCTTTTTAAACTTTAAACCGACACAGCTCGTGATAAAGCTGATCTGAAACCTTTGAACAGATTGGCATATGATACAGAGTTTAACCGCTGGCTGTCAATAATGGCATCAGACAACGATCGTATGAATGAAGCAGATGGATTGAATCAAAGTCAAAGATTAACATCAACATAAAAACTTGTGCATTTTATTATAAAATAATTGTTTCCTGCATATATCAAATGGATTAAAAGTGCGGTAATGTGATCCGGGTGCTAGTACCACGTCTCGTTTTGATAGAATGACATGGGATCACGCAGGACCCTTGGATCTCGCATGACACGGTGTAGTTTTGCTATTAAACAAGGCGTGATGATGACACTGAACTATTGTTGTAATGACACTGAACTATATTTGGAAAGGTCATCGTTAAAAACATTAGACTGTTTGGTTTTGCGAAATAACTGATGGACTTAATCATTTGATATATGAAGAGACCCACTTAGGAAGTAGAGCAAGTTGATTATTTAATTTTGTTACCGCAGTACAGTGAAATATCTAACATTGCAGGTAGGTCTGTATCAAAAGCACAGAAGAAGCTCATACAATGATTTTCCTGTCTGTGTTAAGAAAAAAAAAATACCTTGCGTAGAGATGAAAAATAAAGATGATAGTTGTTTCTGTACTGTAATATGTGTTAAAACACGAATCATCAGGTCGATCGATTATTAAATTACAATTTTGATGAATACAGTCATTGGTTTAAACAATCTCCGGCAATAATTTAGTGATTAGAAACTAAAAATAAATTTTGATTCATCTTTAAAAATATATAAATATAGGAAGACAAAATCTAATGATAATGTCACAGGCAAAAACTAAAAAGCAACAATAATAAGTTAATACATTCCATCAGGATTTTGTTTATACCTAATATCGATCCACAGGAGATATAAATATAAGTTTTCTGCGATCAATTGGCTTTAATAGACCGAGAACTAAGTACGAAAAACATGCAAAAACCATGGTCTCTACAGAGGAAGATATAATACATATTAATTCAAGAAATATATGGTACAATAGTGATAACTGCAAATAGAATTATAAGTATCCAAAATACATATCGCTATTCATTCATAACTTCCCCGGTTATAATACCATTTGTTGATCAAGACACTTGTAAACACAATCCAGGTAAAGAGGTAAAAATCCAGCAACGAAAAAAATTATTTGTATTTGGCAAAGTTTGTCCTAGTTGATTAGTTAATGAACGAAAGAACACCAATAATAATTGAAAGGAGAATTAGGTGAACGTGTAAGATTCATGGGGCACTTATCACTTTGGTATTTTTGACGGTGAGCTGGAAAATATTTGCCACCATTTCGATGTACCTGCTGTGGAATCAGTTACGCGGCTATAAAAAGACAGGTACAAAACTGGTATTGCTTTCTCCTAGGACTACGTCACCAGGCAGAAAGTTATTAACATGCAAGCCAATACATTTTTAATGTAGATAATGATTGAATCTTCCAGATAAGTTTACAGAGTGTTTTGATACTGTGCAAACTGAGTGGAGACACTGATCCAGATAAGCTTACAGAGTGTTTTGATACTATGCAAATTGAATGGAGACACTGATCCAGATAAGCTTACAGAGTGTTTTGATACTGTACAGACTGAGTGGAGACACTGATCCAGATAAGCTTACAGAGTGTTTTGATACTGTGCAAACTGAGTGGAGACACTGATCCAGATAAGTTTTATAATTTAACAATATTAAACATCTTAGCAACTATTGAAGGTCTGACAAGTACAGTTTATTTCCAAGGTTAATGCAAAAATATTACAAAGGAGTTCGCTAATAAACAGCAAAAGCAAGGAGAACTCAATACTAGTTTTGAAATCAGCAAAAGAAAATGTAGATGTTCACAAAACGTATCTTAATTTAACTTCTGACGGTTAACTAAAGATTCAAAACAGTCATCTAATCTATTATGTTTTGAGCCGAATGTATTTGGGAGAACCTCGTAATATGATCATCTATTGGGTGACTAACAGTGGAAATACTATGTTTTGTGTTAGATCTTGATTTTATCTCTAACAAGTCTGTTCAGTGGGAGATATTGCGATAAGGAGTCGTAGTACAGTCGTGCGGATGTTTATAAGGAGGAGGAAGTGAACAATTCATCCATTCATAATTGCGTTTTTTGTTATTTTATTTTCAGTCCCCCCCATGTATATGAAACGAGCGGAACGTTTCCACGGGTAAGTTTTCTTTCGAGTTTGAAGGTTAAAATCATATCCAGAAAAGTTTAAAGTACAACAGGCTCTAGGTGTTTCGCTTCCCTCACTGATTCCAAATGTTACAATCCACATTTCCCTTGCCTACCTCTGTACGCCCTTTCCCCAGTGATATGCCTGGATCCGTTCCTGATCGATGCCACTCAGCACCAAGGTTTAGAAGCTCCGCGACGTGGACGTTCATGCTGTTGTACACCCTTCCAGTATTTGATACTCCTTTACAGAAAGATAAAATTCATTTTCCATATTTTAATCGAAAGCGTTAGAGGGAAATCAATATCCGTATCTAGCTAAATTGGAATTTGATGGAATGTTTAGATGGTGATTTAGGACATATTCAATATCATAACAAAACACCTTATTTTCAAGCTATGTACAAACCTTGCATTTGTAACCCATTCAAGTAAATCTATGTGTAAGCTACTTCGGTGCACTTGATACCTTTGGGCAAAATTAAATATTAAGTTTTGTCACATAGCCAACATTTACTTTCGCTTATTTTCCTGTTAAAATTTGGCATCTAAACTAAAAATTTAGTGACATTATCCACTTCGCCTCTATAAGACAAGACAAGATAAGATAAGATAAGATAAGATAAGATAAGATAAGATAAGATAGATAAGATAAGATAATATAATAAAGGATAGGATGGGATATGATCGGATGAGATGAGATGGGATGAGATGAGATGAGACGAGACGAGACGAGACGAGACGAGACGAGACGAGACGAGACGAGACGAGACGAGATGAGATAAGAATTCTTTATTTCAGACTACATAGTCCATACATCTAAATTAAAATATAAATATAAATTAAAAACATTGTTAACATAAAAGAACACGTACAAGCATACATATACATCTTGCACAATTAACTATCTAATAAAGGCCCCGAGTGTCTAAGTTGTCTAAAGCACTCACCGTTCCGGATCACTGCCATCTCACCTCTGTCTGCGCGGGTTCGAGTCCAAGACTCGGTTACGTGGGAAAGCCTGCCAATAGCTTCTCGTGGGTCGGTGGTTCTTCCCTGGGTTTTCCAGGGTTCTTCCTCCACCAGTTATACTGGCCGACAAGTATGGCTTATCTTGTGCTGAAAAATGGCGTTAAACCCTAGAACAACAACAACTATCTAATATGTTTCGGAGCTCTGTTCTGTGGTAAAAGTATACATGCAGAACTTTTGAAATTCTTTTATACAAAGTATATAAAATAACAGACTTTATTTTAGTTTCTTTTCAAACATTTGTTTTTATTAGTTGATTATATTTTCTTTAGAAATCCGTCTTTCTTAGATTGAATTAAGAATCGTTTCAATTACATTGCATATGAAACTATTCTCATGAATTTAAGGTTCACCCCGATTTGGCATAACATATAATCTTAAGCATGGACAACTTTAGTCCCTTATTTTAATTTTTTAAGAAAATAAATTTAAAATAACATAAGGCCGGTTGCACTATCACAATATGTATGCAACTAGATCTCCTGTACACATTTATTCTTAAACCACAACTGCAGCATTCTAGTAAGATTTCAAATCTGGCACCGTGTCTTATGTTGTTTGTTTTTATTTTTTGTGTTTTTCAAAACAATCAGAAATATTGCCACAAAATGAAACCATGCTGTACTGTATTTTTTTTAATCTATATGTATAATCTAAAACAGACAAGATATTATACCGTTGCATCAGCTTCGTGATTTTGACTGTAAGTGGTAAGGATAATCAAGTAAACTGTTCTAAGGGAAATAACTCTAATTCTATGCCCAATCAAATGCTAATGTTTATCTTCTCCCTAATTGAGGGTTGGAACCGGAGTATAGGTATTTTACATAGGCAGAAAAGAATGAAAGAATTAGATAAGCCGACAACGTACCAGTAGGCAAAAACATGTCCAAGTTACTAAAAGAAAAAGGAAACAAATATTTGGGTATCGTTCCGAACAGGAATACCCAATTTATTGAAATTTTGGAAAAAGTAAAGGGACTGAATATATTTGTTGACCCAGTTACAGATATTGACAGTGTCATCAGCCCCTGTCCTCCTCGTCAAATATTAACTTTGTGCAGATATGGGACCTTAGTGTCTCCAGAAAAACCGTCCCACCTGCACCCCACTCTCTCAATTCCATTCATGCACCCACCATAGAAATCCCGTAACCCTAAATGGAGATCAAGCCTTTTTGCCTTTGCTATTAATATTATACATGTCAAAGATCTAACATCATCGAGACTCGGCAGAGCTAGAATTCTTCTTTGTCGATTACAAGGTATAATCTATTATTCCTGTGGGTGTGAAGTACTGTGAAATGGAACAGCGAAATGGATTAACAAGGGAGACCAAACATCTGATCTTGTCTAAACAAAGTGTATGAATTATTTCCCTTAGTACGACGATCACCGGATAATAATGTATTCCACTTTAGGAAAAGAAAATAAAAATAATAAAAAATATAGACATGAACAGAAAATAAATGTGTACGAATTGGCGGCATGGTGTCGTCGATGACGATTACAAAGAGAACTCCATTACACATCTGGAAGTGAACGAAGTGCTGAAAATAATACAAAAATATTAACAAGGGAGACAAAACATCTGATATTGTCATAGAAATGTGTATGAATTATTTCCCTTAGTACATTCATCCTTCGGGTCATAACGAATGCCATTAAGAACAGAGGATACATGCAGTTTAAAGTTAATAAACACATAAACACAAATAATTATAGGTTACTGCATTTGTATGGGAAAATATGAACGAGTTTTAGGATGGAATACTGCACGACCTTGGGAATGCAGTATATCATTCCGACAAAACGAGTTCATATTTTCCCATACAAATGCAGTAACATTTTTATTAAATACTCATTTTTTTTATTCTACCTAAGGTTTAATTATATAAACAAAATACACTGCAAGAAACAACGTAAATGAATGTATGCCGTTTTCGAAACTAAATACACAAGCGCATATTCATCATTACACAAATCAACATTATTACTGCGCACATAACTCCGCCCAGATACATTTGAACTTAGTCGCGCGCTCGACATAACTTTCGAAAGAAAATGGCGTGTCTAGTTAAAATTGAAATTTGGAGTCATATTGTGAATGAATGTGCATTTCAACAACTTTTCCATTTGATCTGGAATGAATAGGTTTGATATTTTTCTCGATTCTAGGAAATTTCGTGATTATTGACTGGATTTGTATGTGACGATTCCACATGAAATACATGAGATTGAAGCTAGGGAGAAGCGTGTTGACATCTGCAAATATGTTTCTGTTTCTGTCATTGAATGTTTTAAATCATAATGTGGGAAAAATATGAAGTCTTTCAATTGCAATTATCAAAAAGACGCTATGGAATTTAATGCTTATATCATTTTGAGTGCAGTAAGGAGGATGCAGTTGCACTTATCATCAAAATTACAGCACAATTTCGAAATATGTATTCCAGATTGAAAACCTATGATTGGCTCATGTAATTCGGATTTGCAGAATTAAGAAAATACATTTTGAGAAAATTCAGGATGTAAAACTGTAAGTATATTTCATTTGGCCATTCTTATCACCAGCTAAAGAAGAGAATGTATGACTTGTCACTTGTATGTTATTTGTAAGGACCCTATATTGCGTCTGTTATATACTGTAGCTAGCCTAAATCCGTAACATTGTATCAACGCGGAATGTGCCAAAGCAGCTGGTATGTGGCAGTCCACGAAACATCTGTTTTAGTTCATTCAGAAACAAATTTAAACAACCGCAACGTAAAGAGCCTCTTACGCGAGTGTATGTGATTTGTGTACAAATCAAAAGTGCTGGCGTCTGCGTCCATTGTTTGTTTACAATAGAAAGTAGTTCTTTTATGCACGTGAATGCTATAAGTGTATTGTCGCGCGAGTTCAGTATCGGTTAATACTGAACGATTCTAACAATGTAAAGTTAACGGGGAAAAAAATGAGCATATAATAAATGTGTATTATTAATGAACTCTTATTAAAATTAAACCGTTTTGACAGCTGGAGTTTTGATATGTAACTAGTGCATCGTATTTTCCTTTATTCATTTATTATTTCCGTTCTTTCTTTCTTATCCCCATCACCCCAGTGATGATGATGATGATGATGATTTTATTATTATTATTATTATTATTATTATTATCATTATTATTATTATTATTATTATTATTATTATTATTATTATTATTATTATTATTATTATTATACAACATCTTCAGAATAAACAGAATATATTAATTTGATTTCTATATAAGTACATTTGAAGCAAATATTTTTAGTGGACGGCAGAAGCGT
Organism: Sinohyriopsis cumingii; assembly: GCA_028554795.2. Lineage (NCBI taxonomy): Eukaryota > Metazoa > Mollusca > Bivalvia > Unionida > Unionidae > Sinohyriopsis > Sinohyriopsis cumingii. The sequence goes on from CM068825.1 coordinate 60,762,230, forward strand.
TTTTACATCCTTTTCATTCACTTTGCTGTCGATGATGATAATAATGATGTTGATAAAAGGCAGGAGGAGTTGACATTTTGGTACTGAGTACCGTTTATTTAAATCAAACCATTCAGAAGAAAGAGTTATTTCCCTTTGATTGTATATATGTACGTGCAGTAAGCTTTACAAAACTATACAAGTTGTTGCCCTTCAGTGTCACGTGACAGAGATTGGGATAGTAACGTGTCGTATTCTCGGGTAGTGCTTGTGGTTCATGACAGGGACAAGAAGGCAAGGAAGTACCTGTGAAATGAGTGTTAAGGTACGTAACTCTGGTCACATATTAATCAAGTGCAAATTAAAATCGTCGCGTAATTTGTGTGAACGCGTATATGCCTTTGTTTTTGTAATTCTTTTGCTTCGTTTTGTTTTAAAAGAGTAATGTATGAAGTATTCTTCTGCATGAAGTAAAGCTTCAGAAAGTGTGGGGTAAACGCATCCTGTAAATAAAGAAAGAAAAGTCATTTGAAGCCATAATAAGTTAATTTATTATACCAGACTGGATGTGTGAATTCAAGGAAGAAGAAAAAAAATTGGTTAATTGTGAGCCACACATAATTTTCCTTGTCGACCCAGAATGAGAGCTTGCTACAGCCTATCTTGCCAGCGCATGTTTGTTTCATGTGTATCATAGTTTCAATGTTAACTGGATTGGTGTTAACGATTTTTCATACCATATATTTGTTTTCATTCTTGCACTAAGACCTATACGTTTTCGCCTAGATGGACATCTCGCTTATATTTATAAGGCGTGAGTGCGTGCGTGTGCTCGATGAAATGTATGTCTGAAAAGGGTGATGACTGATAACTTTTCGGAATATAATACTGATCCATGAAGATGTCATACTTCCTGTTAAAATACTTATGGTAAAAAGACAGACTTACATTTGTGCATATTATCGACATCAATATTTCGCAATTAGTACTATATTATTAATGTTGAAAGAATGTTATATATATATATATATATATATATATATATATATATATATATATATATATATATATATATATATATATATATATATATATATATATATATATATATATATATATATATATATATATAGACCGAGAGAGAGAGAGAGTGGCTTCCGCCAACCAGTTGAAGTAGAATCTATCAACAATTTTATTGAATAATTGATGGATCGATCAACCGTTTGCTCAGTCCTTTGATTTTGGGAATTAAAGTTGATTGAAATATCCACTTTACAGAAATCTCGGTCTGTCTGACCCTGTCCGTCTGTCTGTTTGAATGCCTCCTTGTGTATATCTATATCTATCTATCTATATATATATATATATATATATATATATATATATATATATATATATATATATATATATATATATATATATATATATATATATATATATAAAAGCAGTTTAATTAATTCCTAGGCAACATATATGAGTCATTAAATATCTTATAAATATTTAGAAAATAACAAAATCTAAACGTCTGGCAATATGTGCTCTACTTTTTTGCGCGACACTGTGCTCTTAATATTGTTGGTTGGTTTTGTTATTAGAACGATTTATTTGTTATTAACAAATAACTTTTCCTTGAGCGGAAAGGAAGTTTTGAATAAACATTATTTTAAAAGAGGTTTAAATAAGTTTTTCTTGTGGAAAGAAAGTTTTAAATAATCATTATATGTTGTTTAATTTGTTTTTGCGAAAGAATATTTAAAATGGAATGACATGTACATTTTTTTCAATGAATTTATTGGTATGGTTAACACATGAGTGATTGATCCTGTGTATCAAGATACGCTTTCTACTTTCATTTATCCTGTGTATCAAGATACGCTTTCTACTTTCATTGATCCTGTGTATCAAGATATGCTTTCTACTTTAATTTATCCAAATAAGTTTTAGATTTTGCCAAAAAATATTATGGTCAGTTTGTAAACCTTATTCATGAAGTTTTGTACATTCCATTTAATTAATATAACCATCTCGATGATGAAATTTTATTTTTCTTGCACTTTGATCATCGGAGAGGTTTTCTTTGTTCATGTTACCATAGTAGTTACTGTCTCTGTGGAAGAAAGCATTATGTATTGCTTGTTCTGAGAGAGATGCAACATCCCAATAGATAACATACTAATAATGGCATTCTTTTTGTAAAATATTGAAACTGATCCTGTATTAGGGTAATTTCCGTAAGTCGAAAACATTTAAACTTGCCAGACAAAAAGAAACTGAAAAATTGGAAAACTGAGAAACAATATACGCGTATCTAAAATAGAAAATGTATTGTTTTCTTTCTTAAAGTAGTAACCTCAGATTGTTCGCTCTTTCTGCTCTGAAAAAAAATATTACACGATGACGAAACCCACGATTTCCCGAAGTGATCTGCAATTATATTCAGTTAATTGTCGTTGACAGATACACCACATCACACCTTTAAAACCGCTGTGGGAGTAGCTTGGAGGTTGCTACTCCACTGTTTGTAAATAAACTAATATGACTTATTTGAAGTACTGTATAGAGCTATTACAATGTAATATCACCACTTTAATAACTTGTTACTTTATGAAAAGGCAGAAACTCTAATTTTATTTGCATTTATTTACTTTTTTACTTATTTAGTATTTGTATGTTTTCTACTTTCTTTCTTAATTTGATATTTTGAAATCTGTGTGTTAAATAATATCCTATTTATTGTTTATTTTATTTTCTGTACATAAAGTTATGAAATTTACAGGGTGTGAGTTTTACAATTTAATAAAATAAAGGATTTCAATTTTCTTTTGAAGTAAATTTGGCAATTAAATCTTATTACTACTGAATCATTGTCGAGACAAAATAAACTTAAGTATGTAAACGACTTGTTGACTTTTAATATTGGAATAAAATTATTAAATTGATAAAACAACATCGAAAAAATTAACTCATATTTGTAATTTGTTTTATGGAGTTCTTGTTTTATTTTATTTTAATTTATTACATATTGATTGTTATCTATTTAATGTTTAAATATAAAAACAGTTTTAGACTCTAGTTTGATAACTTTATGTGTAGAGTAAACACACGGTCATCTATCTGTACACGTTTTAGTTATTTTTCAGAAGCAAGACTTGATGAGGTGCAACAAATGTCTAATTTCTTCCATTCGTTGCAAGAAAACTGCTAAATTGTTATCCAAAATAATTTATTTGTTGTGTTTGATTTTATGGAGTTGATATTTTGAATATTCTGGAAAGCTTATTGTTTATGTCTCTTTTCTCCAATACCTCCCCCCCCCAATGGTGATAAAGCTTGTGTTTCTAATATAAAAAATATAATGTAGACTGAAATTAAATTTGGGATTTAGTCTTCCAAATTTTCAGCAAATTTTAAAAACCATAAAATATTTGTTAATTTCTTCTATTTTCAGAAAATAATTATTCTGATTCCCAAGTAATGAATTTATTTATAAATTTTGTGATCTGGCAAACCCTTTGGAGCATAATACAATCATGCAATTATTCTTATTTACATTAAAAACACAGAGATCGATACCATTGAGGCAATGACAATAAACGGCGTCCTAACTGAATACTGAAGATTAGTTTCCAAAGTGATATAAATCTGAACAGGGAAAAAAATAAAATCCACTCTGATCTATACCAAAATTTACATACTAATATTGTTTAAAATTTTTTAGATTAGCTTCTTTGCATGAAGTCTTGAAGAGCTGTGTATAACAGTCTATAGCTAATGTGTTTCATACGAAGTGTCATCTACATTCTATTACTATCAGTGTCCATGCATCAATCCCAATCCCGCCGTCACCTAATTGTATGAGCTTAGATATGGAACTCATTCGCTAATTCCCTACCCTCCGTCCTCCCAAAAAAAATTCTTCCAAAATTTAGAGTGTTATAAAATAATTCAGGTTATCTTAATGTTTCTATCTCTACAAAATTTTAAATTTCAAGGATGTTTAAAATCCGTAAGCATGTTTCCATTTATTTTTAATTTGAAGCTAGGATCAATTCTTGTGTTTGTACCTTGACGTAATTGAGCTGTGAAGATTGGAATTTATGATTTATTCTAAATTTTGAAATAAAATATTCGAAACAAGGAAAGTCCAATACAGACATCAGAAAAGAAATTAAAAGTCGAAATTGCAAACAGTATGAACGACATTAAATCTCCACTTTAAACTCATTGTGGACTAACACAACAGGTTTTGTCACGAAGCTGTCATCTTTACCGATGGCTTCATGACCAACAAAAAGCCTGTCAGGCATACTGTTGTACAGCGAGTTCTGCCCGATCTAACCATGAATTAATTGTGTGTTGAGAAGATAACCAACATTAACATTTTAACTAGAATATAACTCGTTTTGAACGAGTTTTACAAGTCATTTGAACAAATTTTGAACTCGTTTTAGAACGAGATTTTGAAGTCGTTTGAAAAACGTTAAGCTCATTTGAACGAGATTTTGAACTAGTCAAGAAGCGATTTTAACTATTTACGAGCTAAAAGTCGTTTAAACGATCTTAAAACAAGCTTGAATGATTTTAATTCGTTTGAATGATTTTTAAACTCGTTTAAATGATTCAGTAAAGCTCTATGATCAACTTTTAAATTAAATCATTCAAAAATAGTTCTGAACTCATTAAAATGAGGTCGAATCTCGTTGAAACGGGTTTAGAAAGGCTTTCGAGTGATACTGAAAGTAATTCATACAACTTCAAAACTCACTGAAATGATTTCTAAAAGTCGTTTTAATGCAACTTTTTTCTTCGTTGCAAGGAGTCCTAATCTTGCCCAGACGAGTTGTAAATGTGTTTGAAACGAGATCTTAAGCTGTTCTAACGACTTCAAAATCTGATATAACGAAATGTAAACTCTATTTATTCGGATGTCTTAAATGAATCTCTGTAAAAAAAATATTGATGGTAAGTACCTGAAATTTCAAATTCAGCCTTTTTTGTTTATTTTGCATGTGTGGCACTATCATTTCGAAATGACTAAGTTTGAAGACAACTTTGGGTCTTTTGGTTAAATACCATATGAATTACACGGCCTGCATCTCTCTCTCTCTCTCTCTCTCTCTCTCTCACATGAAGAAATGCAATTTATACTCACTGTAACCAAACACGTATTATTTTACTCAGCCTGCTGTGATCTTATTGTGGCTTCATTTCATATAATAATAATAATAATAGTAATAATAATAATAATAATAATAATAATAATAATAATAATAATAATAAGAAGAAGAAGAATGTATGTCTTCTACTTTTAATATCGCTATTATTATTATTATTATTATTATTATTAATATTATTATTATTATTATTATTATTATTATTATTATTATTATTATAGTTTAGATTTTGGTGGTATTTAATGTATTTAAATGGTTGAATTACGTTGATCATGTTCTTTATGTCCTTGATGGGAATTGGCAAGTAGATATTTTCACTACTGCAGGTGAACTTTATTTTCGCACACTCCTGCCTCTGGATCCATTTAGTGCCATCATAAATCTATGAAACGACGATTTCTATAATGCATGTATAAACGGAAAATGAAGCTCAAAAAGCGAAAAGCAGATAACTTCGTACAGTTCCAATATCTAAGTCTGAAAGAATGACGTTTGAATGTACATACGAATGTTATGTGCAAGTTGATATGTATTGGATTTTAAATTTTAAGATTTATTAACATGAAATGAAGTTGGAATAGAAAAGGTACAAGAAACGACAATTATGTTTGCTGGAAGGTTGCAAGAAGTTAAGTGACTGCCCATCAAGGGATGCAGAAACAATCTCCAATATCAGCGTGAAAGGTTGACGAGCGTGAAAACCGTGAAGAGCTGTACAGAGACAGAAAACTATCAACGCAGGGAGATTTGTACATAAATATAATGTTATAAAGCTTTTGAATACAAACGTTCTACCATATCTCCTAACAGTCACCACTTTTGTGGAAGAACTGTTAGCAGGTTGTATTTGTTTTCGTTGAATATTTTCTGTACGGAATGTGTTCATATACATGTTATTCTCTACTACCTGTGCTTCTTACGATCCTCCCCCTCCATTACTTATGTCGATATATTTATAATACAACCTATTTAACAATACTAACATTAATGATATTAAAGAACAACAACAACAGCAACAACAACAATAATAATGATAATAATAATAATAATGGTAATAATAATTTTCATTATCATCGTCGCCTCTTTAATTCATAATTTTTTGTCATCCCATATAATATTAGTAGTATTATCAGTAATGTTATTACGTTTAACAAAATTGATATGATTTTGCTGTTGTTATGGTTTTATTTAATAAATAAATAAATTCCGGCACGTTTTAGCCCCATAATTTCTAAAATTAAATTTACAAAAGCGAGAAAACAAACACCAAATAGTTACCAAGGAAATGCTAAGTCTGTAGCAAAATTGTATGTGTTTTTCGGCTGCACTTAAATAACACTTGTCAACTATGAGTGTAGTAAGTAACATACTCTTATATTTGCTGAATGAACAACACAATATCTTGTCTCAGAAAACCCCATTTTTATCGTTAAATGTCGCAACAAAGAGGCATACTCCTTAAATATGACTCATCAATTAAAAGAAAATTAAGGGTAAGGTTTAGAGTTGAGAGATGAATAGTCCTATCTATCTATCTATCTATCTGTCTGTCTGTCTATCTATCTATATCGTTTGTTCATGTATTTGTTACGAGTAGCTAATCTGTGTTTGTGTTTACTAGTCTTGTTTTTCTGTATATATAAACACGAAATATAACTGTTTCCCTCCTAGACCTTTAAAATATAAGCATAGATAACTTAAGTCATCCATTTTGTTTCAATCCGGAAAACATACAGTAAAACGAATAATTTGCATTTATATGTTACATTTATCTATTTATCTTCTATCCTTATGTCTCTCATATGTTCGGTCTCGTATATATATATATGTCCCTCTTCTATTGTTCTTTCATTCTTTCAGTCATGTATATTGTTGTAAAAACGAATCCCGATTCTTAAATTTAACACTCTTCGTTGTGGATTACAATGTGTATACCATGAAAATATATTAAATAACAGGTTAGTGTAGATCAGAGGTGGGCAAACTTTCCAGTGTAAGTGCCGCATACACAAATTTACACCTTGTCGCGGGCCGCATAGTTCATTAAGTAAAATAATTAATATTTGAAATAGAAAAAACAAAAGGTTTTTCTAAATAACATCTAATTAATTTTCAGTTGTTAATATGTTGTTAATATTTGAAAACTTAAACTTCAAAAGAAGCACATTTATTTGATAAACAGAATAACATAAACAGAGTCAGTGCGAATGATGACTTGTTCCTAGGCCGCATGAAAACCCTTGGCGGGCCGCATGAAAGCCCTTGGCGGGCCGCATGCGGCCCGCGGGCCGTAGTTTGCCCACCCCTGGTGTAGATGCTTGTATATGCAACAAAGAAAGGCGAATGGTCTAATTTAATAAAGAACTGATACAGGTTAAATCGGTATCCAAATGTAGTCATAGCGAAAAAGATTAAAAATAATGTCACCATTAAGGAGACAGAACTGCAATTTACAAGAGGAAACAGATTTAAATATATTTTATTTACCAAATTATGCAAAATCGGGCCAGGCTACAGGTTCTCACAATATTAGTTAGGCCCTTCCCCAAAGTAAATACAGTATAAGTGGCAGAAGTTAAAGAGAAGAAGAAGAAGAAAAAAAAAATAAAAAAAATAAAAACGTAACACATTAGGTGGTTTAAATATATTTTATTGTCACAGTATGATACAATGGGATTGGGCACAATTTCTAAGAAATTAGGTGTGTTGATAGTTAGAAGATCCAGCTTTGAAAAAAAGACAAAAAGAGTGGAGATATCGAAGACGAGATAAAAAAAAGGTTAGATTGTATTTAATACGTAATGCACCTACGTCACTATCAATAGGTCATTATATAGTCTGAAGGAGATGAATATTAATAATAGACTTTACATTTAGAATCAAAAGAAGAAACATTAGTTAAAGCACCTCGTATTCTTAATGTGCTTGAAACAAATTAACGATATTCAAATTTTGCACATTTGCAAGTTCAGGTGTGCCACAAAGAGGAGTATTTACAGAGAAGCGGACGGGTATTTCGTGAAAGACTAAGTATTAGATTTTACCTTTAAAATATATAAAATTTACTTTAATAATATTATATTAAAAGATTTTTCCTATTAATCTTGTTTTGAATTGAATAGCCATTTAGACTGTATAGATATAACTGTAAAGAATAAAATAAAACACAATGTTTATCTTCAATGGAGATTCGAATTTAAATTTCAAAGAATTTATAATATTCAGAATGGATCAAAGCAAGAAATATTCTAATGAGATAGTTTAATATGTCATCTTATTGTAAAATCTATGTCAATAAAAAATGTGTTGTTATTTAAGAAAATTGTTCCTTCAACATTTGTGAATAAGTTTGTTTGGTCTCTTTAAGAAGATCAATGATTACTCAATTCACAGTCACATTTCCTTAAAAGAATTTAATAATAATAATAATAATAATAATAATAATAATAATAATAAACCTACAAACAGAAAAACCGAGTAAAAATATAAGGCATGATGTGCTTGTTGAGAATTAAAACTATGTTCAACTTCTATAATGACTGCCTAATAAAGCGTACAAACTATAACGAAGAAAAACCTAATGGTCGTATAGCCTTCTCCCAAGCGGCACATACAAATAAAGTATATAAATAGTTTATTTTGGCTAATACTTATGAAAAGGTTAATAGAAATTTTACATTTTGTACCGGATCATATTTACTGATGCCAACCGATAGAAACAACGAGCCAGAAAAATACCTTATTTTCAGTTTTAGAATAAACGACACCCTACACCCAACCCCTACCGGAATGACAGACAAGAGCCTGTATATGTGCTTTGGCAAAATTAAAAAATGAAACAAGTAAAGTAAATGAATATGTAATATATGCCAATTCTTGCTGAGGTGTAATCGCTCCGGTGGCCTAGTGGTTAGAGCGTCCACCTAAGATGCGGGAGGTCGCTGGTTCAAACCCCGGCCGAGTCATACCAAAGACTTCTAAAAATGGTACTAACAGCTGTCTCGCTAGGCGCTCAGCATTAAGAGGTTAGTGTTAGGACTGGTCGGTCTGGTGTCAGGATAATGTGACTGGGTAGGACATGATGCTACATGTCTGCGGCATGATGGCCCAGTGCTAGCATCAATATAAACTGCCACACTGCATACATCGTAGCGATATGACTGCATTTGTTTTAAAGCTACGTTAAAAATCCAAATCACACACACACACGCGCGCGCGCGCACACACACACACACACACACACACACAGAGAAACAACCTGAAATATTGTTTTGGAGAATTAAAACAGGAAATTAATATATGTACACGCTTTCCCTAAATAAAAATTATAAATAATATTATTGTTATTGCAAGAGTTCATTAAAAAAGAAAGTTACATGAAGACATGTTTGTTGACAAAATGAATACACATTATAGGTACAAAAATACGCAGAATGAAACTGAATAAATTAATAAATATAAGCGACTCATTATGATGAAAAAATTCAAGATAAATAGTTTCCATAAATCACTCATGAATACGTCTTCATGGCATAACTGCCGTGTATTATTGTTGAACTCTTCATTACAAACATTAGAAAGTGGACTTTTCAATAAATATTTAAACCTGTATTTATCATTCAGGTTTTGAACATAACTAATTGTTACTAACTGAATTATATGAATTATATATATATATATATATATATATATATATATATATATATATATATATATATATATATATATATATATATATATATATAAATCGAAAATAAATTGGTGGATAAACATTCTTTTTGTTTTAATAATATAACGTAGAGTTCTCAAATGAGTTAATTTTACTAAATAATAGGATAGACAGCAAATACTCTTTTCAAACTGGATTTTTTATGTATAATCGTGTCGTTGTTTTTTTCGACTAAATTCATTTATCCAAACAGTTCATTTTTAACACAGTAGGCAATAAACAATTATTAACAAATTTAATTTAGTTGTGTAATTATTAAGTTTTAAAGTGAAACTGAATTTCAAAAGAGTAGATATTTTAAATATTAGAATTAGTCATTGAATAGTTCTTATTATTATAAAAAATGAACTGCGTGATAGTTATGTGTTATAAATCAACTGAATATAGTTGAAAATTATCAGAATGAATGTTTGCAAATGTACGGTCATTGGATAATCGTATATGGCATATTTACTATGCATCATATGATTACTGAATTTTATAAATTCAATTGAATATTTGATGTCCATTTATCATGACTTTATCTTACAATAAAGACTAGAGAATGATTATAAAGGAAACTATAGATAGCAATTAGTCAGTTAATTAACATTTTCATTATTATCTAAATCTATAAATCAACGAGTTTTAAAACAGCCGAAAATAGTTACAAACTATGACCAGAATACTCCATCTTGATGAATACATATTTATGAACAAATGATCGTTCTTTTTGTTGAATAAAAAATAAAAGCTTGATTAAAATAAAAATAAGAAATAATAACCAAATTAATGTAAGGACTAATAACTTAAGTTTTAATGTAACAACTAATACGCATGCGAATCATTTTACTAAATAACAATATGTCAATAAATGATATGCTGAAACGTATGATAGTTTTGTTTTTTAATCGCCTAAATATAAGTAAACCAAATATCGACAGAGGTAATTTTTTACTCAGTATTTTCAATTAAAAATACTGAAAATAGTATAGCAATTTTATGAATATTAAGTTTATTAATGCGACTATATGTAGTTAATTTTCAAAAGAGTTTATTTCAATAAATAAGGATTACCCACTGAAGAATCTAATCCATATAATAGTTGTGTTTTTATAAAACATCTTAATAAAACTTAGATATAGGAATTAATGCGATTGAAAAGTTTAATATTTGAATACTCGTTAATTTTTAAATTGTAAATTTATTTAAAAGGGTATTATTATTACTTATTGGTCAATTAATAATCAGTTTTAGATTTAACTGAATCTAATAATAACTAGTTTTCAAGCAACGGAATCTATGTAAGCTATATAAGATTAAATATTTCTTTCGCTACTTAAGCATTTGTGAATGAACGATATTTTGTATCTTTAAGTGCAATGTGTGATTATTAAGCTTTTTTATTATTATAACGTACAACTGAATGTAATGAGTTATATACAAATAATTAATTTCACTTGAGGAAAATATTAGAAAAGTAAAATAATATTATGCTGTCATTTCATTAATACCAAATTAATAGAAGAACTTTTAGCCCAATTTTTCCGTTTACCATCTCACTTAACGGGCTCTGTAATCCTTTCCGAGTTTTATACAATTATCCCAATAAATTCATTGTACGTACATTAGGCTACAATATGTCTTAAAGGTATGGCTATTAACTTCTGAAATATTCTGAATGGTGTTAATTTCTCAAAAGAATTCATTTTATTGAATTAGGCTTAGCTATTGAATAATCCTATTGAAAACTGAATTGTATGGAAGTAGTGCTTTACCAGAGACGTGAATATAATGTAGACACATAAGAATTAATGTTTCTGAAAGGTGTCGTTACCGAACAATCGTTTATTTAAATTTTTGATATGCATTATATGGTCGTTGTTTTTTTAAAATTGAGCTGAACATGACCTTGGTCGATTTTTCAAGGAGTTTATCTTACCAAATACAGATTTGTGAATGAATAATCGATAAAGCTGCATATAGTTCCTAAATATTGTAATAAATAGTTCATATTATTAAATAAGGCTTAGTGAATTAATAATCATTTTATATTTAAGTAATCAAAATCAGATGGAATACAGTTCTATATGTGTACGATTTTCTTTCAAAAGAATGCACTACACTGAATAAAGAAGGTCTAATAGATACTTTTTATATTTTATTTTAGTTCGTTGCAATTTTAAATTCATTGAATTATGTATAATCCATTTCTTCAAAGAATTCTCTCCTTGAACAAAACTTGAAAAATAATTGATATTAAGAGTTTTAAATGCAGCTGAATGTAGTTAAAGAGTTCATTTCACTGATGTAGAACTAGTTAATTATTAAAGCTATTGAAACTTTACTCGTATCAGAGTTTCGTTTTACATGGATGCCATGCTTGTTCATTCTTTAAATAGTTCATTTTAATATAAATTAGGTCCATATTTTTTCAAAGACTTTATTTTACGATAAAACATTAGTTAATGAATAATGAATGAAACTTGCTATAGGTCCTAACTTAAATCGTTTGGTCGTAAAGAGTTTTAATGGAATTACATATAAACATCACATCCTTAAAGAGAAAGAGCAACTGAACAAAGAGTAGTCAATAGATACTATTTTTGTTGCAGTCGTACGATCTTTGAATTTGTCAGTTTAACTGAATTATAAGTTCTATATTTAACAGAATCGATCATTTGAATTACGATTAGTGACTGGATACAAATTAAATCAGGTAAGATATATTGTACAAGGAATTCATTTAACTACAAAAAGGGTAATGACTATTTGTATTTGTAATAAACAGCAATGAATAATTGTAATTTCCCCATAAGTATTATTTATCATTATTACATATTAATCATTGAATAATCTTTACAAATTGAATGTTACAAACCATCGAGACTTGTATTCAGTATTTAAGATCAATAATTTGTTTCGCTATATACAGATTTGTGAATGATTAATCTTTTTAGTTTTAACCGTATTTTACGATCATTAAGCCTTTTTGTTTAAAATGCCACTAAATGCAACTAAGAACAGGAATGTTGTCAAAATATATTCAAAGAATTAATTGAATAGGAATTAATTTTACTTCATGAAAAGAATAAAGGGGTTATTTTTCCTAAACTTTATTGTTGTGAAGATTTTAAATATAATAATTTACCTGCAGGTTATATAATAACGTTAGCCATGTCACGCAAAAAAGAATAGTCAATGAAATAACCGTTTTTGTTATTAACCACATATATGTTCATCTTGTTCTCAATACAACTGCACAAACATAGGAAGTATTACCGGAAGACCACAATTTACTGACCACATTATTGAATAAATCACCAGTTATTTTGTTGATTAATATGATGATAATAATAGCTCAGAGCTTAAACAACGGTGCACGAACTTGAACCCAAGGAATTAAATTTAACAAATTAAGATTTAAATATGAATACTTCTGTTATATTTAGTCGCATTGTTGTTTAGTTTTCATTTGACTGAATAGCTAAAACCAAATGTCAAAAGAGTTTATTTTCCGCGATATTGTTAATAACTATTTTAAAAAATGATGATTTTAAAGTTTCGAATGTTCTGAATTGCTAATTTGTATACATTTCTATACGGATTGTTCAATGAACTAGAATTATGAATGAATATTGTGCGGTATTAAAAAAAAACATATATTCATAACTTAGATTTATAAAATTTAACTTTTTTGACACGTATCGTCGTGCAGTGGTCGTTTAAATTTTTATATGGATCATACGATTATTATGTTTTTAAATTCAATTGATTATTTTAGCTACATTTTCAAAGATTTTATCTTACGAAATGAAGGTTAGTAAATAAATAATCAGTAAAACTTACAGGTCCAAACTATCGTCTCAAGAGTTCATTGTATTGCAATAAAGACTTTATTTTACTGAGGGATCATTTTATTATTAATTGAAATGTATCATGGTTATGATTGTGATATATGTTACACAAAAAGGCCATTTTACTAACAATAGAACTGATAAAAATATTGGAATAATTAAGCTCTTAGAACACAACAAAAATAAGACAGCGAATCTTTCACTAAAGTATTTTATTATCGTATTGAACATAAGAAATTGTAAGATAAAGTATCCCGTATTGCATGCAGTTGAATATAAATAATTGTTGTATATTATCCTGTATTTCACACTGTTGAATATCGAGCAGTCAGTAGTTAGCATTTTCATTATTAATTGCAAAATGTAAATAGATTGTGTTTTTAAAAAATATAATGTAGTGGTTTTATAAAAGCTAAATCAATATCAAAACTGAGATTCAAATAAAGATTAATCAATTAATTATCAGTTGATATTATTTTCAAATTGTATTTATAGCTCCGTTATTTTATTTGACTAAATGCACGTAAAAAATTATCTAAAAGAGTAAAATTTACACAATATAGGAAATTAATATTTTTAAGGAAAAAAAAGTAATTTGATTTAATGATCCCTTAAAATAATTTGATACACTGCACGATTTTATGTTTTTGAAACGTATAATTTGTTTTTTTGTTGTTGATAATATGACGTTTTAAAATTGAAGTTATTATTGTTTAGGTCCAGTTTTGAAATAAGGATTAGTGAATAAATGACAAACAATAATATAGGTGTTAACTATATTAAAATAAGTTCATATTATTGAACATAGATGAGTAAATTCATAACCTTTATAGTTTTGAATAAATCGTATAAACAAAACTAGTTGTTCTAGAATTGTATGTTTTCATTATTTCCCTTCAAATAATTTGGTATACACTGTACGGTGTTCAATAGATGTCCTCTAATAATTTTATTTAACTAGTATGGTCGTTAAGATTGTCAATTCAGTTCGAGATGGACAATAATTTTGTTGTCAAAGAGTCTCTTTACTTGAGTTAAGATAGTGATTTAGTATATAACTAATTATAGTGAGATATATTATGGAAAGGGCTCATCTTACCCCAAGAGAGCAGTCATCAATTAATATATTTCTGTTTGATATTAATATAGTTCCTCAGACACAAATATGAGTTTAAAAACACTAATGACTAAGGGTAAATTTGAAACAAATTATTATTTATTATTATACAATATTATCTCATTTTGCAAAGAAAACTAACGTGAATAATCTCTACAATCGCCACAAAATATTTGTTAATAAGTGGTCTATTTATTTGCAAATATTGTATGATTACTAAACTTGTTATTTATTTTAAAAAAAGAAAAGATAAAGTGTTCATGACACTTGAAAATCTTCAAATATTCAAAGAACTTTTCCCGGTCTGTAAAGGAACCGTTATATCATTTATTATATTTTCATTGAACAGAAAATAAACAGAGAAAGAGAGAGAGGGATAGAGAAAATTTCTTTGAGAGAGAGAGAGAGAGAATTTCTTTTAAAGTAAGCAATAGCATTTTTAAACACTTTTTTGAAATAATGTATCCCATCACCATTTAATTGTAAATGCAATATTGTTTAAATCTATTTGACAAATAATTCAATATACTCAATAAAGGTTAATCAATGGATAATTTATTTTTAAGGAATTAAATGATATTGTAATAATTCGAAGGTATATGCTATTCGTATTTACGTCTCATTTTATAACTGTTATGTTTTAATGATTATTTGTTGGGCGGGGGGGGGTCGGTGCAGCGATATATTTCTCAACCGGAGTAATTAGCCAATTTCTAGGAACAGACATCATAATAACAGCATTGATCAGTTTCGTAAAATTGACCCTCACTAATTTCTTAACACATACTACTACTACTACTACTCCTAGTCTGGATTTAGTACAGACTGAAGCCAGTCAAAGAAATGTAGCATTGTGAACATATTTTGTGTTTGATTCTCGAATTAACGGCAGTTTTGAAAAATGATTGGAATTTCCTATGAGAAAGAAGTATTGATAACATCAGTTAGCTAAGGCAATATTGAATCTGTGCTCTCAAGCAGCAATAATGTCGGAATAGTATAAAGTTCACGTGTCTTTGGTACATTGTTCATCACAATTGTGAAAATTCCATAGAGACAGGTTCAAATGCTGTTCAAGGTTTTCGTGTATATTCAGTATCATACCTGCATGGTGACGATGAGACAATAAAATTGCTGTCAAACTTGTCTCCAATGGACTGAACTTTGTCACGGAAGAAATTTGCAAACTGGTCCGGAAGGTCGACCGGATAAAAGGTCGTTGATAGTGGTGTACATTTATTCCTTGACATTAGCTTGTTCATAATCTCAAAGAGCTCTTTGCAGCTGGAACTTTGAGTGATATTAGTACAGTAGTGGGCTGATTATGCTGAATGAATTAAGTATGTAACATTCTTTTAAACCGCTTCATAGATTTGCTTATGAAGAGTGAGGCTGGTTGAAAGCCAAATCCACTCAGTTTTACGGCGTTCTCTTTTAGCAATGCGAAGCTGGTCCCTAACACTGCTATACAAGGGAAAACACTTTGAGTAGATATTCTGTACTTGGTTGCTGGGTCATGTGAGTAAAGCAACAAATGCAAGCACTTGTCAAGTTGTAGCATATGGGATTCTCTGGATATTTTGAGGTATACGTGTTTAGCAATTTTAGATAATTATTTGTATTAGATGTTTCGTCTTATTTTGTATTGTATAGCGTGAAGTAATAATATTTTGCTCGAAAGGGCTTATTAATGAGCCAAACAAATGTTAAACGATAGGAAACCCACTTAAGTGTGAAATTAGATTTTCATAATGCGTGGTCATTAGGTGAATAGAGAAACTTACTTTAGTATTTGTGTGTTTAATAACCTTTCAGTTAACGATTGTTGTTTTGAGGGCCTTGGAAATTGGGGAAACATGGACTATCAGACGGCGCTCACGCATTTTTTTTATATGCTCGGTATTGAGACCCTTTGTGTGTAACAGCACCATCACTGAGTTTTGTCAAGATATTGTGTAACAGTACGATCACTGAAGTTTGTCAAGATATTGTGGTATAGGTAAGACCTTTATCTCAGTTAATTCGTTTTATAGGCTGAAGTTAAAAATTATGTTCAATCTTGAAAGATTGATTTAAATCTCATTTTCAATTGAACTGGATATAAGATAAGGTTTCAAACGATTTTTTAACAAATAATTAATGAAAGTACCCGAAGCTTTCATTTTCCAGAATAAGGATTTGCCAATCAAAATTTTCGAATCTTTTTTCTTAAAAATAGGATAGTCGAGTTACATGGTTAAGATAACAAACATAATATTTCTTTTTATTGAAGGAATTGTCAATTTTTTCACTATAGTTGAAGGACAATAATTTATAAAGTCTCAAGAGTTTATTTTATTAAATAACGTTTGATTAATGAATAATTTGTTTTCTTTTTAAAATAAGTTTGATATGTGTCAATATATTTTTTTTTTAAAAATCCATTAATGCATCACAAACTTGCATCTGAATTAATATAACGTTTTTGTTCTGCATAATATACTAAGGATAATTACCTATTTGATTTTTATATAAATAAAAAACTTCCATGGTATCGAATAATAGAATATTTAATTATAAAATTGCATTAACGAGTAAAATTTAAAAAATGAAATCATTATTTTTAAAAAGTTTATTAATAAAAGAACCGTTATGGAATACCTCCCCCCCCCCACCGTAAGCTTGAATAAAATAATGATCAAGATTAGTACCATTACTTCTGCAACAAGGAACGACATTTCTAAAGCTTGCATTAAGTAAAACTGAAAAAGGGAAAAAGCACATTTAAATGCATTTATAAGAACACAACCAAAAACAACAAAGTTAAAGATGATTCTAGCGGCAAAGATAGTAGTATATCTTCTGAAATGCACGAGGAATTCCCTGAATAAGTCATAACACATTGTTTAAGGTATAAAGATTTTGAAAGTACAGGCACCCTATACAGGCAAGGTGATGTTAATATTTTTGCAGAAATAACGACGAGTACAAATCATACTCGAATGTAATCTTGCATTTCATTATAAAGTGTACAGGCTATGGGTATACATGTATTGTATAACTGAAGGGGCACACACGGGGAATATATCGCAGCCCTATTCGCGCTGCCAAGAACAGTAAAGAGGACGTTTCTTCTGTGTTTACTTTGTTGGGATTAATATAATACATGTTTGGCTTTGCACCGAGTCAAGGAAATCACAGTGAAGGAAATCCCAGTCAAGGGGTTTCATTATTTGTCTCTCCACGAGGTTCAAGGGAGACGAATAATGTAATCCCGCGATTGGGATTCTCTTGGTACAAATACCAACGTAGATTATTTTTCTCACCCAATTTTTTTCCAATAAAATTAAAATAACCCTGCATGTTTGCAATATTGTTAGCAGGTTCAACACATATTATTAGTCAGCTACTATTATTGCCTCTCACATTATATAAAGGTGATCAGGTCTTGAACTCTTTTATGGAAATCAGAATAATTATCTAAGTAGAGTCTAGCTTTATAAGACGCTCTTAGAAAATAAAATAAAAGCACGAGAACAGTTATAATTGTTATTTGTTGGAAACTTTTCACAATGAGAGTCTCGTGACAGGTGATATTGTTGTGCTAATATAAATATATTAATGAAGGCAATAGGGTTCTACGCATGAGAAAAAAACAAAAAAAAAAAAAACAAAGCCATTTGATATTATTACTGTATTATCACATTTAATCGATGGAGAGAGTTTGGATTTTTGTAGCCAGTGGTGTGTGTAGTCTGTATCTGGAACATTATTTTTTTGTTACAGTTGTTTTCACACTGCATTGCTAATTTTATCCTATATGTAGGTCAGTACATTTGCATGCCAGCGTCATTGAATTTAGCTAAAAATACCTAATTCGTTTCACAGGAATTATGTAAAAAGAATTAAGTACTTTTAACTACATATAATTACGCTTACCTAAAAATTTACTGAGCTACAGGATTAAACTCGCCATGCTATGTGGAACGAACTGTAGTTTCTAGCATAATACCAAACAGCTCGACTTTGTGTGCTTGTGTTTGTTTGTCTCTCTCAAAATGTTTTGTATGGTGTGTCATACAAGTTGAAGAGACCTTAGGTGAATTTAGTTTTGTTATATACCTGTTGTCGTTGTTGTTTGATTTTATAACAACCCCGTCAGGCACAGCAGAAGGCATCAAGTGTTCTTCCTTTTAAAAGGTATTCCTTGCGCGGGACACAATGACTGCGACGATTTGACTCAGTCAACCAGACTGAGAATATAAAGCATAACATTCATCTCGGTGACAGTTGACGAAGTGCAACGGACCAATATGCATCATCAAATTTTAAAACCATATATACGTACGTAATAACAAGTAAATTAAAATTAATCTTTTGAATCAATTATAAAGTAATATATACTTGTGTAATTAATAGTCAAATAAAGCTCTCATTTTGAATAAAATTTGAATCAATATATACAAACTTAAAAACATGTAAAATAAAATGTTTATTTTAAGTAAATTTTGTAACAATATATGCAACTGTAATAGCAGTCAAATAAAAGTCTTGGTTCGAATCTATTTCAAAACAATATAAAACCACGCAATGAAAAGTACAATAAAACTCTTATATTGCATACATTTTAAAGCACAGTAATAGAGTCGTGATAACAAGTAAAATAAAACTCTAACATTTAATACATGTTAAAACACAGTATACAAATATAATAACAAGTCAAATAAATCTTCTTTGAAAAATATACAGCAAAGGCACATACACAAAATATTTGTTAGCAGAAGCTTCGGACCTATGCTGGAGAAACAGACAGTTACAAGTATAAGGGTCAGAGTGAGCACTACAACTAACAACGATAAACAACAACAATACTAAATAACAACACTAAACAACTACTACTACTAATGCTACTTCCACTACTACCACTACGACCATCACCTACACACAACCACCACTACTATTACTACTACAACTATTAATATCACTCTTCGTCGTCTTCTATCTTCTTATCTTGATGATGCTTATGGACTAGTGAATTTGTCGCTGTTCTTGTCTTTTTAATGGTTGCAGTTTGTAGCCTTTGTATTATCCAGAATTAAAAGTTCGACCAATAATAATTTGTCTGAAAATAAAGTTATTTTTGAATTTGTGTCATTATCGACATCATATCATTATCGCCGTCATCATCTTCCTTCTTCTTCTTTT
Organism: Sinohyriopsis cumingii; assembly: GCA_028554795.2. Taxonomy (NCBI): domain Eukaryota; kingdom Metazoa; phylum Mollusca; class Bivalvia; order Unionida; family Unionidae; genus Sinohyriopsis; species Sinohyriopsis cumingii. The sequence continues at coordinate 60,782,249 of CM068825.1, forward strand.
TCGTATTTATTATTATTATTATTGTTATATTATTATTATTATTATTATTATTATTATTATTAACATGACAATCCCTAGGATTTCAGAGACTGCGAAAAAAGACATGCATCTATGATCACAAATCAGAATTGTGTATGAACAATATTTGAAATGTTTTCGATAACAAATTTGGAACTGTAGGCGATATGAAATTCTAATTTGGAACAATTCAATTTAGTGCGACGTTACATAACTTAGGAAGCAAAGACATTATATTAAATAAGATAATACTCCCTTTTTGTTAAAACGATGCTAGTAAATACCGTAGGACACTTGTTTTAGTTTTTCGATTAATCTTTATAACTTTTTGTTTCGTTAGACGCCATTTCTGGAGAAAGACTTTTAAGACTGCTAACAGTCATAATATCTGCAAAAAACAAAAAAACAAACAAGTATCGATAATGGTTTGAGTCTGATGAGATTACAAAATATGGTCTCATAAGATGATGCACGATTTAATCGCAAAGGTTTTGGGCCTTAGACTACCCACAATGATACAATAAAATGAATATCTTTTAAAAGAAAATGAAACACAAGATCTCAATGTTCTTTGTAAAATTGAATAAAATGGAAATTACCGCTTTCAAGTCATTGAGCTGCTTTACAGATTATGGCAACATGCTATTTTACATAGATCACAATTTGCATCTTCACCATTGTACGCAGTTATATAACTCCATAATATCTATGCCACAGAAGAAACTCCAGCTTTTTAAAAATTTTAGTCAGAAAACTCTTGCGTTACATAATAACAAACTGCCATGCTATATCGATTTTCTACATTTTCTACATTTCATTCAATAACATGTCACCTTGGTTTTTAAAGAAAGAATCCGTTAGACGATTAAAATAAAGGCTGGTAAGAATATCGATGCAACAGTGAAAATATTGGTTATTTATTGCATTAATTAATCTATGCCTTTGACAGTTATACCCAGGACGTTATTAATATAATACTTTATAACGTTTCAGCTTAGAATTGTGCGAATTCGTGACCACCGACTATCGATGTGAGCGTTGTCCTGAATACAAATATATTTGTCTTCCGAAAATGTATGGTTCCCGTATATATATATATATATATATATATATATATATATATATATATATATATATATATATATATATATATATATAATCACGCTAAAATAAAAATGGTGTGTTTGGTTCATTCTCATTTTACTGGAATTTAAATCTAAATCTTTCCGATTACACGTGATTTGAGGAAAACTAATCTAGCTGCACCCCCCCCCCCCACATTGATGAACGATTTGCAAAAGCTAAATCATAGAAAACCTTCTCAAGAGTAATTTTTGTGTATAGCATGGAATTTATTAGAATATTCTCCATTAACAAAATTAATTAAATTCTCACAGGAAATTGTCGCCAGAAAGTGACACATTTTAATGACTTCCTTTCTGCATAACATTTGTTTTTATACCTCAGTATTGTACCAAGATTCGACGGTAGTATTCCACAATGATAACTTTCATCCTCGACATATATGAACTTTTCTGTGACAATCTTTAAGTAAATAGAAGTCTTGTTGTATTGTTAAAAAAATTGCCTTCAAAGTTCCTAATACAACTGACAGTTTAGTGGAATGCATGAATACTATTTTAGCATGTAGATATTATGCATGTTGATGCATCTCCATCTTTGTCCAAAATATTTCTTTTTTGTTTCAAACGAAGAAGATAAAGCTTTTAGTTAGAAGATATTATATTTGGAACAAGTAGGTAGTTAAAGTAGTTTAAAGGTCCTTTTTTAATTCTAGCGTGTAGATTGTCATGCAACGTGTCCATGATATTTAAAGTGTTTGGACCGTATTAATAGTATGTGAGATTTTCTGTATTTGGATTAGCTGCGTTGTGCCATTCTTCCCTAGGGGATTGTTGTTCATGACTATATTCATATAGTGCATAATTGTATGCCAGTAATATAAAACAATGAAAGAGGATGAGTAATCCCTTCAGAATGTTGAATAAATATCGTATTAATATTGTTTTGGCTTAAAAAAGATAGTAAATGAAACAAAGTAAGAGAAAATATTTTTAAGATTCTATGGACTTAAACTAAGTAACAGAAAGGAGCAAAACAAACGAAGTTGGTAAAACTTAACCAATAATTTAATTCTCTAAGTCACAAAATTAAAATTTCAGAACTTACAATATTGTGAATAAAATCATAAATAATCCTAAAAGTTCTATCACAAGTCCAAAAAGAATAGAGTGTTCCGAATGAATGACAGTCTTGATTTTGCCGATGTACATATAGCTATGAATATGCTGAAGTGCCAACAATCTTGATGTATCACAATTACATTGTCCAGAACGTCTTTGAATGAATTCACGATAATCCCAAAATAGTGTTTATCCCAACTGACAAATAAGCACTTTGTAACTCAATAAATTATTTAAATATACGATTCCTCTCAAAATAAATATAAATACAACATTAAATACATCTGCAGACTAATAACACAGTAATAAAAATAGGAAAATGAACGAAAAATTGTCGTTTTTCCTCCTTATACAAATCCCCATGATTATTCGTGAAACATTCCTACTTGATCTGATGTCGAAATACTCAATCATGTCAATGAAAAATTGCCTCAGACTGTAAACGGGTTCATTATTTAGGCTGGGTCTAGAACCAGAACCCAAGTAAAGAACATATTTATAGCACCAATATCTTAAAATATCTACAATCAGGGACAAAAGTTAGGTATGCAATATGTTGTTTACACATAATCATTACAATCTACAACGATGGACAAAAATTAAACACACAATATAGATATACATAACAATATCAACATTAAGATGATCACGGATCGCTAATATAATGATATATATATTCTTGACGCTAAGTCTCTATGTAGCCAATAACAATAACTATAGATTCCAGACGCTATGGCTCTATATCGGTATTTAGGCATTAGTAATATATATTCTAACCACGAAGTATCCAAGTAACACATATTAACATATTCTAGACGCTAAGTGTCCATGAAGAAAATATCCATATATATATATCCTAGACGCTAAGTCTCTATGTAGCCAGTAGCAATATATCTCAGACGCTAATTTTCTACGTGGCCAACAACAATATATATTCTGAATGCTAGGTTTCTATGAAGCATTAACAATAAATTATACACTCTACGTCAATTTGCAAACAATAGCAATATATATTCTAGACGATAAGTCTCTGTTTACGCTTGACTGAATATTAGTAAAATGAGCAGCTGTAAGCAACTCGCAAAATCTTATACTATTGACACGTCAAATTTCGTTGAGACGAATCGTTTTAGACATACTGTTTTATCTCATGTATCTGTGAGATAGTTTGAGGTCGAAAGAATTAATTCAAGTGGGGTTACATATACTTTGCCCACCCAACCACTACTGACAAATCAACACTCATAAAGTCTAAGAACTATTGGAAATGAATAGCGTATATAAATAAATAATTTTGCCCATAGTGAAACCAAATAGCGTGTTTATTTAACTAAATCATGCAACAACTAGAGAACGCCAGAACCAACACTCATTCATTTACACAATTGCGGAGTTGCGAATCCGGCTTGGCAGGAGATGGAATTAAGGGAGAAAACAACTGTAAGGAAAAAGATCTGCACTTGGAACGAATTGTGATTTAAAGAAATTGAGAGTGCTGATGAAATCGATAATTTCGATCAGAAAGATCCTTATTATTGTATACTGAAAAAAACTTTCAAAAACCTAACTAACGTGAGATTCAGCTTTTACAAATCAAGATAGCAGATATCATTGTGTTATGAAACAAGGATGATTAGTATCCGTATGAATATAAAATAATATGTAACCCGATATGATTGGTAGTCTCAATCCTTCTCCATTACTTTGAATGTCAGATAATTGACCTCGTCACATGCTTTCTTGATAACTTCATATGTGTCTTTGTCTGATATATTCTTAACAAAACTATAGTGCTTATTTTGTTCTTCGAGGCATCGATCATCCCACGTCCAGTTACTTCCTTCAAATAAAAACAGTTCTCTGTGTAAAGCTGTTCTGTTTAAACCCTGACATACGTCCGGACATTGATCAAATCCTCCAGAAAAACATATCCCAGTCCTTAGAATGTTTCTCAGAGTAACGTTTTGTTTCCATTTGTCTGTTGTAATGTGTCGGTAATGAATTGATGTCCTTATCCTTGGTATCGTCTGTTCGGGGGTTATTATGACATCATAGAATGAGGGATGTTCCCGCCCGGGAGAATTTCCCTCTCCATTCCAATGTGCTGTTCTTCTATGAAAGTAAAAAGCATATTCGTTTCTATGAAATTTCCAAATGTATTGACACATTATATTAAATTGACCAAAGTTGTTTTTAGAATACTCTTTATAAATTTCGTCGAATGGTTTTTGGTGTAAAGCTTCTAAATAACCTCTAAGTTTTATGATGTGTTCCACCTGGATGATTACGGGGAAGTAAGACATGCATTTTACAACTTCCTTCGACTGAAACATATCGGCTGTCAATTCCGACATGCTGCTCCAGAATGGATCTGATGAAGGGCCATAAACACCGATTACAATTGGTTTCCCGTTTTCAAAGAATAAATTCCTTGTTAACCTGGTAACAAAAACTGTATCAGTGTCTATAAATCCCACATATTTTCTGGATGTAAATTTTTCAGGATAAAAGAAGTCTCTCTGCATTCTTTCATGGCCTATGCCATGATAGATTTCAGGGTCTATTGCGCCTTGAAAACAGACCTTAGGGTAAGGATATTCCTTTTGAAGAATCCTTCCAAGTTTTCGATCATCTATACTTTCCCCATCTAATACAAGCAAAAGTGATATATCTCCCTTCCAAAAGAAACGCATACTTGGCAGTAACATCTGTTGATAATAAATAAGAACTTTACCGTACATTCTCAAATAAATATCTACTTCTGGTAACAATTCCTGGTGACGTTTATCTCCACGATCTCTATCCTCCAAGCATTCATCCACGTACGGATTCACATAAAGCTCTGGGCGTTCTACGCTTTGTGTCTTTAAGACAGCTTTTGGAGCAAAAACTTGATAATATGCTGTTATCAAAACGATGCACGTTATACCAATTAAAGTTTGTTTTCGTTTTATTACAATCATTTTCACAATACAATTTCCAAAAGTAACATCTAAAAAGAAGCATTTGCCATTAAGAGGCTTTTATAGTGGTCGTCCAGTCATTATGATTTGTCATGGCAAAGCGAGTTGCACTATGGTTAAGCTAGTGATCAGCAGATTTATAAAGAAACATGAATATAATTGAACATTGAATATAACTGACCTATCGAAACTTGTAAATCGATTAAACAGTCAGCAAGCGTGAATCAGACATACCTCCATGCATCGTTACGTCCGCCATTTTCCTCCGAGAAGTTGACTTTCGCGATTATAAATCATCTGTCGTAAATATTTTAAAAAATGTGCAATGGTGCGTCGATTTTTCGATCGATAATAGTGGAAATGAGTCCTCGGAGACTCTGTAATTTTAACAGTCAATATCCAGATCGTCTAAATGGAGGATGTATTCCCTTATCGAAACCTAGACGATATTTGGATGGATAAAATCTTATGGTTATGGTTACGATCAGCTGAACAAGGATACAATAGATGGCATATGCCATGTGTTTTATTTCTGCAAGAAAAGAATGTAGGAAAGCATGTCCCGTATAAAATTGGAAGAAAAGAAAATGAAAATAGAAATTGAAATAGGTATGTAGAAATTAACGTGTCTAGAATGTGGGTCTAGAATCCCCTAACTTCGGACTCTGTTGTGTGTCTATAAATCCCACATAGTTTCAAGATGTAAAGCACTGGACCTCAGATTGCATTATTTCATAGTTTAAAAACGCATTCTTTACAAATGGTTTGTCCCCAAAAACAGTGCTTCATCGTCTCAATGGTTAGAGACCAATGCGACTACTTTGAGTCATCGAGTTAAAGGAGGGGTGGGGAATGAAAACATAATGAAGAAATAAAAATACAATGGTTTCAGATATTTTTCTTCCGATATATTTACGTGCATCACTACATAAAATTCCATTTCAGGAACAGTTGTTGCTGTTGTAGGGTATAACGCTATTTTTCAGCACAATATAGGTTATGCATGGCGGCCAGTATAACTGGTGGAGGAGGAACCCCGGAAAACACCGGGAAGAAGCTATTGGCAGGCTTTCTCACGTACCCATGTTAGCCGAGCCTGAGACTCGAAACCACGCAGACAGAGGTGAGATGGTAGTGATCCGTAACGGTGAGCGCTTTAGACCACTCAACCACTCGAGGCCCCACTTTCACGAACAGAACAGAATTTTAAAATTATTATGTACAACAGTATACATCTAAACAGTAACTATTTACGATTGTGTTATACATTTTAATTCATTTATGTCTATGGCAGCATAAACAAAAATCAGTTAAAATTAATAAAGGTAAGACTTTATACCAAATACATTAACATCTTTTGGAGTGAATCTCCTTTTACAGAAATATATTCTCAAGCAGCTTTAAATTGATTTTTATGATTTGCTGAAATAACACACAACTACCATACAACCATAATACCATACAACTTAAAATACAAATATAAATATTGATTACTACAATATAATTTATGTTAATTTTACATTCTTAAAAACAATACAAGTCATTTAAATTAAAATTTCTCATAACATTGAAAAGTAAAAACATGAGAAACCTCTAGTTGTTAAATAGTAATTATTGAAGTAATAGATTATGACAAAAGATTCAATTAGGGGAGAGTTAATATATTCAAAAATTAAGAAAATTAAAATTATATTTTTGATGCCAAAAGTTTCATAAATGTAAAATAGATGTAACTTATACGATAGTTGGAAATAAATGCAGCACACGCATTAGACTTATCCCTCTCCTCTCGAAATCAGTTTTTAAAAATTTGTCAAACACTATTGATGCCAAGACATGTTTCAAAAATTCTTTGAGAGTCTATAAGTTGCTTCGATTGGGTTTTCAATATTTTACAAACATTTTAGATAATAACATTAATAAATTAATACACTTTTTCAGACGAAAAGTACCCTTCACACATACATTAACACACACACACACACACACACACACACACACACAAACACGCTTTAATTGTACATTCAAGTGAGATGTATTTAAAACTGGTTACACACGCACACACACTTACACATACACGCATTTATATATCAAACTATAACAAGTTATTATTACATACATACATACATACATACATACATACATACATACATACATACATACTCCTATATAACTTGATTTCTTTCATAGGAATCCGGAATGACTGTGTAGATAGATGAGAATTAATTACTGGGTCGTCATGCGAGTGTGTCTGCTACACACGAGTGCATAAAACACTGATTCAGTCGCATCTTTTTAAGGTGGTGCGTGCTTAGTCGTCATGGAATATAGGCTGGTGTGTGCAGGCAAGGTGATAGGTGCCGTTTATCCGCGGATCAGGGTTCGAATCTCTGTAGAGGACGAATTAAAAATTCTCTAACCTGTACGATTATCAAGCATTCTTCTACAGAATCCAGGGATTGCACTTTCCGTTCTGTCTGGTGTATATTTATAATTCTCTCTCTCTGTCTATATATATATATATATATATATATATATATATATATATATATATATATATATATATATATATATATATAGTGTAAATTATGTGCAAATATACTAATATCGTCAATAATTACATTTATAGTTTATGCTATTTGCCTTAAACCGAGTTTAGTTTATGTATGGTTGAAAATTGTGTTGAACTTACGGATAAATAAATTTACAAAACGTAAATACATTTACGGATTAAACATAGGACATTTTCGTTCAAGAATGATAAAACTATCCGATTTGTACGCGCATAGTTTTCCACTTTGTGTTACGTTTTGGGTGAGAAGTGCCCAGTTCTGGATTTCGCGAGAGAAATGTGATAGCTTTCAAAACGATCAAAGTGAGATCGTTGATGCGAAGAAAGGAAACGTATTCGTTGCTTCTACTGCACGTTCACACGTACAGAATGGAGTGTGGATTACCTATTCCAACTGAGTATGAAGAAATATATGGTACCATTTCGACATTTCAAAAGATGATTCAGTCAGAGGCAGAATGATAAAAAGAGCAACAAAATGTCGACAATGACGATAGGTAGGAACGGAGCCCATAAAATCCCGTTTGCAAGATAACCTGTAACTCATCTCCAGGCGAACTCGCGCTGCCTGACAACTGTTACTATGCACCGTATGAGTGATTTTCATTCAAAAGTCTCACTGGACAGTTTTTTTGGCATATTTTCATCCGACGATGACCCATTGCAGAAAAATGATAATAATATTACATTAAAGATACAAATAGAAACTAACTAATGATTTTTGTTAAAAGGATGCTTGTTAGATTCTGACTGTGGTATTAAGGTTAATTCCTTATGCAACTGGTGGCTTTTATACTGAACCAACACTACCACCAACCCCTCTTTTGTACATTCATTTTTGACAGGAAAGAGCTATTTTGAATATTTTCCTGTGACAAGGCAGCTAAAAGAATCAGTATGTGCCTTATGCATGAATAACGTTCACTAGTACTATAACAAATTAGCATACTTTTCATCACCCCTCAACCATCTAGATTTTTTTTAGATATTTAGCTCTGTAGCAGACACACGTAAATAAGTAAGCCAAGTTGGCTGCTCATTTGCAGCCCAAGTTACGCATTTGATCTGCAATGCTCGTCTAACTGTGGCAGGCAGTCACCAACAAGCCAACCCATTTCCAAGCCTAACTCAAAGTAAATGAAAACCACATTACAGACTTAGCTTATGTGTGAACTGATAAATGCTAGGATTGTGATAATTAGGCTCATGCCTTCTACCTTAAAAATTAGGGGGTGTCAAATTACGAAATTATCGAGTGAGACCAAACGCGGTGTTCTCGCAGTTAATAGTTTCCTTGATAACCTACCTCTGAGGTCGTTTTAGCGAAGCATGAATATGAACCCTGATTCCTGCATACAATTTAGGTGCGGGAGTTCCCAGGTGATTATATTGCCAACAGCTTGTGTCTGATATGGTATTGGAATGTAAAATTATGTTTTGTAAACATGGCAGCTTTCAAGATAGGTTCTTTATTTTATACCAATAAAAATGTTAGATAAGTCTGGTTTTAACACAGGGAAATGCTGAATCAGTGAAGTTCTTGTGAAGCAGACTTCCTCTTCTGACGTCGCACCTTCGGATTCCGAGTGTTTACGGAGAATATTCATAAAAATCTCGCCCGATTTTCGTGAAAATACACAGGGTTTCAGTGACCGAGCTTTTTGTACTTGATACTGTAGCTTTGAATATTTGAAATGCTATGGTCAGGACAGAATTGTAGGAACCTCGAATGAAGCCACGGTAACATTCCAATGTACTATTTAGTTTTAAGAGAAAGCGAAGATATAAAAGAAGATTAAACATGTTACTAGTTGTATCGTAGTTTTTTAAATGGTTCGTCAAGAGTATAGATTGGAGCCATTTTGTCATTACGTTCTGTTGTACCAGAAAAATGGTTTTCTTGGTTCGTGATTGCGATTTTCGAAGTGGAGATATACTGCTTTCACTTCAACATAATGATGTACCTGTACAATGCTTGTTCAATAATACTTACGGTTCAGTTTCGAGATGAAACCTTTAATTTCTCTGATTGTGTTGACAATACTTTTAATATGTCTTATAATGTAATCAATACATTTTCCTACCTCTATATCCCGCCTCTAATTGTGACTGTTAGATCCAGAGAGAAAATTTTATTTTATTCAGACTCAAGTTCGCCATATTAGGTTGAGGGATGTACTTAGGAAAAAGGCATTCGAATTTTATTAAAGTCCTCAAAATAATTAGATGTATAATTGAAAGAAACAGAGTAAATAATTTGAAAATCGTAGCCAATATTTTGTGTGAACTCAGCCGGACAGTTATTAAAAAATAATTCTATCCAAAATACTATTAGAAATAATGGAATTTAAGGAAAATTAATATTATGGCTTACACTATTAAATGAACTGAACGATCGCTGACGACCGTAATACTTATCATTCCTGTATTGGGTACGTTTACTTATCTGAAATGATATTGGATTCTGGGAAATATAGAAGTAGGTCTGACTCAGACAGACGAAAGTAATTAAGCTTATGGACTGGATAATACCATCAATATATCACCTATGAATACAAACCATGCATTTTGTTAATACCGTTTACTGCAGGTAAGTTGTATTTATATATTATCAATAAATAATATATGGCCTACTTGTAAATAACAAAACTGGTTCGATCATCTGAACAAAAAGTTTGAAAATGTCAGAACTCCTAGAGCACCAAAACCTACATAGTTTTTTGGGGAAAATAATAGCGAAAATTGCGATCTTTGTATATTTTTCCGTATTTTGTGATGATTGTGCTGAGGTTTGTATATGCCTTTTATATGATATGTATTAAAGTATCAAACTATAACAAGTTATTATTATAAATGAAACAAATACATAATTAATTATAAATTGTTAATGTAGCAGCAACATATTTAAACAAGATGTGCATTATTAAACCAGCAACGTATTTAAACAAGATGTGCACTATTAAACCAGCAACATATTTAAAGAAGATGTGCATTATTAAACCAGCAACATATTTAAAGAAGATGTGCATTATTAAACCAGCAACATATTTAAACAAGATGTGCATTATTAAACCAGCAACATATTTAAAGAAGATGTGCATTATTAAACCAGCAACATATTTAAACAAGATGTGCATTATTAAACCAGCAACATATTTAAAGAAGATGTGCATTATTAAACCAGCAACATATTTAAACAAGATGTGCATTATTAAACCAGCAACATATTTAAACAAGATGTGCATTATTAAACCAGCAACATATTTAAAGAAGATGTGCATTATTAAACCAGCAACATATTTAAACAAGATGTGCATTATTAAACCAGAAACATATTTAAACAAGATGTGCATTATTAAACCAGCAACATATTTAAACAAGATGTGCATTATTAAACCAGCACTGAGGCTTCAGGTTTATTTTGTGCTTACTTCTCAAATATTTTTTCTCATTGTCTCATTCATTTAGCTAAGCAAAATGCTTGTTTATGTTTTTGTTCCAAATTTTTATTTATCCTGTACCTTCATGCTTGGGGTGGGGGTGGGGGGGGTGAATGGGGGAAGGTAGATAATTGCTCTAACAATTAGTCTTTGGGCAAACAAAGGTCTTCTTTAGTCCACTAAAACCTTTTCTAGTCTTGGTGATTTAACTTGTAACTAGAAAATATGAGTAGTAATTCACCTGTTATTAAGTAATAAGACTTGCATTAATAAGTACAGGTTGCCAAACTTTCACTCTACCTGCTCGAATGTGGTTGGTGTGACAGTTATAACTGTATGTATGTTTATGTTTATGCGTGTGTGTCTGTATGTATGTATGTATGTATGTATGTATGTATGCATGCATGTATGTTTGTATGTATGTATGTATGTATGTATGTATGTATGTATGTATGTATGGATTGGCATTAAGGCGAATAATCTTCCCATCATTTATCTTTGTATGTGTATAGATATGTATTGGGTTACAAAAAGTTCTACTATAACTCGTACTCACATTGTTGTATAGTGTATGTTTGAATCCAACACTCAAGTGTATGGTATGCTGATGATCATACATATTGGGATTCTCACCTCTCAATTGATCATAGCAAATCATTACACTTTTGTGTGTGTGCGTGCGTGTGCGTGTGCGTGCGTGCGTGCGTGTGTGTGTGTGTATTTGAATAGTGCAGCCAGTACCGGTCTAGAGAGAGTTTTAGATGTACATTTTCCTGACATGTATCAATAACTGATGTTTTTCGTAATCTATATGTAATGTTTCTTAATCTCTGTGAGGTATTTTACACCACTTTCCCTATTGTTCACAAACACGGTGCATTGTTGAATTTATATTTGTATAGTGAAAATGGATTGCACAAACATAAAAATACTATTTGCCAACTGTTGAGGACTTGGAGACTTTGACAAAATGTAAGGGTGGTTTTGATTATCTTAGAAAAAATCAGTGTAATATATATTGCTTACAAGATGCAAATATTACAGAGGATAATGTTTCATATATTAGAGGACAATGGGGTTATGAATTTATTGTAAATTGTTAGAGATCCAACTCTCGAGGAGTTTGTATTCTATTTAATAATAACTTCGAGTATGATATAAAAGAATGTAGAAAGGATACTTATGGTAATTTGATTGCATTAGATATTCAGATTGGTGAAAGTAACTTCACCTTAATAATGTATATGGAGCAAATAAAAATTGCCCAGACTTTTACACTGATAGAAATGATATTATTAATGTGAAAATGAGTCTGTTGTTTTATGTGGGGACTTTAATTTGGTTCAATATCAAGAATTAGATTCATATAATTATTGAAAGGCAAATAACCCTAATGCTAGAAATGCATTATTAAATATGAAAGAAACTTTTGGTCTTGTGGATCCATTTAGAGTACTAAATGCAGGATTAAAGACATATACATGAAGAAGAAAAAGAATCCCTAATGCAAAATGTAGGAAAGGTGATAATTGAACCAAGTTATAAATCTGATAACTCCATGGTAACAATGTATTTTAATTCAAATAATTTCATCAGAGGTAAATGTTTGCAGAAATTTAATAATATTTTACTGTTTAATAAAATCTATATTGATGAAATAAACAATTGCATAAAAAGAATAAAATTACAATTAACTGCAACTGATTATAATGGAAATATTGACAATGTATTGAATTAAAATCTAAGACTGACTATATCAGGTTCGTTATTTCTAGATACATTGCTGATGGAAATCCGTGGAAAAACTATTTTATATGCTTTATATAAAAAGAAGTGTAAATTAAAACAGGAAATAAAACTTGTGTAGCAAATACAATCCACAGAAGATGATTTCATAGGATCTTTATGATTCAGGTATATTGGAGTCAAAAAAGAAGAAGCTTGAAAGTTTGAGAAAAGAAAAACTTCGAGGAAGTATTATTAGATCCAAATCAGGAAACTATGATCGACTTTGAAAGCGTTAGAGCTAGATATGGATTCAATACTAATTTTCTTGCCTTTCAAGAGATAATTCAATGTATGAAGTCCCTGTGTAAAATGTTACAGTTAGGTAAATCGACACTGATCAGTTCATTTATCCCTTTCTATTTAGAAATTGTATTTCATAACAAAGACTATTACAATTAACTTTTTAAAAAAGGGTGTTAAAGCAACAAGTGTAAATACATAGAATTAATTTTTTAATCTGAATATGGATATATGGCCTGACATTGTTTTTAAAATAACAAGAAACTCAAAATTACAATCGTTTCGATTTCGTATTAGTCATAGAAGTTTACCAATGGATTCTTTTCTGTATAAAATAAAATCGTCTAGCATTGGTAAATGTGCTTTTCATTAAAAAATGTCCTGGAAACAATACTGCTTTTGTTTTGGGAATGTAATGTGATAATCAAGTTGTGGAATGAAGTGATCCATTACATTCAGAATAAACTGAATAAAGATACTGTGCCAAGTGCGAAAACTGTTATATGGAGAAATATAAATAGAGATGGAATATATGAACAACCTTTTTATTTTGCTTTCTTTTAGCCAAATACTACATCTATATACGTAAAATGAAAGGGTATATACCTAGATTGGATGGTTTGAAATTAAAAATCACTATAATCTCGAAAAATATATTTCGATAAAATCTGAAAGGAAAGATGCATTTATATTGACTTGGAAACAGTGGGAACCATTATTCCACGATAACTAGAATGATGTGTTTAACTAAAATATATGTTTAATAGCGTCATGTTATAGTGTACAGTGTGTTACCTAGATGCTGTATATTTATAATTGTCAAATAAGAGATTGTGTAGTACATGAAAGTGCGCAAGTGTGCTTGCATATGTGTGTATGTTATTTTTTTCTCCTACACTATATATATTGTCCCTAGGTTATATCCGTCGTAAGTGACCCTGGAATGGTTCCCCGACCCAATGGTCAACCTATTACGGGGACAATAAAATTTCCACATTTAATATATATATATATATATATATATATATATATATATATATATATATATATATATATATATATATATATATATATATATATATATATATATATAACCTAGGAATACGAGACATACATTTTTAATACCGTTTACTGCAGGTAAGTTGCATTTATATATTATCTATAAATAATATATGGTCCACTTGTAAACAAAAATTTTAGTTAGATCATCCTAACGAAAAGTCTGAAAATGCCAGAACTCTTAAAGCATCAAAACCTTCATATTTGTTTTTGGAAAAAAATAGCGAAAACAAATATACCATTATTGTGATCGTGTTCATCCTGTTGGTTGTCATGTTGTCAATGCATGCTGCAGTCGTTTGTGAAAGGCCTCTTTGCTATTGGAATTTATATATTGACTCTTCGCAAGGTTTAAATGACACATATGGAGATATCATTTCTCTTGGACAATGAAGACGTAAACAGATATGATTCGAATAAATGTATGTCTCAGGATGAATGTCAACGTTTTACTAAGGATCAGCTATTGGTCGACGGACATTAATCCATGTTTTGTGATCTACGAACTTGTTTCATTCGGGTTTCGCAGATGGAACTATCTGAGCATTCATCGAACAGATAGGTCATACCGTTATTCCGTATGAATAAGGTCGATACCTTCGAACTTGGTAAAGATACTTAGACGTCTCTTTAGCAATAAAGTCAGTGATTATTGTAAATGAAATTGTGCCTTGTACATCAAAAATAGTGTCTAAAAATGAACACAACTCTGACAAGTCTGAAAAGTAATCAAGATACGAACGCTAAGCATAAATATTTTAAAAGCAAGGAACACCCTCGTAATAATATTTTCGATTATTTCTGAAACCATTGCTTTATTGCTATAATGTATATCTATATAACTGTTATAAATGTTACCTAATTTTTATGCTATCAGGAAGAATATAAACGAAATTAACAACAGCAACAATATTAATAATAATAATAATAATAATAATAATAATAATAACAGCAACAACAACAAAAACAATCCTACAATTAATGAAGAGACTATAGGCAGCACGCTTTATATTCATGACCGGATGATTGGAGGATCCTAGCTGAACATAAAATCATGCATACGCATGAATTCTTGATGAAGAATCTCTTTTAGGGGCATAATTGTACAAGGGAAAGAACTCAAAATATTAGAACAATCTAGGACACTAGATTGTTTACCTTTAAGCGTAAACCTAACACGTGTCCCTTGATTGCTGGGTCATTACAATTTCTTGAATACTGGTGATGTCATCCAACAAGACTATAGATCCATCATCATCCCCTTATATCTTAACTGATTGGAATTGTTAATTTTTTATGAAGTAGTAGTCAATGTTCAAGGTGTAATGATTAGATACAGTTTTCATGTGCAAATTGCAAGAAATACGGAAAAAGTGGTATATATTCTTACTTTCAGAGGGAATTTTCTAAACTGCTACTCAGTAATAATAATATTAATAATAATAATAATAATAATATCTTGTTATTAGCATTGATAATACTGATGGTATTATTATTATTATTATTATTATGACTCGATGAGTTTGTACGCAAACATGCTGTCCATCGTAGAATATCCTTTTTAACATGAAGTTTACATTATCACAGTTGATACAAAAAAATTTGAGATATCAAAATATGGCACATTCTGCTTTGTAAGTTTTAAAAAAAATCTGTACAGAACAACATGCTCGATACACTGATACTTTTCTAAAAGAGTTAAAAATGAGTTTCAACACGTAAGTGTTAACTTGATAATATTAATATATCATAAGGTGATATTTCAATAAGTAGATTCATTTTTAAGTACTTGAAACTTGACGCAAACTGTGGGAACTAACAGAGAGAGAGAGAGAGAGAGAGAGAGAGAGAGAGAGAGGAAACATATATAAGTATTTCGTATCGTAAATAATAGAGTTGTGTATATTTAACAAGGATATCACAATCGGTCATTGAACTTATTTGCAGATTAAATTAATCTAAATGACTTCAGCACTCATATGTATTCTCACATTGACAAAATCGCGAATACGGTAACATTACATCTTGATAAATTGCTGTACTTTGAGACTTTAATGTACCACCCAAGCCGTTCATGAAGGTATTTGTGAATGAAGTTTTAAATGAATCCTTGGAATTCGAATCACGGATCAAAAATTGGCAAGGAATTCCATAGGGTAAGTGATGATACTATAAAAAGCTAAATTACAGCTTGTTTTCAAGCGCCAACCCGCAACACTTCATTTCCAGACATGTTTACATTGACTGTTGTCAAGAATCAACCCGCAACACGTTATCTCCATGCAGTTTTGCGTTGCCTGCAATGTGTCTTATGAGTGTTCTTCGTTCAAAATTGACTTTTTTTTCTCTTCACAACCCATGAAGGAGTTTTAGCATGCGGCTAAATGTTTGTTTATGGAGAAAACTTTAAATGTATGATATTCTGCAGATGAGCGTTGTTGTAAAGAAAATTCTACTTGCGAATCGATCATTATTTTAAAACACTTATTTCACTGAAATTTACATTATTCTGAGAGATAACGTTTTGATTACCTATTGTTGCCAAAGTAATAGAAAAAAGCAGCATTGAGAGCGAGTGAAGATTTATAATGTGTAGTGGAAAATTTAGTTTAGTGGTGTAGATGAAATGGGTATAATCCTACTGGGATTAATTTGCATCTGGAGAATAATTACAGGGTCAAAAGGCAAGTGCCAACGTCAGTTGGAGTAAGATTTAGCTCTACAACAGGTGTAGGAACAGTGATTTCATTATCAGTGAGATCTTATCTCAATAGTGCTTTGTGCTGCTTGACAACGGTTGCCACTATGCTTGGGGTGAAATCTTACCGTGTCCCGTGTATGACTTAACATAAATCTCCAAAGTACTATTTAGGTTTAACAAAAGGCGTTAATATAAAAAGTTAGGGTTGTTTCATAGTTTTATCGCAGTCTTTGACGTTGTTCATTTTGGATTCAAATTATAACCCAGTCAATTTCATCTTGCCAATCGAGAGCATATCACATCAGCTTTCCTTTTGTATCTGATAGATAATACTTACATAAAGATGTATGTGTATATTAGAAAACATTTTTTCCCCACGAAAAGTAACTAATATGAGTTTACAAAACATGGCAGGTTATGCTACTTAGCACATATTGTCAACCAATTTGGGAGATCAAAATTCATAAATCTGATATTTTTCATATGTTTTAGAATCTTGAAAAGAGTGATAAATTCAAGAAAGAGTCTATCTGAGAGAGAGAGAGAGAGAGAGAGTACTTCAGGCGACTGGCTCACAATACCTATAAACAGGTTCACACAGAGCTCACTAACATCCGGTATTATGAACTAAAAGAAGGTTGGTTATTGTTGAATACCTCGTAAGCTTTGCCTTCTTGTGAAAGCTGAAAGCAAAATACAAGTAAGTAGCTAGTTTCGTCAATATACAGATAAGTTTCTTGGCTGGGCAAGATATAAATAAATAACTAGCCTCGTTAAGATACAAATAAGAAACCAGCCTCGTCGAGACACAAGTTAAGAATATAGTCTCGCTAGCCTTATCAGTGTACAAATAGGTAGCTAGCTTCGTCAATATACAGACAAGTTTCTAGGCTCGGCAATATAGAAATAAGTAACTAGCCTCTTTAAGATACAACTAAGAAACCAGCCTCGTCGAGACACAAGTTAAGAATATAGTCTCGCTAGCCTTATCAGTGTACAAGTAGGTAGCTAGCTTCGTCAATTTACAGACAAGTTTCTAGGCTCGGCAAGATATAAATAAGTAACTAGCCTCGTTAAGATACAAATAAGTAACTAACCTAGTCGAGACACAAGTCAAGAATATAGTCTCGTCAAGATACGGATAAGTAGCTAGCCTTCTCAATTTACAAATAAGTAGCTAACATCGTCAATATACATGTAAATAGCTAACCTCGTCAAGATACAAATATGTAACTAATCTCATCAAGATGCAGGTAAGCAGCTAGTCTCGTCAATATTCATGTCAGTTGCTAACCTCGTATAGACACAAATATGTAATTAATCTCATCAAGATACAGATTAGTAGCTAACCTCGTCAAGGTACGGATAAGTAGCTAACTTCGTCAAGGTACGGATTAGTGGCTAGCCTTGTCAAAGTATGGATAGGTAGCTAGCCCCATCAATATACAAATAAGTAGCCAGCCTTGTCAATATACATGCGAATAGCTAGCCCCGTCAAGATACAAATAAGTAGCTAGCCTCGTCAAGATACAAATAAGTAGCCATCCTTGTCAATATACATGTGAATAGCTAGCCCCAACAAGATACAAATAAGTAGCTAGCCTCGTCAAGATACAAATAAGTAGCCATCCTTGACAATATACATGTGAACAGCTAGCCCCGTCAAGATACATATAAGTAGCTAGCCACGTCAAGATACAAATAAGTAGCCCCGTCAAGATACAAATAGGTACTTAGCCCCGTTAAGATACAAATAAGTAGCCAGCCTTGTTAATATACATGCGAATAGCTAACCTCGTAAAGTAACAAATAAGTAGCTAACCTCGTAAAGTAACAAATAAGTAGCTAACCTCGTAAAGTCACAAATAAGTAGCTAACCTCGTAAAGTAACAAATAAGTAGCTAACCTCGTAAAGTAACAAATAAGTAGCTAACCTCGTAAAGTCACAAATAAGTAGCTAACCTCCTAAAGTCACAAATAAGTAGCTAACCTCGTAAAGTCACAAATAAGTAGCTAACCTCGTAAAGTCACAAATAAGTAGCTAACCTCGTAAAGTAACAAATAAGTAGCTAACCTCGTCAAAATACAGAGATATAACTAATCTCATCAGGATATAAATAAGTAACTAGCATCGTCAAGATAGTGGGATTATCATCAGATGTAAGATTTACAAAGAATTGTGTATTATTATCCAATGTTTTATGTTAATATGTTTCCATAAGATCAGCACATGCATTATATACTGGATATATGATATCACTGAAAATGTAATCGAATTTCTTCTTATGCTTTTAAGATAAACAGCAACTACAACGACAAAAATAGCAGAAACAACAACAACAACAACAACAACAACAACAACAATAATAATAATAATAATAATAATAATAATAATAATAATAATTATTATTATTATTATTATTATTATTATTAGTAGTAGTAGTAGTAGTAGTAGTCCAGAGTTTACTGGCAAGAAGTGGCCACTTTAGTCGAATAGTTTTCCTTATTCGATGTCTGCACGATTGAAACTTGAATTGAAGTTTGCGCTTCCCCAGCTGACACAGAAGATTATTATGCATAGTAACAAATTACGCACGAGCATTTCGTTTGGAAGAAGACGATTTAATTCTCTGTATTTTTATCGAAGGAAAAACCTGCATTTCATTTAGATAGACAGGAGACTGTGGGCCCTTGATCGCATACCTTAAACGTTCTGTGAAAGGTGTCGCAAGATTTATGTATCAGTATAGTTACCTGGATACCAGTGATAACATAGAACAAAGTTATATTCCTTTAATATCTTTATTGAAATTGTTTCTAAATTTCCATTTGAAATATCAGTCTGTACATCTTTTTATAATTCTCTCTCTCTCTCTCTCTCTCTCTCTCTCTATATATATATATATATATATATCGCGAGAGAGACCCAGAGAAAACAGTTATACTATTATTGTTGTCCTGGTTGTCATGTTAGCTGCCAAGTTGCCAAAGAAACGAAAGTATTTCTATATGATATGCCTCCATACCATCGTATTTGTCATTTTGACATTTCACAGTATAAAATCACACATATTGATCTTAAACACTGTCGATATACACAGAAGTGGCTCGAAGACACGTATGTACGGCGGATAATTTTGGTCCCGGGCTGCATATCAATTTTTCAAGAGAGATAAACTATCCTTGTATGGACGGTAATCCAGGCATGTTTCTCACATGACAAATGTTTTATTTCGGTTACAAGTAACGGACTATACGAGAGCTGATCAAACAAACTACCATTATTTTATCTCAGTCAGCCAAAAACTACCGACCTTGGTGAAGATAATTAGGCGCCGCTTTATCAGCATAATCGATGAAGAGTGTAACCAAGTCCAAGTGCATATTGTACATTGGATGGTACCTGTAAAATGAAGACAAATCCCACACACCTGAAAAGGAACGAAGGTAAAGAGGTTATTCCAATTATACTCAAATGCAAGGAACACCCTCTTGACGTTTAAAGTAATATTTTCGATTGATTCGGAAGTTTTGTTTTTGGTATTACATACATGCATACATACATACGCACGCACGTACGCACATACATACATACGCACGCACGTACGCACATACATACATACATACATACATACATACATGCATGCATGCATGCATGCATGCATACATACATACATACATATGCTTTTAAGGACAACAGTATCTACACCAACATTACTACTGCTACTCCTTCTCCTACTACTACTACTACTAGTACTACTTCTACTACTACTACTACTCCTACTAGTACTACTACTACTACTACTACTAAACGTCCTGGCTTTATAAGCAGTAAGTAAACTATTTAAACACGTTTCCTCATTGGACATTTGCACGATTCCATGTGTGGAAACAAAATATTTATATATGTAATTAGTGAACAAGAATGTTACTGGTCAGCTGTATGAACTTTATATTTACCCTGTTTATATCAAACACACACACACACACACACACACACACGAGAAATAACAGCATCATTAACTGCAAAAACAGCAATAATAATAATAATAATAATAATAATAATAATAATAATTCTTGCGTGAATGTGCAAAACGCTACAGGCATTATAGTTGATATTCATCAAAGTAGGTTTGCACGATCCGAGTTCATAACAACTAGTTTTTTTCTTTCTGTTCTTACGGCTAAGATGGATGCACATGAACTCTGGAGGAACAATATCTTGGATGATCATTTTTTGATAGCGAATATACCATCAAGGATTTAAGGTGAAAATCCTATAGCACGATTGGTTCGAGCAGAAAGCTGTATCAAAACTGTTTAAAGTCAGCTAAGAAATCTTGGAGATAGTTCTAGGTGTTGTAAACATTAGAGCTGGGAACCACGAACAAATTTTGTACCGTAGTATACCGCAGTATTTCAAAACACAGCGACACGTACCACGATATACCGCAATTACATTAGGGACCAACAGTTATTTGCTCTGGAAGAGGAGCCTGACATTTAAAAAATCTCTCCGTCTCTCAATAGCTGGAAAAAAAATTGTTCTGATTTATAGTAAAATAACACCATATTATATCCATTATATTATTTGAAAGAAAAAAAATATTATCTTGAGATGAAAGAAAATATGATTTCTCAGCTCAAAAGAAAATCGCAGCATCCCGGATTAATGGCCATTACTTTATAGTAGGTGAATTTGCTAAGTGCAATGCTAATTGTTGTATAAAGTTGTAATAAAAAAACTAACTAAAGTGAGATGATTAAGCTTGCACTATAGCTGACAACCTATGAAAGGCTTTGGGTTGACATTAGAGAGCTTGTTGATTAAAATAGGAATTCTTGCCACTGTAGATAAAAGACGGAAACTACCGAAGTACCGATAAAGTGAAAAAGTACCCACGGAACAAAAATATCGCAGTAATCAGATATTCAGGTAATTGTAAACGTTGAGGAAATTCTCTAATTGCTGCTTCAAGAAAGAGCGCCGTAGGAACCATATATAAAGTTATCTAATAATTGAATACCGACTATGCTTTTGAAATAGTTCCAATTAGTATGCAAATTTAAATATTATGAACACCCACCAAGACATTCACAAAAAACACACAAAAAGAACGAAATCCAAAAGAAACTCTGGACCACTGCATTTTTGAGTGACAGGAGTTAATAAATAATAGATTAAACAATGAAGGAAGGAGAGATAATTAAAAAAGGTATTGAAATGTGTAAAGTGTATGGTAGCACAGTTGATATTCTTGACTGGATGATTGCAGTTCTAATATATATGTGTGCGTTCATCTTGAACAGATCGTATCAAGTGCCCCTATTCAATATGTTTTCCCTGCATGTTTGGTAAATGAAGATTTTGAGCTCTAAGTATAACCTTTACTGCTACGAGAATAACTGAAGCATTTTGCGGCTCTTATTGAAGAGGCATTTAAGGTGGTGACATATTGAATTTAATAGAAAATTGCATGGAAAGAAAATTTATTTAGAAAGGCTACTTGATGGAAGTATACATTTTTAAGATAAAATATAGCGTTCACAACATAAAAACATGTCAAATGCCTGACTTGTTATCAAGACGTCAAGTATCAATTTTGTTACTTGTAATGTAAATGCATAAATACAACATTTTAGTACCTGAAAAGGTTTAACTTCAATCGTTTCCATATTTATATTTTATTACCATTAATTCAAGTTTTCTTTCTTGTCAGAAATAATGAATGTTCTTTATGAAATTACATGTTTCACGAAGATTACAAAATCTGTTTTTCCTGATCTCCACCCAACCCCCCACCATTGAAATGTACAAAGTGGTTCCTTCCTTCTTATAGAAACAACATATTGAATATCCCAGTGATTTCCAGCCTTTTGGAAATCTTTTCCATTTATGCTGTATACATAATATGAAAATGGTTAATCTGGGATCAGGTGCATCTACAAGGCTATTAAAAATAGTGTGTATGTCATGTTTTATCTGTGTTGATATCAAGTTTCTTTGTAGGATGTGTTATTCTTTACTGCATACAAGAAGCAAACGGTTGAGAACTGTACTACATTCAAAGTTCATGCTATTACCTTTAGCGAAGATTAGTACATGTACGATTGAGAACTGTACTACATAAATAGTTCGTGTTATTACCTTTAGGGAAGTTTATTGCATATACGGATGAGAACTATACCATATTTACAGTTAGTACTATTAATTTTACTGGAGATTATTCCATATAGGAATGAGAACTGTACTACATTAATAGTTTATGTTTTTACCTTTAGTGGAGATTATTGCATGTTCGGATGAGAACTGTACTACATTAACAGTTCATGCTATTACCTTTAGGGGAGATTAGTGCTTGTAGGGAGTAGGGATAAGAACTGTATTCCATTTACAGCTCTTATATTTACACGAATTAAAACATTTACTGGTTTAACAAACAAAAAACATTTTATTTCCTTATGCCTGATAACACTATTCCATATGTATGCCTAGAAATCGAAGCGTTACATCTTGATCCGTAAGACTGAAGGTAAGAAAGAAAGAATGCGAATGTTCAAAACTGTCACTTTAGGATTTGGGAACGGAACTGTTTACTATTATCCATATATGTAATTGCTAACATGTTACTTTGCGTACGCTTTTATCTCCAGATATGGAGACTTCTCATAAAAAGGCATCGTCGTCTCTGTTGGAAACTGTACCAATGTAAGTGGCTTGTTATGTCAGCCATACTAAATCCAGCTGAATCTCTTTATCTCTTCTTTGTCTGATGGTTTATAAAGTTTATGCGAAGACACACATATTTAACTACTACTGCAAATTAAATAAATTTACCTTTTTAAATACAACCTCTGTTTGTTTTTGCATGTTAATGTCATCAATATAAACAAACATTACGTATTGAAACTAATTTGCTAATCTCTTAGTAAAATAAGAGATCATTGAATATGTTGTTTTACAGCATATTTTGCTTTAAAGATAAAAATAAAAAAGCCTGTTGTTCCTAATTATCGTACATGGCGTATTGCCTGATATATAGAGGATATCAAATTGGTAATTATTTAATACTGAATTTATGAAACAAGCTGAATAATGTCAAGCCTTTGAAACTTGGTTAGTAAAAGCTGAATACTTTTTAAGGAGTTTCATAAATTTAATATTAAATCATTACCCATTTGAGATTTTTTTTATCACATAGATTAGTTTTATTTCCGTCGAAATTATTTTAGATAGAAAGAAGAATAAATAATTTCTTTCATTTTGACAGACGATGCATCTTTCGTTTGTTGTACGTTGAAAGTCTCAAACAAAGACGA
Source organism: Sinohyriopsis cumingii (assembly GCA_028554795.2). NCBI lineage: Eukaryota > Metazoa > Mollusca > Bivalvia > Unionida > Unionidae > Sinohyriopsis > Sinohyriopsis cumingii. The sequence goes on from CM068825.1 coordinate 60,806,554, forward strand.
ACTAATAAAAGCAAATTATACATTTTTGCAAACTATAAATCAAAGAATAAGCGTCCATCCGAATAAGCGTCCCGAATAAGCGTCCATCCGAATAAAACTGATAACCTACTCAAATTCTGCTGCCCCCCCCATGAAATATTTTTAAAACAAGTTTCCTTTTCCAAAGAAAATAATGAAATAATGATTTGAATATGGACGAGAGTTTAAGCTTTTCTCAAATTCAAGACTTGCATTTCCATGTAAGCATATTTTAAAATATATTAATTTTACTGCATTAAGAAAACGAGCAAAGGATAGTTATCGATTCACTAGTCCAACTAAATGAAACATGAACCGAAGTGTTATGCGATGAGTTTTCCTTCGGGGCTGCATTTATGCAAATGTTTCAAATTAAACCTCAGCAATTTATACGAGCATTCAAACACATGCATATTCACAAAGGCAAATTTCTAGAAAGAAGCTGTTTGTATATACGAGTAACAAGGCATGGTTTCCAAAGCGACAGGACCTGCCGCTATATTTTGCTAATAACAGTACTTCCAAGTGATATTTTTCTAAAGGTTTATATGTTACAAATGTATTGAAACATACGATCATATAAAGTTAATAATTGTACTATTAGGTTCGAATTTATATAGCGGTTGAAATATATCACACATGAAGAAAACATGTACTAGAATTACAGTGTATGGTATTGTCAGTACGAAAGTTTATTGTTTGTAAGGCTGAAAATTCTACTACAGTTGCAGGACTAAAAATATAATCGGGTTTAACAAACGCGGAATTTTAAGTTTTATGCTCCATTGTGGCGGAAAAGCGCACTAGTCTTTCTTCATGACAGAAAGTCTGCTGTCTCTCAAAGCTGTCAAAATGAGATAAGTAGTGCGAAGATTCGAATATTGTTCCTTTTGGTAAAAATTGGATATTCAATATGAATATTAGAAATTATACGGTAATTTGTTTGAACGACACTGCAATGGGGACTAAATTAAACACAGATAATGAATGCAAATATTGATTACAAAGGTGACGAAAAAGAACGCAACATATAAAAAGCTAAGAGCTTGCATTCAAGTCCCATGAATGCATGGTTTTCATACCTGCATACATCATATCCTGGCAAACATACAACATATGATAACGGTTGCTACGGACCATGTCAGTGTTTGTTTGAAAGGGGTATTTCACAGCTGTCTTGAAGTAGCAGGTATATTAACGTTACCTGCTATATATCTCTCGTTTTCTGCAAACAATGAAATTATTTTATGCTAAAATCTTAAGTCACCAACTGAGAATATTTCATTTTACATATTTTAATCACACAGAGCCAACATTACATGGAAAGACATTTTCCTTTTGCAGTTTATACAATTTAAGTGAAATATAGGTTCTATAAAAGCATCCTGGAAATTATCCTTTCTGTACTTGATAGGAAATAAATTTAATTACTTTAAGTTTTCCAGGCATAAAGAGTATAAGGGAGTAAAAGTTTGATTTAATTTAATTACACTCGATGATTTTTTTATATAAATAACTGCGGTCAGGATAAGGAGATCAAGCTGATTTACCTATGGATACAATGATAGATTCTATATTGCTATAAACAAGAAATGTCAAAATAGCATTTACGAAGATATTGTTCCTTTCTTACTTGGATTTGCAAGTGATGATACGACCTCACTTTCTCTTGGATTTCTGTCCCATGACAACAGTAGTTTACGGTTTGAATCATTGAAAGAAGATACAAATGAGAAAATTTTGAACTCGCGGTTGTGACGACACACGGCTGACATTGTATTACACAATAAATTTGTATCCAATAGGATAGTTCTAATAATATAGTTTTAATAAAGATATTTCTTTTTTTTCTGATAATAATGACACTAAAATATAACGGAAGTCGTCTATAACGTCTTTTAAGCAGCAAACGTTTACATTTTCTATATTATTTCTGTGTTATTACAGCTTCCAAAATCTTCTAGTAGGTATTGATTAGATATGCAGATTTTTGCAAAGATAACTTACAAACGTGATGTAAAGGTGGAGAATGTGGATCTAGACAATGATCGTGATGGTATGGGACTCACGGAATTAATTCAGTTCTCATAGTAAACAAATGCAAACACCATGATATTAAAACTTCAATAACATAACATGTAAGAGTGCTCATGATCAAGCCTATACGTGTTTGAAACATGAGCTTACACAAATTACAAACATACGTATCCGTAGCCTACGTATTTGCTACAAATATTTTGACTTTATTTGCAGCAATGAAATTTCTAGGGAAGAATTGTTATACGAATCAGCACTTAATTCAACATCATTAAAATGCTTTGTCAATAAGATCTACAATCCGGAACTACATCGGTGATTACAATCCCTACTTAATTATGTAAATAAGTGGTCCATTTGGAGCTATAGCCATGATACAAATACCTACTTAATAACATAACTAAGTAATCAATGTGGGGCTATACCCATGATACAAATCCCCACACAATATTGCAAATAAGTGATCCGTTTGGTACTATACCCATGATTAAAACCAATACTTAATGATATAAATAAGTGATCCATTTGGAGCTCTACACATGAAAAAATCCCTAATTAATAATGATAATAATTAATCCATGTGGGGCTATACCCATGATACAAATCCCTACATAATATTGTACATAAGTGATCTGTCTGGTGATATACCCATGATAATATATATATATATATATATATATATATATATATATATATATATATATATATATATATATATATATATATATATATATTGTGTGTGTGTATGTGATAATGCTCCAAAAGAATGTGATGTTGCTGATCCACTACAGAGTAAATAGGGACCTGCCAAAGGAAGTTAACCTTAACTGTAGCTCCACACCTAATATGGTCTCACTGCATCGAAATACCTGAAACCTGTTTTTATCTCATATGACTTGGTGTACACTCGAGTACCACATCAAGGATTAAAGGTGAAAATCTGAGAGCATGTTTTGCTTCAGCTCATTAAATGTGTTTCGTGAGTCTGTGCTATAAAACACATTGGAAACAGTGGTTTTAAAAAGAGCGGATATGGCTTCGAAGATGTTATATAGTCAGGAGAGTTTTTAATTGTTTTGTCAGAACTGAAATCCTTAAGGACAGGACTAAGCGTCATCTATGAATCTGAAATTGATGATATTTTGACAGGTTTCAAAGTAATGTGTAAATTTAATATTTTGGATACACACAGAACCGCAGGGTTACCCAAGGATACAGATAGTCAGATAGACAAATGCACATACACACTAGATATATTAGTATCACATAAAATATATACCATTTATGCAAGCATTGAAACACATTAATAAACACAAATGCACATTGTCATATTGATTGAAAGAAACAGTTTGTAAAAAGTGTTATTGAGGTATGAATTTCCATAGCGACAAAAACTATATCTACTACTTCTAGAGGGTTTGATAAATGTACTTCACCAATTACAATACCCACGAATGACGTTTTTCAAACAGGTTAAACTTGTAATTTGGATGGAAGCAGACACTAATAAAAGGCAACAATAATACTATTAGTTTTGAACTTAATTCTCGGGTAAAATATATCACCATCAAACAAACATGTACTAGTAAAAGGAATTACAATGATGACATTTTGATTAGGAATGCATATTGTATTTATAGTTGAAAATTATATTACATTTGTAGGACATAACAAACTATTTGCGGGTTAAACAAACGCAACAGTTTCTTCACTTCTGGTTTACAAAACTATCCTCCTTGAATGAATAAACATTTGCACTTTATGTTCCTTTACGGTTGTAAAGCGCGCTGGTCTTTCTTTATGAAAGAAAGCGTGCTGTCTCTTAAAACTAGTAAATTGAGATCAGGGTTGTAAAGATTCGAATATTCTTCTTTTCTGGTACAAAATGATAACATGTCAGCGGAGTTTTGATTGTAAGTTCACTTTGAGTATCAGAATATTATGCAATATTTATTGAATAAATTTTAAATGGGGACTAAATAAACACTGAAAATGAATGGAAATATTTTCCACGAAGGGGATGAAAATTAACGCAACCTATGAAAAAAGCTAACAGCTTGCATTTAAAACCCATGAAATCATGGCTTCCATACCTGTAACGCATTATCACCAGGCGACCATACATTGCCTGACAACGGTTACTACGAAGAAACTAAGTGATCGTTTGAAAACCGTTTTGTCATAGTGGTTCGTTTTCCAAATAACGTATTGTAGTAAACGGATATTAGCTAAAGCTACGAGGTAGTTTTTAGTATTCTACAAAAGGTGAAATAGGTTTATGTAAAAATTCTAAGTTTACGAAAGTTCAAGCTATCCAAGTGAGGAACATAAATTGAGAGTATTTCATTTTTCAAAATTCAGGCGCACAAAACCATCTTCACTTGAAAGATCTTACCCTTTTGCAATTAGTTTATACTATATTGAGCAAAATATAAGTTCTATAAATGCGTCAGTGAAATCGTGCTTTCTGTTCTTGATAGGGAATTTTTTAAAATTACATTCATTCTTTCAGGCACAAATTGTTCAACAGTTTGAAAGATTGATTTGATTTAATTACAATCGTGGACTCTTGTTTTACTTTACAAACTGAGGTAGGGATCATAAGGTCCAGATCATAGTTGAACTAAGGATACAATATCTTCTATATTGATATAGACAAGAACTGTCAAAATCGCATTTATATAGATATTGTTTCTGTCTTATTTGGTTTTGCAAGTGCAAATACCACCTCACTTTCTCTTGGATTTCTGTCTCATGACAACAGTAATTTACGGTTTGCGCATTGAGAGAAGATAGAAATGAGCAAATGATTTAAATAAAGCATACTTTCAACTGTTCGTTCTGACGACACACGGTTGATATTGTATTCGTCTTTTCAAAACTGTCATATTTTTAATAATAATAATAATAATAATAATAATAACGATAATAATAAGAATAAGAATACTAATTTGTATTAACACGGATCATACATTTGGTCATAAAGTGTCAGTCTACTACGTTGTTCACAAGGGCTGTACACTTGGTGTTATTATAAAACTGTTACGCAAACTCCAGTATATTCATACAGGCACAGACTCTCACTCTCTTTCTCTCTCTATATATATCTCTGTCTCTGACTCTCTCAATTTCTTTCTCTGTCTCTCTCCCTTTCTATATATATATATATATATATATATATATATATATATATATATATATATATATATATATATATATATGTTCCAATAACACTTAAAATATTTATATTGTAGAATTAAATAAGAGAATCAAATTTGTATCCAATTGCATAGTGCAAATACCATAATTGTAATAAAGATATTTGTATTTTCCTGATAATAATGACACTAAAATATAATGGAAGTCGTCTCCTACGTCTTTTAAGCAAAATAAGTTTACATTTTCTATAACATTTTTACTGTGTTATTACATCATTCAAATTCTTCAGGTAGGTATTGTTTGGATATGCATAGTTTTGCAAAGATAACTTAGAAAGGTGATGTGAAGGTGGAGAATGTGGCTCTAGACCAGGGTCGTGATGTTATGGGACTCACGGTACTAATTCAGTTCCCATAGTCAACAAGTGCAAACACCATTATATTAAAACTTCAATTACTTAAAATGTCTGAATGCTTATGATCAAAAGTATATTTATCAGTATGGACAAAATATGGGTGTCACCTTCTGTGTAGACTAAAGGATATGAGCTGCTGCATTTTCTGGATCTATTTGTGTTTGAAAAACGAGATGTCAATTCCGTACCAAAGAGTCAGGAGCTAATTGCAGTAATGAGTGTTCCAAATTCAAGACTGTAAAAGGACTGAAATTCCATCAAGAGAACCATGTCTCTATTTTTTTCATTTACAACTAGTATAAGCTCACAAAGATTACTTTTCCTAAAAATTAAATAACTGTACATTATTAAGAAATCCTGATCAGCCAAACCAATACATACTCTATTTTTCATTCACCCATTTCCAGGTTGGTTCCCATTTTTCCATACAATTAGAACCATGTTTCCTAAAGGTGGAGGATGTCAATCTAGACAATGGTAATGATGGTCATGATGGAAAATGTGGATGAAGACAGTGATCTTTACAATAAAGGTCGAGAATGTGCAAAAAAGACAATGGTCGTGTTGGTATTGGTGGAGAATGTGGATTTAGACAATGGTCATTATGGTTAAGGTGGAGAATGTGCATCTAGAAAATGGTCTTGATGCTAATGGTGGAGAATGTGGATCTAGACAATGGTTGTGTTTTCTATGCGCTTGATTTACACGAATTTCAAACATACGTATCCGTAGCCAATAAAACTGATTTGCTACATATAATTTGACTTCAACTGCAGCATTGAAATTTCTAGGGAAGACTCGGTATACGAATCGGCACTTAATGTAACATTGTTAAAATTCTTTGTCAAGAAGATTTACAATCCGGAACTAAATCGGTGATCAAAATCCCTACTTAATAATGTATATAAGTGATCTATTTGGAGCTATACCCATGATACAAATCCGTGATTAATAATGTAAATAAGTAATCCATTTGCGGCTATACCCATTATAGAAATCTCTACGAGATATTGTAAATAAGCGATCCATTTGGGGCTATACCCATGTCAAAAATCCCTACATTATAATATAAATAAGAAATCCATATGGGGCTATACCATTGATAGAAATCCCTACTTGATAATGTAAATAAGTAATCCACGTAGAGATATACCCATGATAAAAACCCCTACTTAATAATGTAAACAACTGATCCATTTGCATCTACAAATATGAGGCCAATCCCTACTAAATAATCTAAATATCTGATCCATGTGGGGCTATACCCATGATACAAATCCGGAGAAAATATTGTAAATAAGTGATCCGTCTGGTGCTATAACATGATTAAACCCAATACTTAATGATATAATTAAGTGGTCCATTTGTTGCTCTACATATGAAGAAATCACTACTTAATAACGATAATAATTAATCCATGTGTGGCTATACCCTGATGAAAATCTCTACTTAATAATGTAAATAAGTAATATACCCATGATACAAATTCCTACTTAATAATGTAATTAAGTGATCCATGTGGGGCTATACCACTGATAAGACTCCCTATTTAATAATGTAAATATGTGATCCAGTTGGGGCTATATCCTTGATAAGAATCCCTACTTAAAAATGGAAATATGTGATTCATTTGGGGCTATACCCATGATAAAAATCCTTACGTAATAATGTAATTAAGTTATTCATTTGGTGCCATACCCATGATATAAATCCCTACCTAATGATGTAAATAAGTGATCCATTTGGGACTCTACCCATGATAAAAGTCCATGTTTAATAATGTAAATAAGTGATCCATTTATGGCTATACTCACGATACAAATCCCTACTTACTGATGAAAATAAGTGATCCATTTGGGGCTATACCGATGATAAAAATCCTTACGTACTAATGAAAGTGAGCAATCAATTTCCGGCTCTACCCATGTTAAAGTCCCTATTTAATAATGTAAATATGCGACCCATTTAGCGCTATACCAATGATAAAAATCCCTACTAACTAATGTAAATAAGTGACCATTTGTAGCTATACCCATGATTAAAATGCCTGCTTAATAACCTCAATAATATGTCAATGTGGGGTTACATGATTACTATGTTTCTAATTTCTGTTCACGTAGCTACAAGTTTATAATGTGTGTGTCTGTGACATTATTCGAAATATTGTGTTTTTGCTGATCCGCTACAGAGTAAGTAGGGACCGGCCAAAGGAAGTTAGCTATTACTGTAGCTCCACTCATAATATGGGCAAACTGCATCGAAATACCTGAAACCTGTTTTCTTCTCGGATGAATGGTGTACACTCCAGTACCACCGTTAGACGGACAGACAAACGCACATACTCACTAGATATATTGATTTCACATAAATATATACCATTTATGCAAGCATTGAAACACATCTATAAACACAAATGCACATTCTCAAATTTACTGAAAGAAACTGGTTGTATGTAAGTGTTATTGAGGTATACATTTCCATAGCGACAAAAACTATATCTACAACCTGTTGTGCAGCTTTTACAGGGCATGATACTGTACTTCACTAATAACAACACCCATGAATCACGTTTTTCAAACAGGTTATAGATGTAACATGGATTGAAACAGACATTAATAAAACCAACAATAATACGTAATAATGGTGGATAATGTGGATTTAGACAATAGTCGTGATGGTCAAGGTGGACAATATGGATCTAGAAAATGGTCTTGATGGTAATGGTTGAGAATGTGGATCTAGTCAATGGTCGTGTTTTCTATGTGTTTGATTTACACGAATATCAAACATACGCATTCGTAGGCTATAAAACTGATTTGCTACAAAGACTTTGACTTCAATTGCAGCATTTAATTTCAAGGGAAGACTCGTTATACGAATCAGCACTTAATTTATACCCATGATAAAAATCTCTACTTAATATTGTAAATAAGTGATCCATTTGGAGCTATACCCATGATACAAATCCCTACTAAATGATGTAAATAAGTAATACATGTGCTGCTATACCCATGATACAAATCCCCACAAAATAATGTAAATAAGTGATCCGTCTGGTGCTATACCATGATTAAAACCAATACTTGATAATATAAATAAGTGATCCATTTGTGGCTCTACACATGGAAAAATCCCTACTTGATATTGATAATAATTAATCCATGTGGGGCTATACCCTTGATGAAAATCTCTACTTAATAATGTAAATAAGGAATATACCCATGATGCAAATTCCTACTTAATAATGTAATTAAGTGATCCATGTGGTGCTATACCCATGATATGAATCCCTATTTAATAATGTATATATGTGATCCAATTAGGGCAATACCCTTGATAAGAATCACTACTTAAGAATGGAAATATATGATTCATTTGGGCCTATATCCATGATAAAAATCCTTATGTAATGCTGTAATTAAATGATTTATTTGGTGCCATACCCGTGATATAAATCGCCTCCTAATAATGTAAATAAGCGATTCATTTGGCGCTCTCCTCGTGATAAAAGACGCTAGATAATACTGTAAATATGTGACCCATTTTGGGCTATACCCATGATAAAAATCACTACTTACTAATGAAAATATGTGATCAATTTGGGGCTGTACCCATGATAAAAATCCCTACTAACTAATGTAAATAAGTGATCCATTTGTAGCTATACCCATGATTAAAATGCCTGCTTAATAACCTCAATAATATGTCAATGTGGGTTTACATGATTACTATTTCTCTAATTGTTGCTCAAATGGTGAAAAGTTTATATATATATATATATATATATATATATATATATATATATATATATATATATATATATATATAGTGTGTTGTGTGCATGTGTTTGTGATATTGCTCCAAAAGAATGTAATATTGCTGATCCACTACAGAGTAAATAGGGACGTGCCAAAGGAAGTTAACTATAACTGTAGCTCCACGCATAATATGGTCTCACTGCATCGAAATACCTGAAACCTGTTTTCTTCTCGGATGACTGGTGTACACTCCGGTACCACAGCAAGAATTAAAGGTGAAAATATGAGAGCATGTTTTGTTCCAGCTCTTTAAATGTGTTTCGTGAGTCTGTGCTATAAAACACATTGGAAACAGTGGTTTTGAAAAGTGCGGATATGGCTTCGAAGATTTTGAAATAGTCAGGAGAGTTTCTAATTGTTTTGTCAGAACTGAGAACCTTAAGGACAGGACTAGGCGTTATCTATGAATTTGAAATTGATGATGTTTTGCAAGGTTTCAATGTAGTATGTAAATTTAATATTTTGGATACACACAAAATGGCAGAGTTACCCAAGGATACCGTTAGAGGGACAGACAAACGCACATACTCACTAGATATATTGATTTCACATAAAATATATACCATTTATGGAAGGATTGAAGCACATATATAAACACAAATGCACATTCTCAAATTTATTGAAAGAAACAGTCTGTATATGTGTTAATGAGGTATTAGTTTCCATAGCGACAAGAACTATAACTACTACCGGTAGTGCAGCTTTTAGAGGGCTTGATATTGTACTTCACAGATAACAATACCCATGAATGACGTTTCTCAAACAGGTTAGAGTGATAATGTGGAGTGAAACAGACACTAATAAAAGGCGACATTAATAATATTAGTTTTGAACTTAATTATCGGGTAAAATATATCACACATCAAACAAATATGTACTAGTAAAAGGAATTACAATGATGACATTTTGATTAGGAATGCATATTCTATTTATATTTGCACTTTATGTTCCTTTACGGTTGTAAAGCGCACTGGTCTTTCTTTATGAAAGAAAGCGTGCTGTCTCTTAAAACTAGTAAACTGAGATCAGGGTTGTAAAGATTCGAATATTCTTCTTTTCTGGTACAAAATGATAACATATCAGCGGAGTTTTGATTGTAAGTTCACTTTGAGTATCTGAATATTATGCAGTACTTATTGAACACATTTTAAATGGGGACTAAATAAACACTGAAAATGAATGGAAATATTTTCCACGAAGGGGATGAAAATTAACGCAACCTATGAAAAAGCTAACAGCTTGCATTTAAAACCCATGAAAGCATGTCTTCCATACCTGTAACACATTATCACCTGGCGACCATACATTGCCTGACAACGGTTACTACGAAGAAAGTAAGTGATCGTTAGAAAACCGTTTTGTCATGGTGGTTCGTTTTCCAAATAAGATGTTGTCGTAAACGGATATTATCTAAAGCTACGAGGTAGTTTTTAGTATGCTACAAAAGGTGAAATAGGTTTATGTATAAATCCTAAGTGTACGAAAGTTGAAGCTATCCAAGTGAGGAACATGAACTGATAATGTATCATTTAACAAAATTCAGGCGCACAAAGCCATCTTCACTTGAAAAGTCTTATCCTTTTGCAGTTAGGTTATACTATATTGAGTAAAATATAAGTTCTATAAATGCGTCCTTGAAATCGTGCTTTCTGTACTTGATAGGAAATAAATTTAATTACATTAATTCTTCCAGGCAAAATTAGTACAACAGTTTAAAAGATTGATTTGATTTAATTACAATCGTGGACTCTTGTTTTACATTACAAACTGAGGTAGGGATCATAAGGTCCAGATCATAGTTGAACTAAGGATACAATATCTTCTATATTGATATAGACAAGAACTGTCATTTATGTCGATATTGTGTCTGTCTTACTTGGTTTTGCAAGTACAAATACCACCTCACTTTCTCTTGGATTTCTTTCTCATGACAACAGTACTTTACGGGTTGCGAATTGAAAGAAGATACAAGCGAGGAAATGATTCAAAATTAAGCAAACTTTCAACTGGAGGTTCTGACAACACACGGCTGGTATTGTATTCGTCTATTCAAAACTGTTATATTTTTAATAATAATAATAATAATAATAATAATAATAACAATAATAACGATAGTAATAAGAATAAGAATAATAATTTTTATTTAACGAGGATAATACAATTTTGTCATAAAATGTCAGTCTACTATGATATTCACAAGTGTTTTACAGTTTATATTATTATAAATTTGTTACGCACACTCCAGTATATTCATACACGCATAGACTCTCACTCTCTTTCTCTCTCTCCCCTCTCCCTTTATGTATTTATTATATATGTATGTATGTATATATATCCCCAAAGAAGATGATTTAACTAGAGTAGAATTGGACATTCACAATAAATGGTCCAATAACCCTCAAATTGTTTATATTGTATAACTGAATAACACAATCAAATTTGTATCCAATCTGATAGTTCTAATACAATAACTGTGATAAAGATATTTGTATTTTTCTGCTAATAATGACACTAAAATATAATGGAAGGCGTCTACTACGTCTTTCAAGCAACAGACGTTTATATTTTCAATAACGTTTTCTGTGTATTACATCTTCTAAATACTTCAAGTAGGTATTGATTAGTGATTAGATATACAGAGGTTTGCAAAGATAACTTACAAACGTGATGTAAAGGTGGAGAATGTGGATCTAGGCAATGGTCGTGATGCTATGGGACTCACGGTACTATTTCAGTTCCCATAGTAAACAAATGCGAACACCTGGTTTTGAAAACTTCAATAACGTATAATGTCTGAGTGCTGATGATCAAACCTATATTTATCAGTATAAATGAAACCTGGTTGTCACCTACTGTGTAGAGTAAAGGATATGAGCTGCGGCATTACCTGGACGTACATGTGTTTGAAACATGAGCTCTCAATTCCGCACCAAGGAGTCAGCAGTGGATGTAGACAATGGTTGTGATGGTTAAGGTGGATAATCTGGGTCAAGAAAATGATCTTGATGGTAATGGTTGAGAATGTGGGTCTAGTCAATGGTCGTGTTTATTCTGTGTGCTTGATTTACACGAATTTCAAACATACGTATCCGTAGCCTATAAAACTGACTTGCTACAAATATTTTGACTTTATTTGCAGCATTGAAATTTCTAGAGGAAACTAGATATACGAATCAGCAGATAATTCAACATCATTAAAATGCTTAGTCAGTAAGATTTACAATACGGGGCTATATCGGTGATCAAAATCCCTGCTTAATAATTTAAATAAGTGATCCAGTTGGGGGATATACCCATTGTACAAATCCCTGCTTAATAATGTAAAAAGTAATCCATTAGCGGCTATACCCATTATAAAAAACGTCTACTTAATATTGTGAATAAGTGATCCATTTGGGGCTATACCATGATAAATTTCCTACTTCATAATGCAAAGTCGTAATCGATGTGGGGATATACCAATGATGGAGATGCCTACTTGATAATGTAAATAAGTGATACATTTGGATCAATACCCATGATACAAATCCCTACTTATTAATTTAAATAAGTAATCTGTGTGGGGCTATACCCTCAGTACAAATCCTTACATAATATTGTAAATAAGGGATGCGTTTGGTGCTATACCCATGATTAAAACCAATACATAATAATTTAAATAAGCGATCCGTTTGGGCCACTACACATGAAAAGATCCCTACTTAATAATGTAAATAATTAATCCATGCCGGGCTATACCCATGATAAAAATCCCTGCTTAATAAGGCAGATAAGTAATCCATGTGGGGCTATACCCATGATACAAATCCCTACTTAATAATATAAATAAGTAATCCATGTGGGGCTACTCCATTCTTAAAAATCCCTACTTAATAATTTAAATAAGTAATTCAGGTGTGGCTATACCCATGAAATAAATCCCTACTTCATAATGTAAAACGGTGATCCAAGTGGGGCTGTACCAATGATAATGTAAATATGTTATCCATGTGGGGCTGTACACATGATAGGAATCCCTATTTAATAATGTAAAATGGGGATCTAAATGGGGCTATACCCATGATAAGAATCCCTACGTAATAATGTAAATATGTGATTCATTGGGCGGTATACCCATGATACAAATATGCTTATGCAGTAATTTAATTAAGTGATTCATTTGGTGCACTACCCATGATATAAATTCCTACTTAATGATGTAAATAAATGATACATTTAGGGCTATTTCGATGATAAAAATCCCTACTTACCAATGAAAACAAGTGATCAATGTGGGGTTCTACCCATGATAAAAGTCCCTATTTAATAATGAACATAAGTGACCCATTTGGGGCTATACCCATGATATAAATTCCTACGTAATGATGTAAATAAATGATACATTTAGGTCTATACCGATGATAAAAATCCCTACTTACTAATGAAAATAAATGATCAGTGTGGGGTTCTACCCACGATAAAAGTCCCTATTTAACAATGAACATATGTGACCCATTTGTGGCTATACCCATGATAAAAATCCCTACTTATTGATGAAAATAAGTGATCCATTTGGGGTTATACCCATGATCAAAATGCCATCTTAATAACCTCAATAATATGCAATTGTGGGGTTACATGATTACTATCTTTCTAATTGCTGCTCACGTGGAGTTGTTGTGACAGGTATATCTATCTATCTATCTATCTGAATGACGTTTTTCAAACAGGTTAAACTTGTAATTTGGATGGACGCAGACACTAATAAAAGGCAACAATAATACTATTAGTTTTGAACTTAATTATCGGGTAAAATATATCACACACCAAACAAACATGTACTAGTAAAAGGAATTACAATAATGACATTTTGATTAGGAATGCATATTGTATTTATAGTTGAAAATTATTTTACACTTGTAGGACATAACAAACTATTTGCGTGTTAAACAAACGCAACAATTTCTTCACTTATGGTTTACAAAACTATCCTCCTTGAATGAATAAACATTTGCACTTTGTGTTCCTTTGCGGTTGAAAAGTGCACTGGTCTTTCTTTATAAAAGAAAGCTTGCTGTCTCTCAAAACTAACTAACAGAGATCAGGGTTGTAAAGATTCGAATATTCTTGTTGTCTGGTACTAAATGATAACATGTCAGCGGAGTTTAGATTGTAAGTTCACTTTGAGTATCTGAATATTATACAGTATTTATTGAAAAACTTTTAAATGAGAACTAAATAAACAGTGAAAATGAATGGAAATATTTTCCACGAAGGGGATGAAAATTAACGCTACCTATGTAAAAAGCTAACAGCTTGCATTAAAACCCATGAAAGCATGTCTTCCATACCTATAACACATTATCGCCAGGCGACCATACATTGCCTGACAACGGTTACTACGAAGAAAGTAAGTGATCGTTTGAAAACCGTTTTGTCATAGTGGTTCGTTTTCCAAATAACGTGTTGTAGTCAACGGATATTATCTAAAGCTACGAGGTAGTTTTTAGTATTCTACAAAAGGTGAAATAGGTTTATGTAAAAATCCTTAGTGTACGAAGGTTGAAGCTATCCAAGTGAGGAACATCAATTGAGAATATTTCATTTTTCAAAATTCAGGCGCACAAAACCATCTTCACTTGAAAGATCTTACCCTTTTGCAATTAGTTTATACTATATTGAGCAAAATATAAGTTCTATAAATGTGTCCTTGAAATCGTGCTTTCTGTTCTTGATAGGGAAATTTTTTAATTACATTCATTCTTTCAGGCAGAAATTGTACAACAGTTTGAAGGATTGATTTGATTTAATTACAGTCGTGGACTCTTGTTTTACATTACAAACTGATGTAGGGATCATAAGGTCCAGATCATAGTTGAACTAAGGATACAATGTCTTCTATATTGATATAGACAAGAACTGTCAAAATCGCATTTATGTCGATATTGTTTCTGTCTTATTTGGTTTTGCAAGTGCAAATACCACCTCACTTTCTCTTGGATTTCTGTCTCATGACAACAGTAATTTACGGTTTGCGCATTGAGAGAAGATAGAAATGAGCAAATGATTTAAAATAAAGCATACTTTCAACTGTTCGTTCTGACGACACACGGCTGATATTGTATTCGTCTATTCAAAACTGTCATATTTTTAACAATAATAATAATAATAATAATAATAATAATAATAATAACGATAATAATAAGAATAAGAATACTAATTTGTATTAACAAGGATCATACATTTGGTCATAAAGTGTCAGTCTACTACGTTGTTCACAAGGGCAGTACACTTGATATTGTTATAAAACTGTTACGCAAACTCCAGTATATTCATACACGCACTCACTCTCACTCTCTTTCTCTCTCTATATATATCTCTGTCTCTGTCTCTTTCAATTTCTTTCTCTGTCTCTCTCCCTTTCTATATATATATATATATATATATATATATATATATATATATATATATATATATATATATATATATATATATATGTTCCAATAACACTTAAAATATTTATATTGTAGAATTAAATAAGAGAATCAAATTTGTATCCAATTGCATAGTGCAAATACCATGATTGTAATAAAGATATTTATATTTTCCTGATAATAATGACACTAAAATATAATGGAAGTCTTTTAAGCAAAATAAGTTCACATTTTCTAAAACATTTTTACTGTGTTATTACATCATTCAAATTCTTCAGGTAGGTATTGTTTGGATATGCATAGTTTTGCAAAGATAACTTAGAAAGGTGATGTGAAGGTGGAGAATGTGGCTCTAGACCAGGGTCGTGATGTTATGGGACTCACGGTACTAATTCAGTTTCCATAGTCAACAAGTGCAAACACCATGATATTAAAACTTCAATTACTTAAAATGTCTGAATGCTTATGATCAAAAGTATATTTATCAGTATGGACAAAATATGGGTGTCACCTTCTGTGTAGACTAAAGGATATGAGCTGCTGCATTTTCTGGATCTATTTGTGTTTGAAAAACGAGATGTCAATTCCGCACCAAAGAGTCAGGAGCTAATTTCAGTAATGAGTGTTCCAAATTCAAGACTGTAAAAGGACTGAAATTCCATCAAGACAACCATGTCTCTATTTTTTTCATTTACAGTATAAGCTCACAAAGATTACTTTTCCTAAAAATTAAATAACTGTACATTATTAAGAAATCCTGATCAGCCAAACCAATACATAATCTATTTTTCATTCACCCATTTCCAGGTTGGTTCCCATTTTTCCATACAATTAGAACCATGTTTCCTAAAGGTGGAGGATGTCAATCTAGACAATGGTAATGATGGTCATGGTGGAAAATGTGGATGAAGACAGTGATCTTTACGATAAAGGTCGAGAATGTGCAAAAAAGACAATGGTCGTGTTGGTATTGGTGGAGAATGTGGATTTAGACAATGGTTGTGTTTTCTATGCGCTTGATTTACACGAATTTCAAACATACGTATCCGTAGCCAATAAAACTGATTTGCTACATATAATTTGACTTCAACTGCAACATCGAAATTTCTAGGGAAGACTCGGTATACGAATCAGCACTTAATGTAACATTATTAAAATTCTTTGTCAAGAAGATTTACAATCCGGAGCTAAATCGGTGATCAAAATCCCTACTTAATAATGCATATAAGTGATCTATTTGGAGCTATACCCATGACACAAATCCGTGATTAATAATGTAAATAAGTAATCCATTTGCGGCTATACCCATTATAGAAATCTCTACGAAATATTGTAAATAAGTGATCCATTTGGGGCTATACCCATGTAAAAAATCCCTACATTATAATATAAATAAGAAATCCATATGGGGCTATACCATTGATAGAAATCCCTACTTGATAATGTAAATAAGTAATCCACGTAGAGATATACCCATGATAAAAACCCCTACTTAATAATGTAAAGAAGTGATCCGTTTTCATCTACAAATATGAGGCCAATCCCTACTAAATAATCTAAATATCTGATCCATGTGGGGCTATACCCATGATACAAATCCGGAGAAAATATTGTAAATAAGTGATCCGTCTGGTGCTATAACATGATTAAACCCAATACTTAATGATATAATTAAGTGGTCCATTTGTTGCTTTACATATTAAGAAATCACTACTTAATAACGATAATAATTAATCCATGTGGGGCTATACCCTGATGGAAATCTCTACTTAATAATGTAAAGAAGTAATATACCCATGATACAAATTCCTACTTAATAATGTAATTAAGTGATCCATGTGGGGCTATACCACTGATAAGACTCCCTATTTAATAATGTAAATATGTGATCCAATTGGGGCTATATCCTTGATAAGAATCCCTACTTAAAAATGGAAATATGTGATTCATTTGGGGCTATACCCATGATAAAAATCCTTACGTAATAATGTAATTAAGTTATTCATTTGGTGCCATACCCATGATATAAATCCCTACCTAATGATGTAAATAAGTGATCCATTTGGGACTCTACCCATGATAAAAGTCCATGTTTAATAATGTAAATAAGTGATCCATTTATGGCTATACTCACGATACAAATCCCTACTTACTGATGAAAATATGTGATCCATTTAGGGCTATACCCATGATAAAAATCCTTACGTACTAATGAAAGTGATCAATCAATTTCCGGCTCTACCCATGTTAAAGTCCCTATTTAATAATGTAAATATGCGACCCATTTAGCGCTATACCAATGACAAAAATCCCTACTAACTAATGTAAATAAGTGATCCATTTGTAGCTATACTCATGATTAAAATGCCTGCTTAATAACCTCAATAATATGTCAATGTGGGGTTACATGATTACTATGTTTCTAATTTCTGTTCACGTAGCTACAAGTTTATAATGTGTGTGTCTGTGACATTATTCGAAATATTGTGTTTTTGCTGATCCGCTACAGAGTAAGTAGGGACCGGCCAAAGGAAGTTAGCTATTACTGTAGCTCCACACATAATATGGGCTCACTGCATCGAAATAACTGAAACCTGTTTTTATCTCGGATGACTGGTGTACACTCCAGTACCACAGCAAGGATTAAAGGTGAAACTCGGAGAGCGTGTATTGCTTGAGGTCTTTAAATGTGTTTCGTGTGTCTGTGCTATTAAACACATTGGAAACAGTGGTTTTGAAAGGAGCGGATATGGATTCGAAGATTTAATTGGTTAGGAGAGTTTCTAATTGTTTTGTCAGAACTGAGAGCCTTAAGGACAGGACTACGCGATATCTATGAATTTGAAATTGATGATGTTTTGCAAGGTTTCAAAGTAGTATGTAAATTTAATATTTTGGATACACACAAAATGGCAGAGTTGCCCAAGGATACCGTTAGACGGACAGACAAACGCACATACTCACTAGATATATTGATTTCACATAAATATATACCATTTATGCAAGCATTGAAACACATCTATAAACACAAATGCACATTCTCAAATTTACTGAAAGAAACTGTTTGTATGTAAGTGTTATTGAGGTATACATTTCCATAGCGACAAAAACTATATCTACAACTTGTTGTGCAGCTTTTACAGGACATGATACTGTACTTCACTAATAACAACACCCATGAATGACGTTTTTGAAACAGGTTATAGATGTAACGTGGATTGAAACAGACATTAATAAAACCAACAATAATACTATAAGTTTTGAACGTAATAATCGGGTAAAATATATTACTCATCAAACAAACATGTACTAGTACAAGGAATTACAATGATGACATTGTGATTAGGAATGCATATTGTATTTATAGTGGAAAATTATTTTACACTTGTAGGACAGAACAAACTATTTGCGGATTAAATGAACGCAACGCTTTCTTTACTTATGGTTTACAAAACTATCCTCCTTGAATGAATAAACATTTGCACTTTATGGTCCTTTGTGGTTGAAAAGCGCACTGGTCTTTCTTTATGAAAGAAAGCGTGCTGTCTCTCAAAACTGGTAAACTGAGATCAGGGTTGTAAAGATTCGAATATTCTTCTTTTCTGGTACAAAATGATAACATGTCAGCGGAGTTTTGATTGTAAGTTCACTTTGAGTATCAGAATATTATGCAGTATTTATTGATCAAGTTTTAAATGGGGACTAAATAAACAGTGAAAATGAATGGAAATATTTTCCACAAAGGGGATGAAATTTAACGCTACCTATGAAAAAAGCAAATAGCTTGCATTTAAAACCCATGAAAGCATGGCTTCCATACCTGTTACAGATTATCACCAGGCGACCATACATTGCCTGACAACGGTTACTACGAACAATGTAAGTGATCGTTTGAAAACCGTGTTGTCATGGTGGTTCGTTTTCCAAATAAGGTGTTGTAGTAGGCGGATATCATCTAAAGCTACGAGGTAGTTTTTAGTATTCTAGAAAAGGTGAAATAGCTTTATGTAAAAATCCTAAGTGTACGAAAGTTGAAGCTATCCAAGTGAGGAACATCAACTAAGAATATCTCATTTAACAAAACTAAGGCACAGAAAGCCATCACCACTTGAAAAGTCTTATCCTTTTGCAGTTAGTTTATACTATATTGAGTGAAATATGAGTTCTATAAATGCGTCCTTGAAATTATCATTTCTGTTCTTGATAGGAAATAAATTTATTTACATTAATTTTTTTCAGGCAAAAATAATGCAACAGATTAAAAGATTGATTTGATTTAATTACTATCGTGGACTCGTGTTTTACATTACAAACTGAGGTAGGGATCATAAGGTCCAGATCATAGTTGAACTAAGGATACAATATCTTCTATATTGATATAGACAAGAACTGTTATTTATGTCGATATTGTGTCTGTCTTACTTGGTTTTGCAAGTGCAAATACCATCTCACGTTTTCTTGGAGTTCTGTCTCATGACAACAGTAATTTACGAGTTGCGCATTGAAAGAAGATACAATTGAGAAAATCATTCAAAATAAAGCAAGTTTTCAACTTTAAGTTCTGACGACATACGGCTGATTTAGTTATCGTCTATTCAAAACTGTTATATTTCTAATAATAATAATAATAATAATAATAATAATAATAATGATAATAATAATAATAACGATAATAAGAAGATAAAAAAATAATTTGCATTAACAAGGATCATACAATTTGTCATAAAACGTCAGTCTACTACTTTGTTCAAAAGGGCTTTACAGTTGATATTATTATAAACCTGTCACGCAAACTCCAGTATATTCATACACGCACAGACTCTCTCTCTCTTTCTCTGTGTCTCGGTCTCTGTCTCTTTGTCTCTGTCTCTGTCTGTCTGTCTGTCTCTCTAGATAATTTAATTACAATCTAGGACTCTTGTTTTAAGGTCAAGATCACAGTTAACCTTAAGATACAATATCTGCTATATCGATACAGACAAATCATCTTCTCTGGGGATATATATATATATATATATATATATATATATATATATATCCCAGAGAAGATGATTTAATTTGAGCAGTTTTTGACAGTAACAATAAATGTTCCAAGGAAATTCAGAATGTCTATATTGCGGAATTGAATAACAGAATCAAATTTGTATCCGAAATAATAGATCTAATACCATATTTTTAAGAAAGATATTGGTATTTTTCTGATGATAATGACACTAAAATATAATGGAAGTCGTCTCTAATGTCTTTTAAGCAAAAAAGTTTTCATTTTCTATTACTTTTGTCTGTGTTATTATAACTTCCAAATGCTACGTGTAGGTATTGATTAGATATGCAGTTTTGCAAAGATAACTTACAAACGTGATGTAAAGGTGGAGAATGTGGATCTAGACAATGATCGTGATGGTATGGGACTCACGGTACTAATTCATTTACCATAGAAAACAAATGCAAACAGCATGATAATAAAACTTCAATAACTTAAAATGTTTGAGTGCTTATTATCAAACCTAAATTTATCGGTATCGATGAAACCTGAATGTGACCTTTTGTGTAGAGTAAAGGATATGAGCTTTGGCATTGTCTGGAGCTAGATATGTTTGGAACATGAGGTCTCAATTCCGCACCAATGAGACAGGAGCTAATTTCAGGAATGAGTGTTCCAAACTCAAGACTGTTAAAGGACTGAAATTCCATCGAGACAAAAATGTATCTACTTTCCATTTACAACTAAGATAAGCTCACAAAGATTCTTTTTCCTAAAAAATAACTTACCGCTACATTATTAACCAATCCTGGCCAGACAAATCAATACATACTCTATTTTTCATTCACCCATTCCCAGGCTGTTTCCCTTTCTTCCATACAATTAGAACCATGTGTCCTAAAGGTGGAGAATGCCAATCTAGAAAATAGTAATGATGGTCATGATGGAAAATGTGGATCAACACAATGATCGTTATGGTAAAAGTCGAGAATGTGCATAAAAGACAATGGTCGTGTTGGTAATGGTGGATAATGTGGATTTAGACAATAGTCGTGATGGTCAAGGTGGACAATATGGATCTAGAAAATGGTCTTGATGGTAATGGTTGAGAATGTGGATCTAGTCAATGGTCGTGTTTTCTATGTGTTTGATTTACACGAATATCAAACATACGCATTCGTAGGCTATAAAACTGATTTGCTACAAAGACTTTGACTTCAATTGCAGCATTGTAATTTCAAGGGAAGACTCGTTATACGAATCAGCACTTAATTTAACGTCATTAAAAATCTGTGTCAATAAGATTTACAATCCAGAGCTAGATCGGTGATTAAAATCCCTACTAAATAATCTTAATAAGTGATCCATTTGGGGCTATACCCATGATAGAAATCCATCCTTAATAATGTAAATAAGTAATCCATTTGCGGCTATACCCATTATAAAAATCTCTACTTAATATTGTAAATAAGTGATCCATTTGGAGCTATACCCATGATACAAATCCCTACCAAATGATGTAAATAAGTAATACATGTGGGGCTATACCCATGATACAAATCCCCACAAAATAATGTAAATAAGTGATACGTCTGGTGCTATACCATGATTAAAACCAATACTTGATAATATAAATAAGTGATCCATTTGTGGCTCTACACATGAAAAAATCCCTACTTGATATTGATAATAATTAATCCATGTGGGGCTATACCCTTGATGAAAATCTCTACTTAATAATGTAAATAAGGAATATACCCATGATGCAAATTCCTACTTAATAATGTAATTAAGTGATCCATGTGGTGCTATACCCATGATATGAATCCCTATTTAATAATGTATATATGTGATCCAATTAGGGCAATACCCTTGATAAGAATCACTACTTAAGAATGGAAATATATGATTCATTTGGGCCTATATCCATGATAAAAATCCTTATGTAATACTGTAATTAAATGATTCATTTGGTGCCATACCCGTGATATAAATCGCCTCCTAATAATGTAAATAAGCGATTCATTTGGCGCTCTCCTCATGATAAAAGTCCCTACATAATACTGTAAATATGTGACCCATTTTGGACTATACCCATGATAAAAATCACTACTTACTAATGAAAATATGTGATCAATTTGGGGCTGTACCAATGATAAAAATCCCTACTAACTAATGTAAATAAGTGATCCATTTGTAGCTATACCCATGATTAAAATGCCTGCTTAATAACCTCAATAATATGTCAATGTGGGTTTACATGATTACTGTTTCTCTAATTGTTGCTCAAATGGTGACAAGTTTATATATATATATATATATATATATATATATATATATATATATATATATATATATATATATATATATATATATATATATATAGTGTGTTGTGTGTGTGTTTGTGATATTGCTCCAAAAGAATGTAATATTGCTGATCCACTACAGAGCAAATAGGGACGTGCCAAAGGAAGTTTACTATAACTGTAGCTCCACGCATAATATGGTCTCACTGCATCGAAATACCTGAAACCTGTTTTCTTCTCGGATGACTGGTGTACACTCCGGTACCACAGCAAGAATTAAAGCTGAAAATCTGAGAGCATGTTTTGTTTCAGCTCTTTAAATGTGTTTCGTGAGTCTGTGCTATAAAACACATTGGAAACAGTGGTTTTGAAAAGTGCGGATATGGCTTCGAAGATTTTGAAATAGTCAGGAGAGTTTCTAATTGTTTTGTCAGAACTGAGAACCTTAAGGACAGGACTAGGCGTTATCTATGAATTTGAAATTGATGATGTTTTGCAAGGTTTCAATGTAGTATGTAAATTTAATATTTTGGATACACACAAAATGGCAGAGTTACCCAAGGATACCGTTAGAGGGACAGACAAACGCACATACTCACTAGATATATTGATTTCACATAAAATATATACCATTTATGGAAGGATTGAAGCACATATATAAACACAAATGCACATTCTCAAATTTATTGAAAGAAACAGTCTGTATATGTGTTAATGAGGTATTAGTTTCCATAGCGACAAGAACTATAACTACTACCGGTAGTGCAGCTTTTAGAGGGCTTGATATTGTACTTCACAGATAACAATACCCATGAATGACGTTTCTCAAACAGGTTAGAGTGATAATGTGGAGTGAAACAGACACTAATAAAAGGCGACATTAATAATATTAGTTTTGAACTTAATTATCGGGTAAAATATATCACACATCAAACAAATATGTACTAGTAAAAGGAATTACAATGATGACATTTTGATTAGGAATGCATATTCTATTTATATTTGCACTTTATGTTCCTTTACGGTTGTAAAGCGCACTGGTCTTTCTTTATGAAAGAAAGCGTGCTGTCTCTTAAAACTAGTAAACTGAGATCAGGGTTGTAAAGATTCGAATATTCTTCTTTTCTGGTACAAAATGATAACATATCAGCGGAGTTTTGATTGTAAGTTCACTTTGAGTATCTGAATATTATGCAGTACTTATTGAACACATTTTAAATGGGGACTAAATAAACACTGAAAATGAATGGAAATATTTTCCACGAAGGGGATGAAAATTAACGCAACCTATGAAAAAGCTAACAGCTTGCATTTAAAACCCATGAAAGCATGTCTTCCATACCTGTAACACATTATCACCTGGCGACCATACATTGCCTGACAACGGTTACTACGAAGAAAGTAAGTGATCGTTAGAAAACCGTTTTGTCATGGTGGTTCGTTTTCCAAATAAGATGTTGTCGTAAACGGATATTATCTAAAGCTACGAGGTAGTTTTTAGTATGCTACAAAAGGTGAAATAGGTTTATGTATAAATCCTAAGTGTACGAAAGTTGAAGCTATCCAAGTGAGGAACATGAACTGATAATGTATCATTTAACAAAATTCAGGCGCACAAAGCCATCTTCACTTGAAAAGTCTTATCCTTTTGCAGTTAGTTTATACTATATTGAGTAAAATATAAGTTCTATAAATGCGTCCTTGAAATCGTGCTTTCTGTACTTGATAGGAAATAAATTTAATTACATTAATTCTTCCAGGCAAAATTAGTACAACAGTTTAAAAGATTGATTTGATTTAATTACAATCGTGGACTCTTGTTTTACATTACAAACTGAGGTAGGGATCATAAGGTCCAGATCATAGTTGAACTAAGGATACAATATCTTCTATATTGATATAGACAAGAACTGTCATTTATGTCGATATTGTGTCTGTCTTACTTGGTTTTGCAAGTACAAATACCACCTCACTTTCTCTTGGATTTCTTTCTCATGACAACAGTACTTTACGGGTTGCGAATTGAAAGAAGATACAAGCGAGGAAATGATTCAAAATTAAGCAAACTTTCAACTGGAGGTTCTGACAACACACGGCTGGTATTGTATTCGTCTATTCAAAACTGTTATATTTTTAATAATAATAATAATAATAATAATAATAATAATAATAATAATAATAATAACAATAATAACGATAGTAATAAGAATAAGAATAATAATTTTTATTTAACGAGGATAATACAATTTTGTCATAAAATGTCAGTCTACTATGATATTCACAAGTGTTTTACAGTTTATATTATTATAAATTTGTTACGCACACTCCAGTATATTCATACACGCATAGACTCTCACTCTCTTTCTCTCTCTCCCCTCTCCCTCTATGTATTTATTATATATGTATGTATGTATATATATCCCCAAAGAAGATGATTTAACTAGAGTAGATTTGGACAGTCACAATAAATGGTCCAGTAACCCTCAAATTGTTTATATTGTATAACTGAATAACACAATCAAATTTCTCTCCAATATGATAGGTCTAATACCATACCTGTGATAAAGATATTTGTATTTTTCTGCTAATAATGACACTAAAATATAATGGAAGGCGTCTACTACGTCTTTCAAGCAACAAACGTTTACATTTTCAATAACTTTTTCTGTGTATTACATCTTCCAAATTCTTCAAGTAGGTATTGATTAGTGATTAGATATACAGAGGTTTGCAAAGATAACTTACAAACGTGATGTAAAGGTGGAGAATGTGGATCTAGGCAATGGTCGTGATGCTATGGGACTCACGGTACTAATTCAGTTCCATAGTAAACAAATGCGAACACCTGGTTTTGAAAACTTCAATAATGTATAATGTCTGAGTGCTGATGATCAAACCTATATTTATCAGTATAAATGAAACCTGGTTGTCACCTACTGTGTAGAGTAAAGGATATGAGCTGCGGCATTACCTGGACGTACATGTGTTTGAAACATGAGTACTCAATTCCGCACCAAGGAGTCAGCAGTGGATGTAGACAATGGTTGTGATGGTTAAGGTGGATAATCTGGGTCAAGAAAATGATCTTGATGGTAATGGTTGAGAATGTGGGTCTAGTCAATGGTCGTGTTTATTCTGTGTGCTTGATTTACACGAATTTCAAACATACGTATCCGTAGCCTATAAAACTGACTTGCTACAAATATTTTGACTTTATTTGCAGCATTGAAATTTCTAGAGGAAACTAGATATACGAATCAGCAGATAATTCAACATCATTAAAATGCTTAGTCAGTAAGATTTACAATACGGGGCTATATCGGTGATCAAAATCCCTGCTTAATAATTTAAATAAGTGATCCAGTTGGGGGATATACCCATTGTACAAATCCCTGCTTAATAATGTAAAAAGTAATCCATTAGCGGCTATACCCATTATAAAAAACGTCTACTTAATATTGTGAATAAGTGATCCATTTGGGGCTATACCATGATAAATTTCCTACTTCATAATGCAAAGTCGTAATCGATGTGGGGATATACCAATGATGGAGATGCCTACTTGATAATGTAAATAAGTGATACATTTGGATCAATACCCATGATACAAATCCCTACTTATTAATTTAAATAAGTAATCTGTGTGGGGCTATACCCTCAGTACAAATCCTTACATAATATTGTAAATAAGGGATGCGTTTGGTGCTATACCCATGATTAAAACCAATACATAATAATTTAAATAAGCGATCCGTTTGGGCCACTACACATGAAAAGATCCCTACTTAATAATGTAAATAATTAATCCATGCCGGGCTATACCCATGATAAAAATCCCTGCTTAATAAGGCAGATAAGTAATCCATGTGGGGCTATACCCATGATACAAATCCCTACTTAATAATATAAATAAGTAATCCATGTGGGGCTACTCCATTCTTAAAAATCCCTACTTAATAATTTAAATAAGTAATTCAGGTGTGGCTATACCCATGAAATAAATCCCTACTTCATAATGTAAAACGGTGATCCAAGTGGGGCTGTACCAATGATAATGTAAATATGTTATCCATGTGGGGCTGTACACATGATAGGAATCCCTATTTAATAATGTAAAATGGGGATCTAAATGGGGCTATACCCATGATAAGAATCCCTACGTAATAATGTAAATATGTGATTCATTGGGCGGTATACCCATGATACAAATATGCTTATGCAGTAATTTAATTAAGTGATTCATTTGGTGCACTACCCATGATATAAATTCCTACTTAATGATGTAAATAAATGATACATTTAGGGATATTTGGATGATAAAAATCCCTACTTACTAATGAAAACAAGTGATCAATGTGGGGTTCTACCCATGATAAAAGTCCCTATTTAATAATGAACATAAGTGACCCATTTGGGGCTATACCCATGATATAAATTCCCACTTATTGATGAAAATAAGTGATCCATTTGGGGTTATACCCATGATCAAAATGCCATCTTAATAACTTCAATAATATGCAATTGTGGGGTTACATGATTACTATCTTTCTAATTGCTGCTCACGTGGAGTTGTTGTGACAGGTATATCTATCTATCTATCTATCTATCTATCTATCTATCTATCTATCTATCTATATATATATATATATATATATATATATATATATATATATATATATATATATATATATATATATATATATATATATATATCTATATGAATGACCTTTTTCAAACAGGTGAAACTTCTAATTTGGATGGAAGCAGACACTAATAAAAGGCAACAATAATACTATTAGTTTTGAACTTAGTTATCGGGTAAAATATATCACACACCAAACAAACATGTACTAGTAAAAGGAATTACAATAATGACATTTTGATTAGGAATGCATATTGTATTTATAGCTGAAAATTATATTACATTTGTAGGACATAACAAACTATATGCGGGTTAAACAAACGCAACAATTTCTTCACTTATGGTTTACAAAACTATCCTCCTTGAATGAATAAACATTTGCACTTTGTGTTCCTTTGCGGTTGAAAAGCGCAATGGTCTTTCTTTATGAAAGAAAGCTTGCTGTCTCTCAAAACTAACTAACAGAGATCAGGGTTGTAAAGATTCGAATATTCTTGTTTTCTGGTACAAAATGATAACATGTCAGCGGAGTTTTGATTGTAAGTTCACTTTGAGTATCTGAATATTATGCAGTACTTATTGAAAAACTTTTAAATGAGAACTAAATAAACAGTGAAAATGAATGGAAATATTTTCCACGAAGGGGATGAAAATTAACGCTACCTATGTAAAAAGCTAACAGCTTGCATTAAAACCCATGAAAGCATGTCGTCCATATCTGTAACACATTATCGCCAGGCGACCATACATTGCCTGACAACGGTTACTACAAAGAAAGTAAGTGATCGTTTGAAAACCGTTTTGTCATAGTGGTTCGTTTTCTAATTAACGTGTTGTAGTCAACGGATATTATCTAAAGCTACGAGGTAGTTTTTAGTATTCTACAAAAGGTGAAACAGCTTTATGTAAAAATCCTAAGTGTACGAAAATTGAAGCTATCCAAGTGAGGAACATCAATTGAGAATATTTCATTTTTCAAAATTCAGGCGCACAAAACCATCTTCACTTGAAAGATCTTACCCTTTTGCAATTAGTTTATACTATATTGAGCAAAATATAAGTTCTATAAATGCTTCCTTGAAATCGTGCTTTCTGTTCTTGATAGGGCAATTTTTTAATTACATTCATTCTTTCAGGCAGAAATTGTACAACAGTTTGAAAGATTAATTTGATTTAATTACAATCGTGGACTCGTGTTTTACATTACAAGCTGAGGTAGGGATCATAAGGTCCAGATCATAGTTTAACTAAGGATACAATGTCTTCTATATTGATATAGAAAAGAACTGTCAAAATCGCATTTATGTCGATATTGTTTCTGTCTTATTTGGTTTTGCAAGTGCAAATACCACCTCACTTTCTCTTGGATTTCTGTCTCATGACAACAGTAATTTACGGTTTGCGCATTGAGAGAAGATAGAAATGAGCAAATGATTTAAAATAAAGCATGCTTTCAACTGTTCGTTCTGACGACACACGGCTGATATTGTATTCGTCTTTTCAAAACTGTCATATTTTTAACAATAATAATAATAATAACAACAATAACGATAATAATAAGAATAAGAATACTAATTTGTATTAACAAGGATCATACATTTGGTCATAAAGTGTCAGTCTACTACGTTGTTCACAAGGGCTGTACACTTGGTGTTATTATAAAACTGTTACGCAAACTCCAGTATATTCATACAGGCACAGACTCTCACTCTCTTTCTCTCTCTCTATATATCTCTGTCTCTGTCTCTCTCAATTTCTTTCTGTCTCTCTCCCTTTCTATATATATATATATATATATATATATATATATATATATATATATATATATATATATATATATATATATATATATATATATATATATATGTTCCAATAACACTTAAAATATTTATATTGTAGAATTAAATAAGAGAATCAAATTTGTATCCAATTGCATAGTGCAAATACCATAATTGTAATAAAGATATTTATATTTTCCTGATAATGATGACACTAAAATATAATGGAAGTCGTCTCCTACGTCTTTTAAGCAAAATAAGTTTATATTTTCTATAATATTTTTACTGTGTTATTACATCATTCAAATTCTTCAGGTAGGTATTGTTTGGATATGCATAGTTTTGCAAAGATAAGTTAGAAAGGTGATGTGAAGGTGGGGAATGTGGATCTAGACCAGGGTCGTGATGTTATGGGACTCACGGTACTAATTCAGTTCCCATAGTCAACAAGTGCAAACTCCATGATATTAAAACTTCAATTACTTAAAATGTCTGAATGCTTATGATCAAAAGTATATTTATCAGTATGGACAAAATAGGGGTGTCACCTTCTGTGTAGGCTAAAGGATATGAGCTGCTGCACTTTCTGGATCTATTTGTGTTTGAAAAACGAGATCTCAGTTCCGCACCAGAGAGTCAGGAGCTATTTTCAGTAATGAGTGTTCCAAATTCAAGACTGTAAAAGGACTGAAATTCCATCAAGACAACCATGTCTCTATTTTTTTCATTTACAACTAGTATAAGCTCACAAAGATTACTTTTCCTAAAAATTAAATAACTGTACATTATTAAGAAATCCTGATCAGCCAAACCAATACATACTCTATTTTTCATTCACCCATTTCCAGGTTGGTTCCCATTTTTCCATACAATTAAAACCATGTTTCCTAAAGTTGGAGGATGTCAATCTAGACAATGGTAATGATGGTCATGATGGAAAATGTGGATGAAGACAGTGATCTTTACAATAAAGGTCGAGAATGTGCAAAAAAAGACAATGGTCGTGTTGGTATTGGTGGAGAATGTGGATTTAGACAATGGTCATTATGGTTAAGGTGGAGAATGTGCATCTAGAAAATGGTCTTGATGCTAATGGTGGAGAATGTGGATCTAGACAATGGTTGTGTTTTTTTATGCGCTTGATTTACACGAATTTCAAACATACGTATCCGTAGCCAATAAAACTGATTTGCTACATATAATTTGACTTCAACTGCAGCATTTAAATTTCTAGGGAAGACTCGGTATACGAATCGGCACTTAATGTAACACTATTAAAATTCGTTGTCAAGAAGATTTACAATCCGGAGCTAAATCGGTGATCAAAATCCCTACTTAATAATGTATATAAGTGGTCTATTTGGAGCTATACCAATGATACAAATCCGTGATTAATAATGTAAATAAGTAATCCATTTGCGGCTATACCCATTATAGAAATCTCTACGAGATATTGTAAATAAGCGATCCATTTGGGGCTATACCCATGTCAAAAATCCCTACATTATAATATAAATAAGAAATCCATATGGGGCTATACCATTGATAGAAATCCCTACTTGATAATGTAAATAAGTAATCCACATAGAGATATACCCATGATAAAAACCCCTACTTAATAATGTAAACAAGTGATCCATTTGGATCTACAAATATGAGGCCAATCCCTACTAAATAATCTAAATATTTGATCCATGTGGGGCATGTTTTGTTTCAGCTCTTTAAATGTGTTTCGTGAGTCTGTGTTATAAAACACATTGGAAACAGTGGTTTTGAAAAGTGCGGATATGGCTTCGAAGATTTGAAATAGTCAGGAGAGTTTCTAATTGTTTTGTCAGAACTGAGAACCTTAAGGACAGGACTAGGCGTTATCTATGAATTTGAAATTGATGATGTTTCGCAAGGTTTCAAAGTAGTATGTAAATTTAATATTTTGGATACACACAAAATGGCAGAGTTACCCAAGGATACCGTTAGAGGGGCAGACAAACGCACATACTCACTAGATATATTGATTTCACATAAAATATATACCATTTATGGAAGGATTGAAGTACATATACAAACACAAATGCACATTCTCAAATTTATTGAAAGAAACATTCTGTATATGTGTTAATGAGGTATTAGTTTCCATAGCGACAAGAACTAGAACTACTACCGGTAGTGCAGCTTTTAGAGGGCTTGATATTGTACTTCACAGATAACAACACCCGTGAATGACGTTTCTCAAACAGGTTATAGTGATAATGTGGATTGAAACAGACACTAATAAAAGGCAACATTAATAATATTAGTTTTGAACTTAATCATCGGGTAAAATATATCACACATCAAACAAACATGTACTAGTAAAATTAATTACAATGATGAAATTTTGATTAGGAATGCATATTGTATTTAAAGCTGAAAATTAAATTACATTTGTAGGACATAAGAAACTATTTTCGGGTTAAACAAACGCAACAATTTCTTCACTTATGGTTTACAAAACTATCCTCCTTGAATGAATAAATATTTGCACTTTATGTTCCTTTACTGTTGTAAAGCGCACTGGTCTTTCTTTATGAAAGAACTTGTGCTGTCTCTCAATACAAACAAACAGAGATCAGGGTTGTAAAGATTCGAATATTCTTCTTTTCTGGTACAAAATCATAACAGAAATAGTACTACAGTCTAAAAGATTGATTTGATTTATTTACAATCGTGGACTCTTGTTTTACATTACAAACTGAGGTAGGGATCATAAGGTCCAGATCATAATTGAACTAAGGATACAATATCTTCTATATTGATATAGACAAGAACTGTCAAAATCGCATTTATGTCGATATTGTGTCTGTCTTACTTTGTTTTGCAGGTGCAAGTACCACCTCACTTTCGTTTGGATTTCTGTCTCTTGACAACATTATTTTACCGGTTGCGCATTGAAAGAAGATACAAATGAGAAAATGATTAAAAATAAAGCAAACTTTCAACTGGAGGTTCTGACGACACATGAATGATATTTTATTCGTCTATTCAAAACTGATATATTTTTAATAAAGAGAATAATAATAATAACAATAATAATAATAATAATAATAACGATAGTAATAAGAATAAGACTTTTTTATTTAACGAGGATAATACATTTTGTCATAAAATGTCAGTCTACTATGTTGTTCACAAGCGTTTTACAGTTTTTATTATTATAAACTTGTTACGCACACTCAAGTATATTCATACACGCACAGACTCTCACTCTTTATCTATCTATCTATCTATCGATATATATATATATATATATATATATATATATATATATATATATATATATATATATATATATATGGATAGATAATATAATAACACAATCAAATTTTATCCAATATGAAAGTTCTAATACCATAATTGTAATAAAGATATTTGCATTTTTCTGATAATAATGAGACTAAAATATAATGGAAGGCGTCCACTAGGTCTTTCAAGCAACAAACGTTTACATTTTGAATAACTTTTTTCTGTGTTATCACATCTTCGAAATTCTTCAAGTAGATATTGATTAGTGATTAGATATGCAGAGGTTTGCAAAGATAACTTACAAACGTGATGTAAAAGTGGAAAATGTGTATCTAGACAATGGTAGTGATGCTATTGGACTCACGGTACTAATTTAGTTCCCATAGTAAACAAATGCGTACACCTTGATTTCAAAACTCCAGTAAATTATAATGTCTGAGTGCTTATGATCGAACCTATATGTATCAGTATAAATGAAAACTGGGCGTCACCTTCTGTGTAGAGTAAAGGATATGAGGTGCGGCATTACCTGGACCTACATGTGTCTGAAACATGAGCTCTCAATTCCGCACCAAATAGTCAGCAGCTAATTTCAGTAATGAGTGTTCCAAATACAAGACTGTTAAAGGACTGAAATGCCATCAAGACAACAATATCTCTAGTTGTTAATTTACAACTAGGATAAGCTCACAAAAATTCTTTTTCCTAAAAATAACTTACCGGGACCATTATCAAGCATTCCTCGCCAGCCAAACCAACACATATTCTATTTTTCATTCACCCGTTTCCAGGTTGGTTCCTATTTTTTACAATTAGAACCATCTGTCCTGAATTTGGATAATGTCAATCTAGACAATGATAATAATGGTAATGATGGAAAATGTGGATCTTGACAATGATTGTTTTGTTGAAAGTCGAGAATGTGCACAAAAGACAATAGTCGTGTTGGTAATGGTGGCGAATGTGGATTTAGACAATGGTCCCGATGGGTAAGGTTGAGGATGTAGGTATAGAAAATGCTCTTGATATTAATGGTTGACAATCTGGATCTAGTCAATGGTCTTGTTTTCTATGTACTTGATTGACACGAATATCAAACATAGGTATCCGTAGCCTATAAAACTGATTTGCTACAAATATTTTGACTTTATTTGCAGCATCTACATCGGTCATTAAAATCCGTACTTAATAATGTAAATAAGTGATCCATTTGGGGCTATACACATGACCCAAGTTCCTGCTTCATAATGTAAATAAGTAATCAATTTGCGGCTATACCCATTATAAAAATCTCTACTTAATATTGTAAATAAAAGATCTATTTATGGCTATACCCATGATAAAAATCCTTACTTCATAATGCAAATAAGTAACCCATATGGGGATATACCAATGATAAAAATGCCTACTTAATAATGTAAATAAGTAATCCACGTGGGGATATACCCATGATAAAAGTCCTACTTAATAATGTAAATAAGGATCCATTTGGAGCTATACCCATAATACAAATCCCTACTAAATAATTTAAGGACGTATTACTTGTGGGGCTATACCCATGATAAAAATCGTCACAAAATATTATAAATAAGTGATCCGCTTGGTGCTATACCCATGATTAAAACCAATGCTTAATGATATAAATAAGTGATCCATTTGTAGCTCTATACATGAAAAAATCCCTACTTAATAATGACAATAATTAATCCATGTGGGGCTATGCCCATGATAAAAATTCTTACTTAATAATGTAAATACGTAATCCACGTGGGAAAATGCCCATGATACAAATTCGTACTTTATAATGTAATTAATTGATCCATGTGGGGCTAGACCTGTGATAAGAATCCATATTTAATAATGTAAATAAGTTTTCCAATTGGGGCTATACCCGGATAAGAATCCTTACTTAAAATGGAAATATGTGATTCATTTGGGGCTATACCGATGACAAATATCCCACGTAAAAAATGTAATTAAGTGATTCATTTGGAGCCATACCCATGATATAAATCATTACCTAATGATGTAAATAAGGAGTCTATTTGGGGCTCTACCTATGATAAATGTCCCTATTTAATGATTTAAATAAGTGATCCATTTGTGGCTACACCCATGATAAAAGTCCCTACTTACTGATGAAAATAAGTGATATATTGGAGGCTATACCCATGATAAAAATCTCTGCTAACTAATGTAAATAAGTGATCCATTTGTAGTTTTACCCATGATTAAACTCCCTGCTTAAATAACCTCAATAATATGTTATTGTTGGGCTTCGTTTGATTGCTAGCTTTCTAATTGCTGCTCACGTGGAGTTATGATGACAAGTGTGTGTATGTATATATATATATATATATATATATATATATATATATATATATATATATATATATATATATATATAGTGTGTGTGTGTGTGTGTGTGTACGATATTGTTCCAAAAGAATGTGATATTGCTGATCCGCTACAGGGTAAATAGAGACCTGCCAAAGGAAGTTAACTATAACTGCAGCTCCACACATAATATGGTCTCACTGCATCGAAATACCTGAAACCTATTTGTATCTCGGATGTCTGGTGTACACTCCAGTACCACAGCAAGAATTAAAGGTGAAAATCTGAGAGCATGTTTTGTTTCAGCTCTTTAAATGTGTTTTGTGAGTCTGTGCTATAAAACACACTGGAAACAGTGGTTTTGAAAAGAGCGGATATGGCTTCGAAGATTTGAAATAGTCAGGAGAGTTTCTAATTGCTTTGTCAGAAGTAGGCATCATCTATGAATCTGAAATTGATGATATTTTGAAAGGTTTCAAATTGGTATGTAACTTTTATATTTTGGATACACACAAAACCGTAAAGTTACCAAAGGATACAGATAGACGGGCAGACAAACGCACACACAAGTAGACGTATTATTTTCACATAAAATAATTACCATTAATGCAAGCATTGAAACAAATAATAAACACAAATGCCCATTCTCAAATTTATTGAAAGAAACAGTTTGTATATAAGTGTTATTGAGGTATTAATTTCCATAGCGACAAGAACTATATCTACTAGAGGGCTTGATAAATGTACTTCACTAATTACAATACCCACGAATGACGTTTCTCAAACAGGTTATAGTTGTAATGTGGACTGAAACAGATACTAATAAAAGGCAACAATAATACTATTAGTTTTTAACTTAATTATCAGGTAAAATATATCATAATCAAACAAACATGTACTAGCAAAAGGAATTACAATGATGACATTGTGATTAGGAATGCATATTGTATTTATAGTTGAAAATTATATTACATTTGTAGGAAATAAGAAACTATTTTCGCGTTAAACAAACGCAACAATTTCTTCACTTATGGTTTACAAAACTATCCTCCTTGAATGAATAAACATTTGCACTTTATGTTCCTTTGCGGTTGAAAATCGCAATGGTCTTTCTTTATGAAAGAATTTGTGCTGTGTCTCAAAACTAGCAAACTGCGATCAGGGTTGTAAAGATTCGAATATTGTTCTTTTCTGGTACGAAATGATAACATGTCAGCGGAGTTTTGATAGTAAGTTCACTTTGAGTATCAGAATATTATGCAGTATTTATTGAACAACTTTGAAATGGGGACTAAATAAACACTGAAAATGAATGTAAATATGTTCCACAAAGGCGATGAAAATTAACGCTACCTCTGAAAAAAGCTAACTGCTTGCATTCAAAACCCATGAAAGCATGGCTTCCATACCTGCAACACATTATCACTAGGCGACCATACATTGCCTGACAACGGTTACTACGAACAATGTAAGTGATCGTTTGAAACCCGTGTTGTCATAGTGGTTCGTTTTCCAAATAAGGTGTTGTAGTAGGCGGATATTATCTAAAGCTACGAGGTAGATTTTAGTATTCTAGAAAAGGTGAAAAAGCTTTATGTAAAAATCCTAAGTATACGAAAGTTGAAGCTATCCAAGTGAGGAACATCAACTGAGAATATTTCATTTAACAAAATTCAGGCGCACAATGCCATCTTCACTTGAAAAGTCTTATCCTTTTGCAGTTAGTTTATACTATATTGAGTAAAATATAAGTTCTATAAATATGTCCTTGAGATTATCCTTTCTGTTCTTGATAGGAAATAAATTAAATTTAATTACATTAATTCTTCCAGGCAAAAATAGTACAACAGCTTAAAAGATTGATTTGATTTCATTACAACCGTGGACTCTTATTTTACATTACAAACTGAGGTAGGGATCATAAGGTCCAGATCATAGTTTAACTAAGGATACAATGTCTTCTATATTGATATAGACAAGAACTATCAAAATCGCATTTATGTCGGTATTGTTTCTGTCTTACTTGGTTTTGCAAGTGCAAATACCACCTCACTTTTTCTTGGATTTCTGTCTCATGACAACAGTAATTTACGGGTTGCGCATTGAAATAAGATACAAATGAGCAAATGATTAAAAATAAAGCAAACGTTCAACTGGAGGTTCTGATGACACATGGCTAATATTTTATTATTCTTTTCAAAACTGTTATATTTTTAATAATAATAATAATAATAATAATAATAATAATAACGATAGTAATAAGAATAAGAATAAGAATTTTTATTTAACGAAGATCATACATTTTGTCATAAAATGTCAGTCTACTACGTTGTTCACGAGCGCTTTACAGTTTATATTATTATAAATCTGTTACGCAAACTCCAGTATATTCATACACGCATAGACTCTCACTCTTTTTTTCTCTGTCTCTCTGTCCCTCTCTCCCCCCTCTCTCTCTATGTAAGAACCGGTTTGTATATAAGATGTATTGAGTCATACTTTTCTCAGCGTCAAGCCATATGTTGACGACTTTAAGTATACCTTTACAAGGCTTGCTACTGTACTTCACTAATAACAATACTTCCGAGTTATGTTTTTCAAGCGGGTTATAATTGTTACATGTATTGAAACAGTGTTAACAGTTAACAATGATACCTGTAGGTTTGAACTTAATTATCAGTTAAAATATATCATACATCAATAAAAAATGTACTAGGATAAGTAATTACTTTTATGTCAGTGTCATTACGAATGCTAATTTTATTTATGGTTGAAAACTATACCTTTTCATTTGCAGGACATGAAAAACCTATTTGCAGGTTAAAAAACGCGATATATTCTTCACTTGTGGTTTACAAAACTCTCCTTTGTGAATGCATACAAATTTGTACTTTATGTTCTTTGTGGTTGAAAAGCGCACTAATCTTTCGTTATGACAGGAAGCGTGATCTCTCTTAAATCTATCAACTGAGACATGTGGTTTAAGGATGTCAGCTGAGGGTTGATTTCAAGCTCACCTTGATTATCAGAATATTGTGCAGTATTTTTCGAACCACTTTGGAATTGGGCTAAATAAACACAGATAATGAATGCAAATATTTCCCACAAAGGGGATGAAAAATAACGCTACATATAAGAAAGATAACAGCTTGCATTAAGGGCCATGGAAGCATGGCTTCCATCCTGAAACACATTATCACCAGGCGACCATACATTGCCTGACAACGGTTGCAACGAACAATGTAAGTGATCGTTTCAAAGCCGTGTTTTCATTGTGGTTCCTTTTCCATATAACTTGCTGTAGTAGGCGGATAGTTTTTAGACCTAACAGGTAGTTTTGAGTATTCTACAAAAAGGTGAAATCGCCTTATGTAAAATTCTTAAGTGTACGAATGTTAAAGCTATCAGAGGAACAGTAACTGAGAATATTTCATGTTATAAATCTTAGGCGCACAAATCCATCATTACTTAAAAAGTCTTATCCTTTTGCAGATAGTTTATGCTATATTTAGTAAAAGATAAGTTCTATAAATGCATCCTTGAAATTGTCTTTTCTGTATTTGATAGGAAATACATTTAATTACTTTTCTCCAGCGAAATATAGTACAAGAGTGTAAAAGGTTAATTTGATTTAATTACAGTCGTGCATTCATTTTTATTGAAATTACTGAGGTCGGGATGAGGTCAAGATCATAGTTTACAACCGAATACAATGGTATCTTTTATATTGGTATCTATAAGAAATATAGATTCCGTTTTTGGGCAGAACTTGTTTCTGTCTTACTTGGTTTTGCAAGTGTAGATAGCACCAATTTTCTCTTGGATTTCTGTCCAGTGATACAAATAATAATGTCCTGGTTATGAATGAAAGAAGATACAAAGAACAAATCATTAAGAATAAAGCCAACTTTCAAATCCTATCTTTATGCTTTTGCTCTTTTCCTTATTTTACTTGTTAGAAAATAAATTTAATTCCTTAACTTTTTCAGGCAAAAAGAGTACAACAGAGTGAAAGTTTGATTTGATTTAATTACAGTCGTGGACTTTTAATAAAAATAAATAACTGAGATAAGGATCATGAGGTCAACATCATAGCTTACTGTATAATGTATTTTCTGTATTGGTATAAACAAGAAAAGTGAAAATCGTATTGTGTCTTAATTGTTTTCCATTGATATCACTAATTTATAAATATGTCTAATTCAAGCATGAAGCAGTTCTTTTCAAGAGAACGCGAATTTTCCACAGCAATGTCGCACGATTGCAATTTTCGTTGCATTTGTGGATTCAAAGCAATACTACTACTGCCACTGAATATAATCCTTAACGAT
Organism: Sinohyriopsis cumingii; assembly: GCA_028554795.2. Lineage (NCBI taxonomy): Eukaryota > Metazoa > Mollusca > Bivalvia > Unionida > Unionidae > Sinohyriopsis > Sinohyriopsis cumingii. The sequence goes on from CM068825.1 coordinate 60,846,074, forward strand.
GTTAACATATTTGGTCGTAAAGTTCTTGCGATGCATAGTTATTAGCATACTTAAAGTTTATAATATTATAAAATCACTTACAAACACTCTTGCAGTATATCTGGAACAAAATCATACAATGTTTTACTGGGAGATTTAAATTAAACATTCTAGCTGGTCAAGAGGGTTTTAATTAAAAGAATTTGAAAAGAAACAGGGCACCTGTATCTGACAAGATAGGGAAGTCCTGAAAGTAGGTACAGATACCATGATACTTTGAAATGCATGCCTACAACACTTCATCTCAAATAATGTTGTATCGCTTGACAACAGTTGCCCAGCACAGAATGTTTGTTCTTCGTTGAAGTGGGTATTGTCACGGTAGATTTCGTCCTTGTTAACCTATGAGGGAGTTTAAGCATTGGGCAAAAGATGAATTCGCCTGGGGTAAAAATGTAAATGTATAAAGTTTGAAACCATCTAGGCCATGAAAATCATAGACACATTTTCAAATCACGTATATTAATTAATATGATGATAAATTTTATGATTTATCAAATTCCAAATTGATATGAATATATAGTGTGCGGTGCTTTTAAATTATATATACTAACACTATCGAGAACTTTTTTACACTTAACTAATATATATATATATATATATATATATATATATATATATATATATATATATATATATATATATATATATATGCTCTCTCTTTAATCTAGCTTAAAAGTTGGCTTTGATTCTAATGAGCTTTGCATACAGATGAGACTGATTTATTGGTTGCACAGAAATTTAGTCACAATAGCCAGGTTAATGTTTGCAGCTGTATCAGATATCGGTCTACAATGACTGTGTCTTTCGATGCACGAATTTGTTTTATTGGCGTTTCAGGGATCGGATTATCCATGCCCACATTGAATAGACAGGTCTTTCTATTATTTCTTTGTAAAAAGCCCGATATCATCGAATTACTAGACTCCTTGTTGATAACAATAGATGCAAATAGTGTAACGGGGTCAAAAGGCATATTGTACATAGGATATATCGTTTGAAAAATTAACCCAAATCGTACACACTTGAGGAAACAAGACACAGATGTTAAATTTATTTTCGTTTGAAGGTAAGGATCTTAAGTTTCATTTCTACATCAATTTTTATATACAGATAATGTTGTCAAATGTTTATGCTCTTAAGAAAAAACAATTAACTAGAAAAACTGAATACTACTTCTACTACTAATACTAATAATAATAATAAGTTTAATAATAGTAATGATAATAATATCACGTATTACACATAAGTACACAATAATGTCATCTTCTTTGGTAACACACACACACACACACACACACACACACATGCACACACAGACAGATATATATATATATATATATATATATATATATATATATATATATATATATATATATATAACTTTAAAAAAAATACATATAATAATAATAAAACAATTGAATACTACTACTACCACTACTACTAATAATACTAATGCAGTCGAGTCTTTAATTTATATCAAGCATGCCTTCAACACATTTAACATGATATCTCCAGCCAACTTTGAGTTGCCTGACAACGGCTGCTACGTACCTTATCCGTAATGTTTTCGAAAGGTATGTTCTCACAGTTTAGGTTTTATCATAATGTATTGATGTGGACAAACATTATCTTAGCCTGTGATTTAGAATGTATCATTGGATACAAGACAAATTCTGTCAAGGTGATAATAGTAAATGTACTAAATTTAAAACGTTTTAGATCAGGCACATATTAAACACTCAGTTTCAAACTTAGACTATTCATTTAGTCGATGAGCATGTTTACAAATTTGCATATTTCAGGCGCAAGACGCAGGCTTATTTCAGTCGCAGTAATTTTATATTATATTGAGTAAATGTAATTTGTGAAAATGCACCCTTTAAATTGTTATTTTTACTTGGGAAATTAATTATTTCATATTGTTTTAGCAAATGGCAAACATTAAAACACCGTTTTGGTTTCATTCCCTTATGACCTTGGATACCATCGATCGATTTCAGCAAAGTGAAATAGTGAAACATGATAGTTTATTAAGGCGTAATGGAACATTTTCAATATAGATATAGCAATATTAGGTGAAAATTGTCTTTGAAATTTATTCTATTCTTCCTTTCTTTGTAAGTAAAAGAGCCAGCGCAATTTTCGTCTGCAGTTGATGTGCTATGATATCAACAACCTATGGGTTTCACATGGAAACATCATTGATATGTCCCTATCATATACACAGATGTCTTGGTCATTTTCTAGCGAAGTACTTCTTCGGACTTTCGGCTTTCATTGTATTCATGCATTAACAACTCAACTACCTAGGCACTCACAAACATAATCACACTCTTATATCGTATCTGGATACATTAATGCAATTATATAATGGGAAAGTTTAATATATCATTCAAGCTGATATAGAGGGAATTTCATTCATGAATTAATAATAAAGTAAGGATATCTGACTTAGGTATGAGACGGGGTAGGGAATTAAAGAAAGGAGGCGCTGATATCCCAATAGGCTCGATTACAGCTTTCTTTTAAGCACAAACCCGCAAAACGCCATCCTCGATTATCATTTCAAATGGTTTATTGCAATTGCGGTTGCAGATATAAACAAGGCAAAGGTGTCTAATTCATCGATGTGAACGTTTCGTTCAGCATAAAGCCCGTGCTATTTTGACACAAGTCTTTTATTGCGTTTATTTTTGAAATAATAATAATAATAATAATAATAATAATAATTGTTATTATTATTATTATTATTCGAAAAACAACATGGGTTTGGTAAAGACGATTATTATTATTATTGTTTTTCTTATTAACTCGTTTAATAGATATACCACCTTTTTTGATCATAAAATGTTGATCTTCTACGTGGTCCGCAACATATTTATAGTATTTATTATTATAATACTATAATTATTTATTATTATAAAATCATTTACGTACACGTAGATATATTCACACAGCTCTTATCTCAGTAAGACTTTTTACTACTTTAGAACAATTGCTACCAGGCTGATGGTTTGATTTGCAACTCATCACGGATTTAAGTTAAACTCAGAAATACTATTCATATTTTGAGCGGTAAGTGGTAGCATAAAAGAAACTCTAAGGATTGCTTTCTATCTTTAACGCAGTTTTTCTTTCTGCTCGGTATGTTATGTTGATTGAAACCATTTATTTCAAAGTGCTGATTCATTAATAGTGTCGTGAAATCCGACAGGAGTGTTGTTACTGACAATCATTTTATCGGATAACTTCTTGTTTTGGTTCATGATTGCTTTATCGAAATCGAGATATACAGCTTTATCTTCAATAAAATGATGTATATTTTCGTTTATTCACCTTCAGATTATGCTGACATTTTGATTCAGACAGGTGTCCTTCAGTTTATTGAAGAATGTTGACAAAACTTGTTATCTGTTTTATAATGTAATAAATCACGTGTATTACATGTATATTTGATCTTCAATAATAATAATGGGAATCAGATACATTATTCTGTTTCGTACGGTCCAAAAATTGATGAAAATTTTAATCACCGCCCGTCGTAAACGCCTTATATATCGACTCAGTGTCTCTTCGTACGTTGTCAAAGAAAACCCCGGTTTTTTTCAAAGCTATTTTGCACCACGTAAAAGCATTTTGTACAAAAACGTAACAAAAACCATAGATGGTCACTGTCTGTGATTTTTCTTTTACGATAGGTTATATTTTCCGTAAATGTGTTCATTTAACGACCATATCTACATTTAGGAAGAGTTCGTATATGCTCGTATTTAAATCATATTCGAACATGCAAATACAACCCATTCGATTCTACTTTGGCAGTGGAGAGCACAAAGCCAATTTGTTAAATAAGTTATTCTTCTGAAAAGAGCGATAAATTCAAAACAATGGTGTTGCGATGGACAATTTATTTATCACAGAAGCATTGTCGATAAAGGGCGAAACACGCCATGAAGCATGAAACATTGATTAACATTAAGACACAAATCACACTCGATATCTTTAGGTAAAACATAGTTCATACTGACATATTCAAACCTCTTTCATGTAAGCGCGTCACAGCTAGATGAAGACGAAAATTAAATCGTTCAATAACACACACACACACACACACACAGGCACACCGGTGGGGCTGGAATCTACCTGTGTAAATAGGATGCATGGCTTTACATCACAGACCTTTTGGCGTGCCTTTGAATAACAGGAGGCAGCCGCAGGAAGTTAGTCACCACGGTTGGCACACAGGCCGAGAAAGCGTCAAAATTGGAGCTGGTACAAGAGGGGAGTGTTGGAAAATCTGATCGGTTCTGGGCTGGGGCTGGTCAACTCAGTCGGCGCACCCCTGGATAGTGTTGTGGGTCAGCGCCGAAACGCTCTCAGAAAGAAAATCGCCAGCTGACGATGGAACTATTTGCAGTGTTCGAAAAAGTTAAAAAGTGCGATAACTACTCAATAAAAAAACCCTGTTATTTATTTTTTTAAATTAGAAAGGATAGCATCATACTATATGTATACGAACACTGCTATACCGAGCCTATTTTAATTTACGAGGAACTGATGCATTGTTTCTGAAGCAAGGAAACCTTCCTCTACATTGTTATAATTTTGTGATTCGATTAATGTTTCTAAAACTGGTCACAATGTTTAATATTAAAAAAGCAATTCTAAAAATAGCCTGGGGATTCATAAAATTCAATTTAATTAGTGTTATACATGTATCGCAGTTTTTTTCATTAAACATAAATGTATTAATATCATCAATAATACACTGATAAACAGTTTCAAAGTGCGCATCGTACACTGTAGAGTTACGCAAGGGTTGTTGCGAGTAAAAATGGCATTAACGTGTGCGTGAAGCTTTAACTGTAGGCAGTCAAGTCATATTTGAGTAGGCAAATAAAACAAAAATAATAAAAAATATGTTTCCAGTTGGCGGAATGTCCCTGTTTCTCACTGTCGACCATCGACTTTTTCCCCCAATTGTATAAAATTTGTTTTAAAAAAAATCACATTGCCGAAATTGATTTGTGTATCTATAGTCTGACTATACATCCCTTTTTGTTTGGATCCCCCCCCCCACCGATTTCAATAACGAAAGCGTTTAATGTGATAAAAAATGCACATAACTAAGTCAATTGAATCATTGATCTATAATTTCTAACCTGACTGTGACCAGAATGGCGCTAATACTGGCATCCCATGCACCTTTCATGCTTAACGGACTTTCCCAATAAATAAACGGGTTGGTATAGTCAGACTATAATAGAGCCGGTTTTGTCCAGTACTTTGAAGTGCTGGAAATATTATTTGATTCGTAGATAATGTTTATAACAAAATGAAAAAACCGCCTAACCTAATTTTAAAATTAGTGAAACAGACATCACAGTCAAAAACAATATTTTATTTCACAAGTCATTTTTTAAATACTAATTTGTGTCTAAATATATTTTTTCTTACTTGTATTTAAAAGCGAATTAAAAATTACTTTCATACATCATGAAGTTGTCTGTTTTCATTTAGAACTAACTGCAAGATCACAAGTTTGCTTCCTGTTGACTGTCATTTTATACAGAGCCTGGAAAGGTTACTCGTACATCCGGGCTCTTCTAAGCATATGGCGGCGCTGATGAAACTGTTTATCGGTGTATTACATTAAATGTTTATGCTAACGCCTTCAGATAAGCTCATTGTATGTACGACTGAAAACTATTTTGCAAACGAGAACTTTCCCTCATGCCTGAAATTACTGTTCCATTTGTATGCATGCTACATTCGGCTTTATTTTACCTCACGATTAAAAAGTACCCAAATCTTAGTCTATAATAGAATGTGTGCTGTCTTTCGAAAATAGGAAGTGAAATTTGGGATTAGAACGTTTTGAATATGACATGTTTCTGTTACTACATATTAACATATAGTACAAATTGAATGTTGCCTGCATACGCCCATAGAATATTAGGAAATTGTATGGTGTTTATTGGACAATTTTGAAAAGAATGAATTGCATATTACAAACAATATTCTCCACAAACGCTTTAAGAATGAACGGTAGGTATAAAATTGTAATAGATTGCTTTTAACAGCCACGGAATCATGTTTTCGAAACTAGCACAATCTTATCTATAGTTTACCGTGCGTTGCTTGACAATGGTTGCCAGGTACCTAGTTAGTGAACTATTCAAAGAGCTGTTCGCACAATGGATTTTGTTTCCTTATAATGTGTCGAAGTAATGAAAATTATCAAACTGTACGAGGTAGATTTTAAAATTCGACAAAATATGAACTCTAATTGAAAATATTTAATGTATATAAGTTAAAATCATCCAATTCAGGAACATTCAAAATAAGAATATTCGTTTTGTGGGTGAGTCATATTCCATGCGCAAAACTATTTCAAAAGGCCTATTGGATTGAAGTTGTTTTGCGTTATTCGGATTAAAATATTAATTGCAAAAATGCATCCTTGAAATTGTACTTTTGTACTTTACAGATTAAATGAAGATTATTTCCTGATATTGTTTTTGCGGAATTGTGTACTCTAAAACAAAGTTTATGAGTTTTTCTCATCCTGCGATGGTCATCTTAGAGAGAAAAATTGTTGAGTTTATTCCTTTATCATTGTAGAAACCAAGGACTCGTTTAGAATAAAATAATAGTGAAAAATACAGCTTGCTAAGTTGTACTGGAGTATGAACAAATAGTTCATTAATATCATTTTACGAATACAATAATGAAAATTTTTAAGGAGTATTGCAGATTTGATCATAAAAGTCTTATCTTGTACATGGCCCTCAACAGACGTAAAATTCATATTGTTATAAAAATGCTTACACATATGCTGGTAATCTTACACAGGCACGTTCTCTATACGTCACCTTGCTTTGCCTGACAACTGTTCAGGTGAAAAGAACATAAGCAAAAAAAGCTTTATTTCAATCATATTTTACGATGACACACGAGGAGAGAGAGAGAGAGAGAGAGAGGGACACTGCTTAAAGAGACAACATTATTTTCATCAGGAAACAAAAAGACCTTGACAGAAACTAAAACTTTACACATATTACTTAGAATATTACATTTATAGAATAGAACTGCAATCAAACTTATATGCATTCGGATATTTGAAGAAAAAAACATGGTTTTATGAAGATATTTCCCTACAGTTGGTAGCTATTTCGCTTAAAAAGATAATATACTTCATCCCCATCTCATTTTGAAGAGCACAATGTACATCTACAAATGCATTTATTGATTTTATTTTTGCCATATTCTAACTTCTTTATTTAGTTAATTAGGCATGTGGAATGTTGCAAAGATGACAATTAAACGTGCTGGCTAAGATTGTAAAGATGGATCAAAAGAATGAACGTGTTAAATGAATCTACATGTTATTGATTTAGATGAAGTGGATATAGTCGAACCCTAAAACTAAAAAAAAAAGATCTGTTAAATATATTTTTGACTTTATTTGCTGTATTGAATTTCCTTGTGAAAGATTTGTAATGACCTAAAGCACTCAATCCAACAATATTAAAAACTTTCTAAATACGATATGCATGTGTAGTTATACCCCTGTGTACAATAGTGACGTAAACACCTAAATACAATATCGATATAGAGGTATAACCATGATTAAAATCCTTATGTGATAACCTAAATATGATATCAATGTAGAGCTATACTCCTGACTAAAGTTTTTACATACCGACCTGAATAATATATCTGTGTGCGGCTATTCTCATGACTGTAAACATAACTTAATAACCTAAGGTATCCATGTGAGTCTATACCCATGATTAAAGTCATTACGTAATAACTTAAGATATTCATGTGCGGTTATACCATGAATAAAATCATTACGTAATAACTTAAGATATCCATGTGCGGTTATACCATGAATAAAATCATTACGTAATAACTTACGATATCCATGTGCGGTTATACCATGAATAAAACCATTACATAATAACCTAACGTATCCACGTGGGGCTATATCCATAGTTAAACTATTACGTATTCACCTAAGATATCCTTGTGAGTTTATTCCATGAATAAAATCATTACGTATTCACCTGATGTATCCACGTGGGGCTATAACCATAATTAAAGTCATTACGTAATAACTTAAGATATCCATGTGGGGTTATACCATGAATACAATCATTACGTAATAACCTAAGCTATCCATGTGCGGTTATATCATGAATAAAACCATTACATAATAACCTAAGCTATCCATGTGGGGTTATACCATGAATGCAATAATTACGTAATAACTTAAGATATCCTAGTGGGGCTATAACCATAGTTAAAATCATTAAGTAATAACTTGAAAGATAGAATGGCAATTTGGAATATTGTCCAAGAGGTATCATAGTTAAGCAAATCACCAATTGGGTTTTGACAATTTTTTTCTAATCGTAAGCTTCACGCTTTCAACATCATACGTACCTTAGGAGTGATATTTGTTTCAAATTATATTTTTATAGTTTAGTTTTTCGGTGATATCACACACTGGAGATTTACTAATCAAAAATATTTGAATTAATTTTGGAAAATGTTAAATTATATGAAATTTAAATCCATGTAGTCCATGAAAGCATTAAACCCACATTTTCATATTACCTATGTTCCGCAGAATAATAAACGTGTGATTTCCGAAATCCAAAGTGAAGCTTCGATCATAATGTGCAAAGACCTAATGCGATTACAGTGATTTTGAACTATATTGAGTAATGTATCATCTTGTATCAATACTTCATTTAAATCATTGTCTTATTACACAGGAAATGGACATATTTATGCAATTTGTTTTAATGGATGCACATTCATTAAAGTGTTGATTCGATACCACTATATGGTAGATTCAAAGTACATGTATATATTTTTGAAGAGTAAATCTATGCAACATGATATTACAAGGGGTGCTATAGTATCTGGTAAATATTTACAGTCAAAGAAAGTCAAATTCGTCTTTGCTTAGAAACTTTGTCCATTTTATTCATTCAACAAGCTGAAACACCGTCTTATTTGTTTCTGTTCTTTCTAAAAATATCGATAATTTGTGTGTTCTACAAAGACAGAAGGATGTAAATGTGTAAATCGTGGATATAAATGTTCCCTTCAGCATAAATCGGAACTAAAATCCACATTTTAGAAGAAACACGGTTTTTGTCAAATTCTTTATTGACAACAATTTCATCTTTGGAATTAATGAAAGTAAGAATGTTACTTTAGATCTATGAATTTTTGTTTTTAGCAGAGTTCAAAAGTTTGCAACCAGAACTAGAAGGAAAAAAAAGAACAATAAGCTATGTTTGTTGGTAATTAAAATGGTTTATTTGTATCTTCTTTAGAAATGTGTGCCATTTCAACACAAAACGCTCTTTGTTTAATGGGTCGTTAAATGTAATATTATGTTTGTAGCGGATTCGAGTTCCACAAACATCATCAGCGCATGAACAAACGTAAACATACAGTGTTCTGAATGGCCTATTGTTACAACATCTAAACCAAGGCATAGAGGCTTCAGAATGATTGCAGATTTTAAATCATTAGTATAATATTTCTAAAAAAAATATGCGTGGCATAAATTTGGTAAAGGGATTAAATAATATCGGCAACTTTTGTATCCTAGAGGAAGTAATGAGTCAACAGGAGCGAGTAAAACAAAACCGGACAATGCTTTTGCTATACAGGAGATCTTCGAGCATTTTATATCATATCAACAAGCTCTTATCTCACTGGGGATTTGTACTTCTTGACAACAGTTACTACGAGGCTTTATAGACTGATGTGTATAATATGGTATCCGGTCAGGGATTTAAATAAAACACAAATATAATATGATATCCGGTCAAGAATTTAAATTAAACCCAAATATTCTATTTATGGGATGTTTTTGTTTCTTCGCAGCGTTTCAACAAGTTCGTAAAGAGTTGTAAGCATATATCTTTTCAAATTCCTTCTTCATTAATAGCGTTGTGATATCCGTCACATTCATTGTGACTGTTAACTGTTGTAACCGAGACTTTTGTTATTTGTTTCATGATTACGTTTCCAAAGTTGAGATACACTTCTTCATCTTCAACATACTGATTTCTCTATACAATTTACTTTCGTTTTATACATTATTCAGTATTACTGACCTTTTCATGCGGACACGTGCGCTACAATTTATGTAAGGATGAGGACTAACCATTCCAATCTAACTATAGATATTTTCTGAATTTGAGAACAATATTGAAAAGTCTTTTGAGAGAACATTGTACAAATTTTGTCGCCAGAATTTCTTGCCTGGCAGTTTTAGATCGCCTTATAAACCTAGTGAATCAACCTTATTTAAACTTTTAGACGTCCACCATTCTTTTTTGCAAGCACCAATAATGGAAGATCGAACTGTTATATGAAACTAATATAACCAAAACAAAGTCACTGGCTATCCACTACATAGTAAAGACGGATGTAGTGATTAAAAAGAGATGCATTAGTTTCCATTTGCACGTTTACGTCATTTTAATGATTGTGATGCTTGACAACAATTGCCATTTGAATGATTATTTGAACAATTCCCAACCAAGAGTGAAAGGTAACAATTATAGATCCAATTTGGTATGAGCAGAGAACTAGAACATGAAAGGAGTCTAAAATTGCTTCATGCGCTGTGGCATGAAGTTCTATACGGGAGACAGTGGCTTGGAAAGATATCATTTGGGCTGAAGTGTTGTAAAGTTTCAAAAGATTTTGTGAAGTGCTTTGTCTCAAGGAGCTTCAAAGAGATCAGCCTAAATGTTGTGGATGAATGATTATATTAAGTGCAAATGAAAATTGAACTAAATTGACTATTCTATTTTCATTCACAATTTTGATGATATCTGTTGAAAACCCTATACATAAGATATATATCTGGTTCTGAAGACTTTCGTACATGGAGAAAAATTTACAAAAAAGCTTAGAAGATCAATAAGACTTACGAACTGACAGGTTGAAGTAAATTGAATAAAACACAAACTCTACACAAAACATGGGCTGGTTCATTTTTATTTCCACTCAAAGAATATTAGTACGTGATTATCATGCGGAATGCTATGTCTTCATTGGCGACTGGTATATAGGACAGTACGCCATCAAATGTTATAGGTGATAATTTGAGAGTATATTTTCGTTTGGCCATAATCATAATATCAAAAGCTCGCGCCTCTGTGTCACATACATTATATGATGGGGACGGACAGTGGCTTTGAAAAGGTTGCATATGGGTTCGATATTTTGTATGGATTCAAAAGATTGTTCTACATGCTCTTTTGAATGCTTTACAAAATTCAATTCAATATGTAAATTAAATATTATTGACAAGCCGAAACACATACATACCTACCTACCAAACTACCTACCTACCTACATGCATACATACATACATAGATACATACATACATACATAGATACATACATACATACATACATAAATTCATACTGGCCATAAAACTCGTATCAGATACATGCTTCTCAACACATATAAATTAATTTTATTATAAAACACTTACAGACATACTGGCAATCTCACACAGACACCCCAACCCCATATACTCATATTATGTTAATACATTTAGATAAAATTATGCAATACAGCACCGACAGGTCTTATTCTACCTTGTCAGGAAGGAATTGATTTAATAGGGTTATAAATGAAACAAGGGCACCAAATTATCATATCCGACGGGTTAGGGCATCAAGAACGTGGGTGCTGATACCATAAGAAGCCCGATTACAGCCTGCTGCCAAAAGAAACCTAAACCATGTCCTGACAGACAACCTTCCCTTACCTGACAACCGTTGCCATGTTGAATTTTCCTTGCTAAAGTATAAGGGAGCTGAAACATTGGACAAGAATAATTCCATTTCTTTTGCAAAAATGTAAACTTATTAAATTAAAAATCTTCCAGGTCGTGAATATCTTATACACTTTCAAATGACACTTTTATGATTGATCAAATCCCAACTACAAAATGAAGATTTCTTTGATATACTTATTTAGTTGACAGTGATTTGTAATTAAATCAAATGAATTAAAAATACTTTTTTTTTAAATCAACATTTTCGTAATTACGTGGAAAATAAAGTTATTTATTTCAGTGAAAGGCGTATACTTATGTCCATATCATCTTGGAATCAAACGGTGGACTTTTAGGCGTGATTTTGTGAAAGACGATAGTTTACAAGCGGTATTGGGTAATCATGTATACTACAAAGAAGTAAAATTCTTTCTGTTAGCTAAAAAATAGCCGCAATTATTTCTTCGATTGTTTTTCAAATGTCAACAATTTGTGTGTGATGTATATTGAAAGAAAAGACACAAATGCTAAATCATGCGTATAAAAGTTCCGTTCAGTTGAAAGCTTATTCAGCAGAGACACAGTTCGACTACTGATAGCCTAGTCATCTTTTCAAGACGTGAATATAATGTTGATGGATATTCATTTATTTTCGTGGGAATCAGTTTTCGAAAATTTGTATACTAAATAAAACACGATACCTAAAACTGGTTGATATGGCTCTAACTGAGATACGTCACACATACTGCTGTAACATACCATTCTTAGCTTGATATTTAAATATCAAGTTTATAGTAAATACGAGTCCGTCGAAAATGCCAACCACATGGTAAAAAAGTAAATTTAAAGTATTATGCGAGATACCTTTTTTCATTAATTCTATATTTAATTCCGGATGAGTGAAAATATTTAGAACTATTGAAAATTTGAAATAGGTGATAGAAAATGTATCAAGTCTGGTTATCGGAGTTTTGGAGTAGGATCATAGACTAGTTCTATCGTAGTTTTCGACACGATGCATTAAGGGTTGTAGATTGGGACCATTGTTCCATTCCCATTTCAATAACGGCGTTAGATTAGCTGATCCGCTTCTCCTGTACCTGGTCCTCCAAAGCAAATATAATACTTATTTTTCATTACAGCTGAATATCAATGAGGGCCGTCCAGATACAAGGACCGTCCAGATACAATGACATCTACGCATGTTTTGTCAATTAAATCATTATGTTTGCTACATCAAAGAATGATAGGATAAGTATGGATGCATGAATCCAATTAAACGGTACAGAGACACGAATTAAGGTGTTATGGGATCAGATTTTATGGGTGTTCCATTTTTCCTTTTCTTTCTTACAAATTACACCATACCTAACCACACTCATCCTCACATACGTACACAATGAGCTTGAATGTAGTTATTTGTATGTACAAGAGATTGAGAGATAGTTTTTATAGCTACACGATCTATTTGTGTTAAAATGGTGGCATACAAGGCTTGCCAGTGTATATCGCTGATTTGTGTATTATCGAGTGATGTTTTTAATGGTGGCTATGTGTGTGTGTGTGTGTGTGTGTGAGAGAGAGAGAGAGAGAGAGAGGTGGCTACATAATTACCCAATATGTCATGGACCACATCTAAACCACAAGTTTGTGTCACCATCATAAGAAAATGTGTTACTATTTTAGAACGGCTGAAGCATCAAACGTTTTAATATGTTTGAGAGAAAGAAAAAGATCTGTCATACCATTATAGTGGACGTGATTGTGATGTTGATTGCTAGGTTGCCAATTAAAACTGAAGCATTTATTTTGATATTCTTCGTTACATTTTCATTCAACATTTGTACATTTAACATTGTCAAAATCACATGTATTGATATATTATTACCCTCGGACAAATTTGATATAGACAGAAATGACATGAGAAAATAAATCTTTGGTGGGGAATTTCAGTTCCAGGATGAATAGAATATTTAAGGAGCGAACATTTATGGGTTAAAGGACGGCAATCCATGCCGGTGTCTTTGTGAACGAAGTTGATTTATTTGGGTTTGGCATGCAGCAATTGAACAGACTTTCCAGACCATTATTATGCTTCATGAAGCCAAATACCTTCGAAATTACCGAAGATAATTAGTGCCTCTTTAAAGACAAATCGCTAAAGAGTGTACACTGGATGGTACTTGTAATATGAATACAACTCTCACATGCCTGAAAAGTAACCAAAGTAAAAATCATTAAGTCCAATTGTATTTAAAGATCAGAAACATCATCCTGACTTTTACGTAATATTTTGAATTATTTCTGAAATTAAGACATTGTTTATATCGATATCAGTTTTATATGACTTAAAATGGTATCCAGTGTTATCTACTTTCAAGGATAACATCAACTAAAACATAAATACTACTGCCACCACTGCTACTACTGCTGCTGCTACTACTACTAATACTACTACTGCTCCTAAGAAAAAGAAGATAAAGACGAAGTTGTTGTTGTTGTTGTTGTGGGGTTTAACGCCATTTTTCAGCACGATGGGCTATACATGGCGGCCAGTATTGATGGTGGAGGAAGAACCCGGAAAACCCCGGAAAGAACCACCGACCCACGAGAAGCTACTGGCAAGCTTTCTCACATGCCCACATTGGCTGAATCTTAGACTCGAACCGCCGCAGACAGAGGTGAGATGGCAGTGATCCGTAACGAAGAGCGCTTTAGACCACTCGGCCACTCGGCCACTCGGGGCCCCTAAAGACGAAGTAGTAGAAGAAGAGGAAGTAGAAGAGTTCCCTAATAACGGTTGCTGCGTACCTTATTAGTGATGTTTTCAAAAGGCACGTTCTTAGAATTTTTATCTTTCTTTATAACGTGTTGAAGTAGACGGACATTATTCTCAATCAGTTTAGGCCATGGGATTTCATCGTATTCGTGTATTCCAAGACATGTTATCCATCGAATATTACAACTCTTACTACTGCAACTACTACTACTACTACTATTTTATAAACACTCTCAGGAAATCTCACTCTGACGTCCACACGAACGCACACCATTGCCTAATATCTGGTTACTATGATCCAGTTATGTACTGTGTGACCATTAAATATCACCCTCGTTGGTCAGGAAGATATTTATTTAACGAGTTTTAAATGCAACAAAGGAAGTTTAATTCCGCAGGAAAAGAGTAGGGAATTCCAGAATGAAGGTGCTGAAAATATTAAAAGGTCAATCACAGCTTGCTTTCAAACTCGCCTCTTTAACGGGTCGTCTTCGGTGATCATTTCAATCGGTTTTTTCCTTGTCTGTTGCAGCGTGAAACAAGATAAAAAAGTGTCGATCAATATTTTGAATATTTCATGCGAACAAAGTATTAGTTAAATGCGTATTTCTGACGATAAAGGATTTCACTGCATACAAAACCATGTTATCTTTGTAATAATAATAATAATAATAATAGTAATAATGATAACAATAATAATGATTATTATTATTATTATTATTATTAATCTCCTGCTTAAATGTGGATAAAACCGCTTGGTCCTGAAAGGACAATCTTCTATGTAGTTCTCAACAGATTAATATTTCATATCATTATAAAATCACTTACTTACACTTAGATATATGCACACACAGACTGGAAATGGAGAAAAGTGCTCAAGAGGTGAATGCTGCATGAACACAGAGAACTAAATAATTACCAGATCTTCAATCTTTCTATAACATTTTCGATTTGTTAAATTAACAAGAAATGTACAATGACCTAATCCTATTAATTATATAGTTTAATCTGCTTCATTACATATTGGAGATCAGAACAAGTTTATAGGTACCATACGTACCATATTCAAAGATAATCGAAATATAATTTATTTAACTTCTATTCATCCGATTCTAGATGAAAGAAAACGATGTTTATACACAATCGATAGAAACATTTTGTCTCGTGATTTACATAATCTTTCAAATATTCAACACTCACAGATACAACAATTTCAACAACAAGATCTTGATATCAAATTCTTTCTTAATATGAAAAGGTCGACATTTTGCAATGTCATTCTTTACATGTATAGACCATTTACAGATAAGACAGATAACAAATTTTCTTATTTTGATAAATATTTTAATGGAACACAGAATTAAGTATACATGTAATGAGTTCTGTTAGAATATTTTATCCACGTATCGAGTCTTGAAAAATAAAGCAAGATGTAAAGGTCTGGTTAACATTCATTCAGTTAAGGTGTAAAATGTGCATTTAACTAAATTGATTATTCTCTTTCCATTCACAGTTCATGAGGAGTTATACTAAAATCTCGACATATATGAACCGTCTGGTTCTGAAGATTTTCGCACGTGTGCAATATTGAACAAAACAAATATAAACAGAACAGTGCGACTTTTGATTGACTCTAGAGTCAATATGGAATTACAGGGGGAACTTAAATACAGCTGTGCTTTCACAATGTATGGACTCATTTGGTTTCATTTCCACATATAGTTTTGTTAGTGAGTAATTTTGATACCTGGCCCTTATTTACTTCTCCGATGATTGGTATCCATTACAGCAGCCCACTACAATACCCCATCAAATGTTAAAGGTGAAAATTCAAGAATATATTTGGTTTCAACAGAAAGCTTAATTTAAAAAACCGTGAAAGTTGTTTCATGCGTCTGTCTCATACGAAATCTGAAGTGAATGCAGTGGCTTTGCACCGAGTACGCACGGGTTCGATGCGCCGTAAGGATTCAAAAGATTGTTGTGATTATCCTTTAAAAAATTAAAAACATAACGCTCTGGAGAACGGACTGGACATTACCCTATGACTTTAATACCAATGAGTATTTTAAAAAGTCCAATTTAATAGGCAAATCTAATATCATGGACATACACAAACATAGAAAACACACATACATGTATATATGTGAAGGTTATTGAGATGCTTGAATCGGTATATAATGATACAGCTTTAAAAATTCTTGTTCAGTTTAGATCTAGAGCCCGAGAATAGGAAGACGTTGCATTTATTGGTTTAAAGGATAACAACTAATAGCGTTATAGACAAGGCAGACGACTATGGTAGGTTAGCATGTGTGAACATTAAATAGAAATCAATTAAAAGCATTCTCTTTAAACAGTCGACAAAAGAGCTATATAAACTGTGTATCGAACCTCTTCGTTTCAGTACGTTATCATTAGTCAAGAAGAATATTCCTTAGGCCGAGAAAAACTTTCATTGCCTGCAATTTAAGATGGTTAAAAAATTGCAATTGTTGCTTCAATTTACGCGCCGAATACAACGACTCATTCGCTCTACACACTCACTCAAAGACAGCCTTTTCAAATCTATTGTGGTCTACGTCGAAAAGTGATGTCCACAAAGTGAAAAGAATACCATAGAGTACACGAAACAGGCCACTGTGGTAGTTGTGTTATGGTTGGGATGGGGTGCTCCCAATATTTTATTTAAATTATTATAGAAGTCTCACCCAGGCTCAACTTTGGTTGGAAGTTAAATTGGTGAAAGATAGATGTAAAGCTCCAATCCCCCAGTCAGCAATGCCGACGGTTAAATGATTGAATATAAAAAAGCATAATTCAACGAATAACAATTTAATAATACTTCAATAGTCAAGTGCTTCGAATTTCCCAAGTACTCTCCTTCCGCTCGACCCTGCATCATTTGATTAGTACTGTGAGATAGCTTTCCACCTGTCCTTGTATTATACTCATCTGTGTATTCTTCTCTCCTTTTCCTCCAATTCCTTCTCCTCTTCCTTCCGACTTTCTCCAAATTCGTTTTCCTCCTCGACTTCTCTATACTCCTCCTCCTTCTCCACTTTCTCCTTCTCGACTCCTTTTCCTCCTTCTCCTCGACTCTCTCCCCGACTAGACTTGTCGACTCCGACTGCTCTGCATGTCTCACTTCCGTCACCCTTCTTAGAGACTCGGGACTCAACTGAACCGGAAGTTCTGTCTCCAAAAAGCTTCCTGTGAAAACACAAGGACGGTACCATATTTTCCTTAGTCCTTTCATCTAACACTACACCCAGCCTATCATCAGATAAAGGCTATTAAATTTCTTCGGTCACGCATTCATTCACATCGAAATACTCATACGTTCTTGTATGGTAAAACAACGTCGTAATAAAAGCACGGTATCAATTACTACTCATACATACATCAATAAATTGCGTCACATCAGTACATATTCCTAATCCAATTATACTAAACAACATCACAACAATCGGACGCATTTCATTATATTACAACTCATACAAAGTACATAAACATTTAAATATCCATGCTCTGATATAACTATACATAAATAGTAACTAATCTTACACACTTCAACCATTTTCCAAATTCACAATTCAAGCATGTGTAAATTCTAACATCACATGAATAAATGCACTAGTTTACTATGAAGTAACCTATTAGCAAATTAAAAAATTAATTCTGACCACAAGCTAACAATCTGCATAATTCTCTACATAATACTCAAATACGCCTGTAAATAAACACTACAAAGATAATTATACGTACTAAGCGATCCTAGTAATTAAGTATACATATTACAATTAATTACAATTGCAATGCCGTAGTATTGGGCAAAAATCGAGCAAATAACTTACTGACCTTACGAAGCTTCGTCTTTCCTTAGAACCTCCTCTCTACGTTTCACCGCCAAATCACTTGTTTAGGTCACCAGAGAGATGCCCTCTCCCATTTTTAAAAAATATTAAAAGTGTTTTTGTGCTGGTCCCCCCCCCCCCCCGAAGGTGTGTGTGTTAGTATTCTTTTATATCAAAGAATTTTATATTTCATAAAAATGTATTTCATAAAAATATTTTGACGTGGTATTTTTTCAGTAGTGCTATGTAAAGGGTTGTTCATCCGGTCTAGGTTTATTCCTAGTCGAAATCCCTCCCCTTGTCGTTTAGAAGTGATCTGCTACTGATACTCCATCTTCAGAAGTAAAGTCTTACTTTATCATTGGCAATGGCACGTACAAAGCAAACCACGAGAAAGTTCACCGGAGGAAAGGCTCCGAGAAAACAACTGGCAACCAATACTGCTGGTAAGAGCGCACACATTTACCTTTTTTGAGTGTTTACGGTATTAGTATTGATTTTTATTACATCTTTACTTACTATTTTACTATTTTCTTTCATTTTGTAATTTTCGTTCATTTTTCAATTAGTTACATTGTGCAAATTGTCTTTTGCAATTTGCATTTACCATTCCAATTACATTTTTGCTACTTTCAATCTTATGTGTTTGCTTAGTAAGATTGGACAACTATATTGGTGTGAGACCCACTGAGTGAAATTCATTTTCACAGTGAGCTCTATTTATACATATTCAGTGATCAGAGATCTACCACCAGAACAATTCCTCAATTAAAGTCATCTAGTATGATGGAGAACATAATTATAAAAAACATGCATACAGGGAAACAAAACTAGAATTTTTTTTTGAGGTTAGATTAGAGAAGGGGGACGGACTGGGATTTTAATAGCGTCCCACTCCGCAAGATGCCAGTTATTGAACTTCGGGACAGTAAATGACTTCCATCGACAGTTCGATATAATTACAGCCTTAAAACTAAAGGGAATCCAAATTGCAAAGATTGAAGGCATCCAAAACGGGAGTAAAAACAAGTTTGTATACCACAAAGATTTTGACACACCCTTGATAGAATCAGGAAAACTAGAAGTCGAAGGACTCAAGGCGTCTGTGTCTGACGCGCCACCTATAAAGAGAGATGTATAGCCAAAGACAAGAGATATTTTTTTTTTTTATCTCGGGACACCCTCTCGAGGTGGATAACGAGGTCCTGGTGGAGAAAATGCTCCACAGATTCAAAATGCAAATCAAAGGACAAACAATGGTGTCTGTGTGGTGATATCAAACTGTAAAATCAGGAGTGACGATTATACAGTTGCAAAAGAGTGTCACGGAATGGTGTAAATGTTGTTAATTAAATACATGTACTCGGGTTTCGTTTCTTTTTCTCTGTACAACGATGCCCGAGGGTGATTATAATATGGTCTATGTATTTCGAAATCGTGAGTACGATTCGTCCTGTGCCACACGTGCAAGGTGCCTTTGATAAAGAATAACGAAAATTCTAAAGGTATAAATACGTTACTACATGTAAAGGACCTTTTACAATACTAATGGTTTTGTCAGCAAGCGGCCTGCTTAAAGGATTCGCACAACTCCAGCTGTAGGGCTGAGTTTTTTGATGGTAGGAATATCCGGGGTGTCCGGTGTTGTCAGAGTGTAGAAACGTCCGTGTGTCCGGAGCTTTTAAGGTGCCGGAGCGTCTAATGTCTAGCGCCCGGAGTGTCAAGAGTGACTAAGGTGACCCAGCTGTAGAGCCGTCAAAGGACCAGGGGGTCCGGAGCGTCTAATATTTCAAGTGTCCGGAGGGTCTAATGTTTCAAGTGATCATAGTATTCCGAGGGTCCGGAGTCTATATTGGTTGTGAAATTGATTCGGAGGAGCTGTGGAGCGGATATGGTGCACGGGTGACGGAGTGCATCTCCACACATGTATTTTTAGCTGTATGCTAATTTTGGGTTAGTAAGACCCAGTGTATTATTCAGGACTGGAAGGATAGATTGTATATCCGTTCTTGTTCAGTGACATAATTTCGCTACCTGAGCGAATACATTTTTTACTATGTGTAGACTTGCATCGTTTACTATTTGAGTGAACTATATTCATCTTTCCATTATTGAATCATTTGTGAAATCATTTATCCTGTGTTTTAGGGTTACTGACCTAAATTTATTTGTACATTTTTTCCATCTTTGAAACTGTGCGTTTTTTTTGTTAAATAGATCCAATATTTGGATTATAAATACGCACACATCTTCATAATCCACTACTCGTATAAATCGCCACATTAAACCATATATCTGTGTCGTCAAAACGTGTTCTGTTGTTAATCCGAAATATCCCACCCGGTTATCTTGTTACAAATGGTGTCAGAAGTGGGATCATTTCGGATATAACAGAGCACTGAAATTGTTTTATTATATTTGTATGCTTTTTGTGTGTTTCAGATGCGTTTGACAAATCACCAAGGTTAGGTAGATACCTAATATTACTTATTTTTTGTATTTAATATTTTTGTTGCATTTCGTGAAAGAAAATACGGTTTGTGGTAATTACGTGGTTTGTATAAAACTGCACTTTAAGGTTGGTCACCACCAAACTTTTGAAATGACTTCTATGAAAGAACTGGTAGAACTGGGGAAACAGTTTGGTTATGAGGGGGAGTCCCTTAGAAATTTCGTTCGTGAAGAACAAGCCCGGGAGAGGGACCAAAGATTAAAGGAGAGGGAATTAGAAAGGGAAAAATTTGAAAGGGAACAACAAATAGAAAGGGAAAAAAGGGAAACCCAGAGGGAAATGATAGAATTAGAGAAGGGTAAGATTGAACTAGAGAAACAGGCTGAGAGGGAAAGGATAGAATGGGAAAGGGAAGCAGAGAGGGAGAAGTTAGAAGGGGAAGATAGAAATCGGCAGAAGGAATATCTAAGAAATTCTGAGCTATTGCAAGCTAAAAAAAGAGGGGGAACATGATGTTAAACTGAGAGGTCCAAAATTGCCCCCATTTGAAGACGATAAAGATAATATGGATAGTTATCTAAATAGGTTCGAGAGGTATGCTACGGTACAAAAATGGAAGAAAGACGATTGGCCGCTCCATCTTAGCGCGTTATTGAAAGGTAAAGCGTTAGACGTGTATTCGCGTTTATCCACGGCCGATTGGCTCAATTACCCCGTGTTGAAAGAGGCACTTCTCAAGAAATATGAACTAACCGAGCAAGGGTTTCGCAAGAAGTTTAAGTATAGTAAACCAGAGAGAGGCGAAACATTCACCCAGTTCGTCAGTAGGACTTGCAATTATTTGCAGCGATGGGTGGAATGTGGTAAAGTCGTCAAGACATTTGAGGGTCTTGTCGATTTCTTGCTTCGTGACCAATTGTTAACAACTTGTGGCAAGGAGTTATATTTATTCTTGAAGGAAAGATCCTTCACAAATGTACATGAAATGGCCACACAGGCGGATTTGTTCGCCGAAGCTCGGGGAGGTTCGCAGAATGTCATCACGCGAGATGTCAAAGGTGGGAATCAGGTCAACGACAGAAAACCCAGGGAACCTGAAAAATCTGGTAGGAGTAACCAGAGGAAGCGGAGTGACATGCAATGTTTCATTTGCAAGGAAGTGGGTCATATCTCCCACTATTGTCCTAAACGGAAGGGACCAGTCCAGAAAGTAGCGGTAGCCATTAGAGGCAGAAGATCGGTAAATGGAAAACTTAATGTTTCCCAGGAAGTTAAGCGGAAAGCGGTGCGTGAACCGGTGGTGCGTTCAGAGACCAGTCGCGATGTGATCCAATCAATCGGCACGTGTATTTTTCCAGAGGCACGGGTGCCGACCGCAAACGGCACTGTTAACGGACAAGAAGTCACCGTTCTACGAGACACGGGATGCACTACTGTAGTCGTGAAACGGAGCTTAGTCCGCGATGATCAATTGCTTGGGTTTAAATCACCTTGCATGTTGCTTGACCAGACAATCGACCACGTTCCAGTTGCAAGGATAATGATAGATACACCTTTTTTGACCGGGACTGTGGAAGCTTTATGCGTAGCCAACCCGATCTATGAACTGACGATTGGCAACGTACCGGGTTCTAGACTTCCAACCATAGCAGATTTCCGATTCCCTATCATCCAGGCAGTGCAAACTAGGGCTCAGGTAAAGGAGGAAAATAAACCTTTGCGTAAGTTAAAAGTACCGGAAGCTATTACTGATATATCCCGCGAAGAATTCCAAAATGAGCAAAAATGTGACGCGTCTTTACGTGCAACCTCTGAGAAGGCATTAACGGGTACCGTGAGAAAGTGTAAGAACGGGGGTTCCTCTAAATTCCTTGTTCGAAAGGGTTTAATGTACAGGGAATACTCTACATCGGATAGGAAGTTCTTGCAATTAGTGGTTCCCCAGAAATTTAGGGCACATGTATTAAAGGTCGCGCACGAGTCGAGTATGGCAGGTCATTTAGGTGTAAAGAAAACAACGGATAAGGTATTAAGAGAATTTTATTGGCCTGGCGTCAATAGCGACATAGCGCGGTTCTGTCGGTCGTGCGACGTTTGCCAGAAGACGATCTCTAAGGGCAGGGTAACTAGAGTACCGTTAGGTCAGATGCCCTTGATAGATACTCCGTTCAAACGAGTAGCCATCGACATTGTGGGACCAATATTTCCGCATACAGATCGGAAAAACCGATACATCTTGACACTGGTAGATTACGCTACCAGATATCCAGAAGCCATAGCTTTACCATCATTTGAAACCGAACGTGTAGCCGAAGCGCTCGTAGACATGTTCAGCAGGGTCGGAGTGCCCGAAGAGGTTTTTACGGATTGTGGAGCGCAATTCACCTCAGATCTTATGGCAGAAATTAGTAGGTTGTTGTCCCTTAAACAGTTACGCACAGCACCTTACCATCCTATGTGCAATGGATTGGTCGAGAAATTCAACGGCACATTGAAGCAAATGTTGCGGAGAATGTGTGCAGAAAGACCGAAGGATTGGGATAGATATATGAACGCCCTTCTGTTCGCATATCGTGAGGTTCCTCAGGAAAGCTTGGGTTTCTCCCCGTTTGAACTATTGTACGGTAGGACAGTTCGTGGTCCTATGCGCATACTTCGTGAACTGTGGACAGACGAGGTCGCGGACGAAGAAGTTAAGACCACATACCATTACGTAGTTGATTTGCGCGAAAGATTAGAAAGTACTTGTCAAATGGCGCAAGACGAACTCGCGAAATCTAGTCGTAGGTACGCCAAGTACTACAACCGAGGAACTCGGAGTAAAAAATTTGACGTAGGCGATCAAGTGTTGGTGCTTCTCCCAACGAATAACAACAAGCTGCTAGTCCAATGGAAAGGGCCATATGAAGTCAGACAGGTGAAAGGCGAAATGGATTATATCATTGATATGGAGGGGAAGTCCAAGACATTTCATGCCAATATGCTTAAACTCTACGTAGCGAGACCTGGACAAACGATTGATAAAGGGATTTTGAATGTAGTATGCGTTGCGGTGATAGAGGATAGGTCTGGTGACGAAGCGGAATTCGTCTCCAGCACAGAAATACCCCTTGAATACCCCATGGACGTTGGTAAGGAAAGTATTGACCAGATAAATTTATGCCCTGAGTTATCGGAGGGTCAACGTACACAGATTATGGAGGTTTTGTCCAAATATCCAGATGTGTTCACGGACAGACCAGGCTGTACGGGTCTAATTCGACACGAGATCAAATTGAATACCACTGAGCCTATCAGGATTAAAGGATATCCGATACCCTTTAATGCACGGGAGACAATCAGCGAAGAAGTGATGAAAATGTTAGACCAGGGAGTGATCGAACCTTCAAACTCCCCATACTCGTCCCCCGTGGTGTTAGTCAGAAAGAAAGACGGGACCAACCGGTTTTGCATCGACTTTCGGCAATTAAACAAGATCACCGTATTTGACGCAGAACCAATGCCAGATATGGAAAGTGTATTTTCAAAATTGGCAGGTCATAAATACATTTCCAAATTAGATCTAAGCAAGGGATATTGGCAGATACCCATCGCCGATAATGTCCGCGAGTTGACGGCATTCGCGACTCCCAAAGGACTGTTTCAATTTAAAGTTATGCCTTTGGGTTTAGTCAACGCCGGTGCGTCGTGCGTTCGTCTCGTGCGCAAATTATTAAACGGAACGGAAAACGTCGACAGCTTCGTAGACGACATCTTTGTTTACACGCATACATGGGATGAACATGTTAAGGTATTACGGGATCTGTTCGATAGACTTCACATTGCAAACCTTTCAGTTAGGCCTACTAAGTGTAGCATAGGGTATTCCAGTCTGGAATGTTTGGGACATCTGGTAGGTGGACTAGGCCAGTTGCAACCTCATCCAGATAAAATAGGAGCAATCAGGGATGCTCCTAGACCAGAGACGAAAAAACAAGTAAGGTCTTTCCTAGGTCTAATCGGGTTCTACAGGAAATTCGTCCCCAACTTTTCGGCTATTGCCAGCCCATTAACGGATTTGACTAGGAAGGGGCAACCGAATAAAGTTTCATGGGGTGTATGCAAGGAAAAAGCGTTTAACACTCTAAAACACAAACTGGTAAGTGCACCAATTTTAAAGTTGCCGGAAATAGATAAACCTTTTGTACTAAGGACTGATGCGTCCGATACGGGTCTTGGGGCTGTTTTGCTACAGGAGCAAGGGGGGATGAAATTGCCCATTGCTTATGCAAGTAGGAAATTGCTCCCTAGAGAGGAAAAGTACTCCGTGATTGAAAAGGAGTGCCTAGGTTTAGTATGGGGAATAGGAAAATTCCATACATATCTTTTTGGGAGGGAGTTTACCTTGCAAACGGACCATCAGCCGCTTTTATATTTGAATAAAGCAAAGGTCACCAATGCAAGATTGATGCGTTGGGCGTTGTCTTTGCAACCATACAGTTTTCGAATCGAGGCAATTCGAGGGTCAGAAAATGTGGGAGCTGATTTTTTAAGTAGGGTGTAATTAGCAAATCATTTCGTTCGGTCTGAAAATTGGAAGTTTTAATAATGACTCATTGTTCACATTCCGTGATTGTTCTAAAAGTGATACCACTTTTTTTAGGGGGGAGGTATTGTCACGGAATGGTGTAAATGTTGTTAATTAAATACATGTACTCGGGTTTCGTTTCTTTTTCTCTGTACAACGATGCCCGAGGGTGATTATAATATGGTCTATGTATTTCGAAATCGTGAGTACGATTCGTCCTGTGCCACACGTGCAAGGTGCCTTTGATAAAGAATAACGAAAATTCTAAAGGTATAAATACGTTACTACATGTAAAGGACCTTTTACAATACTAATGGTTTTGTCAGCAAGCGGCCTGCTTAAAGGATTCGCACAACTCCAGCTGTAGGGCTGAGTTTTTTGATGGTAGGAATATCCGGGGTGTCCGGTGTTGTCAGAGTGTAGAAACGTCCGTGTGTCCGGAGCTTTTAAGGTGCCGGAGCGTCTAATGTCTAGCGCCCGGAGTGTCAAGAGTGACTAAGGTGACCCAGCTGTAGAGCCGTCAAAGGACCAGGGGGTCCGGAGCGTCTAATATTTCAAGTGTCCGGAGGGTCTAATGTTTCAAGTGATCATAGTATTCCGAGGGTCCGGAGTCTATATTGGTTGTGAAATTGATTCGGAGGAGCTGTGGAGCGGATATGGTGCACGGGTGACGGAGTGCATCTCCACACATGTATTTTTAGCTGTATGCTAATTTTGGGTTAGTAAGACCCAGTGTATTATTCAGGACTGGAAGGATAGATTGTATATCCGTTCTTGTTTAGTGACATAATTTCGCTACCTGAGCGAATACATTTTTTACTATGTGTAGACTTACATCGTTTACTATTTGAGTGAACTATATTCATCTTTCCATTATTGAATCATTTGTGAAATCATTTATCCTGTGTTTTAGGGTTACTGACCTAAATTTATTTGTACATTTTTTCCATCTTTGAAACTGTGCGTTTTTTTTGTTAAATAGATCCAATATTTGGATTATAAATACGCACACATCTTCATAATCCACTACTCGTATAAATCGCCACATTAAACCATATATCTGTGTCGTCAAAACGTGTTCTGTTGTTAATCCGAAATATCCCACCCGGTTATCTTGTTACAAAGAGGATACAGCGAAAGTGTCTTTTTCTACGTACTGGAATTTATTCTGAAATCCTGGTACAAGGATTGTAAATTGGAAAGAGCCTGTTCCCGATGCAAAAATGACAGGACATGCACCCAAAGACTGTGAGAATCCCATTGCCCCCGCATATACTTTAACGCTGTGCGACAGCGGTTGGACCAACAGAGGTGGAACTTGTTACGCAAGTATGGACTCATAAGTCCAATATCAGGAGATCATAAATAACCCAATCCCCACCCACAATATGAACAGCCAAATAATGACTAAGTCAAATATAGATACCACAGGCACAAATAGCACACAGGTGCAAATTACCGACAATAACGGGGGGATTTGAGGGGCAAAGATCTCGAATGAGAAAGATTTTGCAACACCCCCAAAAACCTGAAAGCCTTGGTCAATGGAATATTGGATTGGGAACCCTTGAGTCAAACCCTTACTTTTCTTCTCCATATAGAGGATGAAAATCTCAAAAAATGAGGAAAGTCAGGTAGAAGAAGGTCCGGTGGATTTAATTCGGATTAAACTCCTTACATCGACACCGTCACCAAGAAAGAGGAAGCACAAAACATTGTCACAAAGCTCCTCCTTAGAAGGGGAGTTGAGCATAGAGGAAATAGGAACAAATAGGATCCAACAGACAATAATCCCATCCGTTAGGGCAACAATCGAAACTAGTACCTCCCATAAAATAAAAACAACAAAAAACCGACGAAACTAGAAATAGGACAGAAAAAATTGACAACGACAATAACACCGATATTGAATCTGACATGGAAACGGACAACGAAACTGACATAGCAACGGGCGCAACAAACAAAGGAAATGACTCAGACTCAGAATTAGACGAGATAACGGAAGAAGCAATTCAAAAATCAAACGAAGCTTGGGTAAAAGTCCAGAGCCCTACCAACTTACAATAAATAACATAACACAACTTTAGACAATAAATATACAAATATAAATACAATAAATTCAAGTGATGCATCACCTAGAAGTGTACCTTTAAAAATGGAAGGATTAAACTTCCGAATTGCGACTGTCAACAGCAATGGAATGGATAAAGAGAAAGTTGACAAACTAACGAAAGAAACAAACTTTGATGTAATTTTGCTACAAGAATCCCATAATAGAATTAGTCTAGAACTAAAATATCTTTTAGAATATGAACTAAATTCAATTGTCATTGGTAATAACAATAAATAAGGATATTAGAGAAGTGGTGGCTACAATAATAAAAACAAACAGGAATGAGCTGGGAACGATTTGATTAGGGGGATGTTTTTCAAGGGCGTTTACTACACATTAAGATACAAAACTGGCATATAATTAACGTATACATTCCGGCAAATAGAAGTATAAAAAAAAACAAATCTTTATTGAAAATTAGTACAGCTATTCGCAGAATTACTCAATGGAAAATTTAATTATAGGAGGCGATTTTAATTGGGTAGGAGACGAAATAGACAGAACAACTGATTTGACAATAAATTATAAGCTTTTTAAAACAGAAATGATAACCCTAATAAATAAATATAAATTGCATGATTTATATAGGCGACTATATCTGATACGACGTGAATATACCTACGAATATAAGCAGAGACAAGCAAGTAGAATAGATCAATTTTATGGAACCTATTTTAATACAGTGATATATAAAAATGCAAAAATACCTGATTTTAAACTATTTTGTCATAAAATTGTTTTCATTGAACTAAAACTTATAAATAGATGCAAATGGGGCCCGGTACAGTGGAAACACAATAATAAAATCTTAAATGATGCAGAATTTATAAACATAATAAAATATGAAATTGAAACTTTTAAGAATGAAGAAAATTTTGATATAATAAAACAGTGGGACATTCTAAAAATACAATAAAAAAAGCCATCCTATACTTTAATGGAAGGGCAGAAAAAATTAATAAAGGCAAATAACAAATAAAAAAAACATTAAGCAAAACAATAGATAAAGAAGAAAAAAACTTGGTAAAATGATAAAAGAGATAGAAGAAGTATTTCAAGGAAGAACAAACAGAGCAGGGAAATTTACAGAAATGTATAGGAAAGCTCAGGTATTTACAAAAGGGGGGAATTACGAAAGGATGGTGAAAGTTTTTAAGACAAAATTAAAGTAAACGATGTAATTTATGCGGAAATCAGATATTTTAACTAGTATTTTTTCATACTATAAAGCTTTATATACAAAACAAAACACTGAGTTTAACACAATCGATAATTACTGAAAAGATGTCAACTGTGAGATGATAACACTAGAACACAGGGAACTGTGCAAGGATGTCATCTCAGACGAAGAAATTATGAAAAATATCGCTAAACTTACGAAGAGAAATTCACCAGGAAAAGACGGACTCACCGTGAAATTCTAGCAAAAATTCCACGGTGAACTAACGCCGATCTTGAGTGCATTATACACAATATTTTTTAAAGTCAAAAACATATGTCAAAAACAATGAAAGAATGGGTCATAACAATAATTTATAAAGGGAAAGGTGATAGAGAAGATATTAAAAACTGGATACCAATATCGCTTCTCAATACCGATTACAATATTTTAAGTAGGATTTTAACCAATAGGGTATAGGGAGGATTAGGAAAAAAATAAACGTAAACCAGACTTGCAGGGGACAATTGAGGGATATACAAAGTAATATTTTAAACATAAAAGCAATTATAGACTACATAAATGAAACATGAACGAAAGGTACAATGGTACTTTACGACCAAGAAAAAGCTTTTTAACAGATTAGAACACAACTACATACAAAAAGTACTAGAGAAATTCGGTTTCGGAATAAACTTCCGAAAGTGGACTAAAATTCTATAAACCGGAATATCCTCATGTGTACAGGTAAATATAAAATGTACAAAATAATTTGATATACAACAATCAGTGAGGCAAGGATGCCCACTGTCAATGCAATACGTAATAGCAATTGAAATCCTAAGTCACAAAATAAGAAACAACACAGAAATACAAAGTATCCATATTCCAAATCTTAAACAGGAATTTAAAATGCTCCATCATGCAGATGATTGAAAAAACATCATACGAGATGCAAAATCTTATCAACACTTAGGGAAAGAATTTGAAAAATTCGGTAAAGCATCAAGTTCTAAAATAAACAACGAGAAGATCGAAATTCTATAATAAAAAAGGCAACTGGCGAGGAAACCACCCGGGTTCACCGCGGCACCTACTGAGGGATAAAGTGAAAGCTTTCGGAATCTTTTTGGAAGAAAAGATGAAATAGAAAACTACGAACACCTAATCAAAAAGATTAGATAAAACGCAAATATCTGGGCTCTAACGCCACTATGCATAATAGAGAGGGCCCAAGTGGCCAAAACATATCTCTACTCCAATATAAATTGCAATTTCAAATCAGTTGATATGGATAATACAATTTTAAATAAACTTGACAAAGATATTATTAATTTCATATGGAATTATAAAACACGTATTATTATAAAAACTTTATATAGAGCAAAGAGCAGAGAGGGAATAGGAATACCCAACCCCCTACTGCTAAAAGTGTCAAATATAATCAATAGGCTGCAAAAAGTACAGCCGGAACCCAAAACAGCTTGGGAAGCCTTATACATCTACTGGTTCGGTTTCACTTTGAGAAACAGACCTGAAATTTACAAGAATAATAAAAAAAAGAAGTACCGAAGAAATTTAGATATATAAAATAATTATTATTAAAATATAGGGACAAAAATATTTATGGCAAATGGTCACCAGAATTATTTATGACAGGATACGAGAAGATATAACAAAGAAAATAAGACTTCATCTCTCACACCAGCTAATTTAATGATTGTAGTAAAATGTAAAATTACATGCATTTTTATATTAAATCTTGGATACCTGAAGTAATAAATAAGTTTTAATAAATAAAACGCCCCTGGCTTTATCTTTTTCTTCTCTCTCTCTCTCTCTCTCTCTCTCTCTCTCTCTCTCTCCCTTCTGAAGTCATGGAGGGTTACAAAGACCTGCATGCTAATGAAGTATGGGTCATAGACATCGCAGGGCTATATCACACGGAGCCACGCGAAGTGACCAGGCCTGCTAAAGAGCCTCAGAAAAATTAGCTTGCAGGAAATGGACAAACAATACATACAAATGGGGAAAAATATAAGAACAAATTTTATAATCCGGGTATCCATTAACATTAAAGAAATAAACAGTATACTCTGACTATCTTTTGGGCTGGGTCATTTCGGACGTATTTGTATAAGAAAAGAAAAAACTACATCAAATAGCATACCTACCAAAAAATGATAGGTCTGCTATAGATTAGCAGGTAAATACATGGTTAAGATTTTCAGGTATAAAAAATACACCGTTGCAAAAACGATAACATGGCTGTGCTCACATAATAAGAGAAGCATAAACACTTGAGAATAAAGGAATGCGGCTTCTTGTTGAGCATAGCTCTATAGGTTCAAAATTTAATCGGGGGGGGGGGGGGAAATGAGAATCGCCGCACCAAAGGTGCACCCACAAAAGCATTAGGATTTCTTTTTGTTCTATATAAAGACACCGATTCTCTTTATAACTCAGAAATAGATTTCAAAATTCAAAATTCAAAAATAATTAGGACAAGTATAATGTACTAAAGAATACAAATACATAACAAAATTCTTCTTCTCAAATAAACTGAAATTAGCAGATGAAAACGTGATGGGAAATTTGATATACTGGCTGTCCTAACATACAAATCTATAGCACACAAACAATATAGCAAATACACATATAGCATACACAGAACGTAGGGGTCCCTTGGCAAAGGTCACTTCTACCGCCAAATTACGAGTGGCTTCTTCGGAGTAACCCTTATTTGCTCAGCAATCTTCCTAGGCGAGACAATGTCCTTCTCGCTAGCTGTAAAAGTGATGACCGATTTTGAACACGCCCCGTTTCCCTCGCGGGTTCCTCTGATCTTAGGACTAAGCTGTAACACATAGATGTAAACCGGGGCTGAACAAACGTGACAATCTTTTAATAACACCTAACATAAATAAGGTCTTTTTCAAGTGGGCCAGTATAACCAGTGAGGAAAACCTATGCAATTCGTTTTCTTTAAAGATCTAACACTCTACAAAATAGAAAACTGTAGAGAGCACCTGCTTCATCCAGCATGGTAGAAGAAACATATTGGTCGTTTGTCACTGTGATCAAATGAGATGTATTGTTTGTAGTGGATCAAGAATACGTCACTGCTTAGAGAAATTATAGTGAACTTTTAATGCTGCATGTGAACATTTCTGAATCACATTTAAAGCATAAAATATGTACGACCATGGTATCAAAAGTTGCGTCCTACCTACTGAATAACAAAAACTTACATTTATTTTTAAATACATACATATACAAACAAATTGATTGAATAAAGTAGTTTCTATCAACAAGAAATTGATACATAGTTTCCATAGCGATAAAACTTAGATGACTTTGTTACAGTGTTGCGATATATTTCTTACTGGTGTGTACCGCTGGCAGCTTATTTTTGAAAGACTAGTTTTAAACTGGATATTTTCTAGAAATATGAAATAAGCCATTCGAAAAAAAATATCAAGAGGACTAATATAATTCAGCTTAATTAGCGTGCGAAATATATCATGGTGTTCCTTACATTCGAAATTTTGGACATAAAAAGAGATCTGTCACAGCGTCTACACTAATATATTATTCTAATCTGGGTATTTAAATGTCAAGTTTGTAGCGAATACGTGTTCTACGAAATTTGCCACATGAACAAAGTAAATCTGAAGTATTCTGAGATATATCTTTTGTAATGAATTACCTATTGTTGCAAACGTAAAACCACAAAATAATAATACTTTAGAGCGATTAAAAATCTGAAATGTGTGGGTGGAACTTTGAAAAGACTTGCGTATTGTAATCTTACTAACAGGATTTAAGTCACAAAAAATTTGCATCGGGTCAACAACAGGTCAACAGGGATGTGAGACGAAAAATTGAACAATGTGTTAACCCTACACTGTCTTGTAACATTGATCATATCTCAGTAGGGCTTTGTGCTATTTCATAAAGGTGGCCACCATGATAATAGTTTGGATTTATTTTACGGTGTAGCACTGAGTAAGTTCGGGAAATCTAAAAGGTAATATTTTTCTTTAACTGAAGGCAAAAATATAACAGAAGCGTATGGTTGGTTCCTTGTTTTGTTCCCGCAATTTTTCACAACATTTATTAAGAGTTGTCTATTTGAAACAATTTTCAAATTCCTGCTGCAATAACAGCGTTGTCACTACTAACACTTCTTCAAGATAATTTTTTTGTTGTTCAAGAATGCGATTTTCAAAAGTTAATCATACTGCGGACCAATGGGACTTGTGGTCCACTGCAAAGTAAATAGGGACGAGCCGACGGAAATTGAACAAACAACAGCTCGCAACAAACCATACAAAACCTGATTTGTTTTCACATATGTACTTCAGTACGTCACTGTGATGCCTGAAAATTATTATCGAATCTCAGATGATTGGTATACACAGTAATAACCTATCAAGGCTAAAGCACAAAGGGATAATTAGAAAGCTATTTAATGTGTTTCGTGCGTCTGTGTCATATAGAAATGTATGGTGGAGCCAGCTGCTTTCAAAATGGTGCATATTGGGTAAACTTGTAAAGAATAAATAACCTTTTAATTTGTCCTTTCAGAAAGAAAACAAAGGAATAACTGCATAGCTTCCATTGCTGCATGACCAACCACTTTGTATGTTCCGATATATGTGTTGCTTCTGTACTCGCCGATAACTGTATAAAACTAGTTATAATCTTTATCGGTTGTTGGCGTTAATAGCAATTTTAACGTATTGTAAGCCATGTCGTGCAGATAACTTGGGAGCACAGTACATTTCCAAGAACACCCGGTCATAAGACGGCGGATATCGAAACCGCACAAATAATCTTTAATATATATTGAAAGAAACAACCGTAAACGATAATCTTAGAATTAGAATAATTTTCAGCTTATCTAGCGTACAAATTATATCACACATGTTGTTTACATTCATTTGATATCGACGATATTTTGAAATCTTCCAATTCCGAGAGAGAGAGAGAGAGAGAGAGAGAGCTGTTTGGATAGTCTATGTGGACGGTAAATGGATTTTGTTCGGGGTAACAGCTATTGGGAGTGAACAATGTGCATTAGAAGAAAAGAAATATTTCTATACTTCAGTTCTGAAACGGTGGAATAAAATCCTAATCGCTGTATTAATGCTAGTGTCGTATTCACCAACGTATTTACCCGAAGCAAGTTCCCAAAAAGCTGCATTTTCTATGCCATTTTGGGATTATTTACTCCATCGACTTTCCGGAAGAGTTTATATTGAAATCGTGTATGGATATAAAAACAAAACAAGTCCATACAGCGCTGCCGGTGGAAGGCAAAGCACCATCTTTTCTTGAATAAATTTGATATAACATGTATCGACTGAATGAAATTAGAAAGATATAAGATCCGAAAAAAGTAACTAATACGGATTTAGAAAAAAGGCACGTCTTTAGCGTAACAGATATCTTCAGCCATTGTTAGCGATCAAGTATCAATACAATTATGGGTACTGAGGATACATTATCAGTTCCCATTTCGTTTTAATAATATGGTAACACGCTCTCTGAAAGCAGATACGCCAACGCCATGAAGTTTGAACATTTAGACGCTTTCTTCACCAGCTGTTTCTAAGTAAAACCTTGTATAAATCGATACATTGCAAATTGAAAGAAAATGTTAAAGAGGCAACAGTAGTGGGGTGGGGGTGGGGGTGAGGGAGGCTACACAAATTATTTCTGCGCTTCATGGACCACATCAAAAACGCAGTGTTTGTTTGACCATTATAACAAGTTGTTTTAAAATATCAGAACTACTGAAACAGCAAGACTTCCATTTCGTTTCGGCGAGAGAGAGAGAGAGAGAGAGAGAGAGAGGCGTTATACCATTATCGTGGTTGTGGTTGTGGTTGCAATGTTTATTGCCTGGTTGCCAATGGAAATGGAAGTATATCTTTATGATACGCCTTCACACCATGGTATTTTATTCGTTGACATTTAACATGCACACGAAAATTTAGATAGTATTTCTTTCGGACAATGTTACAAATAGAGAAATAACTCGACAACATGTATGACTGGCGGGAAATTCAGTCTCGTGATGACAGTCAATGTTTCAAGAGGGATAAATTATCGGTCTAAGGACGGTAAGAAAGGCGGATGTCTTAATGGGCGAATTTATTTAATTCAGATTATAGGTATCGGACTATGCAAGCCGTGATCGAGCAGACAGGCCATATCATTATTTCGTTTATGTAAGCCCAAACCATTGAACTTGGCGAACAAAATTATATGGTTTTTATAGCAAGATTCTTCTGGAGTGTAACGAAATCCATGTGCATATTATACATTGCATGGTACCTGTAAAACGAAGACTACTTTCACGAAAGGTAACGAAGATAAAGAGGCTATGTCCAATTGTATTAAAGGAGACGGAATACCCTCTAGAAGTACAAGTAACATTTTCGATTCTTTCGGAAATTATTGCCTTGATAATTTTATTATTATCAAACCATTCCCCAAAAATGTATATGATTGAAACTGGTATTCAACTTGCATGCTTTCATGAACATCTACAGCAACCAAAATAATAATAATAATAATAATAATAATAATAATAATAATAATAATAATAATAATTTCCTCTTGCACGCCATCTGCAAGAGTCGATATACGGGAATTATATATATATATATATATATATATATATATATATATATATATATATATATATATATAAAGATAGATAGATAGATAGATAGATAGATAGATATTACATGTTTGTATCAAACACACATTTACACAAACACACACACTCACAAATCCACGTACGACAATTAACAATATTATTAACAATAACAATACTCATAATAATAATTCGGCAGTTGATAGGCAAAACTCTAGATATCATGGTTGATATTCATTACTAGAGGTTTGTACTATTCTAGCTGATAATACATGTCTTATATATCCTGTCAGTAATGACATTGGTGGACCTGAACTCGTAATGAGTAACTTCTTGCAAGATCACTTCTTGATCGTGTAGTAGTCCATCACGGGTTAAAGGCGAAGAAAGAGCATTTTGCTTGGAGCAGAAAGTTATAGCAAAGCTGTTAAAGGTGATTTTGTTTCGTGGTTGCGCGTTTGAGTTCGAAGTGTTGTAAACATTCAGGGACACAAGCAAACACATAGTTACATACAGACACAGGCATGAGCATTCATGCTTGTCCAGTTTCTGTCGGGAGCACGAGAATCGGAAGACGACATTTTTTATTTGGTTTAAAGTATAATACTAATACCGGCTACTCTGGTGCGCTAGCCTGTGTCAATATTTAGTGGAAATCATGTATCGGCCTTCTTTGATTATTATTCAAGGCAGGCTCCGTGTTTTCACTTTTGTTCAAGTAAAATCCGTTAAAACTATGCAACAAGCCTCAAGTTATAGTACGTTGTCATTAGACGAGAACAATATCCTTTCGAAGAAGAAAAGTATCCGTTGCCTTCGGTTGAAGCTGTTAACGAAAATTGTAATCGCTGCGTCAATGTAAATCGCCGTGTTCACCCAAATAGTGGCTCTACGCATGTTCTAAAAATTGACGTGTCCATGCTATTTCCGTCTGCGTTGAAACGATTTGTCAGATAGTGACAAGAATGCCTTGAACTCCAATAATAGTCACTATGTGTGATTGTTATTTTAAGGCGGTTTATGCTGATACAGTGAACATATCTCTTTTGGGAAGAGTTCGTATATGTTTTTTTATTGAAATCGTATACGAACATATATAAGTTTTGAAAGAGTGATACTTTCTAAAAGAGGTGTTGGTGTGTTATTAGATAATCAAATCCCAGGCCGTTGTAAGAGTAGGGATAACTTGATTTAAAAGGTAGCCACGTAGTGAAGCTTGAAAAAGTCATGAACATTCAGAGAGAGAGAGAGAGAGAGAGAGAGAGAGAGAGAGAGAGCACAAAAAAACTACCGGTAATATGTTCTACAGATATGAATTGGGTCATTATAAAGATCCAAAACTCTGTCTATTTGTAAAAACAGTACCAGACAGCTAGCTAGGATCGTATACCACACAAAAGATTAACCTTGACTGGTCTATTATTTAGCCATCTTTAAATACACTTCTTTCAGATTTTCATATGCTATGCTTTCATCCTGAGACTGAAATTCTCTGCCACACATACATAATTTTCTTATGTATGTGTGGCAGAGAATTTCAGTCTCAGGATGAAAGTAAATACTTTGACGGGGGTAAGATATCAGTCTACAAGAACAGTCTTTCGAGGTTCACATTTATTTACTGCGATTTCATGGATCTGATGATCTTGGCACTGATGGAACAGACAGACAGACAGACAGACCGTACCATTATTTCATTAAAAAAGTCCAATAGTGGCGCTCTTCTGACAACAAAACCAGTGAGTAGTGTAACGAAATCAAAGTGGGTATTGTACATCTGTGATAGTATGTAAAAATGACAAATCTCAAACGTCGGGGAAGTATCAAGATACGGACGTTGATTTATTTTTGATACGCAAGGATCAGCCTCTTAACGTTGAAAGGATTATTTTGGTGTTTTTTTCTGAATATTCTTGGGACCTCGGGTGGCCGAATGGTCTAAAGCTCTTGCCGTTACCAATTACTGCCATCTCACATTTTCCCGCGTGGGTTCGATTATCGGGCTCGGACGTTGTGGATACGTGAGAAAGCTGCCAGTAGCTTCGAGTGGGTCAGTGGTTCTTACTGAGGTTTTTCCCAGGTTCTTCCTCCATCACTTAAACTGGCTGCCATATATAGTCCATCTTCAGCTGAGAAATGGCGTTAAACACCTAAAGCAATAATAACAACTACGACAACAAAACAACCGAATATTCTTTATATTCAATTATCAAAATCAGTTTTTATGCCTGTGAAAATGTTGTCAATGTTTTCGCTTTCAGGAAGAACAGCAAGTAGAACCAAATTTTAATACTACTACTACTACTACTACTACTAATAATAATAATAATAATAACGTATAATACTAATATATATGCTAATGAATATAACAACAGTAATAATAATGACGCGGAGAATTTTAACTCCAGTCCCGTCTTCAATTTATCCCCAGCATGTCTTTGACAAATTTAACATATTACCTCCAGCCAACATTGAGTTGCCTGACAACGGTTTATACGTACCTTATTATTTATGTTGTCAAAAAGCACGTTCTCACAATTGATTGATTTGTTTTATTTTTTTATTATGTCTTCATATAGACAAAAATAACCCAAACCTATGATGTAGATTTTAACATTGGACTAAAGACGAATTAACTTTAGGTGAAAATATTAAATGTACTAAAAAACCTTCCAGGTTAGGAACATTGTAAAATTCCACCCTTTAAGTTATCATTTTTGTAGTTAGGAAATGAAAATTATTACTTCAAATTCCTTTTAGCAAGAAACCAACAAAATAAAGCGAAGTTTTGATTTGATTCCATTATCACCGAGAAAACCAACAATCCTTTACAGAGTAGTGAAATAGTGAAACATGATCATTTTTTAATGGCTACTAGGGTATCGTCCCATGTAGTTATAGGCAAATCAGGTGAAAGTCGTCTTAGAAATTTGATATCTCCTACCTCCTTTTGCAAGTTAAAACACTACTTCAATTTTGTCTCCAGCTTACGTCCAATGATATCACTTATTTACAGTTTTACATCAAAGTAACATAAAGGTCTAGATCATCCATATACATGTTCTCTTAACTTAAGAGCGAATTATCAACCCATATATGTGACGAAATAGGGCTTTCGTTGGTTGCATTCGTGGTTTTAAAGTCATGTTATCTTTCGAATACTACAACTTGTACCACTACTACCACTTAACCCCCCCCCCCCCACACACACACGCTCTCACATTATATCTGGCTACAGTTATAGAATTCTGTACTTTTAATACGTCATTCTAGCTGGTCAAGAATTTATATAGTGAAAGAAGTTGAACTGAAGCAAGGAAATCTGTTTACATATCAAACAAGATAAGGAATTCCAGAAAGATTGCTTTTAAGACCAAACCTGTAACACTCCATCTCCAATGATAACTTTAAAACGCTTATTTCGTTTACACATCGAAATAAGATATGTATGTCTCAATCATCGATGTGAATATCCAACCTGAAGCAAAATTATTATTATTATTATTATTATTATTATTATTATTATTATTATTAAACGAGAATGAAACACCGATTGTCTTTGTGGTTTATATTTTATATTTCTAGTTTATATTATTATAAAATCACTTACAAATACTCAGATATATTCTCCCAGAGACTGGAAATGGACAATAGTGCTCAAGAGGTGCTTGAATGTATGCTATGTACAGGTGACTACGTTTAAGCATGTCAGTAGCCACACAGACATATGTAGAATAAGACACACACAAATACAGACACACATACACACGGACACACACTTTAGAGTGCACATTCATTGATACAAATATGTCTAAGATCCCTCATGTGCCCTTTTTTCTTCGCCCTAACAAACACTTATATGTGGATAAAATTTATTTAAAAAAATATTAGACTTTATATATCATTCCATCTTTCAAGCAGGAACTTATTTAATATTTGTTTAGCGAAGTAAAAGAATTTGAATTAGGTATAAATAGCTGTAGTGAATTACAGAAGACAGGTGCTAATAACACATAAAGTCCGAACAGAGCTTGATATCTATATGCAGTCTGCAACACCTCATCTCTAAGAGACATCGAGTTGTATGAAAACTGTTGCACTGAAAAGAACAGAAAAGAATAATATTTTATGTCGCTCAGATAATGCATGAGGACAATGATAAAGGTGAAAGGACGAAAGAGACAAAACATAGACAAGATTATTTTGAATAGATCAACAAATTTACAAGCATTTTGATTTTTGTAATAATGTGTATTTCTGTAGATATTTTCTGCATTTGTTAGTTGTTTCTTCTTCACCAAAATCGATAACGGAGCTTTTCCCCTGCATCATACGAATAATACAATTTTCTGTATTTTGCCATCTTCCAATATCTTTAGGTAAGTATTACTGATCAGACATGCGGAGGTGGCAAACGTTGCAAAGTTGGATAAAAACAATGCTCGCGTTAAAAGAATCTGGTTGTTATTGATATAGATAATTTCGAGATATCAAATCCCAAGACTGTAAAAACTGAATTTTAAAATGTTTTTGACTTGATTTGTAGTATTTAATTTCCCTGGGAAAGATTTCATATGCCACACAGCACTCAATCCAACAACGTTAAAAACATTTCCAAATGATAGTCGTGATATTCCCCTGATAACAATACGTAGGTAGTACCATAAATATGATTGACTTGTGGGGATGTACCCATAATTGAAATCCTTATGAAACAACATAAAGAGATAAGCGACAATATGGACGACTTTCCTGTTAATAATCCAACTCTTTATGTTCCTCTTCCCCAATTCTTAAGTCATTCATTTCATAATGTGTTTTGCACATGTAATACGACTACTTCCATAAAAACACCTTAAGATCATACACATTATTTAGGAACACTTCTTTTGGTCAAAGTGAATTAAGTCTAGCTAAAATTGAACGGAACGGGTATAATAGAGAAAACATAATGGGTGTCTGCCACATACCCCAACTGCATATCTTGAGATCGCAGAAGATTGAGGAACTGCTTTTCGAAAAAGATATTGTACTTTTTATATTCATTGACCACATCTAAACCACATAGTTCGTATGACCATGGTAACAAAATGTTTTAAAATATCAAAACGACTGAAGTACGGAAACTTTCACAAATTATTTTTTAAATGAGAGAGAGATCCAATATAGGATTATTTTAGTCGTGGTTGCGCTGTTAGTCACCGAATTTCCAATGGAAACTGAAGTATTTTTAACGGCATGTTTTTATTCCTTGGTAATGGACATCATGACATATAATATTAAAATCGCACACCGAGATGTTTTCTCTTGGATAATGTAGTAATACAAAGAACTGAGTCAACGTCTGGCGTTGAAGTTAAGTCTATGGATGAATGTAAACATTGTATGAGGCATAAACTAGCGGTATCAGAATGGTAATCCAGATGAGTATCTTTCGGACCGAATTTGTTTTCAGTTAACGGACTGTGGCAGCAGTATGTGAACCGAGAACCCCATTCATCATGTCATTAATTCATTTAAATAGGCACGATACCCTCGATCGTGGCGACGAGAATTAGGTGTCTCTTTAACATTGGTTAAGAGAGTAACGAAATACAATGACTTATTGTACATTAGAGATGACATCTGTAAAATCAAGACAGATCAGTAATTCTTCTTCACAAGCAAATGCTCACACACAATTTGCTACTATATATAAAGTTTTTCATCAAACGGGCTTGTTGAAACTTTATATAGGTAATTCACCTCTGTAATCTCTAATTTCGATCGACTTAGCTTCACATAAAGTTAATGTAAATGTTTTTCTCAATGTATACAAGTATGTCCTAATTCTAAATCACTCCAATTACATCTAGACGATTTTGTTAAACTTAATTTTGTAGGTAATTCGAAAATATTGAATTGATCAACAGAGCTCCTTAGCAGTTTGCCAAATTACAATTAGCTCTTTTTGCATGGAAATTATGAAATCTCTATATGAAATTTCCTGTTCAAAATATATTACGTGATATATTTTGGTTTTCCCTTTCACATCTGTTCCCTTGATACTAAATTTTAAAATAGTGTCCTTCTTTCAATAAACCATATAATTTTAATATTGTAGAGCTTTTCAGCAATTTTGGAAATGTAATACTTGATTTGTTTTTGTTTTTTTTAAATTTTGTTATTTAAGTTTATAAGTAACATAACTTTTAAATATTAATGAAAATAATGTATCTACTACAAGGCAATTAAACATATTAACTTGTGTCTGTCTTATTCCAGGTTTTTAGGGGTTAGAGAGTCCGCATTGGATGTGGGAGAACTATGGTTCGAACAAGGCCGAGTCATAACAGACACTTATAAAAATTTTACTAGCAGCTGCCTCGCTTGGCGCGCAGCATTAAGAGGTTAGTGTTCGGACTAGTCACTCTGGTGTCAGGATAATGCAACTGGATGGGACACGATGCTACATGTTTGCGGAATGATGCCCCAGTGCACGACATCACTATAAACTACTACTCTGCAGAAATCGTAGCGATATGACTAAAACTAATTCAGTTCAGGAATCGGATTGTCATGTATGAGTTTGTAGTCGGGATTGTATTTACGCAGAATTATTCAAATTAATGGTATATCATTAAAACATACATAAATCATGCATGCATACTTCAGCAAAGACACACACACACACACACACACACACACATATATATATATATATATATATATATATATATATATATATATATATATATATATATATATATATATATATATGCAAGTACACACAAACGACTTGAAGCTGTTTCTACATAGGAGACAATGGAGTACAGTTTCTATAGCGACAAAACCTATTTCTGTGCCTAATAGTGTTAAGTCATACAGGTAATAATATGAACAATAATTACATGTACAGTTGGTGATGTTGCCTTTAAGGAGAGTTTTTGGCATGCCCAATTTATGATTTTATTACCATTGAAGATATTACATATCCAACCGTTAAATTCATTTACGGGTTAAAAATCACGACATTTTCTTGCCTTATGTTTGTCAACATCATCTAATGTGTACGCGTACACTTTTGCATTTTATTCTTGGCTTGAAATCAGAAAATGCTTGCTTTACGATAAAATGTGCGCTATCTTTCTAAAACACTCAAAGTGAGATTTGGGATGCAAAGATAGGAAAATTACTTGTTCCTGTTACTAAGTTTTAGAAATTAAAGACTTGAATGTTAATTGCATATTCCAATGGGCAATTACGAAATTATATGGTATTTTATTTAACGTTTTTAAAACATAAAACATAGAAAGCAAATGCAAATATTCTCCACAATAGCGCCCTCCCAAAAAAAAAAATACTGCCTATGACAAGCCAACATGTAGACAATACGTTATCTCGAGGCGACCATACATTGCCTGAAAACGGCTTCTATGTACCAATTAAGTGATCTTTTGAAAGACTTATTTTCATGGGTTATTATTTCAAAAGACTTAATTTGTTTCCAGTTATTGTCAGTTCAGTACTTTCATATGGAAATCACGTACATAGGGAATTATATGATTACTTCGAATTGTTGTAACCAAATAAAGCGCTAAAAATGGCGTGAACAGCATTTGCATCGAGTGATACTGGGTTTCTTTTTAAAATGGTATTTTGCTTCGTTTTGCAAGTTTAAACACCACCTTATATTTTCGATTTCTTTTCAATGATAACGGTAATTTATGAGTTGATCACAGAAACAGTATAAAGGTGTTTCAATGAACAATGTAAATGTTCCGTTCACTATAAAATACAACTTGAACTAGTACTTCAGACTAGATTTGACTTTCAGTGTATTCGTAAATTCA
Organism: Sinohyriopsis cumingii; assembly: GCA_028554795.2. Classification (NCBI taxonomy): domain Eukaryota; kingdom Metazoa; phylum Mollusca; class Bivalvia; order Unionida; family Unionidae; genus Sinohyriopsis; species Sinohyriopsis cumingii. The sequence continues at coordinate 60,889,376 of CM068825.1, forward strand.
AAACCAATTGATCTTTGCCATAATAATAATGATAATATTAATAATCCTGTTTATTTAACCGAGGACCGTTTATCATTTAACGATATTTTTGTGTACCCTTCATCAATCAACCTTGCACTAAAATGTAAATGGGTTCTATATTCTCTTTCCATTCACAAGATACGAGGACTTACAATGAATAGATGCAATACCGATCTGGATCTGAAGAGTGTCGTAGCTGGGCAACATTATACAAAACAAATCTAGATAAAACATTGCGACTTTTGATCCATTTCAGAGTAAACAGGGACCTGTCGAGGGAAACTGAACAAACCTGTAGCTCTACCCAAAACATGGAGCCAGTGAGTTTATTTTTTCCACATGAAGTATATCATTGACATCTCTCAGACGATTCGTATGCACAGAAATATTCCATCAAGGGTTAAAGGTCAATATCTAAGGGCATATTTAGTTCGATCAGAAAGGGATCATTATAAACCTATTTAAGGTTGTTTCGTGTGTCGGTGTCATTAAAATATATGGTGGAGACAGTGGCTTTGGAAAGAGAGCACATTGGTTGGATGTTCTCACTGGTTTTTTTAAAAGAGCGCCTTGGAGATCGGTCTATACATGCATATATATATATATATATATATATATATATATATATATATATATATATATATATATATATATATATATATATATATATATATATATATATATAGAGAGAGAGAGAGAGAGAGAGAGAGAGAATTATAAATATATACCAAACAGAATGGAAAGTGCTATCCCTGGATTCTATAGGGGAATGCTTGATAATAGTAGGCAGAATTAATATGTTTAATACAAATAATATTATCTAAATAACCTGTATGATAGTATTATTGGTATTAAAATATTAATTCTGCCTACTATTATCAAGCATTCTTCTATAGGAATCCAGGGATAGCACTTTCCGTTTTGTCTGGTGTATATATATAATTCTCTATAATTAATTCAATATATGTCGATTTCTTTCATAGGAATCCGGAATGACTGTAGATAAATGAGAATTAATTACTAGGGCGTCGTGCGAGTGTGTCTGCTACACAGGAGTGAATATAACACTGACTGAGTCACATCATTTTTTGGTGATGTCTGCTTAGTCGCGAGGGAATATGGGCTCGTGCGTGCACGCAAGGCGAAGGGTGATGTTCCCCCTCGGACCTGGGTTCGAATCTCCGCATAATACGAATTAAAAATTCTCAAATATGATAGTATTATTAAAATAGTATTGTGCCTACTATTATCAAGCATCCTTCTATAGGAATCCAGCGATAGCACTTTCCGTGGTGTATATTTATAATTCTCTCTCTCTCTCTCTCTACACACACACACACACACACACACACACAGATATATATATATATATATATATATATATATATATATATATATATATATATATATATATATATATATATATATATATATATATATATATATATATATATGCGATCCTGTGTGAGTGTATGGTGTGTATAGCTATTTTAATTTGTCTGTTAGTGTATGATATCATGCCTTTATTCCAAATCACTGTAAATTCTTCTCCTGCTTAAATTCATTTTGCGCACCACTTTTGACTTGTGTTACTTCATGGCTGAAAAAGCACACAAGTCCTTCAAAGCTGTCAAAACGAAATTTGGAAGGCAAAGATTAGGATATTCTTCGTTTTGCTTACTGCATGTCAGTATGTCAGGAATCATTGGATCTAAAAATAAACACAAGAAATAAAGCTTGTTCAACCACAAAAGCGATACAAAAGAATACAAGGTATGATAAGCATACAGTTTGCTTTTCATGATTTATGGAATCGTGCCTTCAGTGTCTACATCTCCAAGCGAACATGCATTGCCTGATTACGGTTGCTACGAGCCTTTATTGCTGATCATTCGAAACGGTGTTCTCGCAATTTATCAATGTTCATATTCCACGTGCAAAACTGTACTGATTTGAAAAGGCTTATTTCGTTTGAGGCTATTTTATATTATATTTAGTGAAAAATCATGTGTAAAAACACATCCTTCAAATTATAATTTCAATAATTACTTCCAAACGAAATGAAGAATATTGCTTCTTATTTCTCTTGGGAAATTGCGTGCACTAAAGTATGGTTATGAATAGATTCCTTTATAATCGTGGAAACCACCGATTTATTTCAGAATAAAGAGGTAGTGAACATGATAGTTTCCTGAGAGTACTGGGGGATATTCTATATAGTTAAAGTGAAATATGACAAATGTGTCTTTAGTTAGATGTTTTTTCTGTCCTGGTTTGGAAGCTAACAATCCATGTCAACGTTGACTGTAACTGTTGACCTGTGATTGTAGGGGTTTCACATGGAAACAGCATACAAATGTCTAATCATCCATATCAATGTTTAGTTTGATATAACCGTAATTCTCAATCGTATTTCCACCTACATTAAGCTTTCTTTGTATTCATGTATTTAACAATATTATTATTGTTATTATTATTATTAAATCCCCTCCACACACTCATGTAACAAGGGTCTCACAGACACAGTGAAAATGTATTTGGAGACTTTACTATACTATTCCAGCTGGTCAGGAAGGAAGTTATTTAAGGAAGATTTAAAGGACATGAAACAATGCGTTCCTACCATTTAATTGACATGAAACAATTCGTTCCTACCGTTAAGTGTCCAATAGCAGCTGGCTTTCAAGTCCAAACCTACAACACTCCATCTCAAGGCAACTTTGCTTTCCCTGGCAACTGTTGTGTTCTTCGTACAATGGAATGCTTTTACGTTGATTCTGGCGCTCTTAAACGATGAGTTAGTTTTAACATTTGGCACAAGATTGACATTGCAAATATGTAGATGCGCCTTGAACGAAATGGACTATTTTTTTTCTCTGTTCTAGTCCAGTGATTGACTTGATGAAAATATAATATCGATCTGGTTCTGAGGATTTTCGTACGGCGCAAGAATTATAAAAAGCAAATCAAGACATGACAAAGATATTTGTGATGTATTAAGTGGCAAAGGGAACGTGTCGAAGCTCTGCATAAGGCACTGACTTAGTGGCTTTTATCATCCATATATATTAAATTAGTACTTGATTCTGATATTTCACACGTTTCTCATACACTGTAGTATCCCGTCAAGGGTAAAGGTGGAAAATGGAAATCATATTCAGTGTGAGCAGAAAAATATAACATCAAAGCTTTGTAAAGTTTGTTGGTGCATCTGTGTGTCATTGATGTGATACCAGTGGCATTGAAAAGGATGCGTTGACGTGTTGTATTGATTCTAAAGATTAGTGTGTTCTTTCAGAAAAAGAGCTGCGGAAATTGTAACTATAGATTTAAGACCCAAAGTTTTGGGTAAATATTACACACACACACACACACACACACACACACACACACACACACACTTTATCCCAGTTCACTCAAATATAAAAACTCGCTTTTTCATCTATTTATTTCATTATCAATAATTTCAAGAATGCGTTTTGATTCCTGTCAGAAGTCATTTATGCTCTAGAACGAACACTCTGCTTCAAATAGAATACCTACCCCATTACGACCCCCCTACTCGGCTTACATTTAAAGAGATTTCACTTTTTCGAAATAATGAACCGAATACAGAACAGATTTGCAGCTTTGGTTGGAAATCTGATGCAGTGTTTTGTGTAACTTGCATGTGTACCGTAATTTTGACTACTAAATAATAGTAATCAGGTAATATAACCATTTTCTACTAGGCAGTGCAAAATGTTCACTCTTTTATGTCATGTTTCAAACATATACATATATATATATATTTTTTTTTTCCTCGCTTTAATAGATTAAAAGGATAGTTATCGGTTCCTCAATCCTTGGAAATGGTACGGAAACATTACTTTGTGTGTTATAAGATGGCTCTTTAATCGATATTCCATTTAGGGAATTTCTTTTTCAAAAAAGTATACCTTTTACAAACACACACACACACACACACACACACACGCACACACACACACACAAACAGAAACGCTCAAACACAAATGGATGTATTTTCGAGTAATTAGGTCGAAAATGGTTATAATCTCTTTTATAGTTGTTGATTTCAACGCCAGTTTTAATACTTTATTAGCATCATCATAGTAAATAAAAGCTAAGTGCTTTTTCCAAGTTCATATTGAGGCAACCGGCCAAGAGTGGAGAGGGCAGGTATCGAATCCGCATGATTTTTTTTGTAATCTCTAATACATATTGAAATAATTATTGTAAATAATAGTCCTATATATATCTTGATTCGCCACGAAGTGCGAATTATCAAACGTGATGTTTATATTCAACACTAATGTTTACTTTACTTGTAATGTACGGTTTATGTTACTGCCTTTTGATGAGAATGTTGCATTTACTGCTGAAAAGTGTGTTACATTTAAGGGTTTAACCTCTGCGAAATTTTCTTTCCCAATATCTCTCTAGTAAGTTTATGACATTATATCAGTTTTGGACGAATTTGAAAGGGGGACACACACACACACACGCGCGCGCACACACACACACACACACACACACACACACACACACACACACAAATATCAACACTAAAGTGTCTAAAAGAACGCTGAAGATGGCTTTCAATAGTCAAGGAATTATAACTTCCATATTTACAACACCAAATCTCCAGGTGGCCTTCCCTTGCCTGACAACGGTTGCATCACGCCTTTTAGGAATTGTTTAAAAGGCGTGTTAGCACAATTTATTTTTTCTGGAAATATGTTGAGCTAGGCAGGGAATATCCAACGATTTGAACTAGACACGTCCGGAACATATTAAACGTACATATTAAAATGAGGAATATTTGTCGTAGAGCAATGTTATCATTGTTCAAATTGCAAGGACATATCAATGATCAATTGAAAATACCTTTTTCGCTTACAGAAGTTTTATATTACATTGTGTGAAATATAATTATCAAAGTGCAACCAATAGATTAGTTTTTGGTAATTACAAAGAAAATGAAGACAATTGTTTCATATCTTTTAAGCCGAATGGCATACTCTAAAGACAAAATTTGATTTGATTCACTTATCATCGTTAAAACGTGCTGTTCTTTTCCTGATAGTGAGATACAGAAACATGACAGTTTACAAAGGAGTACTGGGGTCTGATAGTGAGGTAGAGGAACATGACAGTTTACAAAGGAGTACTTTTGTCGGATAGTGAGGTATAGAAGCATGACAGTTTACAAAGGAGTACCGGGGTCGGATAGTGAGGTATAGAAACATGACAGTTTACAAAGGAGTACTGGGGTCGGATAGTGAGGTATAGAAACATGACAGTTTACAAAGGAATACTGGGGTCTGATCAATAAAAGCGCTGAAAGTAAAGTTTTCATTTGATTCTATTATCATCGTGAAAACCAGTATTTTCGCATAATGAGTTACCGAAATATGGTAGTTTATGAATATGTATTGGTTTATCAGCAGCAAAGCGTATAATAAAGGAAATTTTAGGTATGTTTCCCTTATCGTGGTCCGCACGGACGATTCTTTTCCGATACAAATATTACCAAATAGCAATAAACAGAAATTTAGTTTGGCTTGTTCCACGCACGATGTTTGAGACTTAGCAACGAGTGGAATATTTCTTCTACCTGTGTAATGGTAGTAACAGTAATTTTGGAAATAACATCACCACCATCAAATACTACTACTATTACTATAACAATAATAATAATAATAATAATAATAATAATAATAATAATAATAAAGCGGTGATGTGGTGAAAGAGATAGTTTGTACCATTGTATCAATAATAGTATTATAGGTGGCAATAGTAGCAGGATCTGTATTATTGGATGCATGCATAAAAAATGTATGTACATGTGTGATACATTTCATTTAGCCATCAGAGCAATTCGTTTAAGCCACAAAGAGGAACCGCGGTGGCTCAATGATTAGATTTCCAGAGTTGCAAAGACAAGGATGCAGGTTCGAAACCTCACCTGCTTTGAATTTGTCAGTTTGGTAGGACAGATTATTCCATTTCTCCTCGGCAGGATATAACCTTTCATGTGTTGACGTACTGTTAAATATCAACCAGTCAATTCATTAAGAATGACTAGAAGCTTGCAGGAAAATAATTTATACTCCTGATAATTGTCACTTAATTATAACTGGATCTTTCAAATAAACACGATAAAAGCTTAGTCCACGTTATCAGTCTGTCCGTCTGTCTGGCTTTATATAAAAATTGGACTTTCATATTATATTAGAAAAACCAGGAACTGTTTGATTGTGTAGCGTGGTATGAGATTGCAGTCATACAAGAATGGTGTTCCCGTACATAGTCGTTTCTTAGATATATATGAGCACCAGATGTAATGTTAGATATTTTAATTAAAGGAAGAAAAAACAACATAAGGCGAAAACAATATAAACTTTATCACTCATTAATAATGTTTAAAACTGTGATACGGACGACATTTGATATAATGTAAAAATTCAAGGAAGCCTATGTGAAATAATAGTTAGCCTTACAAAGTAAGAAAACACGTGACACGTAGTTTTGTCATAAGCAAAAATGGTTCATTTCCATCCGAATGTCAAATATAGCCTGTATCAATTAAAATCGCAGTTCATCTTCACGACACTGAAAATCAAAACGTTTACCTCATCTGCTTTTGTTTAGGGGTTATGTCTTTGTCACAAAGCTGTACTGTGTGGTCTGTTTTCCAAGGCATTGGTCATCTCACACCGAGTTAGACTCGTTAAATACAATCAGTTCATTTTGCAATGCTGTCTTGTGTAAATCACAACATGTCTCCAGATATTGATCCAATAACCTGACCACAGCTTGCTTTCTTATGCCTTTGAACCACAGTTTCCATCCCACGAAACCTTATCTGCAGGTTACACTGCGTTGCCTGACAACGATTGCTATGTACCTCATTGAATGCTTTCTTTCAAGGGACTGTTACTTATGACATATTTCGTTTAAGAATGTATTAGAGAAGACAAATATCAATCTAGCAAAAAGAGAATACAATATTACAAGTTTCATAATTCAAACCACAAAATGAGAATCATTTAAAAAGTCTTATTCCGATGGCAGTGTTTTAATATTATATCGTGTCAAATAACATGTTTATTTTAATCTAGGCCGTGTATTATTGGAGAGAAATGATTTTGATATTTCACTTGTGGCAAATAATATCATAATTTTGACTGGCCGTCAATAGACATGGATAATATTATAAACAGGGAATTTGAGTTTGTTCTAAGACGCTTTAAGTAGTCGAGCGGTAAGTATGACTGCCTTCAATTAAAGACGTTCAAATTCACCTAGATGATATTTATTATTATTATTATTTTAATGTACTATTTTATTTTGAATTGGAAACTAGAATTATATTACTGTTAATAATCATAAAACACAACAGAACATAAATGCTTATCCGCTGCCATCGCACGGGATCAAGTAAGAAATCTGCTACTTCAGTCTGTTATACAGATTCCTAACCAATACATTTGAGCATAAAATGAAAAGCGAATTTGCTATCTACAGTGAAAAACCGGTATCTTTCATCGAAGACTTTGGTATTTTCACCCACACCTTGAAAGATGCCACTTATTCATTCGTTTCGAGCAAATATCCTCTGTCATTATTTCCTTTCCATTAACATTTGTTTTCAGTTGAAAAACAAAAGATCTAGCCCTAGATTTTGACGACTTTCATTGTATTCATTTATACAAAAGCAATGTTATCGTTTAAACTCATGGGAACAATATTGCTGCTGAAGTAATTAATTTTCGTGGGCACCTGTTTTCGTGCTTTTAAAAACAAATCCTTGTTGAATAAATTTGTCAATATGTAATGTGTGCAAGTGGATTCGATTGTCTGCACAAATGAGTTTTAATATTCGGTGTTGCACATGCCAATAAGTAAATTGTCGCTATTGTTGTGCGTTTTCAGTACAAGATAGGCTTTGCATGGCGGCCAGTATAAATGGTGGAAAAAGAAACCAGGAAAACCCCAGGAGTAACTACCGACCCACGGGAAGCGACTCTCAAGTTTTCTCTAGAAGCCACTCGGTCACATGTGAGATGGCAGAGAATGGTAAATGAGAGTGCTATAGACCACTCGTCCATCGGGGCCCCGTTTCGTTTTTGTCTGGGATCATTTAGTGAGATCCAATACACGAAATGTCTCTTGAGTTTTATGTGACATAATTTTCAGGTCATGAATATCTATCTATCTATCTATCTATCTATCTATCTATCTATCTATCTATCTTTAGAAAGAAGGAAAGAAATGTTTCCGTTCATTATTCCATTTGTTCCCTTTGCTAAGAAATATATATGCAGGACCAATTTTTTAAAATTACTGTTCTTACTAGTTCACAAATTACATTTGAAGACAGCTGTACATGACACAACGCGCGCGCGCGTGTGTGTGTGTGTGTGTGTGTAACTCATATGAATACTTTAACAAACGTGGATGAAGATTCCTAAGTTATCGAAGTTAAGAACCAACCTTTTCGATAACAAACAAATGGATCCACACATTAGTAGGGTTATTATTCCGTTCACAGAACAACGTTGCTGCCATTGACAGTGAAGGGTTATTTATATCCTTTAAGTTTCTAGATTAAGAGTAACCAACTCTTCAATCAATGCCGGATATATATATATATATATATATATATATATATATATATATATAGTAATCCAAAGGTCAAGTGCTCAACAATAATTCACATATATTAACATTTTTTGTCAATGAAAAAACAAAAGTTCAAGCCGTATTTGTCACGTATTTGATTGTATTTATTTATACAAAAGCACCGTTATCTTTAAAACTTATGGGAATAAAATTGCTACTAAAGTAAATTATTTTCATGGACACCTGTTTTCGTGGTTTTGAAAAGGAAATCCTGGTGAATAAATTTGTCAATATGTAGTATGTGCAAGTGGATTCCATTGACTGCACAAATGGGTCGTTATTCGTTGTGTTTTAATTCGTGGTTTTGACGTCACAGTAAGTAAATTTTCACTATTGTGATTTGGTTTTACGCCATTCTTTAGCACATGATAGACTTTACATGGTGACCAGTGTAACTGGTGGAAAAAGAAATCAGCAAAACCCCGGGAAGACCTACCGATCCCCTGAGAGCGATTGGCATGCTTTCTCTCGAATCTCCGCGGACAGAGGTGAGATGTAGTGAATGTTAGAAATCTTTCGCCCACTTGGCCATCAGGGGCGCCGTTTCCACTTGTTACTGAATACAAAGCAAACTGATAAAAAGTATTATGTTTACTTAAAAGTAATTTGTTGGGAGTCGTTTACAGGGTGGGTTTTGTATAGTGGCTCAAGATCTACACAAGTAATTTGCAACCAGAGAGATATCACAAAGACAATTGCATGCCAAACATCATTACTGGAACAAGAAGCAATGCGACATCAGTCAACAAGATCCTTTGTTCTGACAACGATTTCTACCTATCAGAGAGTCTTGATTTATACTGCATTGTCCTACAGGTGGACTTGAGATAAGTCCGAGATAAGGCGATTATGAAGATGTTTCGTTGCGCTTTATTAGTTTTCTCAACCGGTTTCATTCAAGGTTGACTATTGAGGGAAGTTTTGTGATTGCTGTTTCACTAAAACATTAGAAACAGGAACATATTTAAATCTGGGAAAACTGAAACAAATCTGTCCCAGTTTTAACATAGCTATATTTCAGTCAGTGTTTATATTCTTAAAATCATGTACGATTGACAGTAAACTATTAAGTATGTAGCTAATATATTATATTTTTTCTAAATATTGCTGAGAAATAATACATATATGAAATAATATATACATATGAAATTTGACTATTTATATATAGTATATGTCGCATTTATGGCAGACTGTGATTCTTTATTGACCACTTGAGAAAAACAAAGCGACACGGTAAATTTTAAGGTGTATTTTCCCGTTTTGCTCACAGCACCATTTATTTTGACCACATGTCTTTATATGAGCTCAGCAGAAATGATGCAGTGTAATGAATTCTAACTGCCATCGTCGTCGTCATCATCATCATCATCATCATCATCATCATTAATACTATTATTATTATTATTGTTATTATTATTATTATTATTATTATTATTATTATTATTATTATTATTTTATTATTATTATTATTATTATTATTATTATTATTATTACAGTGGCAGTTGATTAAATATATGTACTTGTTTGCAATTACAATAATGTAATCATGGTATTCCTATCAGTTAGAGTGGCCAAAAAGGGCTTTGTCATTAAATAGTCAGCGGACCGTTTATAATTTCGGTAATGTGATAGCACATAATTGCCACTTTAGGCCAAGAGGTCCGCTTATACTTTCAATTATTGTACCAGAGGATTATTGTGTTGTTCATAGTTATTGGTGTGTGTCAGAAACGCACAATCACTACCTGGTTTAGTCGGACATCGCCGCTGTAAGATATTTTGCATTACAGGCTTTTTATTTGTTCAGCAGCTGTCCGTACAGTGGATATTTTCCTGACAAACTCGTTGTAATCAGATATCCTGTTTTAACTTAAGCACACATACATAAATAAATAAATAGATAAATAAATACAGTTTTCGGCACCTTAACCACACAGCACCAGATTAAATACAGTAACAAAGAAAGATAAATTACTTTTTTTGTTCACTTTCTAAAAATAGGTTTCATTCCTCTCCACATTAATCCATAAAATACATTTGAATTGGGCGGTTAATGGTACAAGGGGAGTAACTCGTGTAAATAATGAAACATGACTGTTGACCGAACTTACGTACGCACCATTTCAGTAGATAACATATCAACAGTGGTCTCGTTATCGTGAAAGGTGATGTTATCCATAAAAAGTAAAGGATTTATTATCTCCTTTATTTAACGTTCTGCAAAGTAACTAAATCTTCACTCAAATGAATCATGTTTTTAAATAAAATATAAACTATGCACCAGGTCTTTAAGAATAATTTAAATACAAAGTAAAATATATAAGTTGTTGCTTATTTTAGATATACATCATGTTAATCAATTAAGACATTTTCTATTTTTCTATCGTTTCCATTCTTCGTTCCTTCTTTTACGAATCATTATGTTGTTGCGGCTTGTTCGAGCCCAAATCAGCTGACAAACGAGGAAGAGAGCTGCTGCCTCTAATATTACAACAACAACAACTACTACTACTACTTGTGTGTGTGTGTGTGTGTGTGTGTAATCCAGGGATAGTACTTTCCATTCTGTTTTTAAAAAATATTTTTAACCCTCTATAGATATTTCTATACACCCCAATTTCTGTCTTAGGAATACTCAATGACTGCACAGATGAGAATTAATTAATTAGGCCAACGTGTAGTTGTGTCTGTTACGCACAGATACCAATATCACCGACTTTGTGACATCATTTTTAGTGAGGTGTGCATGGTTGAAATATTACAGAAGTCGGCGTTTATAGGCAAGACGACGGGTGCCTTTTACCCAAGGACCCGGGTCCGAAACTCCGTAGAGTACGAATTAAAATGCTCTAACATCTATGATGTAGCTATGCCAGACGTGAAATGTGTGTTTAGATGAGTTACCTCACCTTAGTAATGTGTCTTATTCAAGCGTATTGTTAAACAATGAAAACTGCTAATATTTAGACAATTTTTGAGCCTTGGGGCACAATATACAATAATAATTTCAGATTCAATATCTCATAATGATCGACTAGTTTAAGTAAGGAAAATACCCACTAAGTAAGGAAAATACCCACAGCTGTTGAATCTGCTACTCATTTTTAGCTGGGACCATTCAGTGAGATCCAATACACGAAATGTCTCTTGAGTTTTATGTGATATAATTTTCAGGTCATGAACATCTATCTATCTATCTATCTATCTATCTATCTATCTATCTTACGAAAAAGGAAATAAATGTGTCCATACGTTATTCCGTTTGTTTCCTTTTCTAAGAAATAGGACATTGTTATGTATATTTGATTTAATTTAATTGTTTTTCTGATGTCTTAATTTTATTTTATTACATGTTATTGTAATGTAATATTGTTTACTGGGCTTGATTTTCTTTTTCAGAATTAAGTTTAGTTCTGTTTGACCTGACTTTTTTTTATCTCATTGATAAACACCTAATAATATAAACACTGTATCTAGTTTTTGACAGTTTTGGTAAACAACTTTTTTTAAAATATTTTTTAAAATTCTTTCTCAGAGTAATAATTATTAAGTTAAGTCAAGGCCTTACCTGGACGACGTGATAATTATCATGTAACAAGCTTCCATTCCTGCGTTTTAGTTAGTTTTATAACTCATGTTATGATAAAGGATTGTCAGTCGGGCTCCAAACATATATTGTGACCAGTTTGAGTTGAAATTTTATTTTATTGAATTTCAAGTGATTCTTTTCACTGGAAATACATAAGTGCTCCTACAAAATTCTTGGTTAAAAACATTTATTGGAAGTTATACTGAATTCAAACCTGGAATAATATTTTCTGTGTTCAACAAGAAACTGTTGACAAAACAGCACTTCACAGGTTACAACAGACGTCATAGTCTTCCATTTTGGATTTCATCGGGATTCGAACTCAGTTTCATTCAGAACTTTTTTATTACTAGGACTTCTAATTTTTAATTCTTGGATTATTTTTGAATTTGATTCGTACAACCGTAAGTTTTTTTTCCCTCAGTTTTTACTTGATATTATAGGGAAATAAATTATCTGTTAAATTCTACAAAGCTTGTTGTCTTCGCTCTTTCCTGTTACTTTTTTAAGCGCCTAGACTCGTAACAATAGGCAGAACCCATTTTATTAATTACTGTTTTTACACGTTCACAAATTACATTTAAAGATAGCTGTGCATATAACTCGTATAAATAATTTAACAAATGTTAATGAAAACACCTTGGTTATCGAAGTTAAGAACAAACCAGTTCGATAACAAACAAACGCAACCACACATTGGTAGCGTTATTATTCCCTTCGCAGAATAACGGTGTTGTCTTGATGGGTTATTTATCCCTTTAAAGTTTATAGATAAGAAGTAACCAACTCTTCAGTCAAAGAGGTTTATATATAGCGCTAAAGGTTTATTCCCTCCTGTAATAATATCTCCATGGACCCTCGTCAGATTATTTCTTGCATTGTTCTTATAATGTATTAATTTAACGACTGTGATTTTCCTGATTTGTAACCTCAGCGTTTAAGCGTTCAGTCGTAAGCGGTAAGAATAGTCTGATTATGAAACCTGATCAAACCTTTCCTCAGATTATTTCTGAAATCTTCGAGGGGAAAGTTTGTTATACTGACGTTATTTTGTTTACACTAATTGCTTTATTATGTACAGGCTTGTACTTCTTGTTTTCCCGCCGTTTGCTGTACCTTAGGACATGATAATGTTATGCAGCTTGGCCATTAATATTTTGAACCATCGCAGGGAAAGTACGTTACAGCGAACTACTTCTCTGATACTAATGACTTTGTTGCTTACATGCTAACCCCAGCCACAAAATTTAGTTTCATGGCACAATTTGCAAGTATGATATAGTCCTTTGACTCCAGTGTGCTTTCTTGAGATCCATCGAAAGGGGTTAGAATGGAGAGGAGCAAAGTTACCTCCGTTTCATGTACGAATGAGTTTTTAAAATTTAACAACAGTACTAGAGTTCGATCTTCTGGGCAAATATTTAGCTAGTGGCACGGTACTTTCATGGAACTTTGTGTAAATTTTCTATAATAATCGGGAACTACCGGGGAGAAAAAATAGATCGTAGCGACTTTTTGGTTAACACTAATGACATTGCTGCTTATAGGCCATGGTATTCAGATATTGATATTTTTTGCCATTAGATCTAACTTTAGGTATGAGATGCTTCTTGCATTCTGATCGTCCGCTAGAAAAGTCGGACATAGTGACCTATATTTCTCGCACTAACCACGTTATTATTTACAAGTAAACCCCAGTGTCAAAGGTTGAGTTTTATTGCATAACTTGAGTTGAAGACGTTATTTTCAGTCTGAATGACCTTTCTATCACTGGAAACACACACAGGGAAAACAGGTCAAAATGACACAAATTTCCCGCAAGACTCAATGCGTTGTTAATCAAAACCACTGTGACGCAAAATCCAAGCTTATTTGTCTCTCTTGGAACTTTTGATTAAGAATTCAACAAGTTATTTATGTTTCTAATTGCATACACGTCGTGCTGGAACCTTGATGAACGAGCGGAATCCTGTTTACTTTTCGCGTCTATGGTTACTAATTCGCACTAAATATGGGGTTGGGAAATTGACAAGTCAAGGTTTGTGATTTGAACTGGGTTCTCTACTATTTTCAACCTTAAAGGATTATTTTATGCGAAAATGTCAAGACTGCACAAGGTATATACCCTTGAAACTTGTATCACAATAGACGTAAAAGTTAATACATTAGGAATATAGAGCTAATATCTTTCAGAACTTGATCAAGGGTATGATTAAACACTATCTACACAGTCCGTTAACAAAGAATAATCTTCAAAATGTAAAGTTAGAGATACAGATATATCTTAACTATCAATATGTAGTGTTGGTATTTTCTGATAAACTTCTTTGGTCTGTATGACGTTCGTTTTTCTTTTTGTTTTTTTGATAAAACTAAAAAATTATGACTTGATTGGACGATTACAAAACTGTGTAATTCTTCGATTGATATTTCAGTCGACGCTTTGAAATGTTTATCTTCTTAAAACAGCAATTAGTTATTAAAATGAGAAATAAATAAGTTTCATCTTTATTTTCCGGTTCAATATGTAGTGTTGGTATTTTCTGATAAACTTAACATTCCTTCGTATATATGAAATTCTCAGCAACTCTAGGAGCTGCAAGGTCGGGATGAACGTACAAATATATAAAATGTTCTTTCGTCTTTATTAACTATGCTTTTTTCTTTCATTTTGTTACAGGTCGAACTTTGCAAAAGATACACCGTACATGTAGCGTGTTGTTTGTTTTGGCTCGAGGTATCCTGGGAAGGGAGGTGGGGGCGAGATGCAGTTGGGTTATAAACAAAGGACATACCAAAACATGCCACCATATGCGTCAGTGAAGAGGTATTTTAGAGTATTAACGAAGGAATGTCTTTTAATCATGTCAATGACAACTGGAATACAAGGGCAATAGGTCAAAACGGAAAACAGGATGTCATTTGACCATGCTGTCGTGGGCATGACATGGAATGAATTTTCTGTCCATGATACAGCTTTCAAACTCTGTAATTTCGCAATGAGATGTAGGTTGGCTGTAAATTTTTGAAATTTCTGTGCAACTTCATGCTAGCAACACCCACACTCTCTGAGCAAGGCTATGAGGTAAAATGCATCTCTGCCTTTGGTTCAGTTGATTAATTTTTAAAACAAAAATATCCTTTCGGCGCGTTTCTTAAACAGGTCAAGGCATATATATGTTATATCGCATTTTGGCCACAGAGACCCTAGTGCAGGGGGTCAAAGAGGTAAACAACAGCAACACATGTCATCGTCGGTTTTGACAGTACCAAATAAGGAATGCAACTTTTGTTTGTGAAAACTTACAAAGGGTGAAGGGCAGGGAGGTAGATGAAATAAGGAGTTCGTCATGTTGCTATAGATAGTGTTTATGTCCCTTAGGTATCTACTGAAAGATATGATGGGGTTGTTAGTCGGTGGAGTAGATTTGAAAATTAGCGAAGAAAAATTTAAGCAGCGGTGTTTCTGACATCCTTGAATTTAAATCATAAACTATTTTCAAGAGGCGAGTAGTTTGTAATGACGCACTGTTTCTCTCTCTCTCTCTCTCTGATGTGTGTGTGATCTTTGTTTTCAGGAAGCAGAGGATTTAAATTTCCTCACTTCTATAGAAACGCTGGACAAAATGTTTACTTAATATTTTAAGTGCGTAATTGTCAGTTATACTGCGAAGCGTGCATTCCAGCATAACGACTTTTCACGTTTGTTTTAAATTAAAAAAGTCAAATCATTATTTTATGATAGACCATGTACTTAACACAGATTACCGCGCAAGATCTGCATAAAAGAATTAGCAAATTCTAAGTTATAAAACCAACAACTGTTTAACCAAAAGTGCGTGGCAAAGTATTTGGTTTATTGATTCTATAAGTATGAACATCAACGGGATTAATTATACAAGGGCACTATGAAAACAGTCATATACAATTTTCCTCACTGTATTGTATCAATTTGTGTAGCAAACAAATAAAACATACAGCAAAGAACGTGTTTTGGGATATTATTTTATATTGCATGGCGTGAAGGACTAATTTTCGGCTTGGAAAGACTTACTAACAAGTCATCCAAATGTGAAACAAGAAAAAACACGCAAGTGTAAAATTATAGTTTCGTGAAGTGTGATCATGATGTTATTAGAGAAGATTATTTGTAGTATTCCCGCGTTTGGAACGCTTCAGTCTATCGTATTTGGATTTGGGTAAACACGGATTTCAAAGTCAGGCTCACGCAGAAATTGGTTGATTCGCTCCGTAATGAGACCCCTTTCGTGTAACACTATGCATAAACATCGGCTATTATGACTGGATGAAATATGGAAAGGCATTTAGAAGAACAGTCATACACAAATTTTGTGACTAGGACGTATCCAAATGGTTAGAAATATGGTAAAGTATACAGTAAAGAACATCATGTAAATGACTTTGCTTGACTAAAGTACAGCGAGGCCGTTAAAGATCAGGATTGTAGTGAGAGTTGTTTATTGGAGGACGTTCCCATACTACAATGTCTATTTGGAAAACGTCAACTAAGCTAATATTTTAAAAAAAATATCAGCAGAAATGTTATTTCTGGCGTAAACGTGCAAGGTGTAAGGTAAATTATCAGAATTCATACTCTTTCTCTATCATGCTTCAGCACAGACACTTCAAGTTCCAACTGATAACTACGATTGTTCCAAGTTAGCTGCTCTCCCTGGCATCGTAAATCGGCAATAAATATTTACTGCACCCATAAAAGCAGGAACATGTTACACGAGGTTCAGATAATGTGTGATAGTTTACTTCCAGTTTTGCACTGTACCGGTTTGAATTCATGGCAACTGAAGCTTCTATATTTGTGCCCACTGCTTGTCGTAGCAAGTGAGCATTTATTTCGTTCAGTTTTATTTATTTCGGGTGAGCAGTAATCCTGGTTATTCCACCAACAATATTTCATCCTACCGACATCTGAGTCCCAAAAGTTCAACACGCGTTTTTGAATTTAGCAAATGTCAGGTGGTTCGTCTGTCTGTCCTGATATTATTGTTGCCTTGTGGATATCATAGTACACTCGCTATTGATTTCGCAAGATTCAACAGCAATTTAGTGTGAAGCTCTTTATAATGTATATTTTGTGATGTATGAGGAATATTGCCACAAAATAATCACACTTAGCCAGACAAAAGTGTTGCACTGGTCGAATCACATTTTTCTATTTGAACTTTCGTAAGAAAGAAAACTCCATTTATAGTTCGACGAACAACTATTTCGTCTGAATTCTAGATCACACTTAAGCATAATTAAAACGTTTCATTCACGGTTTTCTCCTCATGAAATTTAAATTGCATGCTTGTTGCCGTACTTATTCCCCAGCAACCGACAATAAAATCTACATAATACCTCGGGTCTCTAATACTACCGCAAATACACTAGCTTACCCTTCCTCATTCTTTTTTCTATATTTCTTTTGAAGAAAAAACTTTGAATAATTTCTCTGTAGATGCCGCTTATGTACTAAATGATTATTTCAACATGCGTTCTCAAGCATATCCGAGGTTTATACCTAAAATGTGTTCATTTTATTTTTAGTTTTTATGCTGTACGTTGTGTCCATTTTATTTTTAGTTTTTATGCTGTACGTTGTGTCCATTTTATTTTTAGTTTTTATGCTGTACGTTGTGTCCATTTTCAAACAGTTTTCCTTAGTAAATGGAAATGAATGTGCAAAACATCCTTGTTGATGCGGAACATGGTGGAAAGATTATAACGATACAAATGTCAGTGAACAGTACAGAAAACGAACATAATTATTGTGTTATCTACATTTAAACTGCACAGTATTCTGTTTACATCCATTAGGTTCATTTATTTTCATTTGGTAACTTTTCGATTTTCATTTTCTATTTTACAAAAGAATCATATACATCTAAGCTGAATTACACATTAATTGGAAATGTAACTAATAGATCTTTATTTTGTGAGCGTTTGTTTTTTCAAATATCACTAAAATATTTCAATTAAGATATGAATTAGCAGTAAATTAAAATTCACGTTTGGTCGTCACTCTGTCACTGTTGCTCTTTCTTGCTGTTTGAAATATACACAGTGGTGAACCAATAAGATTAATCAGTGCTCAACTAGTAATAATATAGACCCATATATATGCCCTGTGCTGGCAGATCAGACTGTATTGTATTCGTTCTATTTACGATCTGAAGCAACAACATAATCTTAATGCGAAATTTGCGACGGAAGAGATAGTTTGACGCTACTCTATCTCATTTCCGCACTATGCGCGCAAATTAAAATACGACTATTTTCAGAAAGCAGATTTTCGCAATGGTTTTGGTAAAATCTCTATATCCGGAGTTGATGGACACATTGAAAGCCAGCAGTAATAAAAATCAAAACATCAAGCTTCAGTCTCATCATCAACTTTTACTGTGCTCAGAATATGATATAGTCAAGACACTTTTATTTTAGCGTGAGTTTTGCTCTATTTTTTCTGTCAGCTAGAAGAAGAACCAATATTTAGCGCCATTTCTTCTTGCAAAGAATTCAGCACTTGCACTAGCTTCCGCATCATGAAATTCTCTCTGAAAGAAATAATGAAATGTTTGAAATTAAATATGTCAGATATAATTCTTTCATATCGAATTAAGACCAGAATAATAAGAACATTTTCTAAAACAATTAACAACAAGATAAAACAATAAACAAAACAAAACAAAAGGAAACCTAAAAAAGACATCTTAATGGAGAAAAATATTCCATATCTTTTCCTTATATGTGTAAAGCATGCAGCAAAAGCAAATTTGAACTATTCCTATTCGACGTTTGTTGCGTACTATGCAAAGTTAAATATGTATTAATTTGGGGTGTGGGTGGGATGTTGAGGGCTATCTCACTATCTTTCCATCCACCTATTAATCAGTTTATCAATTTATCTAAACATGTGGACAACACAATCAAGTTCTTATCAGCTACTATATAGTATGCTGAATTATACTGAAATAGCATACAAATCCAATAGTAATGTGGTAGTGTGCATGACACTAATTTCACAAACACTTTATTATGAGAATTGAATATGCAAATCAAATACAGTATTACAATCAGCACAAAAGAGTAAACAATTTTTGAGGAAATAATAACAACACTATTTATTTTAATCTGGCGCGTGAGTTAATGGATTATAAAATAGAAATAATGTTGATAATATACTAGCGTGAAATATGAAAAGTATTTTTTCACTGCGGTCTTATACATCGCTAACATTGTGACCAAAATATTCTCTCATTATCTCACTTGCTCAGTGTGGCGGTATGGCCACCTGCTGGGCAGGAGTATAAGGTTAGAATCCACAACATGCTTATCTTAACTCTTCGGCGATATTTTATGTGCACTTTTGACTTGAATTAGCATCCATAATTATAGTATTACTGATACAAAAATGGTAGCCCGCTGCCATTATCGTTAAAGATGTAATTTTTACTAAGGTAATCTACAAAGATTTAATAGAAACAGAGATACAATTTCCTTTTAAAGCAGCACCTGACGTTTAGGAACATAAATTAGCTTTAACAGTCACCATAAGAATGGCAAAAACTGATATAAATCTACAATCATTCATATGTCTGAAATGAATGACAAAACGAAATACAAGTTCCCTTTGTGGTTTAATATTCTGGTAGATGGTCAATAGCACGAAAGAAACAAATTATCCACAATACTCTATTCTCTGGACGTTTTAAATGATACATCAAAATTACATTTTCCATAGAAGACTAATGACAAAGAACAAAAGTAAGGACACGTTTACTACAGTTCCTACAATCAAGTTGCCTGTATACAGATCAGTCAAGCGCAGTCACAAATTATGTGGGAGAAAACGAAGATAGCATGCTGAATTAAAAAAGAATGGCTAGCAAAACCGTTCCCTAATACATAATACAAGCAAACGAGAAAATGCTTTACATACAGAAGAGTACACATAAGCCACTGCATGGGGGTCGGGTGGGGGACGAGTTAGCTCCATTTTTCAGTACATCACAGGCAGTACATGATAGAGGTGTTCGAAAGAAGAATAAATTAGCAGATATTGTTTAAAATTAGGTGGAGACATGGCTGAAAAAGATTTAGCGGTTATTGGTGTTTCTTGAGCTGGATTAGGTTTAATGATATTAGGTACTGGCATACTTGTTTCAAAGCTTTGTCGCTGCTAGTATAACAGTATAGGTATTATCGAAAATGCCTTACAAGAAAAAAAACTGACAAAAAGGTTATAAAAACTGATGAAATAGTAACATATGCCATGTGTAATTTGGACAGTATTGACAAAATGATAAGCAAAGCTATCAGTGACAATGCAATAATGCACGAAGAGCTTATTCTGCTCATCAATATATATGACAGCTGCAAAGAAATAAAGAATTCATTCATAAAAAACAGTAGCAGCAGCAACACCAAAGTAACACACACACACACACACACACAAATTGAAAATGACAACAGAGAATGTGGACGTAGAGAGTCAAAGTAAACCCTAAAAGAGGAAGGGAAACAATTGAAAGAGAAACTGGTCAAGAAAAAATTGAAGGGTATCAGGATAAAGGTTGAAAAGAAAAATATTCACTCTTGGATGTTTAGTTTTTGGTTTACTAATCTCTCATATATAAATGGAGAGCTTTACTATAATATAATCAATTCCTGAGAATTACCAACAGTTTCTTGTTTTTTCAAACCTAAATATGTTTTAATATTTTTCAACCAAATTAATAACTGCATACATTAGTATAATGGCTATTATTTGTCTCTATTAAAGTATTTAGCCGTTATAATGTTTTCTTCCTTCATGGACACGTTGCTTCACTGAAAGCAATTACAGAGAAGTAATTTAAATATTCAAAATATCGACAAAAAAGATGAAGATGGAAAAAGGTATAAATGTTAACGCTTTTCCTGTAACATATGTTTTCCATCTAAAGTAAATGCACGTGAAATCGATTATACGGGAGGTGTCTGCTTTAGCAAAATATAAACATAACTATCTATAATTGGCCTTAGTCTTAGCAAAAACAGATGAAAATGAATTATCTTTAGGCAATACAATTAATCATGATTCAAACGCTGCAGAGTTCAGTCAAAGCAGATCAGTCACTTGACTACTTAAATGAAACATTTAAACGTTATCTGACTCATCAACTCATAGTGCTGATGGCAGAAACGGTTTAAGCGATCCTGGTGGTAAGGTTAAATTGGACAAACATTTACAGACAAACCTAAACGAGGATAAAGTATATTTCGGATAGATATATTTACTCACTTCTGATCGGTTTTAGTATGTATGTTGCTTACAATTTTGTTACTGTTATTTTGTTGTTGACAAAGACCGTATTAACGACCGTGTTTGTAGGTTATAAATAATATTTATATCGCATACAGTAAATATTGTCAATTCGATTATATTCGCTAGCATAAATTTTCGTAGTTATGCCAAATAAATGAAATGTTGTTGGTACTAAAAATCGTGGATCTTGGAAGGGGTTTTCTTTCCTGACCTGCACTATCACGTGGAATATTTAACACTGAGTCTGGCTTATACAGTAGTATAGAAATGGACAGAATCGGAATTATAATTTATCGATGTATTCAATTATTTATTTCTCGCCCTCACAAAATAGAGTTTTCTATTTATAAGTGGTTAATTGCTTCCTATTTCTTTCCTCCTTGTCAGCATTATTTGTTGAAAAATATATATTTAGAAATATATAAAGAACAAATATAGACTATTATGTATGTATGCATGCAAGCATCTGCCACGTTTTGAGTTTTGTATGTTCATTTCATTTTATTCTCTGTGTCTGCATAAAAGAGCACGTGGATCAAGACATATTTGAATATTAAAACAAAAAACAAAACAGAAAAAAACAACCTTACCGTCAGTGGAGGACATACATCAGAGTAGAGATATTTCTTTAAATCAACGATTTGTCTTTCGTACTTTTGGTCCATGATGTGTAATTTCTCACACAAATTGCACCATGACACTCGCCACGTAAGATCTAATGAAAAATCTTTCAACCATTCAAAATAACTGTTGTACAGAGTTGCGTTACTATTAATCAGTTTGATATACTCGACAAAATCTTTCACTGAGGGAAAGTCATACACATTTATGTATGAATTTGGTATATATCCACTAAGAATGTCCTTGCGTTTCCAATTAACTATTGGAATCTGTCCACGGTCAAGTGAATTCCAATACTTCTCTGTTATGTAATCTTTACACTGGTTGCTCTCGAAAGCGAGGTAAAATCGGTATTTTTTCAGCTCTTCGTCACAGTCTGCATTACCATCTCTCCATGAAGTTCCACACATGTTGTTGTTATAACACTGCCCAAACATAGTGAAATCTAGATACTTGGACATTTCCTCGACAAGTAGATACCGTCGTCCGGGGTCTTTACAATTACTTATTGCTCCTACCATGAACTTAGATTTTTCAGAATAAATGTTTCTCCTTTCGTACATTTTCTTGACTGACCTTTTATTTACTTCGCCAAGCGGATTATATCTGCCGTAAGGGACAACGATCGTGGCGTCCGATCTATACCACATGGTCCAGTTAAAGATATCTCCAAATATGTCCACGTCGCCGAAGAATGAAAATGGCGGCTCAGAGTTTTCGATTATCCATATTTGCTCTGGGTGTGACTCTTTTGGAAACGGAAGGGTTCTCTTTGTCCCTATTTTCCAGTTAGGCACCCAGATATCAGTCAAATGAAAGAACACTGCATCACTGTCATCTAATTCATTCCGGTTATTAGTCACAAAACACTTATGAGGACATTGTTGTAGATATTCTCTAACGGTCTTCAAATATTTAAACTTGTCGTGATTATATTCGGTCCATAAGAGTATAATTTTACTGCCATTCCTTAACAGTTTCCTTGCCATATAGTCCACGTTCTGAAAAGAGCGAGGTCTTTTTAGTTTGTAGTCCCCTTCTGGAAGAATCGTCAGAATAAATATAGTAATTCCTGATGCTGCAAACAGCATTAGCAACTTCGCTCGTCGAACATTCATAGCTACAACTGTTGCCGTTCTTAAATCGAATCTTAAACTTTTTCAGATGGCAAAATCTCTCTGAAACAAACGCACAACGTTGACATTTTGTGCTCTCTGTTTTCATGTAATCACAATAAGCTTCTAGTAGATTGAAGTAATATCCGGTACAAATCACTGCGCATGTACAAATGACAAACTGAACAAATAGACTCTTCTTATTCATACATATTATTGTAAAAAAAGAGTTTCAGCGAAAACATCAACATTTAGTTTAATTAAATCAAAAATATGAAGAAACATAATATTGTAACAAAGTTATTCGTAAATTCGATATCTGTTCAGCATGAACAGAATGCGCCTACCTGACTACGAAAATTAGTAAAAACCAAACAATGAAGATAATAGCTCTAAAAGCCCGTGATTATATGGAGATTATATTCATTTAAATGGTAACTTCAGTGCTATGTAAATTACAAGCAAGAGCAAATTTTGTACATGATTTCTACTAATGTAACATGCCAATATTTAAAAACGGAAGCCCTATAAGGACACACTAAAGTTTGCTTTTATAATTATGACACGTTTAGTCGTCGTTCTTCAATTTTTATAAAAATAAAATAAGAACTGTAGATATAGATAAAGCAGTCAATTTTGAATATAGACAGTACATTAACTTAATCAATTAATACATTAACAGATAGTTTGAAAAATATAAATTAATAAAAAAAATAAAAATAAATATGCAACCAAGCCAGCCCAAAATAATATTTAACAATTCAAAATTTAGTGATCGATTAACTTTATTCTATATGGAGGCTGTATTATTTCTTTTCTCTACCCAACATGGAAAATACATTATTTCATTACGCGACATGAAAACTGCATTCTTTAAACCACTATGTCATATATATTAGCATAATGATTGCTTTAAAAAATTAAACAAATAGTAATGCGACCGGATAGCATTGAGAACACATCGCTAGTTTTAAATGAATATATATTGTCTGAACGATCATATTTCCTTTCCTTGTAAATTCACTTCATATTATCCTCGTGTAGGGTCCAAAGGTAGCACTTTCCGCTCTATTTGATATATAGTTGTAACTACCAGTGATAATTTCTACATGCCATGATTTCTGTCAGAGGATTCTAGAGGGACTAATTTCTTTGTGAAGAGTTGGTCGCCTAGTGAATACGGATGAATACCTATATACTCACGACTAAGTTGGGAACTTGGTTGAGAGGGTAACAGGGTGGAGAGTGGGGTAGGTGTAGGAAATACTATGGATCGAATTCGATTTCTCCTAATATATTATTTGTGTCTAGTGATGCAGTTTAAATGGGGATTGGCTGTGTGAGTCAGATGTGTAAACTTACGCGTCATAATTTTGGACAGCATTTTTTCAACGAATCATTGCAACAGACATACGTCAAGCATACGTGCTCTTGTGTATGATATCCTAGCAACACGTCGTACTTACCATGATTTTGGCGATAAATTTATAACGACACCGGATAATTTGCCTTGATTTAAAAAAATAAAAATAAACTTAGTTCATTTATACACCTTCAAATATCAAACACGTTAACCAATTCACAACCCAAAAGTACAGATACGTTTTAAAGTACGCATAGTTTTTAATGACATTTTGCTCTGATGAGATAAGGTTTACACGTATGCTTCAGTTTTCGATTTAACCATTTGTGTTCATACATGCTCATACATACATCAAACTATTTGGGAGGAAACTATTGACTGAAAACAATTGCGTACAATAAAAAAGTTATATCTCCAGATTCTGCTTCAATTATCTTGTGCCATTGCATCAGATTAAAAAAAACCAGTACAAAACACTCCCCAAAACAAAAACAAAACAAAATAAAACACAACAATAAAAAACAATATTTAAAAAAAAAAAAAAAACAGACTTACTAAGGGAAGTAACTCCTATATTTAATGGGTAAGGCTGCGTTGATTACTTCCCTTATATTATTCTTACAGTTTAGTCCCTCTACCTATCTGTCTCTCTTGTCTCTGTCTCTCTCTCTCTCTTTGCATTCAATAAAACTGAATTAGCAATTTTTAGCATACGGTGTATGCAATTTTTAAGTGAACATTATAACAGACCCAGAAACGGACGTGGATTACTTTCTATAAACGTTTTCTGGAATGTTGTTTGGATATTATTGGTATGCTTTTCTTAAAGTACGATAATTTTTAAAAGATGTTACACCTATTCTGAGAAATCATAAATACTGCTTTTTCCTTTAAAATCGTTTGTGCGATTTTTTGGCGCTTGATGTTCAAACTGTTTACACATGTTTTAAAATTTAAATGAAAAATAAATAAATAAATAAATAAATAAATAAATAAATAAATAGAAAAATAAATAAATAAATAAATAAATAAATAAATAAATAAACATGGCCTAAGTATAATATTGAAGGAAGACACCTAGAAAAAAGAGCAAAAATTGCGTTTTATCGATATATAAAAAAAACTGTTATGATAAAAGAATAAAGTGTCTTAATTTTGTGTCAAATGTTTTAAAACATACAATATTATGCTGTTACTCCATGACTCATAATATAATGTACGACGCTGCTGAAGAACATTAAAGCACGACATGTACAAAAAGTTATACATGATAGGATGATGATATGGGAAAAATAAAAAATAAAGTACAATTTGATGAGACTATAGTTTTCTAATGATTTTGACGATGATGGGTCCGTGACGACGTGAACATGTATTTCCAAGCTTTTTTGATAATATTTAACGTAAAGGTATCAATCAAAGAAGGGATATTATATAAATCATATGGTAAAAAAGTTCGGAATTCGAAGACAAGTCAGATCAATTACAGCATTTACATTATAGCATGTAAAACTTGTAGAAACTTGAAAGTTCCTATATCCACTTAGAACTTACTGTTACACAGAAACAACAAATACAAGCACCCCAGGATACAGATGCGCAGATAAGAGACGCAAATGGGCAATCGTATTATAAGAAAAAAGAAAGTGGACGAACAGCACAGAAGAATTCATGGATGCAAACTTTCACCCGCGGCAAATTCAGCATAGAAGAGGAAATAGTATTATGCGATGTGCAAGTGCTGAATAAGCTGTTAAATAAAAACAGAACTGACAAAAATGTATGTTGCACCTCTGGTATTTTGTATTTCGTTTTACCATTCCTCTATTAGTTTTTTCTCAGGCATTTACAATATTATAAAACTAACAATGTTAGCATTTAGTCCAGTTGTATGATTTTAATTACTACTAGTTCTTGAAGGAAACTTTTGTAAATACGTGTATTCACGCTCTGTCAAAAGTGTACTGGTGTTAACTTTGTCCAGAAAGTGTACAAATTCATCCCAAATTAACACGATTTTGTTTATTTTTTGTCAGTTCTTGGTAATTTAAAATTTTATACACGCGTTTCAACTGTTCATGGTAAAAATATTTTGTCCATGGAAAATATATGGTTGATTGAGTACTTGTGTGAAGATTATTCAAACGTTTTTAAAAATGGATGTTGTGTTTAGAGAAGACTGAAAAGATTGCAAAATTTTAAAACAAACCCGAAAGGCAAAAGGCAAACGCACGCATGATTGACGGATCGACGGACACCGGGTCAGAACCATAAGTTATCATGCCTTACAGTCAAGTGTTAAAAAAAGCCTAAGTTGTAACATTAAAATCATTTATATATCAGACAACTCTCTTTTTCAATATTTTAGTAAAACAAACAAATAGATCTCTTGATACAGTTTGTGATGTGTAAACAAGGAGGAACGTGACGGAAAGAAATATAGACTAGGGTGTGTTTCGGTACTTTGACCGGAAAACGGGTTTACTTCTTCACGTATATTGTTCCATTGTGCTCATTTTCGTGATTGTCACGAAAAGAAATGCATTCAAGCTTAGAGTTCAGCTGAACAAAGACTGACATTTGATTTGATTGTTTATTTTAGCTGAACCAGATTTCTTGTTACAGGGACCAAAATACACCCCAGAATGAGATAAATATGTGTTTAAAAAACGCCAGGTACAAAAGTGAATAAATTGGGATTATTCGGGTTTGACTGACGTCTGTACCTCTTACCCTTAAAGTGAATATACTCTTTTTAACACGAGAACAGAAATATGCGTCCATATGAGAATTATATTCGGAAGAAATGTTGTTCACATGACACAATATGGCGGAAGAAAACAAAGTCACAATATTGCCGCAAGAGATGCGATGCACTCAGCCAGTGGCGAAACAGCAAACCCACCAAATTTATGTATATTCCCTCAAATACATCCAGGTCATTTCTCGACCTGACTGAAATGGGAAAGCACTGTTCAAGTTGGTATCAAGCGGCTGTCATTCATTCTTATAGGAAAATAAATCATAAATGCAACTTACGACATTAAGTCTCAGTGATGTTTTTGGAGGCGATTTAATTTAAATTTTTAAAAAAAGACAAAAAAAAAACCCCATAAAATAAAAGAAAGAATAAAAACAAAACAAAATAACAACACCAAAGCCAGTAACGACCCAGAGTAAGATATATATATCTACTAACCCATCCACAACAGTAAATAATTAATGTCCAGGTCAAGTCGAGAATTCGATAGGAATTTATTTTTATGAAGAATAATTGTATTACAGCAAATATTGTTTCTGGAAGAAACACTGTTATATACGTCTTTCGTTACTAAGAAAACGTATATACCTCTTCGAATTTTACATAACATTCTTGTAATATTCATTATCTGCTCCAAAAATAAATCGTTTTCTTTTGAAAAAATATTGTATTTGAAAATAATTGCTGACAGGAACAAGTGCATCCAAAATCAAGTAAGATACGTTTGTAGTACTACGAGCCAACATCATAATGAACTCACTTTAACATACGGATAAGCCTGTTTCTCACAGCATCCAAAATCAAGTAAGATACGTTTGTAGTACTACGAGCCAACATCATAATGAACTCACTTTAACATACGGATAAGCCTGTTTCTCACAGCATCCAAAATCAAGTAAGATACGTTTGTAGTACTACGAGCCAACATCATAATGAACTCACTTTAACATACGGATAAGCCTGTTTCTCACAGCATCCAAAATCAAGTAAGATACGTTTGTAGTACTACGAGCCAACATCATAATGAACTCACTTTAACATACGGATAAGCCTGTTTCTCAGTGCATCCAAAATCAAGTAAGATACGTTTGTAGTACTACGAGCCAACATCATAATGAACTCACTTTAACATACGGATAAGACTGTTTCTCACAGCATCCAAAAAGAAACATGCAAATATCATTATTAAAAGAAATAAAATAACTGTTTTCATCTAACATATTTAAAACAAAAAAAGTGGAGTGCTTTGATGGTTAAAGTGACAAACAATGCATTAAGTTCGTAAATAAATATTCTTTGGAAATTTGATATGGTAATTTCTCATATCCGCATTTTATGTAATGGTGTATGATGATAGGAATATATTATGATTACAAGTATAGTTGATTTTAACTTCATTCTGCACAATATGAAATATATCTGTGTACTACACAAAAGTAACCCAGTGCATGGGATTCACTGTAAAACTGAAGTAGCCCACTGCTGGGATTCACTGTAAAACTAAAGTAGCCCAATGCTCGGGATTCACTGTAAAACTAAAGTAGCCCAATGCCCGGGATTCACTGTAAAACTAAAGTAACCCACTGCTTGGGATTCACTGTAAAACTAAAGTAGCCCACTGCCCGCGATTTACTGTAAGTACCCCAATGCCCAGGAATCACTGTAAAACTAAAGTAGCCTCGCTGTACCAGATTCACTACTCACTAATATTCTTTCACATCACCGCGTAATTCTATCCTTAAATTAATACAAACATTTAAATAAGATTAAAAGGGCACCCTTGATGGAAATATATCCCTCATCTTTACAGCATATACTTTAATGTCAAGCATAGCTCATTTCAATAACATGCACTGCATTCTATAAATGATACCACAAAAGAAATTTAGAGAAGTATGGAGTTAAAACTAAAGAATTGTGAATACAACCCATCCGTTCCCGTGGTGCATCAAATGGATCTGAAATATGGATAATATAAAAATGTTACCCTAGCTTAGGCCCGAGTATAGGTTCTTGGTTTTCTTGCTTGCCAATTTCCCGTAATAATATACAGCCGCTACTACACTAGTTATAGTTGTAGTTTTGTAATTTTAGTACAGCCAAGAGTTCTCGAGTGATTTATAAAAAAATGCAGATAAGCGGAAGAAAATGAATACAAACAATCGGAATGGAGATGTACAAAATACATATGTTATCCTCAACCGTTAATAATCTGATCTTTAGAGGGGTTAAGGTAAAAATAATCTAATAACTTATCTACAAATTATTATTTACATAACTGCATCTTATCAGCTAAAAGGTGGAGATATTTGAAGAAAGAAAAATGTTGCATCGTCTTGGATACCAAGGAATACGTGTTGTAATGTATTTTCGCAATCTATTTAATTACAATAAATGCTACACCTTAATAATTGTTAAATCTGAAAATAAAATTTGATATTTATTGAACGCCTTCTACATCCGAATTCATGAAAGGATTTTTTATATGTTGCCTTTATCTTGTATGCTAAATACATTTAAAAGAACTAATCCAGGAAAATATTTTATATGTATACATTTTATTTTATATTATATATACATTTCACAAAACGTTAACATCTTCACGTTGTATTGCATTTTCATATTTGTTTAGAAAGATGAATCTTCCTAAATATTTGTGCAATTCGAAAAACATTTTTTTAAAAAAAAAAATGTACGTTCAGTTGGCACTATGTTGCCACTGTTTGATGAGGTACCGTAAAAAACTACTACACACATATTTTTTTTAAATAACTGTCAGTTAACTATTCGGCATCATGCGACTATTTGGTACAGCTCCGACGCAGTTTCCTCTTACCTGTGATCCTCAATAAACCGGAACAGATGAAAACAGGAAGAAAGATTACGTCCTCAAGAAGTTCCACTGCATTTGGAAAAATGAAAACAGTTTTGATATAGAGCGGATCAAATTGAATCATTCCAGTATAAATATTGAAATATAATAAACACGGATGATGAATGCAAGTATTTATAGTACCAGTAAAACATTTGATCCATATTTCTACAAAAATTATGTGTTTTTTAATACATTACAATCAGAGGAGTTACCAATGTTGCCGTGTTTCCCTTTGGAATTTATCATACAGTTTTATTAAACAGATGTACACAATAAGCGTAACATTTCATACACTGATTAAATCTTTCCATACGGTAGCAGAGAAATTGATTGGCTTCCGGTAAATTACACACACACACACACACACACACACACACACACACACACACACACACATATATATATATATATATATATATATATATATATATATATATATATATATATATATATATATATATATATATATATATATATATATATATATATATATATATATATATATATATATATATATATATATATATTCTCAACATGAATACGTTAATGGGGTGCTATCATTCATACGATCCGATGACCAGAAGATCTATGTGATCCCTTTAATTGCTTTATACTGAATACACTTATCCAACGTACAACGTATCCTTGTAAATACCATCTTTAACCTATGGAAATTAACGAATTTTAAATACATAATTCGGTTACTAATTTACAGGCAATTAGTGGTTGGGTATTTTTTCCCGCACATTTATCTAACGACCAAATCTTGAGCATATAAACTCAGCTAAGAGTCGTAGAATAGGAATAGTTTGTACGTGATTTCAGATTACTAGGTCCTTTACCTATGAAAGTTGTAAATTCTTACAACTAACGTTAAATACTCAAGCATTTTGCACAACGATCATAACTGAATTTGGCCCATTTTATCAAGTAATACATGGGCCCTAATTTTTTCTAAGTAAATTTATATATGGTAATAAAGATTTAGCATTTTTATGCTGCCAAAATATATCGTCAATTTCCCACTCCAAAACAGCGTTAGGATCCAGTAATTTAAACATTGGATGATATGCAAACGGTGTGTATCCTAAGCCTGTCAGGTAGTTAACAAGCTTTCTTGCATCTTTCCATGTGCATGCTGTTTCGCTAGAATTCATATTAGTTCGTATTATCAACCATTCCATAAAAATGAAGGGAACAGACACTTCTTGGAAAAAGTCTGTTGACATCTCCATGGCTTTGCATTCATAGCCCTCTGAAACAGCAAACAAAAGAAGAATAAATTCTATTTTTTTGGTAACATTTTCCGTAAATTATTTCCTCTGGTCAAACTCTAATGAACTGTGAAACACAAAATTCTGTGAATTAAATCTCTTTATCATTTTCCTCTGTTGTTCAGTAGAAAGTGGAAAATGACCTGATTAGTAGGCATGCGTACCAGCCTAACTATTGAACTGTTTGTGTTACTGCATTAAATTAAAAATGTTTACAATCACTATAGACCAACTATTGAATTAATAGTATTAATTAGCACACACACTGAACATGTTTATTCTAACATAGCTGCTGAGCAAGTTCAAATTGTGAAACTGAAAAGTACCATAATTGTTGTTACACTGAACTTAGATTCGTACCATACATATTTCTAAACGGAATGAAACTGATCAAACATAAAAGGTCTAATTTAACCTCTGCCTATAATGATCTTTTCTGGCGAGTTAGTATCTCGTACCAAATTAATTTGAAAGTCTGTACGTGACATAAATAATGGCACAATGTCACGGCACAGGAATTTGCTGAACTATTCAAATCACTGTGGAATCAGGGAACTATATCTTCCGAGTATAAGGATGAATCCATTGTCCACTTATGTAAATGGGAAGGCAACATGCAATCATGTGGCAACAATCCGGGCATCCCCTTGCTGTCAATAACCCACATATCATCGCCATAATTATACTGAATTGCCTTATGCATCACATTGATCAATGACACCAGCCTGGGAGTCAGTGTTGCTTCAGGAAAGGACAAGGTACCATATAAATGGTGTTTAGAACTCGTCAACTATAGGAGAAATGCCAGGAACAGAACTCTAACCCGTATATGACTTTCATTGACATGACATAAGCCTATGACAAAGTTAGTCGTGTGTGTGTGTGTGTGTGTGTGTGTGTGTGTGTGTGTGTGTGTGTGTGTTTATTCTGGAAGATCATGGCAAAATGATGCCCTGGCCTGAACCACGATTCATATCTGTCAATTCCTTGTCAACAGTGGAATCGAGGAAAGCTTCGTGTTGGCTACAACCCTTTCTAGGATGATGTTCTCTGCTGTACTTAGAGACCCCTTCCGTGACTATGGCATCGGGATCGACATCAGATAACCGGACTGATAATAAAATCTTCAACCTGAAGACACCTAAGTACAGGACATGTAACAGAGTAGGGACAATTTCTCTTAAGCTGTGTAAAGTTTTGGTCACACAATCAGCAAAAAGAAGACAGAGGTGATGCACCAACCTGAATCAAGAATGCATTACCTAGAGCCTACCATCATAATGAATGGCAACAATCCCCAGGCAGTGGACACATTCACCTACCACAATGTGACATGCAGTCCACATCGATGAACAAATCAACGCAAAGCATGTAAGGACTTTGCCAGACTACTTGCAAATGTGTGGTATCACAAAGGTGTAAGTCTGAAGGTTTACAAAGCCGTTGTACTGCCGACTCTGTTGTATGTAAGAGAAATTTGTCGGTTGTACAGACGCCATGCCAAGAAGGGGAATCTTTGAGGAGACCGCCAGGATAAGATGACATGAAAAGGCTGTAGACACTGCGGTTCTCACACTAGCAGGAACCCCAAGAATCCACAGTCTGCTGATGAAATCGGCGACTACAATTTTTTTAAACGGCGGACTGATGGACGAAAGCAATTTTATGGAGATCAGATGAAACGCTTCAAAGATCACGTCAAGTCATCCTTGAAAGACTTCATTGTTGACTATGAGACTTTGGAAGATCTGTTCTATATGTCTCAGTTGCATACATACTGGAACTACAGACAATGAACTGAGGAGAAGTAGAGAGTCAGCGCGTAAATATCGGAACTGCAGCACGCCCTTCTTTTAGTCAAGTAACTACAATTGGCATCTACTGCTGAGCGTGCCACAAAAAGTTCTGAGTACAAATTGGCCTGATCATTCACTCACATGTTCACAGAAACCAAACCAGTAGCGATGTTACGGTCGTCTTCGAACTCGAATAACAAACAACACACGGACATAACTATTAATATTATATTTCATGTCGCTTTAAGCGTTCTCTGTTCCGACATAAGCGCACAAGCAAACTATATCAGACAATAGCAGTCTCATTCTATAACTGTTTTTATTTTTGAGCTATTTATAGTAGAATTCGTACATCAACCATTTCTATAATTCTGACATATTATATCAACCACAGACAGGCTTTATTAATTATTAAAGTACTTTTAACTGCTATCGAGCTATATGCATGACACCACCCAAAGGTTTTGTTCAAACAAACAGTTCTGTATATTTTTTTCAGTTTTAACTCATCTGTATGTATCACGATAACTTTCTCAAAGGTATCACATCATTTTGCTTGTTTTTCATTGTACATTATTGTTTTTGTACAGTTAGGTTTGTATCATTGTAATCACGTATCAGTTTAATTTGCAAGAGAAATATATCACTTAAGCCTGCATTAAATTCTCCGGAAATAATATGTCACGAAATTGTATAAACCATTTTATTTATTAAACACATGGACTCGGGTTTAGGTTTTTGTGTACAAATATACCTAAGGGTTATTTATGTATATGTACAATATTTCAAAATAGTGAGTTCGGTTCATCCTATGCCACACGTGCGAAGTGCTTTCAATGGGAAAAACTGAATGCTTCAGCGCACGGACAATATATGACGACTTCGTCTGTGTATAAATGCCTCACCGTAAGATTAAATCTTCACATTACGGAACGTCTTGTCAGTGAGCGGTCTACTTTAAGGACTTGCACATCTTCAGCTGTAGAGGTATGTGAATTATAAATTTCTTGTGTATAAGTTATAACTAATGTATTGCCACGTTTATTTTATAATAATAATAATAATAATAATAATAATAATAATAATAATAATAATAATAATAGTAATAATAATAATAATAATAATAATAATAATAATAATGAAGACTTTGTATAGCGCCTAATCTTTAGAAGCTCTAAGCGCTTTACAACATTGGTCAACACCTATAAAAACACCTAAAAAACATATATGGTTACAAAAACAAGCACCATGAAATTAGAAAACATAAAAAACATGCTGAGAATATTTAAGGTAGGAAACATTATTAGGTCTTTAAGTTTGTTCTTGCAGTCGAAATAAGTGAGTTTTGAGAGCACTCTTGAATTGAATCACTATGTCTTTGTGTCTAAGTTCAGTGGGCAATTCATTCCACGTGGCATACAAAAGAACGCTGTCCATATGATTTTGCTTTCATAGTGGGAATAATGAGTATACGATTGTCAGAAGAGGAGCGTAAGTATCTAGCTGGTGTGTACACATGGGTGAGGTCGGATAGGTATGTAGGACTAGCGTCCGACAGTGAAAGATAGCACAGAGAACAAATTTTGTGTTTGATTCTGGATCGAATGGATAACCAGTGTAGGGTAGAGAGCAGTGGGGAGGTGTGCTCTGATCGTGGTATGATCCGAGCAGATGTGTTTTGAACTTTTTGAAGTTTCTGGAGCAGATATTGAGATGAACCAGACATAATCGAGTTACAATAGTCCAGTCTTGAAAGTACTAATGAACATACAAGTGTTTTAGTGGTATCAACTGAAAGATATATATATATATATATATATATATATATATATATATATATATATATATATATATATATATATATATATATATATATATATATATATATATAAAGAATTATTAATATTTTCTTTATGTATAATGCACATTAAAAAATAAGAATAAAAAATAAAAAAATAAAATAATATATAACGTCTTGATATATTATTGACGAAATTCCAATATTTTATCATAACTCAATTTATGTAATAACAAATTATGGTGTGCATACTACTTATAATCAAGTATTTTATAAATAATTAATCATAATGTATTACGAATTACATTTAAAATGCCCTTTCATTTTTAAAGAATTAGTAAACTTACTTTAATGGTATTAGTTTATACTTTCATTAGTTAAGTTATTCTGTAAATTAGAATAATATAAAAAATATTCTTAACTAATTGTAAACAGGGGACATAATTAAAAAACAATTGATTAATGAATGTCGTACAGTGTTTTGGAATTTAGACCTTTTGGATATACGGTATTAAGACGGCGAATCCAATAGGTAGCCTTTAGCAGACGTTCCATCTCAGAATCAGCTATAACAATAGGTTGAAAAGAGAAATCTTGCAAAGTATGGGAACTCTTGTTAAAATGTGCGGCAATATGAGATGAAAATGATCGATCGATATCATTTTTTTTTATGTCTAATCTATGTTGGTTCATACGTTTAGACATTTGTTGACTGGTTTGTCCAATAGATTGGATGCCACAATTTTTGCATGTGATCAAATAAATAATATTTGATGTCGCACAATTAGTATCACAACGCATATTAAAAGTTTCTCTCGTATTCCATTTGAAAGGAGTGTTTTCAATAATAAAAGAACAGTGCCAAAATCTAGGTCTATTACAATTAGTTGATGATATCTCTTTATATGTTTTTTTCTAGTTTAGAATTAATTAGATTTTTAGTCCTTTTATAACCAAGTGTGGGTTCGCTTTCGTGATTCAGTTTGAATTTAGTCTAATGAAGCAATAAAGCGAAACCGGTCACACATTCTACGTGTTGGTATTGTTTATTATATATATATATATATATATATATATATATATATGTATATATATATATATATATATATATATATCGTTTAAATTTGCAATATTTGCATAGAGCTCGTTCGTGGCTTTAGTAGGTCTATATAAGTTGAGACTCTTATAACCACGAATGTCACTTTTAATCATCAGAAACATATGATAGCCAATCAAAAGTTATAACTTAACACATCTTATTTCCACACAAGCATCAAGAGCCAGATTTGGTGCACTATAATAGTAAGCTTGTAGTTTTTAGCAGCATATATAGCAAGTATTATTCATTGCCTAATTTTCGAAAGGTTGAAATTTCCATGACACTCTGAACGTAGTGATGGCCGCCATTTACGATAATTGATTCGTCAAATGCTGAGTAACACTTGCTTGGGGCCTATAATTATTTCGCTAAAGCTTATTAGGTGACATTATAATCTTTGCTACTTGTTGCAAGCTGCTTAATAGGATGTGCCATCTACAACTTTAATCGTTATTTTCACAATTGTTCCTGTAAAATACTTCAGGATTGATAGTTCAAGGTGTACATTCCTTATTTCAAACATAGCATGTTATGTTAAAATAATTTCCTTTGATAAAAGTAAATATTTCCATATTTCCAAAGATCCAAAGATTCGTGTTTTCCTTATTCTTGCTTATTTGTAATGACACTAAATTTTATATATATACCATTGTTGGGTTCAGCTCTATACATTTTTACACACATAACAGACTATATTTCTTATTCATCTCAGGGAATGTATGATGCATAACATAACTCACGTGACAAATCACACAGAGATACGTCGTTCATGGGTATGTTTGTGTTCGCCGTATGCGTTTCTCCCTTTGCGTTGTGCTCAATGCATAACAGCTGTTCTAGAGTAGTCACGTTGGACTAGTGTGCTAATTAGCACTATTAATTCAGTAGTTCAGTAGTGCTAATTTATATTATTAATTATATAATTCGACTGATGTGCTAACTCACTAGATGTGCCAGAGAAGTTACATCAAACTGAGATAGTTGGAATTGTGAGTTTATAAATGTGGTATTTTGTTTTATTAATTGTGTCAATTTAATTTGTACAAGTGTACTAGCACTGTTGATATACTAACTTCTGTCACTTTTTTCTACTGAAATCGACAAAATTGAAAAGAATGGTACTTTACCTATATCCATCTTGATAATAGCTTGTTTTATGTGAATATATTCTAAAAGGTCATTCATTGTAACTGTTTCAATCATGTCATTCCTTAATGCAATTTTTCGGTCATCAATATCTTCTGCAGAATTGACTTGCATATTCCCCAGATTCAGCTTCTGGTTCTTTCCCATACGAACAAAAGACCTTTTGTTGGATACTGCCTTATTCAAAAGCTTGATGGTAGCTGGGAAATCGTTTAAGCGCAAGCCTTGTCTAAGTCTCTTGAAGCTCGAGTTAAATGGTTCCACTGCAAGAACGTCATGATCAAGTGCGCCTGCATATAATGTAAAGTAGCCGATGAAAACCCCTAAATCGACAAGCATAGCCTTTCTATAAAGAGAAAGAGCAACTTTTAAAAGGTGTGTGAGATCACTGTCCCAAATTCCTGTATCACGAATTGAACCAGAGACAAACAAATCCTCTTCTTTCTGGAAGGGGCAAATGGCAAAGTAAGGTTCAGTTTTGCTTTCCACACAAAGAATTCTCGGTTTCTTTTTAAAATAGTCTCTCAACGTTTCAACAGGTGTCCATATCCCAGTAAGAAACCCAAATATTGCATAGCCAAGGAGAAACGTTGCTGAAGAATAAAGAAATGTCATTATATCTTAATCCCCCTCAATGCCGGCTTTTCTTAGGGATACTTTCTGTATTTTTATATTCATGTATATTGTATATACCTTTTGCAACTTAATTGGTTTTCCCCACTTTCCCAAAATGTTCCGTATTTGGTTTCTACAAACAGATTATATGTATGAATAAGTCTGAGAAATAAATGAAAAATATATAATTGCTTCTCTTGCGCCGTTCTTGTCTGTTCGTTTGCTAAGCGTGTTCGTCCGTCATGTTTCATGCTGTCTCTGTCCTTCTGTCTGTCTCTAGTTCCTCTATGTTCTTTTGTTATTAAATTTAGTTTGCAATAAAATATTGACTTTAAATCTTCGCCCAAACTTATACGTTCTGCTTAAAGTAGAATGCATTGGGTAGCTGTAAGATACTTTTGAAGTCTAGTTGATTTGGTGTTCTAGATTATGAAACTTACCAATATGTTCATGCTTCTGATAAAATCTGATTAGTGAAGAGTACACTAGAGCACAACTGACCCGGATATGAAATGGAATCTAGATCTGTAGGTTCATCCTTTAATTTTATGGGAAAAAGTTTATAAATAGGTTAGTGAATACCAATTAGTAATTTCCACTGACTAAAGTTCAGAGGTTCATTTTACATTGTCAAACAGATCACACAATAATTCTCATTGAAATGATTTACCTAGATAACGTACACGATTCTTTCTTCCCATTTGCTTCAGGAAGATTTGCTGTAAAGAGAATAATTATAAACGCAAGAATGAACGGCAATATTATTTGCTAGAAACATTTCACTTTAGTGTGTGTGTGTGTGTGTGTGTGTGTGTGATTTAGATTTTTAACGTAGCTTTAACAATTTTTCAGTCATATCACTACAATGTCTGCAGTTTGGCAGTTTATAGTGATGTCTATCACTGGGACATCAGGCCGCAGACATATAGCTTTAGTAAACCCAACACTTGTATATTGATTTGTATTGAGAAAATGTAATTTTTTAAAATACAAAAACCAGTTTCTCTTGAAGAATAGCTTCTTCATACTCTTCGCCCTTCAAATTACTTTCCATAATGTGCTCTTCATTCAGCAGGGATTTTGTACATTAAAAGGAAAGTAGAAGTAAACTTTAGTTACGATGATTATGATGATGAGGGCGATACTATTGCTACTACTGCTACTACTACTACTACTACTAATACTAATAATAATAATGATGATAATGACTATTGTGATAAACCTAGTACTATTCCTAACGAATACAATAAATTATTATTATTATTATTATTATTATTATTATTATTATTATTATTATTATTAAAATCATGACGACAGTGGTGGTGAAAGTGATAATTGTTATTATTATTATTAATAAAAATAAATTATTATTATTATTATTATTATTACTAGTAATAGTTGTAGCAGTAGAATTATTATTATTATTATTATTATTATTAGTAGTAGTAGTAGTAGTAGTAGTAGAAGCAATAGCAGCAGTAGAAGTATACATGTCACTAATATTAAAAATAGAAATATTACAAAGCAAATTATTGAAAGAAATGTAGCTTATTTCTACACATTCTAACACAATTTTTTTGGGAATAGAGCGACAGAGAGAGACAGAGAGACAGACAGGGGCAGACTGAGAGAGATAGAGCGACAGAGAGAGAGAGAATTTATCGTTCAAAACACAGACGTTCTTTTTCAAGTATTACTACAATTACTGTAGGTGATGAAAAACGTTAGAAGGCATGCATAGTCTACTAAATAAATCTAAGTTATCATGCAGGATCTGCTGACTGATTAGCTTGTAGCTTGCAACGAAGTAACGCAGACACAGAAAAGCACGCTCTACAAATATATTTAGGATCAAACAATCATTATTCAAATTCTCTCTGAGGCGTTTCAGTTTAAACAATATTTTGTTGTTTATCATCATCATCGTTGTTGTTGTTGTTGTTGTAGGGTTTAACGCCATTTTTCAGCACATGATAGGCTATGCATGGCGGCCAGTATTAATGGTGGAGGAAGAACCCTGGAAAACCCCGGGAAGAACCACCGATCCACGAGAAGCTACTGGCATGCTTTCTCACATACCCACATTGGCCGAATCCTAGACTCGAACCCACGCAGACAGAGGTGAGATGGCAGTGATCCGTAACGGAGAGCGCTTTAGACCACTCGGCCACTCGGGGCCCCCCATCATCATCGTAATAATAATAATAATAATAATAATAATATCTCAGTGAAAATTGAAAGCTGGAAGTAAACTTAAAAAGCAATGACAATAATAAAAAATGCAAAAATATACAACAAAGCCAGCAGAAAATGTCAAAATAAACGAACCTTCGAAGAAAACATCAGAGGAGAAATAATATTGACTGGATCCTCGATAAAAACAAACAGTAATACCTCATAACATTCACGTGGAAGAACCATGCATTTTTACATTCACGTATAAGATTTGATATGCAACACCACTTGGAAACGGCTTTAATACCATAGAAACCCCTAACATTTAAAAAAACAAAAGTAAATTGGCATTATCGCATGAAGAACAAAATAAAGAAGGGGGGGGGGTAGAGGAAGAAAAGCAAAGAGCAAGAAAATGGTGAGGTGAACAAGGAAGAGAACATGAATAGTTCGTGCGATGAAAGAGATTAAAAATAAGAGAAAACAATATCTATCATTGCAAAATAAAACCAACGACAAAAAATAAGCAACATTTAAAAACAACAACTATAACAGCACTACTGCTACGACTAGAAATAGATGATTATCTGTCTTATATGCACTTGTGTACTATTTTTGATAATAGCTGTTGCTTTGTTGATATTAGTCTAGTTATATTTTGCATTTTTTCCTCCTTATTATTTTTTACTTCTTTATGTATTCTATTCTTGCTGGTATTTTGTGAGTGTTTATTATTATTATTATTATTATTATTATTGTTGTTGTTGTTGTTGTTGATGATGATGACGATGATGATGATGATGATGATATTGATGTTGTTGTTGCACGTTTTGTGATCTCTGAGTGTTCCAGATTTTTCTAAGTTTTCTAACCAGGACATTGTACGTTTTACCTCCAATTGCTCATATGCACGATATAAGAGCGATCAAGGAACTCCTATATTTATAACTTTCTTGTCTAGATTTTTGTTACTATTTTCGTTTACCTTTCTGGGTGCTGAATTATTCCAGTTTTCCGCTTTACTGTTCAAAATCGCACTCTCGGACGTGTGGTCTTACCAACTATTTGAGAATGGAACCCCATATTTCCGAGACATAAACCAACTAGTGTCAGTGCTTGTTTGTCTGACTCATATATGCATATACACTGGGTTTACTGATCAGATCATTCATTGGCTCATACGTAATGTATACTACTATTACTATTATTATTATCATTATTATTATTATTATTATTATTGTTGTTGTTGTTGTTGCTGCTGTTGTTGTGGTGGTGTTTATTTCAATAATACGTTACAGCCACAAATTAAACTAAACAAAAGTGAACAACAATCACATATCTAAGAGGAGAGAAGCAATACTAGCACCGTCACTTCCACTACACCTAATTGCTACATCAACTGGTCCTGCTACAATGACTCCTTTATGTTCGAATCCTTTAATTTTATTGTAACATACAAAAGAAAAATGAGTAACTTCGAAGGGGAATAAATCTGAGTTATTTTCCTCCGATACTGATTTAAGTTACTCAGCTTTAGAAAGTATCATTTTTGACTCGGCCAATAAAAACATGTCGTCCCATAAATTTAGGTAAATAACAATTTAAAAATAAACAATGATTTAACAAGAATCTTAACAAGCTAAAAAATCAACTTATCGGCAATCTTTAAACCTTGTGCTAAAACCACCGATTGTCAGAGGCAATTATTAAACATTTTATCGACAATACAATAAACCAAGGAAATGCAATGCCAGACAATTCAATCGGAATAGCTTGGTGCTTTTAATGAAAATGGTCCTAAAGCTGTTTGGGCAATTAACTGTCATGTTGAAAGATGATCTATCATTCTGAATGCAAACCTGATCCTTAGAAATTACGTGACTGAGAGGTATTTTTAATAGTGCCTACAAGAGATTAGCGGAAATTCAACAACGTTTTGATCTGCTTGAAATCAATGATAGTATTCCATTCAACGAAAAAGAGATGACTGTAATTATAAAGCAGTTTAAAAAGAGTAATCTTGGTTGTGCTCATCTTATTTCTAATGACATGATAAAAATGTGGGCAGTCCCTACACGCATTCTGACCTACTTAAACTATTTAATGATATGATGGCTTCCTCGTTCTATACTTCCAACTAGACTAATGGTTCCTTTCCAAAACAGGAAACATATGAGATCCCAATAACTAAAGGGTAGTTGCAATATGTGCACCCAGTAAATTATTTAACTTCTTTTTAAATAATAGACTTTGTTCTCTATTATCAAAACACAATCTTACAGATGAATGCAACATTTCAAAATCATTTCTGATATGTATTACTAAACTTTGGTTTTGATGAATGTTTATGGAATAGAGAATACAAACGTTATGCCTGTTTAATGGTGTCAAATAGACCTTCGATACGAGCACTCACTCAGTCATCAATGAAAAGATACTACAGACCGGAATGAATAGTCCACATTAGAATATCA
The DNA here is from genome assembly GCA_028554795.2 of Sinohyriopsis cumingii. NCBI lineage: Eukaryota > Metazoa > Mollusca > Bivalvia > Unionida > Unionidae > Sinohyriopsis > Sinohyriopsis cumingii. Next base: position 60,932,114 of record CM068825.1, read on the forward strand.
AAAGGATGTGTACGATAAATTTTCTTCAATATGGTTCTAAATAAAGTTATAGACTTCAATTTTTTCAAATGCTGGTGTCCGACAAGGCGATGTCACAAGTCCCAACACGTTCAAATTCTGTACCAATGACTTTATTTATTATATACTAAGGATCCTTTTCAAATTGTTTGCCTGCTTTATGATGACGATCTTCTCTAAGAACAGCTGTGGTGAGATAAAACATTGAACGTTAGAAAAGTGTTTTAAGGATGGGCGTATGTACATTAGCGTCAGCACATCTATGTGATGATACTCAATTCCACTGGTCCGTTTATAAAATTTTATGTTTGCAGCCATTGTTTAGAATGCATTAACTCCTACAAATAAGAGCATTTTTGCTTTCTTGTTCAGCAATGTTTTTCTAGTACAACAAGAACAATAAAATAATATGAACGTCTTACTTACTGAAGCTTTAGAGTCAAGCTTTGCAACTGAAGTGTAGTATAACAATATGTCTTCACCTTTTGCAGCACACCATCAAATGAATTCGTTTATACAAATTTAATATTAGGGTTTACTTTGCCACAAAAGAACGTTTCACTTATTGCACTTGTCGTCCGTGTAACTATTCCTAATTCATTTCACATACTTATCTGGAATATGTTAGTTGGGAATATTAATATTATCCAAAAATATGGAGTTATCTGCAGGATGCATGTAGCAAAAGATGTAATACATATTTATTAAGTTTAATTGATAATCTCTAATCACTTTATTTGATCTTGCATTGTATTGTCCCTTATCGACACTTGATTTGTTAATAAAATATTCGTATTGTTGAGAATCACTCGTCCACACCACCCGTAGCCTAAAATATTCGTATTGTAGAGGATCACTCGTCCACGCTACCCGTAGCCTCTTGGGTTCTTTGGATAGTATTAATGTTGGTGTAAACGCCCGCTTTATCCGTTTAAGTTATGGCGCTCCAGAAAGGAACAGATCTTCGCACCAGCGGAATTTGTTTCAGGTCGTTATCCGGCTCTCTCATTGTATCACTCGTATCTTAGGCTATCGTATCATCAGTCGACCGGATCTTATTCCGTGTCGCCAAGGCAACTGGCTATTATTTTGAGTCGTCGACTGGGTCGTATTTTCAGTTGTCGACTGGATACCGGTGTGAGTCATGGCTCCTTCAAGATCGATCGATCAGTCGGTCGCGAGTGAGGAACACATACGATGAAATAAGAGAATAGTGATCTTTGGCAACAACAAAAAATGTATTCTTTGAAAATGCTGGCAAAGAAAATGTCAGCGCTTTCTCAACGGGTCTTGAATTCATCTGTTCTGTTCGACCAAAGCCCTAATCCTTAACCTTTAGAGATCCGTAATCTGGTATTATCCAGTTGTCTACAACCAAATGTGATTGCTATAGACGGGTTACTTGCAGTAACGTTACTTAAAGGAGAGCTCTTATCTTCTGTGCTTGCTTTTTCCTCACCACACTACTCCACATATCCATGTTAACTACGGTTGGAAAGTATATATACACCAAACAAGCGGGATCAGGTGACCAAAATTACGACACTATATGGCGCTACAAATCTCGTTACATTTAAAACTAATGCTTAAACTTTAATGAAACGAACGCTTCGTCCCCATTTATTTTGCTTATTATAGTATTCTTGTTAAAAATATTAGATTAGTTTGGCAGACTGCAGGATAGCGTTTAACCAGAGGTTGTAACTGTGAGAAAATTTTAAGATTGCACACTTTAGAATCTTACAATGAAACTAACGCTTCACAAAAAATCGTAACTTACGAGTCAGTTTTAATATTGATGGTAACTCTGTGAGTGACCTCTTTCCTCCCCAGCTCGTAAATCGCCTTAGGGAGCGCTCATCAGTTATTATGTACTTTGAGAGAGGGACGTATGTAAGGTGATGTTGTTTGCATTTGAAACAATCACATTGGAGAGAATGTTGGTATACGTCCATGCTACTTTGATGTAATATGGCTAATATTTTTTTGGTTATTGTACTTTTAGAAATTGTATATGATCTAAGCACACTGCATACTAAAATGACTTCTCCCTTGTGCTAAAAAGCTCAGCCTGAATTAGTCAAAAGTACACTATCCTTCGCAGCTATTAAAATAGGGAAAATTAATTTTGCCAGACCAGACAATGTCAGCTTCTGAAAGCGAAACGCATGAATTACCAAATATATAAAACGTAAAATAAGCTATTGGCTCTTTTTTCGACAATTTACCTCTGAAGTTCAGGAAGTGAAAATGACCAAGTGGAGCAAGCACTTTTTTTTAAAGATGCACATCTGGAGCAAGGCCAAGCTGTATACTCTATAACCTATATTACACCTATCATTCATACACCAAAATAAAGGTTCTTTGAACAATACCTGATATATACAAGGTCTTTTTCAAATAGCCAGTATAACCAGTGAGGAAACCCGGGGAAATTCTTTTTCTTTAAAATTCTAACCCAATGCAAAATATGAAACTGTAGAGCTCACCTTTGCGATTCCTCTCCCTGTACCAAAATGGTCGCTAAATTACCGAAAGACAGTTGCAATACCTTTAAATACGTTTGAAAATAAATTGAACTCGTATGAATTCACTAGTTTTATGCAATATTTTATGTAGGTCAATACATTTTGTCGTTGGAAGAGGAGTCTAAATATTCAGTCTGAATAGGCTCAGTCTAGAAAATAATGGACTGGAAACTACTCGAAAATATGAAATTTGGTAGTATCGGTGTAAATTCAGAATGAGACACTGTAGGTTAGTAAGCTATCGATTTAATAGCCAAAGATATTTTTAAAGCATACATAGAATCACATAATATTTCCCATCTTTAGTAATTGAAGTCTATTGTTTGCTTGTTACCAGGTTTGGAACTTATTACAAATGGGGAGAAGAGGGGTAGCCTTTGTTGGAATTTTTTATGTAACACGAACAAGTCTTGAACAGGCAAGTTTGCTACCCTACATTCAGCCGTTTTGAAAAGATTCCTGTCTTTTATATTTTAAAAAGACTAAGATACTTCACACACACACACACACACACACACACACACACACACCGGCCATCTGCTCTCTCTCTAACAAGCCATTTTTCTGATTCATGAACAATCATACCAATCTGACTTTAAAATATTTTATCTTGTTTATCTCTACAGCCCTTTTCAGTAGAGTCAGCCATCCAAACATGACGGACTCTAATCTAGCATTAGGTATAGTAATAATCCATGCTAACCCTCCATTTGTAAAGTAAGGAGCCATTCATTTAGTACGTACTCAAAAATCTGGCAAAGCTTGACCCCTCCCCCCTGTACACATGTGTACTTTTGTTACACACATACCCCCACTTGCGTACGTACACTTGACGCACCAACCCCCAGTTCCAAAGAACGGCCTAAGGATTAATAATATTAACGTGTTAATAAAACAAATAGTCCACCGACGTTGAATGTCTGGCTGCATCAAAGAAATAAGCTGCGTAACATTAAACAGTTTGTCTAGTGTCCGCTAAAATTCAAACGCCGACCAATCGAACAGGTTACGTACTAGACAAATTATTATCGAGGTTTCACTCCACCCCACCCCACCCGCTTCCTGTGAGTACGTATATTATCAGTAGACCCACCCCCAATACTTAAGCGTATACATTTGGGTTACATCCCTCCCCCTCCATGCGTACATACTAAATGGACGACCCCTAACATGGCTAACTCTAAAATAGCATTATGTATAAGTACAAGCAATATCACCAACCCGTTTAACATATTATCCATGCTAATCTTCTATTAGTATAACTTTGGGAAAGTAAGGCAAATAATGAGTTAGTGTTTGTTTCAATACGTGAATTGATTACTGATAGTTACTCTATGTGCTATACCCTTATATCAGGGTCGGCGAAATAGCCGGGCATAAGGCAACAGGCTTTAAGAGACGCCATCTTAGTTGGCAGTGAATTTTTTCTCGTGGAGGGAGAAGTATCCAAAGTCATTGTTCTACCTGGGCGCTAAAAATCCTTGGGCCAGCCCTGTTCATAACCCATGGAGTGTCCATGGGAAAGGCACTTAACTCCCATTCTCACATAGCCAATAACGTGTTAAAAGCGCCGTTCAAAAATAATAAAAGCTGTGTTTATATCAGTATAGGCTAGCAAGAAATTCTATCTCCGTCCCAATGAAAATTTACTTCTGGGGCCCCACTCAATACAAAAGTGCTGTATGAATGTTTTATGTGGTTACCACTCGGGCGGTCGCCACGGCATATATATATATATATATATATATATATATATATATATATATATATATATATATATACCATAGTGTAAGCTGTTGATTCAAGATATTTTTTATAAAATATATACGGGATACAATTGCATGAAACAAAGTAAAGATGTCGTATCTTCAATTCTTTTGTCCCAATTACACCTTCAGATAAAAATACATACTAGGCGAAGTAACTCTTATATTCAATTAGTAAGACTGTGTTGATTATGTCCCCTACAATTCGTCTTCATATAATACTGAACACTAGTTGCTGTAAGGGAGGTAATATTAATATTGCACCCACATTCTTGCAGTAGTAATTTCGTCTCACTAACCTGTGAAATTGTTTCAACAAAAGAAGTATTATTTCAAAGAGATTATAGCTGAAATTGAGTTGCTGAAGAGTCTGTGGTAATTAACACAAAAATGGTTAACACAAGATACCCGTGAATTAGGAGAAAAGGTGAGTGACTAAATTTTGCAGATAGGCAGATAAAAACAGCAATAACACCCCGCCCAAAAAACAAAAAAAAACAAAACAAAACAACATAACAGCAAGAAACCGAAAAAAGTAACTACCTAGAATGTTCAAAAATATGCCACTACAAAATATTACAAATCAATGTCCTTGCTCACGCCATATTGCTTTTTGAAACGTGCAAAACTGAGAACTGTTAACTTTAAGCCATGTAAATCCCCAATTCCCATTCTCTCTTACGGAAACCGACCAGTTATAGTTTTGATCAACTCTGTGGAAAATAGCACATATTCTATCCGTTTTACACCCAACCGCACGAAAATTAAATGATCAACCCCAATGTGTGCAGGATTACAGCTGTTGCAACTGTAAAGATATTGCGGAGTAGTCGCCACAAAATTCATGACTAATTTTAATGACAAATCTGGTAAGTAAAGAATTTAAACTTTCAATGTCTGCCTCCATTATATTTACGTAAACGTTACCCGGTCTGCGTGAATTCTCGTGAATAACTTGGCAACTCCAGATTCGATTGGCATATTTTCGCTGGAATTATACATTTTAGCTTTTGCGAATGCAAACCTGGACCAAATCTAGCTGTATTTTCAGAATATGGTTTCATCGCCTCTACTGTATTTAAAAACGTCAAATGATACTTTTTAAAATTCATCGTTTAAAATGTTGTTAATTGTCTCGTGCAGGAGACCAGTTAAGTATTGCAAGTCTCTCCCAAAGTACATGGTTTCTTTCTAGACACAGATCCATGTACAATTGAATACACGAAAACAACGCAACCAACCACCACTATTTCTGTTTATATATTATTCCGTGTCTCTCTGACCGTCACTCCATATATTCCTCTTTCTGAGTTTATATCAGTAGAATAGCAAGAAATTCTATCTCCGTCCAATCGGGCGGTCGCCACGGCATATATATATATATATATATATATATATATATATATATATATATATATATATATATGTGTGTGTGTGTGTGTGTGTGTGTGTGTATGTGTGTGTGTGTGTGTAAGCTGTTGATTCAAGATATTTTGTATAAAATATATACGGGATACAATTGCATGAAACAAAGTAAAGATGTCGTATCTTCATTTTTTTTGTCCCAATTACACCTTCAAATAAAAATACATACTAGGCGAAGTAACTCTTATATTCAATTCGTAAGACTGTGTGGATTATGTCCCCTACAATTCGTCTTCATACAGTACAGAACACGAGTTTCTGTAAGGGAGGTAATATTGATATTACACCCACATTCTTGCAGTAGTAATTTCGTCTTGCCTTGGCATGTGTTTGATCTATCAAGAAAAAGAAATCAACGACATTTATTTTCGAGCCATCTTAATCGGGTCCGTTATATTATTAATGTTCTATTTGTACTTCTGTTTGCGGCATATAATAAGCTGTGTTGTCTTTAAGGTACTTCTGAGTTTACCATCATTTGTCTCGTTTAATATGGTGTAAATGAGATTAGTTCATTACTTTGATTTGGTTGTGCTGATCCAGCTTAAGTTATTGTGCTTCAAAGGCACTTCGGAGTTTTCACATCACATATGTGACTTAATTCGTGTACTACATCAAATATGTTCAACAATATTTTAGTTTGGTGTAAATCGCTTTAAATTTTAAGTTTTGAAAATTATTTTTTCTTTTCTACAGTTCATCATTCTAACATGACCTCCACAAGATTTGTAACACATTCATTGGTTTCGTAGTGGTGTGTATCAGAGACGCACATTTCTGGTCTCGCTGAGCTAGGCTCGTTTAAGGTAATTTTCGTGCAGAGCCTTGAGTTCGTTTGACAATGGAGCAAAGTGTTTTGCGTAATAAAATACACCGAAGCAGAAAAGTTCTGGTTTTTAAAATTTCGGTGGTGTGTGTTATTTGGATTTTTAACGTAGATTTAAACAAAAAGTCAATCCTGTCGCTGGTATGTCTGCAATGTGGCAGTTTATAGTGATGTCTAGCACTGGGGCATCATGTCGCAGACATGTAGAATCATGTCCCACCCATTCACATTTTTCTGACACCAGGCCGACCATTCCTGACGAAGCCTCATAATGGTGAGCGCCAAGCGAGGTTGATGCTGCTACCATCGTTTATAAGTCTTTGGTATGATCGGCTGTGGTTCGAACCCACGACCTCCAACATCCGAGGCGGACGCTGTAACCACTCAGTTAGTGTAATGCCCTTAATATGCCTCCTTCGCTTCCTGGCCTCTTCTTATTTTGTGCGTCGTTTGCAACACATTTGTAACGACTAAAGCGTTTTGCCTACAAGGCCGTTGATTTTCAGCGATTCATGACATGGCAGGTGTTATATAAAATACCCAACCGTGCGCGCGACTTAATGACAACAAGCGAAACAAAATATATTTTAATAGAGAACACGATTGACCAGTTTATTATTTTAAATACGATATTATTCAGTGATTAGAATGTTATATAACATATGTTATACATATTTATTTATTTATTTCTGCTTTTCGATTAGATTATTACATATGCTCCATTTTTTATTTCAAAGATGTACTCAAGTAGGTGTTTATATGGGAGACAACTCTAAGCATCAGCTTACAAATTATGTATAAGTAGTCTCAACTTGGACCGCTGCTCTAAGTGTTAATCGCGTCTATGTAAATACTTACGCACATCAATTTCCACTAATTGCTCAATCTCGAAATTCGCAATTCCTGATGATGTTATTATGCTTGAGATTTCAATAAATCTTGATGAAAAAAATTGTTTCCTTAAGTTAGCGTAAAGTTTACATTCTAGTAAAATCGAACTCGTTCTCTTATGGCCTTGCTTGAGTTTGTGGCGTTTAACCCGATTTGTCAGCACTTAATTGGCTATACATGGCCAGTATATGTGGTGAAGGAAGAACCCGGCAAGAGATAACGACGTATATGAAGCTATGAAACTTTCTCACATACCCACTTTGATAGAGCCAAGATTCTGACCGACGTGGAAAGTACTGAGATGCGTGAGTGATCTGTAAAGGCGAGCGCCATAGGCCACTCGGTGCCCCCATTCTCCTCTATTGAGCAATAACTACCTCTGTACTGGCAAGTCGAATCCAGCTGCAAACTGCACAGAATCCATATCTGATGTCGCATAATGCACTGGCAGATCTGGGTCTATGCGGTTTGTTAGAATAAACATTATAACAAAACATTGAACCTGATCTACCGGCGCATAATGATAGAAAAGTGAATGTGTATTCAGGCTGTATTACATTCAGCCAGTTACGTTAAATAATAACGCTCCATTTTTGCCAGTTAATTATGGCTATACTTCTCTCTCTCTCTCTCTCTCTCTCTCTCACACACACACACACACCCTGAAACAAAGTGCGTATTTTTCATCTTTTTGAACATGTATTTTTCAACCTTTTTTTTCTTATAAAAAACGTGTCATAGACGAAGCATATTGCTATGGAAGCTTAATATCGATATATCTTGGTGTAAACTTAGATTATATTTCAAATAAATACTGAAGCTTGTAGTTCCGTTTCTGCGTATGAAAATATAAACAACTGAGTTACTCCTTAAAATGTAATCTACATGACATTTTTGAATTTTATATCTGCCTTAAAATTTGTGTATTGAAAATCAATGAGATGTTTATTATTTCAAACATTTTGCCAGCAGTGATGGTATAAGAAAGCAATTATTCACTTAAAGATAATCGATGTACATATAGTTTTTCAAAATCAATTCTGAATTTTAAATTACGATGTTATTAATGATGTTTACTGTTGTTACATGTGTGAAATTATTTATTTTGGTTGTGTAAGAAAGATACTATAGGCAGTACCAACAATTCTCTAGCACTTTTTTTAAAGATGCATATCTGGAGTAAGGCCAAGCGTTAAACTCAATAACCTAAGCTACACCCATCATTCATACACCAAAATAAAGGGAATTAAAGGTTCTTTGAACAATGCCTAAGATATACAAGGTCTTTTTTTTAAATAACCAGTTAGGAACCCCGGAGAAATTCTTTTTCTTTAAAATTCTAACCCAATGCAAAATATGAAACTGTAGAGCTCCACTTTAGCGAGTCCTCGCTTTGGACCAAAATGGCCGCTAAATTACCGAAAGACAGTTGCAATGCCTTTAAATACGTTTCAAAATAAATTGAACCCGTATGAATTTACTAGTTTTATGCAATATTTTATGTAGGTCAGTACATTTTGTCGTTAGAAGAGGAGTCTAAGTATTCATTCTGAATAGGCTCAGACTAGAAAATAATGGACTGGAAATTACTCGAAAATATGAAATTTGGTAGTATCGGTGTAAAATAAGAATGAGACGCTGTAGGTTAGTAAGCTATCGATGTAAATTCGTTAAAATTCCAAGAAATATTTTACTTAGCCAAATATATTTTTTTAAAGCATACATAGAATCACATAATATTTCCCATCTTTGGTAATCGAAGTTTACTGTTTGCGTGTAACCAGGTTTGGAACTTATTACAAATGGGGAGGAGGGGGCTAGCTTTTGTCGGGAGTTTTTATGTAATACGAAAAAGTCGTGAACAGGCCAGTTTTATAGCCTACATTCAGCCGTTCTGAAAAAATTCCTGTCTTTTATATTTTAAAAAGACCAAGATACTTCACACACACACACACACACACCAGCCATCTACTCTCTCTCTCTCTCTCTCTCTCTCTCTCTGTCTTGTCCATGTAATTTTAAAATAACATGGATATAGACTATTAATAATAATAATAATAATAATAATAATAATAATAATATTAAACTATCTTTAACTAGGATAACCCATTTGGTCATGGCTGACCCATCGGCCATGTGGTCCTCAGTTTTTGTAATAAAAAAAAATAAAAATAGAAGATCATGCAGATAACCATGTATCGTCGCACACTCATTCGTACACATTTGACATGAATGACTATGTGTGACTATGCTGGGAAATATACAAATATATATCAATTATGGATATGATTTTAAAGTTTTCTATTCAGAGCTTTTAATATGTCATTCCAGCTGGTCTAGAAGGAATTTCTTTAATGATATTTTAAAAGAAGCAAGGGAAGTTGAATTACGTATCCTCATTGGTAAGGAATTCCATACAGTAGGTGCTGATACTGAAAATGAGCTTTTGTATGATTGGTTTTCGACCAAGGAATCTGGAGATAGTTGTTAGTCGTCGACCGGAGATTACGTCCAGTATTCGACGATCTTAGTTCAGTTATGTTAGAGATATAATCTGGAGAAAGACCGTTTAAAGACTTGTATGTCATGATTCCTTTAAAATAAAGAATACGTTTTTGTATAGGTAGCCATTTCAGACGTGAAAACGAAACATTTGAGGGAGTTATAACAGGAAGTTTCAGTATTATTCGGGCTGCCCTTTTCTGGAGTCTATCAATTCTGGACAGATTATAATTTGATGTGTTTCCCCATATGGTACAGCCGTAATCTATCAGTGGTAGTATATAACCCGAAAAATAAATTTCAAGTGATTGTGGAGGTAGAAATTTTGAAAGCAATTTTAACAGAGTCATTCTTTTGACTACCATTGCACATAAGTGATCGATATGCACATTCCAGCTGAGGTGTTGATCAATGTAGATACCAAGAAGTTTTTGATTTTTGACAGTAGATACGTCTAAGCCATTTTGAGTTAGAAGTAAATCCATGTTAGCAGATAGACGCTGCCTTTTTCCAATTGTCATACATTTCGTTTTAGAGATGTTATTATGCATTTTGTTTTGATGACACCAAACTGATATATTGTTGAGGTCGATTTGAAGTTTATTTTTAATGGAGTCTAGAGATTTATCAGATAAATGCTATGTCGAATCGTCAGCGAAAAGATCTGTGTTGGCGTGCGCTGGATACAAGGCTAAGTCATTGATAAATAGTAGAAAAAGAAGAGGCCCTACTATAGATCCTTGAGGAACACCACTTAAGATATGACTTGGTTCGGATATATGTTTATCCGTGCAAACAACCTGGTGTCTGTCTGTGAGATACGACGTGAACCAGGCAACTGAGTTTGGAGAAAACTTGTAGGCTGAAAGTTTTTTAATGAGCACCGAATGGTCAACCGAATCGAATGCTTTTTTTAAAAATCAATGAAGATTGCACCAGTAAGTTCACCTGATTCTACTGCTAATAGCCATTAGTCTATAAGTTTTGTCATTGCAGTCTGACATGAATGATTCTTTCGAAAACCTGATTGTGGTCTATGGAGGAGTTGGTACTTGTCAAGATATCTGAAAATATGCTTGCTGACATGTTTTTCCATAATTTTTGAAAGTACGGATAGAACAGATATGGGTCGATAGTTGGATGGGTCATTCTTTTCATTTCCCTTATAAATTGCGAATACTTTTGCTAACTTCAATGACTTCGGGAATTTATTGGAAGTGATACTACAGTTAATTATTTCTTTCAACGACTCTGAGATTGATAAAGCCGACATTTTCAGAGTTTTGGGGTGAATTCCATCTAGACCAGCTGATTTGTTTGTGTCAAGTTTATTTATAATATCAAAAGTGTCATTTATTGTTATTAAGGGAATGTTGAAACTAACATGATCGGGTACCCTTTCACGAATTTAGTAAGTTTGTCTAAATTAGGCTCAGTATTCTTAGACCTGTCAAGCGTTTGGGAGATATTAGTAAACAAATGGTTCAGCTGTTTTGCAATATCGAGCTCATCAGTATATTTAGTGCCATCAACTATAATTTCACATGGAGCTAGAGGCGCAGGTTTCGTTGAAGTTAGATTTAGTAAGTGATTCCGGATGGATCTGTTATCGGAGTTTGATGTGATGGCTTCTTTGAAAAAAGAGCGTTTGTGTTTTACATTGATTGATTTGACTTTGTTTCGCCATAAACGATAGTTTGTGAAGTCGTTATGTTTATGGTAGTAGTTTCGTTTTGCGTTGTGCCTCTGCGATTTCATTAGTATACCATTCTGGTTGTTTTGATCGTTTAATTCTCTTGATGCGTATGGGGCGTGTTTATTTAGGGTAGTAAGAAAACAGTGATTCCAGTTACACAAGTCATAATCTGGGTCTATGTTAGGGAAATATATTGCGTTAATGTTTTGTGATAGTTCGGAGAGAAATTCATTCTCAGAAAAGTTTTTGAAACATCTGTATTGCATGTAGGAGTGTAAGATGTTTTTCTTTGCGCTCTGTTGCTTACGAGTTGCAAAAAGCTGTCATGGTTTGATACGTATGGCAGGTTGAAGGATCTGCTAATATGTATGAGGATGTCATCATATTGCGTCATATCGACGTCATGTTTTGGAATAAGACCAGATATAACGACATTGTCTATCTGGGCTAGCAACTGGTTAATGAGGGACATGTATCTGACTTCAAATTGGTTTATTTCCAGATCTCTATCGGCGTCATTTTCACCTACTTGTACAATAATCGTATAGTAATTATTTAGGTCAAGTTTGTTCAGTTCTCTTTTGAGACTGTCAGTGGTGGCACCAGGGTATGACTTCACATGTAACTCACGTGAAAGTCCTCTGGTGTTGATACCTTTCAGGAGAGATGATCCTGTAATCAGTGTCTTTGATGGTTTTGGAAGAGAACGACTAGGTCGATTTTGATCTGTTTGAGGGTGTTCGTATCTATCATTAGCTCGTGTTGGTTTATCAGTTTCTGGTTGACTCCTCTCGGTCTGGCTATTGGCCATTTCATTACCTGACTTTGGGTATTTTGTATTACTTTTTAGCAATTCGATTGCATTTTGCGTTTTGTTCAACAATAAAGCTGTCTTCTTGTTTGTTTCAAGTTTGGCATCTAGTGTTTGCTGTTTGATTTCTTCAAGTTGTAGTGAGGTTGATTTGTCGTACACAGCCATGCGTTTTGTGATGCTGGATATTTGGTCGTTTATGTTTGCAAATTTTGATTCCATTCTGTTTGACAGAATTTGTATTTGGTTTAAAATGACCGTTGTACAAGCATGCATTTCATTTACCGAAGCCTGAATCGTTCTAAGGTCTTTAGGCATTTTTCTACATAGAGCACAGAGCCTTAATCATATTGGGTCTGTTCTGCTAATACCAGCACAAGTATCATGATACCAAGACATGCAAATGTTACACCTTGTCATATTTCTAAATTTTGTTTTTGACTTGCCTATTGCTTTACAGTCATAACTACACTTACACTCATTATCAGTCACAGTTTCTGTGTTTTTTTTCGTCTGGATTCGTCGACACACTGCTTGAGGTTTTATATGTCTGTTTCAAGTGTGTTATACTGTCGTCTCCAGTGCTTGGTTCGTTCTGTTCTTCGTTCAGGGTATCGCGATATGCAACAATGCTATTATCATCTGGTTCGTCGTCTTCCTGTTCTAAATTAGGGTCATCACTTTCTTTGAATGTGGAAGAAGTACTTTTGGCTGAGATTGATTCTTTTTCTTTCTGGCATATTGATTTTGTTGATTGTTGCCTCCGTTTTCGAGCTTTTAAACGCTGTACCTCATTGTTGAGCATGTTACTGATGTAATGTGCTGCGCTTTCAAGAGACGTCTTGTTATGATTGGGCAAATAAATACACTACTTGGGGACATATATAAAAAAATACATTTCCGCATGGCTGCGTTGTAGGTTAGTAAGCTATCGATGTAAATGCGTTAAAATTCCAAGAAATATTCTGCTTAGCCAAATATATTTTTAAAGTATACATATAATCACATAATATTTCCCATCTTTAGTAATTGAAGTTTATTGTTTGCTTGTAACCAGGTTTGGAACTTATTACAAATGGGGAAGATGGGGTAGCTTTTGTTGGAAGTTTTTATGTAACACGAACAAGTCTTGAACAGGCAAGTTTGCTACCCTACATTCAGCCGTTTTGAAAAGATTCCTGTCTTTTATATTTTAAAAAGACTAAGATACTTCACACACACACACACCGGCCATCTGCTCTCTCTCTCTCTCTCTCTCGTCCATATAATTTTAAAATAACATGGATATAGACTATTACTTGGGGACATATAAAAAAAACATTTCCGCATGGCTGCGCTTATATGACGATAAGAGTTATGTCGGCCTATCGACCTTTTAACAAGCCAATTTTCTGATTCATGAACAATCATACCAATCTGACTTTAAAATATTTTGTCTTGTTTATCTCTACAGCCCTTTTCAGTAGAGTTAGCCATCCAAACGTGACTAACTCTAATCTATCATTAGGTATAGCAATTATCCATGCTAACCCTCCATTTGTAAAGTAAGGGGCCATCCATTTAGTACGTACTCAAAAATCTGGCAAAGCTTGACCCCTCCCCCCTGTACACATGCGTACTTTTGTTACACACATACCCCCACTTGCGTACGTACGCTTGACGCACCTGTCCCCCGGTTCTATATAACGGCCTATATTTAATCCACGCAGAAACCATAAAGGATTAATAATATTAACGTGTTTAATAAAACAGATAGTCCACCGACGTTGAATGTCTGGCTGCATCAAAGAAATAAGCTGCGTAACTTTAAACATTTTGTCTAGTGTCTGCTAAAATTCAAACGCCGACCAGTCGAACAGGTTACGTATTAGACAACTTATTATCGAGGTTTCACCCCACCGCCCGCTTCCAGTGAGTACGTACATTATCAGTAGCCCCCCCCCCCCCCATACTTAAGCGTATACATTTGGGTTACGTGCCTCTCTGTTCCATGCGTACATACTAAATGGACGGCCCATAACATGGCTAACTCTAATATAGCATTATGTATAAGTACAAGCAATATGACCAACCCGTTTAACATATTATCCATGCTAACCCTCTATTAGTATAACTTTGGGAAAGTAAGGCAAATAAAGAAGTATTGTTTGTTTGATTACTGATAGTTACTGTATGTGCTATACCCTTATAGGCGGGCATAAGGCAACAGGCTTTAAGAAACGCCAACTTAGTTGGCAGTGAATTTTTTCTCGGGGAGGGAGAAGTATCCAAAGTCATTGTTCGTCCTGGGAGCTAAAAATCCTTGGGCCGGCCCTGTTCATAACCCATGGAGTGTCAATGGGAAAGGCACTGAACTCCCATTCTCACATAGCCAATAACGTGTTAAAAGCGCCGTTCAAAAATAATAAAACTCATAACCCCCAATAACCTGTGAAATTGTTTCCACAAAAGAAGTATTATTTCAAAGTGATTATAGATGAAATTGAGTTGCTGAAGAGTCTGTGGTAATTAACACATAAATGGTTAAATGGTTAAAACAATATATCTGTGAATTAGGGCAAAAGGTGAGTGACTAAAATTTGCAGAAAGGCAGATAAAACGACAGTAAAAAAAAAAGAAAAAAAAAGAAAAAGAAAAAAAGAAGGCGACTAAATGTAACAAGCTTGAATGTTCAAAAGTATGTCACTACAAAATATTACAAATCAATGTCCTTGTTCACGCCATATTGCTTTTTGAAACGTGCAAAACTGAGAACTGTTAACTTTAAGCCATGTAAATCCCCAATTCCCATTCTCTCTTACGGAAACCGACCATTTATAGTTCTGATCAAATCTGATATATATATTATGTCTCAGAAGAAAATCATTGTCATCCACCCAACCGCACGAAAATTAAATGATCAACCCCAATGTGTGCAGGATTACAGCTGTTGCAACTATAAAGATATTGCGGAGTAGTCGCCACAAAAATCATGACTAATTTTAATGACAAATCTGGTAAGTAAAGAATTTAAATTTTCAATGTCTGCCTCCATCATATTTACGTAAACGTTATCCGGTCTGTGTGATTTCTCGTGAATAACTTGGCAACTCCAGATTCGATTGTCATATTTTCGCTGGAATTATACATTTTAGCTTTTGCGAATGCAAACCTGGACCAAATCTAGCTGTATTTTCAGAATATGGTTTCATTGCCTCTACTGTATTTACTTTTTAAAATTCATCGTTTAGCATGTTGTTAATTGTTTCGTGTAGGAGACCAGTTAAGTATTGCAAGTCTCTCCCAAATTACATGGTTTCTTTCTAGATACAGATCCATGTACAATTGAATACACGACAACAACGTAACCAACCACCACTATTTCTATTTATATGTTACTACGTGCCTCTCTGACCGTCACTCCATATTTTCCTCTCTCTCTGTATATATCAGTAGCGTAGCATGAAATTCTATCTCCGTCGCAATAAAAACTTAATTCTGGGTCCCCACTGAATACAAAAGTGCTGTATGAATGTTTCGTTGGTTACCTTTCGGGTGGTCGTCACAGCATATCTATCTATCTATCAATCTATCTCTCTATCTATCTATCTATCTATCTACTATAGTGAAAGCTGTTGATTCAAGATATTTTTTTTTATAAAATATATACTGGATACAATGGCATAAAACAAAGTAAAAAGTCGTATCTTCATGTTTCTGCTTGAATTCGCTTATGCCAATTACACCATCAAATAAAAAGACATGCTAGGTGAAGTAACTCTTATATTCAATTCGTAAGTCAGTGTGGATTATGTCCCTTACCATTCGTCTTCATGCAGCACAGATAAGTAGTTGCCCTAAGGGAAGTAATATTAATATTGCACCCACATTCTTGCAGTAGTAATTTCCTCTTGCCTTGACATCTGTTTGATGTATCAAGAAAAAGAAATGAAGGATATTTATTTTCGAGTCATCTTAATCGGGACCGTTATATTATTATTGTTCTATTTGTACTTCTGTTTGCGGCATATCAATTTATTTGTTAATGTGTCCATATTTTCTTACTCTCATCCCCCAACTTTAATGAATGCTGTATTCTTTTTCCTAAAATCAATAATGCTTGCTGTTTTTTTTAAAATTTCTCTTATTCATTGTAATTCCCCCCAGTTCCTTCGTTGACTAAAATGAAACACATACACTTGATTCTTCAATACAATTTTTAATTTTCCTAGAATTTGTCTGATTGAACCAATTATCGTACTCGAAACAGGTACCACCATGCTTGGTACCAATTACCTTACTCAAAACTGGAACAGCTATGTTTTGTATCAATTATCTTATCGAGTCATATATATATATATATATATATATATATATATATATATATATACACATACACACACACACACACACACTTTGGAGGAAGATGGTGATTGAATTTATTCTTATAAAAGATATACGGCGGGACACAATTGCATAAAACAAGGAAAGGTGATAGACCTTCGGGTTTCTGTTTCAATTCTCTAGCCCCAAGGACTCCAACATATAAGAAGACATACTAAGGGAAATAGCTCTTATATTATTCAACTCATAAAGCTGTGTAGATTAGCTCCCTTACCAATAGCCTTCAGTACGAACCAGCACAGCAGTTGGTATAAGGGACGTAATATGCATATTACACCTACATTCTTTCAGTACTAATTTCCCTTTATCCTGCCATCTGTTGGAGTTAGTAATGCAAAGAAATGAAGGAGACTTATTTTCGAGCTATCTTAATCGGGCCCGTTGTATTATTTATGTTCTTATATTACCTACGTTTGTAGCATATCTATTTATTGTTAATTTTTCCCTATTGTGTTCGTCCCCCCACCCCAAATTAATGACAGTCGTATTATTTTTCCTAAAAACAACAATGTTTGCTGTTTTTCTTTCTCGTCTGATTTGTTGTATATCTTCCCAGTTCCTTCATTACCTAAATCGAAACTCGTGCGTTTAATCTTTCCATGCAAATTTTATTTTTCCTAGAATTACCATAATCGAAACTGGTAAAGGTATGTTTGGTACCAATTACCTTACTCGAAACCGGTACAGCTATGTTTTGTACCAATTGCCTTACTCGAAACAGGTACATCTGTTTTGTAGCAATTACCTTACTCGAAGCAGATGCAGCTATGTTTTGTACCAACTACCGTACTTTTTTCCTATGTCTCTTTATTTAACTGCATCAGCGAGACACGCCAACATTTTAATTGTAATGTGCTATTTAAGTTTCAAATTGAATTGCTTCACAGCTAATTCCCAGCTATACACTACATACTGGCGTTCATAAGAGACTCCTAATATTATTGTGATAATCTTCCTTTAAGCTGTGTTGTCTTTAAGGTACTTCTGAGTTTACCATCATTTGTCTCGTTTAATATGGTGTAAATGAGATTAGTTCATTACTTTGATTTGGTTGTGCTGATCCAGCTTAAGTTATTGTGCTTCAAAGGCACTTCGGAGTTTTCACATCACATATGTCTCTTAGTTGGTGTACTACATCAAGTATGTTCAACAATATTTTAGTTTGGTGGGGTTAACCTTGCTTTAAATTTTAAGTTTTGAAAATTATTTTTTCTTTTCTACAGTTCATCATTCTAACATGACCTCCACAAGATTTGTAACACATTCATTGGTTTCGTAGTGGTGTGTATCAGAGACGCACATTTCTGGTCTCGCTGAGCTAGGCTCGTTTAAGGTAATTTTCTTGTAGAGCCTTGAGTTCGTTTGACAATGGAGCAAAGTGTTTTGCGTAACAAAATACACCGAACCAGAATAGTTCTGGTTTTCAAAACTTCGGTGATGTGTGTTATTTGGTTTTTTAATGTAGATTTAAACAAAAAATCAATTATGTCGCTAGTATGTCTGCAATGTGGCAGTTTATAGTGATGTCTAGCACTGGGGCATCATGTCGCAGACATGTAGAATCATGTCCCACCCATTCACATTTTCCTGACACCAGGCTGACCATTCCTGACAAAGATTCATAATGGTGAGCGCCAAGCGAGGTTGATGCTGCTACCATCGTTTATTAGTATTTGGTATGAATTGGCTGTGGTTCGAACCCACGACCACATCCGAGGTGGACGCTGTAACCACTCAGTTGGAGTAATGCCCTTAATATGTCTCCATCGCTTCCTGCCCTCTTCTTATTTTGTGCGTCGTTTGCAACACATTTGTAACGACTAAAGCGTTTTGCCTACAAGGCCGTTGATTTTCAGCGATTCATGACATGGCAGGTGTTATATAAAATACCCAACCGTACGCGTCACTTGATGACAACAACCGACACAAAATACATTTTAATATAGAACACGATTGACCAGTTTATTATTTTAAATACGGTATTATTGAGTGATTAGAATGCTATATAACATATGTTATAAATATTTATTTATTTATTTCTGCTTTTCGATTAGATTATTACATATGCTCCATTTTTTATTTCCAAGATGCACCCAAGTCGGTGTTTATATGGGAGAGAACTCTAAAAATCAGCTTACAATTTATGTACATGTAGTCTCAACTTGGAGTGCTGCTCCTAGAGTTAATCGCGTCTATGTAAATACTTACGCGCATCAATTTCCACAAATAGCTCAGTCTCGAAATTCGCAATTGCCGATGATGTAATTATGCTTGGGATTTCAATCAATTTTGATGAAAAAAATTGCTTCCTTTAGTTAGCCTTTTTGTTTACACTCTAATAAAATCGAACTCATTCTCTTATGGCGTTGGTTATGGTTTGTGGGTTTTAATCCGATTTGCCAGCACACAATAGGTTATATATGGCCAGTACATGTGGCGAAGGAAGAACCTGGCAAGAGATATCGACTCACATGAAGCTACTAACAAACTTTCTCACATACCCACTTTGATAGAGCCAATACTCTGACGGACGTGGAAAGTAGTGAGATGCATGATTGATCTGTAAAGGCGAGTGCCATAGGCCACTCGGCCACCCGGTACCCCCATTCTCCTCTATTGAGCAATAACTACCTCTGTACTCGCAAGTCGAATCCAACTGCAAACTGCACAGAATCCAGATCTGCACTGGCAGATCTGAGTCTATGCTGTTTGTTAGAATAAACATTAGAACAAAACAGTGACCCTGATCTACTGGCGCATAATGATAGAATAATAACACTCCATTTTTACAGTTAATTATGACTACCTCTCTCTCTCTCTCTCTCTCTCTCGCTCTCACACACACACACACACACACACACACACACACACACACACACACACACATTGAAACAAAGGGCGTATTTTTCATCTTTTTGAACATGTATTTTTCAACCTTTTTTTTCTTATAAAAAACGTGTCATAGACGAAGCATATTGCTATGGAAGCTTAATATCGATATATCTTGGTGTAAACTTAGATTATATTTCAAATAAATACTGAAGCTTGTGGTTCCGTTTCTGCGTATGAAAATATAAACAACTGAGTTACTCCTTAAAATGTAATCTACTGACATTTTTGAATTTTATATCTGCCTTAAAGTTTGTGTATTGAAAATCAATGAGATGTTTATTATTTCAAACATTTTACCAGTAGCGATGGTATAAGGAAGCAATTATTCACTTAAAGAAAATCGATGTACATATAGTTTTTCAGAATCAATTCTGAATTTTATATTACGATGTTATTAATGATACTTACTGTTGTTACATGTGTGAAATTAGTTATTTTGGTTGTGTAAGAAAGATGCTACAGGCAGTAACAACAATTCTCCGTTTTCTTCTGACCTTGCTTCTGTCTGTACTAACGACTAACAGTAACATAACGATTAAGTAGTGTTTTATGAATCACATTGCTATTTTGTACTCTCACTCATTGAATGCAAGAAAATAACCTGTTTATTTTTATCCAATGTTATAACTTGTGTTCATTATCTTAGTTCCATAGTTTATTTATATTAAGTGGGCGTTCTTGAGAGAGAGAGAGAGTTGTTGTTGTTGTTGTTGTTGTAGGGTTTACCGCCATTTTTCAGCACACGATAGGCTATAAATGGCGCCAGTATTAATGGTGGAGGAAGAACCCGGGAAAACCCCGGAAAGAACCACCGACCCACGAGAAGCTACTGGCAAGCTTTCTCACATACCCACATTGGCTGAATCCGAGACTCGAACCGGCGCAGACAGAGGTGAGATGGCAGTGATCCGTAACGGAGAGCACTTTAGACCACTCGGCCACGAGAGAGAGAGAGAGAGAGAGAGAGAGAGAGAGCTGGGTGAGTGTCAAGTTAATATGGTGACCGCTAAGAAATTAGTCAGTGAAATCGATAGAAAAAACGATATTGGGTTCGATTTCGTGTCCATGCGTAAGTATTATGCTTTGTCACATCATGCTTGCCAAGCCAAGGGTTCGTATTTTAACTTTTAACACGTTAATGTACGTCGCAACAAGGTTATCGCTGATTGATTTAACTGTACACATATATAACTCGCATGAATTGTTAATGAATCATGATGCGAGATCTCGCAATTGGGTATTGTGACTTAAATCAGTCAGAACAGCGTTGAACAATGAAACCACGCGCACGATTGGGTTAAATCCCCTGAGGCAATTCGACACAAACTGCCACCGTTGTACATGAAAAGAATTTACAACAAACACCGTTAGCCCCACTCGGAAACAATTTCGTTTGGTTAGAAAGCGGAGAACGTCGTGCTACTGACCCGGTATGGTTCATCAATACATTTACGATCTCGTATCGCCAACACGTTACCATTTAGCGCCTCTGGCAAACGAGTAGTAAACTAAAACATTTGCCGGCGCACTCCAGTAAATTTCCTATTCATTGCTGAATAGTGGATGTTCTCGTTTATACTCGCTGGTATCAAATCCATTTTTTGGACTTGGTTCAGCCATGTCTGTGTGCACATCGTCAGTTGTAATAACACATTTGTGCCCGTGTACAGCATCTTGATTTTGTCACCGTAGCGCATTTTGATCATATCAGAATAAAACTCATACATTAGTAATTTGAATAAGTCCAACACAACCGCACCAAAAACAGACTGGTGCTGTCAGTTTCAGTTTTTAGGTTTTCCTATGAACAGCAGCGTGTTCGCCATCACAGATCATCAGGGATTAAAATGCGACATCATGAATAACCATTTGAGTTTACATTGCTCACTGTGTCGAACAAGATCAACGATGATTGGCATTCGCAGGTTTTCCATATAATTCCGGAACATTAATTAAAAGAAGTCCTTCTCAAACTCATTAGTTGCGACATTGCGTATATTGGTGTTCGTCTTGATGCATGGAGCCACTTTGTTGACATGCTGTCTGCGTCTCTTCTGTACACACCAGGGATGTCATCGAGTACTTTTGCATCAGACGCAAAAGGCCCATCACAAATACACGAATGGGGTGATCGCAGAAATTCGCATATGTTATCACGGATTAAAATAATCTCCACGGGCGTGGAGACCTGTTATAGGGCTCATTTTGCTTAAGTTCTAGCGATTTAAGAAACACCACAAGTGATTCCTGGCCACAATATAACATTTGTGGCTTAGTATCCCATCACATCTGACCACAATGTAGCAAAACCCACCTATTGCTTTTTCAGCAACTTGCGTTGTAATTGAATGAACCGCTGGGTTATCGTTCACGGGAAAGTTTACAAAATGGAAGTCCGCATAGATAATATACAGGACTTTCAGTTTTTGTTTACCGCTGTCAGTTTTAGAATGGTTTGAATGTGTATGGATTATCAAATCCGCTGAAAGCCTTTGTTGCAAGCAAACACAGTCACAGGAAAGTCAGGATGGAGTCGCTCAAACTTACCGATGTCTGTAATTTTTACAGGAACTTCAATATTACCAAACTTAAGTTCGCCCAGGTAGTGTCTGTAGTTTCGAGTTGGTGTGCATTATCACTCGCATGATGTACCGCATATGAAATAGTGTTTTCGAAACATAGATTGTCCTTATTTTATACATTGATCATTGCTCGCCTCGGAACATACTTTGGTGTTTAATATAATGTGACCCACTGAAAAACTTTAACCAGACATATACAGTCGAACTTCCCCGCATGTACATGTACGTGCATGTCACGTTGATGTCACAGTCTCGTGAATACTATGATTATATCGGTTTGTTTCGATACTGATCTAGTACTCGACACGACTTTCCTATCGCACGAGGCAGAAGTTGTAACTTTGTTGGAAGTGGTAACTTTGCTTGGGGGCTCGCACATGTGATGCAAGGACCAAGTGAGCAGGGTGGGGTGGAAAGATTTGACAAGCAAAAAACTCGAGGGCTCGGGTGGTCAAGTGGTCTAAAGCGCTCACCTTTACAGAACTGACATCTCACCTCTGCCCTTGTGGATTCGATTCTCGAGCTCGGCCCATATAGGGTATGTGAATGGTTTTCCCGTAGTTTTTCTTGGGTCGGTGGTTCTTACCTCAGTTTTCACGGGTTCTTCCTCCACCAGCTATTCTGGCCGCCATGTATATGCTATCGTTTACTGATAAATGGCGTTAAACCTTCAACAGTAACAATATCAACAAATCTTAAACTGCTATTATCATACACTTCTTCTTGTAAATTTACAGACAATATTGGCAATATCATACGTGTAACAAATACTCTGGATAGCTCCAACCAAACCAAACGTTTCTGAAGTTTGATAGCTTGAGATATATGTACACGTTTCTGAATCAGGACAAATATGGGCTTTTATCCAAGCTATGATCTAGCTCGATTACTTTAATCTCTCGTGTGATTCAGCTCCAACTGCAAAACAGTAAAGAACCAGCGTTGTCTTATAATACGCCTACCTATCTAAGTTAAAGCTGTTCGCTAAAGGTGGCGCTCACCAGATAATATGTACTTTTGAGAGAGTGACATATGTAAGGTGAAGTAGTTCGCATTTAAAACATGCACATTGGAGAGAATGTTGGCATATCTCTATGCTACATTAATGTAATGTGGATGATATTTCTTTTGGATATTGTACTTTTGGAAATTTTACATGATTTAAGCACACTGCTAACTAAAATGACTGCTCCCTTGTGTTAAAAAATCAGTCTGAATTAGTCTAAAGTGCACTATACATAGCAGCTATTAAAATAGGGAAAATGAATTTTGCCAGACTAGACAATACCAGCTTCTGAAAGTGCAATGAATGAATTACCAAATATATAAAATGTAAAAAAAGTTATCGGCTCTTTTTTATACAATTGACCTCTGAAGTTCAGGAAGTGAAAATGACCAAATAGAGCTAGCACTTTTTTGAAAGGTGCACATTTGAAGTAAGGCCAAGATGTATACTCTATAACCCATAGTACACCCATCAATCAAACACCAAAATAAAGGGAATTAAAGGTTCTTTGCATTATACCTAAGATATACAAGGTCTTTTTTAAATAGCCAGTATAACCAGTGAGGAAAGCCAGGGACATTCTTTTTCTTTAAAATCGTAAACCTATGCAAAATGCGAAACTGTATAGCGCCACCAAAACTAATCCCTGGAACAAACAGGGTCTGTTGGCGCATTATCGCATGACACAACAGGGTCATTGTTGTTTGCAGTTGGTCTCAAAGGTTCTATCGATAGTATATGTGTAATTACGTGTTCATAGAAAGCTAAAAGCAATCTTATATTATACATATATGAAAGGTATAATAATAATACATGTTTGATATCATGGAAAAATGAACGTGTTTAAACGTTTTAAGCACTGTTTTGGATTCTACCACATGTGTTATGTTCTTTTGGCATATACAGTTACGGAAACCGTTTTGATATCACAAGTTTGTTTCATAATACAACTAAAGTAGTTAATGCTATCTTTACGAAATCTTGCTAATTTTGTCCTGATGAAAATGGCTGCGTGTATTAATTTTTAAAAAAATGATTTTATTCAAATTCTGCCTCTCCTGCAAAGCACGCTTTCCTGATGACTCTGTTACTAAACATTTGATTATGGAATTTAGTGCCTTGTTCTACGTAAGACATCTTCCCACCAATGATGGTCAATACGACTTTTTGTAAAGGTTTTAGGCATCTTTCCATGTCTTTGTGGTAGGAGAATCGACTTATAACTCAGTCACCACTGTGAGCGCAGTGATAAATAGGGACATTTTTTATACATCTTGAAGAGCAATACATCAAGTTAT
The DNA here is from genome assembly GCA_028554795.2 of Sinohyriopsis cumingii. Lineage (NCBI taxonomy): Eukaryota > Metazoa > Mollusca > Bivalvia > Unionida > Unionidae > Sinohyriopsis > Sinohyriopsis cumingii. The sequence continues at coordinate 60,956,738 of CM068825.1, forward strand.
AACTCAGTCACCACTGTGTGCAAAATGATGGATTGGGGCACTTCTTTTGATCTTGAAGTACAATACATCGATTTATAACTCATTCACCACTGTGTGCGAAGTGATAAATAAGGGCATTTCGATAGATCATGAAGTGCAATACATCGATTTATAACTCAGTCACCACGGTGTGTTAACTGATGAATAGGGGCACTTATGTAAATCTTAAATATAATGAATACGTCGATTTATAACTCAGTCACCACTGTATGCGAAGTGATGAATAGAGGCATTTCTATAGATCTTGAAATTCAATACGTCGATTTATATCTCAGTCATCACTCTGTGCGAAGTGATGAATAGGGGCATTTCTATTGATCTTGAAGTGCAATACATCGATTTATAACTCAGTCACCACGGTGTGTTAACTGATAAATAGGGGCACTTCTGTAGATCTTAAATAGAATGAATACATCGATTTATAACTCAGCCACCACTGTGTGCAAAGTGATAAATAGGGGCATTTCTATACATCCCAAATAGCAATGCATCGATTTATTACTCAGTCACCACGGTGTGTGAATTGATGAGTAGGGTCACTTCTGTAGATCTTGACCAGAAGCAATACATCGATTTCTAACTCAGTCACCACGGTGTGTGAATTGATGAATAGGGGCATTTCTATAGGTCTTGAAGTGCAATACATCAATTTATAACTCAGTAACCACCGTGTGTGAATTGATGAATAGGGGCACTTATGTAGATCTTGAATAGAAGCAATACATCGAGTTATAACTCAGTCACCACTGTATGCGAAGTGATGAATATAGGCATTTCTATAGATCTTGAAGTGCAATACATCGATTTATATCTCAGTCACCACTGTGTGTGAAGTGATGAATTGGGGCATTTCTATAGATCTTGAAGTGCAATACATCGATTTATAACTCAGTCACCACTCTGTGCGAAGTGATGAATACGGGCATTTCTATAGATCGTGAAGTGCAATACATCGATTTACAACTCAGTCACCACTCTGTGCGAAGTGATGAATAGGGGCATTTCTATAGATCTTGAAGTGCAATACATCGATTTATAACTCAGTCACCACGGTGTGTGAACTGATGAATAGTGGTACTTCTGTAGATCTTGAAGAGTAATACATCGATACAAATGTACAAATCATAAAGCTAACAACTTTCGTAAACTTTTGATTTTTATTTCAGCTTGCTTTACCCACTATTGGAATAAACATTTACAACACTACATTTACATCACTTGTTACGTCTTTAGGCTCTTACAAAACGTAATAAGAAAAAAGTGAAGACAACAAGCTTTATACAATTTAACAAATAATTTATTTCTCTAGAAAAACAAGGTAAAAATGAGAAAAAAAACTTATAGATCTACAAATCACATCCAAAAATAATCCAAGAATAATCCAGGAATTAAAAGATAGAAGTCCTATTCATAAAAAGTCCTAATGAATCTGATCGAATACCGATGAAATCCAAAATGGAAGGCGATGACGTATGCTGTAGTCAGCATCGTACTGATGCGTCAACAGTTCTTTGTTGAATCACAGAAAATAATATTCCAATTTGAATTCTGTTTAAGTAACTGTCGTTGTGAAATAATTAATTTAGAGCACTATTATTTCCAGGAAAAACAAAGTTGAAATCTAAATAAAGTGAAGAAAACAAAATAATTAGCCCCAAAATCTGGTCGCAACATGTTTTTTTTAAACTTCTGAAGTGTTAAGGCACTAATAAATATTCTTTCTCAAAACATCAATAATAAATCTTGCTACAACGGAAAACAGATATCAGGATGTGGGTCAATCCTCTGGAAAAACCTAATTGATACATTTTATTTGTTACGTACTCCAAGTATGGCTTCGATTAAACTTTATGAATCTTACTCTGATAAAGAATTTTTAAAAAAATTAGAACAATTTGTTTACCACAACTCTTACTGGTTCTGAATCAAGGTCTGGAACTAGGTCAGCATTTCGTAGAAAGTTTCTATTATTAGTTGTTTACTACTGAATTAAATTTCTGGACAATGTCAAATCCAGTAAATAAAATTACATTACAAAAACAAGTAACGGATTAAAAAAAATTAAAACTTACAAACAAACAATTAAATTAAATTAAATATAAATTAAATAAAATATACATAACACAATGTTGACTCGACCTTCTCCACCACCCATTAATGGCAATGCACTAAAGAGTATGATGGGGACATGCTACTCTTATGCATTTGACACGCTCACTTGCAACAAGCAAATAGGAGGAATACGGAGTGTTAAATAATTTAATTTGAATTTAAGAAAAATGAGTTAGTTTAAATTCTAGAATATTCCAAATAAGTAGTAACGTCCAAAGTAATTATAATGCACATTGTCATGAGTACTCCATGTGACTGTCATTTCCTTCTGTCTGAATTATCCATATTTAGCTTCCTAGTTGTGTAATTTAGTATACAGTTTTAATGGTGTCTATGTAGGAGGTAATTTAATATACATTCCTAATCTTGTCTATGTATTTCTTAGTTTAGTATGCATTCACAATGGTGTCCATGTAGTTAGTAATTTAGTATACATTCATAATGGTGCCTATGTAGGCTTAATGTTGTCTATGTAGGCAGTCTATTTAGGTAGTAATTTAGTATCCATTCATAATGGTGTCCATGTAGGTATTAATTTAGTATCCATTCATAATGGTGTCCATGTAGGTATTAATTTAGTATCCATTCATAATGGTGCCTATGTAGGCTTAATGTTGTCTATGTAGGCAGTCTATTTAGGTAGTAATTTTGTATCCATTCATAATGATTTGCATGTGCTTGGTAATTTAATATACATTTATAATGGTGTCCATGTAGGCAGTCATTTAGCATATTAATAATGGTGTCTATGTACCCAGTAAATTAATATATATTCATCATAGTATTTATGTAGGCAGTAATTTAGTATGTATTCTACCTAATGATAATTTAATTACATATTCAACGTCAACATTATCACTGACATCATCAACACAACACTATCATCTCACGAGTTTTTAAAAAAGATACTCCTCTCAGACGCAGTTACGATATTTAATCCTTTTGTCGTTCGCCGGTCCTTACAGTTGTTTAAAAGGATATGACTTAAATAATGAATCTTATCAGATAAACGCCCGTCAACATATGGAAGTGTTTATGTTAGTTATCGAGATGGATGAAACAAAAATAATAAAAAAAATGAAATACTTTGCATAATGCATTGAAGTACGCAGACATTATCTACAAGGGTTGATTGTGAGATTTGGTAGATGTAAAACATTCAGTGATATTATTTAAAATGTTACATATCATAACATAGTATCATTGTTTCAAACTAGAAAATAATAACCTACTACATGATTAAGATGACTATATCTGCCCCACATTTATAGAAAAATCCAAACAAACCAAAATAGAAAAACCTATTTTGTACATTCTGACGTGGCTGAACCTTTTTATCACTCCATCTGCCACCTCTCCAGTGTAGCTAAAACTTGAGACAGTGTGTGTGTGTGTGTGTGTGTGTGTGTGTGTGTAGTGGAATATATATAGTTACTTAATATTTAATCATTAGTCAAGGTTTCTTTACTCAAATGTTTGTAGCTATTGTTGCATATATGGATGGACGTATGAACGTATTGATAGATAAGGAGGAGGATGCAAGGAGTAATACATGGATAATAAATAGAAGACTTTGGTGTGTGTGTGTGTGTGTGTGTGTGTGAATACTATATCCATTTATCTGTCTACTATCTGTACTGATTAGCTGTCATTCATATAAATGCGAACGAATAGGGCCTGTTATACATTTAGGTGAAAGTGCGCTAAGCCCAGATTGGAAACTTTGTAGTTCTTCAAAGAAAAATCTGTATTACATGTTTGAATTGTATCACTGGGTATCAGTGTATACCATGGTTAAAGGCATATTGTTATTGATTTAAATAAAACGTCACCGAAACGGACGAATTGATATTCTTTATATTTTTCGTTATTATTTTAAGGAAACAAATGTAACAGAAGTGTCAGATCTAATTTCTTTTATTTTAATTAAGTTGGAGGATCGTAATACTACCCTCTGATCGCATTCAATAATCTCCAACCCATTTGTCAATTCGAGGCCTCTTCTATCTCAACCAGTAATATGCATTACATTGTAAATTCGAAGCCACTCCTGCAGGCGGGCTTTCGAGAGGCAGACAATATAATTTACCACTCAGACCTTTGCATCCTGGAGACATTAGCACCTAGTAGTGAATCAAAAGTAACAGTTTCTTTCAGATAAAAATCATAATAATGTTGGGTTTTAAACTATGGCGGCAAGGATTGTTCTTTCTGTTAATAACTGGATTTGTTTTCCTATTTGTTTCACTATTTGGATCGTCACGTAAGTATCATACGAGATGATTATAACGTCTGTTTAATGCCTGAACCTAACTTCCCTTTTCTTAAAGCCATTCTTTGGATGAAAGTAATAATTACATGTATATGCAGGGCATCGGTAGAACTTCCAAGTTGCCCAAGAATAGACTCTAACGAGACTTGCAGAAATTAAATTAGTTTCATTTAATATTTCCAATATTTTACAAAATGCCAGCTAAAGAAATCAAGCTAAGAAAAGAAATGAAATTAGTGATTATTTTAAAACAACATAGGTGCTTCATCACAGTAACTTCGGCCTTAAATTAACTCATTGTTGGGAAGGAATAATCCACGCCCATATACACACCGTTCCTCTAGTAAATACAGAAAATAATAGATAATGAACTTTAGGACGAATGGACAAGGGACTCTTTTGGTGTGTTTCAATTTAAAAAACAAATGAAAACTGCATAAATGTGTAAACAAACTAATTTAGAAGAGATAAGCACCCCATTTTGGAAACAAAAGTAAATTTGGCCTGCAACGACGATAATTTGAAACAATTAATCCCGCTCAAAAGAAATTAAATTTGTGATGATCGATGATGAAGCCGTTGAAAATGAAAACAGCAAAGGAGAATGTGGCCGAATGCTCGATATAATCAATATAAATTAGGTCATGTCTTGACTGTTTAATAAATCAATAGAATCTCGAGATTCTGTTGCAACTATCACAGGTCTTCCTCCGTTAGCCACGATTTAATTTCTTAGTGATTAGTTACACCTTTGTCCCTCATGATGCTCCATCATTGTTTTTGTTGCCACTACGATATGGATAAATAACACTGACACTGCATATTGTGGTGGTAACAAGTATATTTGGTTTCGTCAACAGCCGGTGTTTGTAAGACCTACCTTGTAAGATGAACTTCAAACTATTCTAAAGTTATCTGTCACGAAAGTAACAGGTGGTGGAATAGTATCATGATGAAGAAATGTACTAGACTGGTCTCTTGTTGGATATCCTGGAAGCCAACGAAATAATAAGTTAAGAAAGACATTATAAATGTTTCACATACACACTCGACTCATTTATACGAGCACTGAACAGAGAATACAACACTTATTTTACATCCAAGATTTCAGCTTTAGAAAACTCCCAAGGCAGGTTTTTACGCTAGTGACTAGGGTATATTTGATGTGGCACATATACCATCAAATGAATCTTTTCCAAGCCCGATAACAATAAAAAGTAATCTATATAACTCTTATCTCTATTCCAAGCTCCTAAATCCTAACTCTGCATTATGTTCAATTAATGATACAACATTTGTTTTCTAGTTTTAAGAGCTGTTAAAAATCTCAAGGGGAATCTTTCTTCTAAAGAACAACGACAACGTCATAATATAGATATTACGTCATGGCACGTGAAGGTACTGTAAATAACGTTTGTGTTACGTCTTGATCTTTAAAGATATTCTTTTTCATTTGATTGGTTTGTTGTTGGTTTGATTGGTTTCCATCGGTACTTTCAACACATTATTTGTTTTCATACGAAGGACACACTGAGGCAGCCAACCCTGAATGATTATTTTCAGACACAACATGTTGAATGGGAGGGCGGGGAACACTTGATAAGGGAAGACCCATATATAAGCGATTGCGTGTACGGTTGTTTCTTGTTTGTTCTTGGGAGGTGCACAAGAATGGTCATCTCCATTACTGAACGGTGATTCCACTTTTTATCTTTGCGATTGCAATGAAGGAACATAATCTACACTTTTCACAAGTAACATCATTATCTGTCACAATAATCTAGACTGTCTTCTACATGAACTAAATGCTGTAGGCGTTTGTCTTCTTGGACATTGCAATTATAACCTGCCCTCGTGCTTTGTCCGTTTTGAACAAATGGCACATAAAAAGCAGCAGTTCACACAATCTAAAATAATATCAAATGTACATCTACTTCAAAACTTAAGGAAGTTTATGGTAACTATTTCTTTAAGTGAATGTTGCACAACGTATACTTGCACATGCATCCAAATAACATGTTACCTGTGTTAAGGCAATCAAATCATATTAATGAATGTATTCAGTTATTAGCCGCGCCATTCACACCAGTTTATTAATCTTGACTAATAAGGCCAACGATTTTCCTAACCTATGATTATGCAATTGTAATGTTATGAATTACAAGAGCATCAAATCACATACGAACGTAATCTGTAATATTTATTTGGAACTGAGTTACCTTATGACAGATGTATCGATCACATGCGATTGTAGTTTGCAATAACTCGTTGCATACGATTTACCTTTAAATGATTTCAAGAAACGAAATCTAGATCAGATAGTACCGATGCAAAAGTATATTTGCTTCATTATAGAGATTCCAGCCCGTATGGTATCAACATGCTGAGTGAATTTATTTGCTTATTGCTAATAACGTGAAATTAGTTTTGCTGACGTTTGTACTTTGTTTTCAGTGTCATTGCTTTCATAATGACATATCAAGATTTGACCTATCCATTATAAAGCATTCTGTCAACAACTTTCAGAGACTCTTTTCCCTGAACCCTGTACGAAATCAAATTTATTTATTCTTTACTATATTTCTGGCCTTCCCGTTGCTAAAATAGAAGAAAATAAAGCGAGACGCAGAGCTCTAAAACACGGTACTCATCGTACATTCTACTAAATACCATGTACATTCTACTAAATACCATATATACATTCTTTCTGCCTCTTTATTGTTTCTCCTGTGCACCAACAGTTATGAGCGAACTTCGCATGTTCTACTACGTAGTATTTTTATATATATAAAATTACAATATTTATGGTGTTTGCACCTTTAATCTCGTACTAGTGATCACAGTGTACATCTAGCGTCATACTAGTGACCATATTGTACATCTAATCTCGTACTAGTGAGCACACTGTACATTTAACCTCGTACTAGTGATCACATTGTATATCCAACCTCTTGCTAGTGATCACACTGTACATCTAACCTCGTACTAGTGATCACATTGTAATCTAACCTCGTTATAGTGATCACACTGTACATCTAACTTCGTACTAGTGATCACATTGTACATCTAACCTCGTACTAGTGATCACAATGTACCTCTAATCTCGTACTAGTGATCACATTGTATATCTAACCTCGTACTACTGACAATATTGTGCATCTAATCTCGTACTAGTGATCACACTGTACATATAACCTCGTACTAGTGATCACATTGTATATCTAACCTCGTACTAGTGATCACACTGTACATCTAACCTCGTTCTAGTGATCACATTGTACGTCTAATCTCGTACTAGTGATCACATTGTATATCTAACCTCGTACTAGTGATCACACTGTACATCTAACCTCGTTCTAGTGATCACATTGTACGTCTAATCTCGTACTAGTGATCACATTGTATATCTAACCTCGTACTAGTGATCACACTTTGATCTAAGCTCGTACTAGTGATCACATTGTACATCTAACCTCGTACCAGTGATCACATTATTTATCTAACCTCGTACTAGTGATCACATCGTACATCTCACCTCGTACTAGTGACCACATTGTACATCTAATCTCGTACAAGTTATCACACTGTACATCTAACCTCGTACTAGTGATCACACTGTACAGCTAACCTCGTACTCGTGACCATATTGTACATCTAACCTCGTACTAGTGATCACACTGTACATCTAACCTCATACTAGTGATCACACTGTACATCTAAACTCGTACTAGTGATCACACTGTACGTCTCAAATCGTACTAGTGATCACATTGTATATCTAACCTCGTACTAGTGATTACACTGTATATCTAACCTCGTACTAGCGATCACATTGTATATCTAATCTTTTACTAAAGATCACATTGAACATTTATTCTTGTACTTAAAATCACAAAGAAGATATAGTCCTTCCTGGTATCGGTATGTGGTGTCCATAAAGAAAAGTTATCATATATATAAAGAGTGAAATATTTATATCTGCATATGTCGCTGACTTTTGGTTCGAAGATTTTGTCACTGGAGCGGCTTCCAAAACAATGGCTTGTCACGGGGTGCAATTGATGTTATCAAATGAGGAGCTGTATTTAAATTTTTAGCACTTGTGCTTCAAATACAGCTTTCCATTACGTCGCATTATTTCTTCTGAACGTTCGCAAGGGTTTCGCGGATAGGGTGTCACGTTTGTAAATGGGTAATAATGCCATTTTTCCGCTATCACAAGGACTACTGGGTACAGACTTTACACATACACTTTAAATCTTTTGTAGCTTGACTTAAAGCTCTGCTGCTCCAGAATGGTTCTCTGAGTTCAGACGATGTGCATTACTTTTGCCTGCGACTTTCGAAAACTTTTTAATAACATAAAATTTGAGACTTCAGTATTCAGTGTGTGTGTGTGTGTGTGTGTGTGTGTGTGTGTGTGTGTGTGATTTGGATTTTTAACGTAGCTTGAACAATTTTATAGTGATATTCAGCGCTGGGGCATCATGCCGCAGACATGTAGCATGATGCCCCACCCAGTCACATTATCCTGACACCAGGCCGACTAGTTTTAACACTAACCTATTAATGCTGAGCGCCAAGCGAGGCAGCCGTTAGTACCATCTTTGGTATGACTTGGCCGGGGATCGAACCCACGACCTACCGCATCAGAGTTCTACTATTGTAATATTATCCGAAAGATTCAGTTTATTATAGCAACTATTATCAAATATATTTACATATAGCTATATCGCCGCGATTTCACACTTGAACGTAGAAATCTGAGACTTTCAAAAGCTTATACACATAACCTTAATATAATGGTACCATTGCCGTCGACGAAGGATTTATGATATATATATGGCTCGCCATTAAGAAGATATAATAATAATATTTTTAAATTTTCCAACTATTTTAACACTTAAGAACCAATAAGGCGAAAATACAGTCTATGCTAGTAGTGAACTATAAATCGTGTTTGAATATTTGAGTTCATAAACAATATGGATGCAAGCTAATAATATTGGAGACATCTTCGTGAATTACCATAGTGAAGGTTCCAAAGACATCTCATAGCACAGATATGCTAAAAAAAAACCCTCTGAAATAAACATTCACTCCGTAACTATGTTTAAAAAATTAATTTCGTTGCATATCTAATACGGAATTTGAAAAATCATCAGCAATCTGACCACTGAGTAGTTGATTTCTCTTCTAAAGCTCCTCTCTTTCTCTCTCTCTCTCTCTCTCTCTCTATATATATATATATATATATATATATATATATATATATATATATATATATATATATATATATATATATATATATATATTTACATATATATATATATATATATATATATATATATATATATATATATATATATATATATATATATATATATATATATATATATACATACATACATACATACACACATACATACATATATATATGTATATATATATATATATATATATATATATATATATATATATATATATATATATATATATATATATATATATATATATATATATATATATATATATATATATATATATATATATATATACTTTGGGAGTGCAGTATATCCATCCGACAAAACGAGTTAATATTTTCCCATACAAATGCAGTAACCTTTTTATTACATGTTCATTTTTTTTATTCTACCTAATTATATATGCTTAATTATATTAACAAAATACACAACAACAAACAAAGTAACTGAATGTATGCTGTATTCCAAACTAAATACACAAGCGCAGACTCATCATTACACAACAACAACATTATTACTGCGCACATAACTCCGCCTAGATAAATTTTAACATAGTCGCGCGCTCGGCATAACTTTCGAAAGAAAATGGCGTGTCTAGTTAAAATTGAAATTTGGAGTCATATTGTGAATGAATGCGCATTTCAACAACTTTTCCATTTGATCTGGAATGAATAGATTTTGGTATTTTTTTTCGATTCTACGAAATTTTGTGATTATGGACTGGATTTATATGTGACAATTTCACATGAAATGTATCGGAGTGAAGAAGCGAGGGAGAAGTGTGCTGACATCTGCAAATGTGTTTCTGTTTCTGTCATTTCTGTTTGAAATCATAATGTGGGAAAATATGAAGTCTTTCAATTGCAATTATCAAACAGATGCAATGGAATTTAATGCTTATTTCATTTTGAGTGCAGTAATGAGTATGTAATTGCACTTATATTCGAAATTACAGTACGATTTCGAAATGCGTAATCACGATTGAGAACCTATGACATGGCTCATGTAATTCGGATTTGCAGAACTCAGAAAGTACATTTTGAGGAAATTCAGGATGTAAAACTGTAAGTATATATTTTGCCATTCTTATCACCAGCTAAAGAAGACATTGTATGCCTTGTCACTTGTATGTTATTGGTAAGGACCCTTTCTTGCGTATTTTGTATAGTTAGCCTAAATCCGAAACATTGTATCAGAAAGTTAACGCGGAATGTGCCAAAGCAGCTGGTATGTGTCAGTCCACGAAACATCTGCTTTACTTCATTTAGAAACAAATTTAAACAACCACAACGTAAACAGCCTACTACGTGAGTGTACATGATTTGTTTACAAAGCAAACGTGCTGGCGTCTGCGTCCATTGTTTGTCTACAACAGAAAGTAGTTCCTTTATGCACGTGAATGAAATATATGTATTTGCACGCGAGTTCAGTATCGTGTAATATTGCACGATTCTGACAATGTAAAGATAACGGAGAAAGAAATAAGCATATTATATATATATATATATATATATATATATATATATATATATATATATATATATATATATATATATATATATATATATATAAAACATCATAAAACAATCTTTTAGTACAAAATATTCTATTATCTCATGAATATAATGATAATCGCTTATATATATTTTCCGGCTAATGAGTGACGGGTCAAACTTGACCTATCGATGATATAGATATTTACTTAAACCGTTAAAATCTATCCATGTATTTGAATGAGTAATATATATATATATATATATATATATATATATATATATATATATATATATATATATATATATATATATATATATATATATATATATATAATCATATGACGAATAACAATCCTTTCAAGTGCACTAGATCCAGCAAGGGATCACGTCTGTCAAGGGCTGATTAAGATAAATGCAATAATAAACTAACAACGAACAGTGCGAAACTAGTATCTAACTAGCCTGAGCGCTTTCGACTCTTTAATGAAATTTTTTTTTTCCAAAGGCAAATACAAAACATAGACAAGACAAACAAATAAAACAGAAAATGGTTATGTTTGCGAAACTTTACAATGCTTTTTCTACAGGAATGAAACCTTTTAACTTTATTATATTTCAACTAGTTTATTTCAACTTGTTGCTGATACTGGAAAATATTTTTATTGACCTAGAAATTTATGAGCATCTGTTGTTTTATGTAAATTTATGTAAGCGCAAATTATATCCCGGATATTTCACTGTTACCGTAGTCATAGGCTATTAAGGAAATTTTAGAGAAATATTTTTTTTTAAAAAATGTGTCGGCTGCAAAAGACAACTTCATCTGCGCATGTCTGTCCTCCTCTAGTCTTCATGGTTTAAACCGTTTGGCTTCAATGTTCTAAGGCGGCGTATCCAGTAGGATTTCTTTTCTTTCCTGGTTTCGGAACTCCTGTTGGGAATGTGAGCAATTGCAGTAAGTGTTATATCAGTGAAAGTGTAGTATGGGGAGGAGAAATGTTCTGCGACCGGGATTCTGTATAGCTTCTTTGTCATCCAATCAGATCTATGGAGGTTGATCCTTTTGTGTAGCTTTTCAGTTTCTCTGACATACTGAAGGCTACAGATCTTACATGTGATGAGATAAATGACATTCTCTGTTTTGCACGCTTTGTTTGGACCATGTATGTTTAGTTTTTCTCTAGTCACTGTGCTAGAAAATGTCCTGGTCTCTATCATATGTTGACAGGATTTGCAGATTTTATCGCCACAGGGGCCAGATTGACTATGGTAGTCTTGATTAGTGACTTGCATTAGCTTCGCCCTGACTATGATGTCCTTGAGGTTTTTCGGTCTCCAGTAAGCTACTACATGTTTGTTAGGGAGGATTAACTTTAGTGCGTCCGACGATTCCACGATGGTTCAGTGTTTCCCGATGATTTTACCTACTTTGGGGTTGTCTGGATGGTAGGTCAGGATAAATAGTATCCCCTCAGCCTTTTCCTTCTTTCCACCATATTTTAGTAGGTCATCGCGGTTTGTTTGTTTAGCCCTTTGGGTTGCCTCCGTAATCAGGTCTTTGTCGTAGCCTCGGTAAATTCAGTGTTTAGATAGCTCTTCAGACCTTTTTAGGAATGTTTCATCGTCGGAGCAAATTATGCTTATCCTCAGTGCCTGGCTATATGGGATGTTCCTAATGCAGTGTTTTCGATGACAGCTACTTGGTAGAAGATACTGGTGTTTGTCGGTTGGTTTCGAGTAGATGTCTGTATGGCTGTATGGAGTTTGTTTTCTACCAGGCTGGTTGTTGTGTCTAGGAAGACGTGGTTTGAGTTGGAGACTTCTGCCGTGAATTTTATTGAGGGATGAAAGTTGTTTGCCTTTGATATGAAATCATCCAGACTTTCTCTTCCATGTTGCCTCTTCATTTATATATCATCGATAAAACGTACCCACTGGTATGGTGTAAGTTCAACCGATGCTAAAAGTTGACCCTCCAGTTTTCCTATAAAAATATTAGCATACGAAGGGGCCATTTGTGTATCCATTGTGGTTCCGTCAATTTGGAGGTAGTTTTCTTCAGTAAATTCAAAGTTACTGAGTTTTAGGACAAGCTCCAGGAACTGGACTAGGAAGCGTGAAGGTAGATTGTCATCAGGTCTTGTTTCCCATGCTTCTCTACACGCCTGTGTCCCTTCGTTGTGCGGGATGTTAGTATACAAAGATGTGACGTCTAAGGAAACAAGCAACGTATCTGGCAGTAACGGTTAGCTAGCTTTGCTTTTTACGAGGTAATCTGTCGTGCCCTGAAGATATGGTGGTAATTTGTGGACATACATACATACATACATACATACATACATACATACATACATACATACATAACATAATATACACAAACTTCATGTACACATTCCTAAATGCATACATTCATGCATGCACACAAGCCATTCATGCATACGTCATCCATCCATCAGTCTTTCCAGTTATGCATCCGTCCATTAAAGTATCCTTTCATCTACCAATCCATCTGTCTCAAATTAATTTTACATTTTTATATTTTCAATCGCCAGAGTCAACAGCTACGTTGATGATTATCAATATAACCGCGGCATCCAGATGCAGTGCAAACAGTAACACCTGTAGATAATTAGTCTCTTTAGTGTAGCCATATAATGTCATGATATTCAAATCAATACTATCTGCCATGTATCAAAATTAAGACGCCTAATAAGATTGTGCGAGCTTCTAGCATAATACATACTATTCCGTATCCATATTTAAAAATTCATTTCGTACTATCACTCATCCTGCTGTAGAATCCAGGGATCTTTTTGTATTTGGGGAATATCAGTATCTCTCTATAATAATCTCCAGATGCCTTGATTTCTATCGTAGAACCATGACAGTGTTCTTAGACAAAAGTTAATTAGTGGTCGATTTGCGATTATGTCTGCTACGCACGAACGCCCATATTAGAGACTTTGTTCCACCATTTTGGGGGATGTTTGCTTAGATAGTAGTTTACTAGGTTTGGTACGTGCGCGCAAGGCGATGGATACAGTGTCGCGCTAACCCGGGTTCGATTCTCAGTAGAGTATATATTAAACATTGTTCAACTGCCATGATAATATTCTTTCTCTATAATTTTAAAATGCGATTCGTATTATCACACATCATCATGTAGGATACAGATATAGTACTTTCTGTATTCTTCTATTCTGTCAATCTGTCTGTATCTGTTTGAATATCGTGACATTATACCATTATACGGCTACACTAAACATACAGGTGTTACAGTTTGTAATGCATCTGATAGCCACGGTTAAATCGATAATCACCAGCATATGTGCTGACTGGCAATTGAAAATATTATAATAATGTAAAATTACTGTGAGACAGATGAATTGATAGAAGGAAGGATACTTCAATAGACGGTTGCATAAATAGAACGACTCTCTCTGTCTCTCTTCTTCTCTCTTTCTGTGTCTCTGTGTCTGTCTGTCTGTCTGTCTGTCTGTCTCTCTCTCTCTCTCTCTCTCTCTCTCTCTCTCTCTCTCTCTCTCTCTCTATATATATATATATATATATATATATATATATATATATATTAAAACAAAATACTTTAAAGCGATTCATTCCAGTTTTGAAAAAATAGTACAATGTGGTTTTAACCCACACCAATAACAATAACAATAGATTTGACCAAATATAATATATTTATCAATCGTATTCATATATAATTTTAAAATTTCAACCTATTGGATGCGCAGACGGCGTATCCAATATATTTCTTTTAGCAAAGAACCCCGGTGTTTGATTAGCCTAAGGCGCTCACCTCTAGAGATTATTGACATCTGACCTCTGCGTGGGTTCGAGTCTTCGTTCTTCCAACATTGGTATGTGAGAAAGCTTGACAGTCACATTTCGGGAGTCGGTGATTCTTTAAGGGATCTTCCCGGGTTCTTGGTCCACGAAATGTACTGGCCCACTTCAACAACTTAAGCATACGTTCCATTTCCGAATTAACGATATCAATTGCCTTAAATGAAAAATCGAATTATGGAAGCCGTCATTAAAGTGTAGAGACATGAAGTTAAAGTGACAAAACGAGAAAGTTATTCATATCAAATATCAGTTTCTTCATGCGTTTAGATACTTGCATATGTGTCAGGGCTGGGCAATTGATATCTTAGAGCATCTTAAATGTGTCTCTGGCATTATTGCTACTGAAATATTTTCATTAATGATAGGATAGTGCGAACATCTGAGTGTTTCTATTTAGTTGATGCGGTTTAATTTTAAACATGTAACAACCTTAATTCATAGTGTATTGAAATATGTTAAAATTGTGAAATCCATTGACAGGACTAACATGCCCTACTCTTATCTCTTATATTTGTCATACTTAATAGACATACATATATTTCATCTTCGCCTCCATTATTGTATATGTTTATGTGCACGTGTTAAGTTCTTCCATTTAGCTTCATTTCAACATTGTATTCCTCATGGAATATGTATACACATACGATGCAACGTAGGTGATATCTACCTCTTCTGTAATTACACTTTTCCTTTTATTTCTCTTTCCGTCATACTTTTCTATATGCGATTATAAGCGTTTTCGTATGTGATACGACTTTTCTGTTATCTACCAAACAGCGCCATCACTTCATACACAAACAGCGCCATCTACCAAACAGCGCCATCACTTCATACGCAAAACAATGTGTTCACAAATACCCTTCAAAACAAACCATGCAACCAAAACAAATTATGCAGCAAATAAACTAAATTTCTTCTTTTCACACATTTCATGCAAATTAACCTCAGTTACAGCTTTCTTGCATGCCATTACAATTGCCTCCTCTCTTCGTAATTTTCTAAAGCACGAATCATATTCGTGATACGTAACACAATTTGAGCAATTCATTATAATTTTTGAGTATTTTTAATCATTCTGGAAAAAAATGCACATATACATTTTTATTATTTTTTAAATTTCTGAAGCGTCTTCGAATCATGCTTCGTTGACAAAGATACACTTTTAGAGGTTATAGAGCATTGATAACAATTGTATGTCTTTCGTCTAAATAATTATCTCACTTTTTCGTCTTGCTTTGTCTTTGCGGCAGGATCGATTTAGAACTCAGTTGTGTGTGTTTATATATATATATATATATATATATATATATAATCAATATATATATATATATATATATATATATATATATATATATATATATATATATATATATATATATATATAATCAAATATTTGTATGTATTGTTAGATATATTAATATATATTGATATACTAGGCACATTGATAGACAAGGAAGGGGTGCAGCGATTGATTGCTGTCTTGATATATACGGCTGAAGAAATATTATATCGTTTATATCAATGAATTTGCCTATCTATTCCTCCGGAATGGTCAAATGTCATTCGTATAAAGAAGAACGATGAAAAGCTGTCATATATTTGTCAGGAATTTATGCGAAAATGCATTACGATGCCCAATAACCACTATTATTTGTATTTGTTTCGACGTTTTCGTAACAAATGTGAAAATCTTTCACTGGGTAGTATTGTATGACAGGGTTGAATCTAAAATGATTAACTTGGTTAAAATGTATATCCTAAAGGGAAGCACTTATGTCATGTATAATCATTTTTCTTTCTCGTCAATTACGCATACTAAGAACACGCATATGTGCAACTTGGTCTGCACATCTCATTTTAAATTAGCTGGTGGCTTGTCGTAATAACCACTCGGAACAAAGTTTGACATTATTTCATTTTCTAACCTGTTGGCTAACAATATGTATAACTTAATAAATCCAACTGTTCTGAATCCACAGAGTTTTCTGCAAGCTGAATGGATATAAACGGTCACGTTTACTGATCTGGAAATATTTATACATCGGTAAATTCTGCATTTGGTTTCCACTTTCCATGTCATTTTAAATGAAGTTTTATCTATATTAACGCATTACGCAATGATAATAATAATAATAATAATAGTAATAACAACCCGCCACTAACCTATTGTATGCCCCAACGCACTGGCTAGCAACCTGTATAACCTATTATAGTAGCAGATTTAGTGATGTATCCCACGTGAAAATGTCAGCTGTTTATCATTTTGTTCTGCTGCCTTTCATCTATATCTCAAAGATCAGTTGTAATATAATTGGTTTTCCTAATTCAAGACAGAAAGAGCATAAAAAACAAATGAAGAGAACATAAAATGTGTCTGCGTGACAGGTTGCCATACTTACTACAAGACCGTGAAAGTGAAGAATTGAGGGATAGAATTTCCTGATGATGAAGTTAGCGACTTCTGCTGAGCACAGTAATACAATATTTTTCGTAATTCACTACAGTGTATTAGCAAAAGTATTTCTTTTAGAAAATCCACTAATCTGAGGGCTCGCAAAAAATAAAATTCTATATCTTCCTAATTTCAATAGTACACATGTGTTTTATTAGCCCATGTCCTTGCCAATGCTATTACTGAATCACTATCAGTGTCGAAATTAGGCTTATGGGGTTACGGGCACTGAAGATGGGGGTGGGGTGGCTTATACATCAACAAATATGCCCTGAAAGCAGTACTTAACTGTCCTTTATATGCGTATAATTATTATAGCTATGAAGAGAATAACGCATTTTAATAGATTAGAATAATAAAATTCAGCGATAGCTATACATGTATAAATTAACTGTCTACATAAAACAGAGGAATAATGTATCTCTTACTTTGAAAGCAAACAAAGAGTTCTGCACCAAAGAGACTAAAGAATTATTACTTCAGATAAATTTAGGAAATGTTTTCGACCTGTTGTGACAAATTTAAAAGTCTCAAGCCTTATCCTTGCAACCGCAAACAGGCCCGAATTACAAATAGCAAAGAAAAGGAAAATATGTTCCTTCAATTCTTTTTACCAATGTTACTACATAACACATCAAAGTGCATAACAATCTTAGCGATACCATTGCAAAGACACTCATATAGATTTATATTACGAAGTTATTAAAAAGTACGAAATGTGAACCATTGAATAACTTTTTACAAATTGGTGCTAACCATTGCCATCGATGCATTGCTATACCGACCATGCTATCAAAATTGATTATTTCCTATAACAGTGGAAATCTACTGAAATTACGACTATCTTGAAAAAAGAGCAATAGTACAATCAAACTATAGACTGATTTATGTCATTCACTTACAGTCAAAACTACGCGAATCACGTGTACATACCTATTTGTATCTAAACTAATGGGCTTTAGAAAATTGCACTGCATTACTGTCAAACGGCTTTAATAAACATTGTTAATTATTGATCTCGGGAAATATATAAAGGGTTTCTTGTTATTTTTTAAAATTAATCTAACCAATCAAGATATTCTGCTACAGAAATTAGGTATGTATTATTGTTCAAATTTAACAGATAATATCAAACCATTTGTTTTAATGGCACTTTAAATTATTCATCCCATATTACTGTAGGAGTCTGTTAATGGTCAGTTGTAGCACTACTTTTCTTTTGACTGTTTAACAATGACCTGCCTTTGGTATTGGACCATACTGATATGTTCATATATGCGGCTTAGACAGATGCTCAAGTTGCACGTACAAATATTGATGAAGCGGAGAGCAAGTTAACTTTTGACATATCAAATTGTTTAACTTGGTGTACCAATGAAGTCTTCCTCAAGGCAAGGATTACTAATCGACATTTATCCGTATACTGTGGACAATCCAAACCTGAATGTGTTACTTGTTAAAAACGTTACGAGTCGTAGTTGACGATATTCTCTCAAAGAAGAAGGAAATCGACTCTGTATGTAACAAAATACCAATTCCGGTTTTTCTATTTGCAAATAAATACCCCGGTAAGCGCTTCTAACGCCAAAACCTTAAGAATGATTTTTTTTTTGTACAAATGTTTTATAATAATTCATTTTGATTATGGTCCAATATTTCGGGAAATTATTCATCTTATCTTTTTAAAAGCACCTTGCTAGTTTGAAAAACAAATGTAAAACAATATTTTACCAAAATTGTCTTTACCAACTTGCCGTATTGTTTTACCTTCAGTCTGTGATATTACTCATCTTATAAAGTTCTTGTATTTTAATGTACAATATGTGAATACTGCATATTTTAATATCTCTCAATCCTTTGTGAGATGACATTTGGGCTAAGTCCATTGAGATTATATAGTATATTATAATTGTTATTATTATTATTATTATTATTATTATTATTATTATTTCAAGAAGATATAGATTATTATTATTATTATTTCAAGATGATATAGATGTGCAATGTCCGAGGCATCTGGATTTCTTCAAAGTCTTCTCACAAAAGAATAATGCTGTTCATCGAAAAATGCACAAAAAATTATAATCTCCCAAGTGAATGTAGTCAAGGGATAAATGTAATCTCACTGTTGTGCTTAATTTAAGTGAAATCTGTGGAACTCTCGCGTACATAGACCTGCAAATGACGTATATAATTCAATTCGTTCTATTAGTTTCCATTTTTAATATGATAGTGTACAATGGCATAAAAATTTAAGACAAATGATAGTCCATCGAATAAGAGACTGGAAAATGTGGTTGCTCAGATAAAAAAATATCAAACTTTCCGATTAAATATTTTCGAAGGTAAAATAAAAATGATAACTAAATATTATTTACAGGGTTAATTAATTTAAGGTTGATCTTCAGTCCACAATACCGCAATTTTAACACGTGACCAAGAACATAATTTTGACATCATTTATAAAGATGAGCTAAATAAGCGTCCAAAGTAGGTCATGGTAAGCAAAGATGACTGTTTTGCTCAGATTTTGAACATGAAGAGATTTTGTTACAAGATACTTGAATTTGCGACAAAGGTCGTATCTTAGTACGATGTGTATAATGTCTATATAAATATATTAAAAGAGCTCTGTCTCTTCTCCGTTTCAACACTATTGAGGAAAATTGACGGTAATTTTGCATATGAAAAGTCTAAAAAAAATTACATAGCAAAAAATATCTTTGTTTACAGTTCTCATCAACGCTTCAAGCGACAATAAAACAGACATGTTTATATGCTGTAGGTAAAGAAGTATACACATCCTTTTATGTGATCCTTTCTCTTTTGAGACATCAATTAACAAACGTTCTACATATTGAAAATTTATCTAAATTAGCCGAAGTTTAGACATCTTGACAATATTAAAGGTGTTTTTAAGCTACATAAATAGTATCCCCATTAACTTTTGAATTAGAGATTTCTTCTTTTGTGGGTTATATATGTTAGCTGTTAGGATTGTAGGGATGCCCCCTCCTAATGTTATGTTTACCTAAAGGCGTTTTGTTTCTTCTGTTGAGTTTGTATTTAGTTGAGGTTCTTTTCTCCCTTAAGAGCCAAGCTTTAGGTATTGGTTCTTTTTCCTGTTGTTTATCTTTCTCATTCCCCTTCATTTGCTGTTTCCATGTTGGTTCTTTTCGTAGTAGCTTGTCTTAAGCTGTTTGTTGTTGTTTACTCTGCTGTTTGGAGTAAATTCTTAAGTCACTAATGTCGGTTGTCTCTTTTTGTGTTTCCTTCTGTTCTTGTTGTTTTGGGTATTTATTTGGTGTATGTCCTACTTTCCCACGTCTATTACATACAAGAAAACCATGTAGGAAAAACACTTTTCCATCGTCTTGATCTTTTCTTTTTCTATTTCTAGGATCCTTACTACATTTAAAAAAGGTATTTCTTGCAGATTATATAAAAATCAAACAAAAGCTCTATCCTTGTTTGTCATTTCGTGTGGGCAGCCTATTTAATTAATTTTGCTTCTTGACACCGATTCTTATTTCGAACCAATGCCATAAAAAGAGGGTTCTCCAGCTTGGTTTTCCTTTTACATCATCTTTTTGCCCTCTGAATTGTAGTTGCCCGTAGCTACAGGGCAATACATTTTTCGGCCATGTTGTATAGGGTCCGCTGTTTCTAAAGAGCTTTTTATTTGAACTTTATTCACTTTAACAAAGTATTTGCTATGGAGGTTTACCATAGAATTATGTACTTATTATTTACCTCAATCACAGCGGTATGCATCTAAGATTGTATTGAAAAAAAAGCAGCTAATATTGCTAGGGTTTCATGACAAATTCAGTTTAACATTCTCTTTCACCAAATGACGGTTTGTGAGTTTGTACATTATACACAGTAGTTTGTACATTATACACAGTAGTTTGTACATTATACAGTAGTTTGTACATTATACAGTAGTTTGTACATTATACACAGTAGTTTGACTTTCAAACTCATCTATATGTAGATCCAGTAACCATCAATAACCAAAAATAGATACTGGAATACCGGAGTAGAATGATCACCAAAAAGTATCCATTCATAGAGGAAATGGAATATTTTCAGGGTCTTATGTGTTTGGAGAGAAGCCACTAGAACACTGGGTTCATCAATCATTTTCCTATGTAATACATAAACATTATTGTTACGTCCTTGTAGCTTCTTGTGTGTGTCATTAAATTATAATTTAAGTTTGCAGGTTCAAATAATAGCTTCTCTTTTACAGCAATTGTTCAAGGGTTCTGGTATTTACACATCGAATCTTGTGATATCCACACCAGAAAGCTATGGCATAGATTGAAAATTAAATATCTGGATTAATTTTTACTTGTACCGCTGGTTTTTCGGACATTAACGTTTATTTTTAAGATTTTCTCACCAGAACAGCGTTCCAAACCAGTGGTTTGAGAAGTGGTGTATTTTATTGTCCCCAATGAAAGCAATCCTTTCGTGAATGTTTTGTACACTGTAATTATCACCCGATATTATTTCATTGCCACGTGCAAATAACAGTTGTTACGACTCTAGGGTCTTCAACTATTAACGGAAGAAGAAGACCCCCCTCCAACCTTTAAGTAAAATTCAACAAATAATTTATTTCCCTAACATATAAGGTGAAATTATAAAAGAACTTATAGTATCGTGAAATAATAGTCCTGAAAGTTCTATCACAAATCCAAATGTATAATATTCCGAATTAATTCCAGTGACTTTCCTAAAATTTCCAATCTTGAATGTACTGATGTACCAATAGCCTGGAAAAGCTTTATGCGCTAACAATTTGATTAATCACACTTATATAATTCAGAGTGTCCTTCAATGAAATCACAATGATCCCCAAATAGTGATTAAGTCCGAAGGTATTAATGAGCTCTTTGTAATTCCAGTTAATAATTTAAATAAATACACCCTCTCAAACTTAGCTAAAAGACTAATTCCACTACAGATGTAAAGATAGAAATAAATAGTTCTGATTTTAAATAACCTTAATATGAAATCTAAAAGACAATAGGAGGACTAAGATGAGGGTCACAAGTTAATTTCCGGAACTTTCTAAGTTGTGAAAAAGGTCATGTCTTTCACTTAACGTTTAGTTAAGAACATGGCAAATATGGGGGTAGACATGGAATTCCCGAGGAGAAATACAATGTCCATATATCGAATGCAAGTAAATATGTTTACTTACAGATAATAATTATCTTAAATATAATCTCCAATTGCTGACAAAAATTAAAATGACCATTACAATATATAATCATGGACAAAGACCAATACAATAAACATCGCCTCTCATTGCTTAACAAAAGTCATTCGTTCCAAAAACGTATTAGTTTCATGGACGGCGTGTCTCGTCTGTTCAAACATTATAATATAGTTTTCTGCTTAAGCAGAAATTTCCTGCAAATCTGAATACAGACCTTAGGCACATG
The DNA here is from genome assembly GCA_028554795.2 of Sinohyriopsis cumingii. NCBI lineage: Eukaryota > Metazoa > Mollusca > Bivalvia > Unionida > Unionidae > Sinohyriopsis > Sinohyriopsis cumingii. The sequence continues at coordinate 60,979,699 of CM068825.1, forward strand.
CATGAAATCTTTGGTAAATCGAACTTATACTTCTGCTTTAATCGAATGACTCTCCCAGTTTCGAAGATTGCTTCTAACCTCCATAAACTCTAATCAACTGTAAAACTGAAATAATTAATTGTAGACTGCAACGTTTGGAGTTTTCAATGCTTTGTTTGTTAGTGTTATCTGGCAGATTCGGTTGAATAGAGAGCTATTATTGATGATCTGTGATTTTCACAATCTTAAACACGGCATCTTAACATTGTTGACATTAACGTCAATATTATTCTGCTTACGCAGATATAACAGGATTATATAACCCCTACAGAGTCATACAAGCAAATAATATCACCTCTCATTGCTTAACAAATTCATTCGTTCCAACAATCAAATTATACATATAACAAGACCACACACACACACACACACACACACACACACACACACATATATATATATATATATATATATATATATATATATATATATATATATATATATATATATATATATATATATATATATATATATATAACTAGCTGCATACATGAAGTACCATTACATAATATGCATAATACAGAAAAGCGCCTGCGTATACATAAGTACAGACTATGTTTTAATAAGCTAATGGGCTTTAGAAAATTGCACTGCATTACTGTCAAACGGCTTTAATAAACATTGTTAATTATTGATCTCGGGAAATATATAAAGGGTTTCTTGTTATTTTTTAAAATTAATCTAACCAATCAAGATATTCTGCTACAGAAATTAGGTATGTATTATTGTTCAAATTTAACAGATAATATCAAACCATTTGTTTTAATGGCACTTTAAATTATTCATCCCATATTACTGTAGGAGTCTGTTAATGGTCAGTTGTAGCACTACTTTTCTTTTGACTGTTTAACAATGACCTGCCTTTGGTATTGGACCATACTGATATGTTCATATATGCGGCTTAGACAGATGCTCAAGTTGCACGTACAAATATTGATGAAGCGGAGAGCAAGTTAACTTTTGACATATCAAATTGTTTAACTTGGTGTACCAATGAAGTCTTCCTCAAGGCAAGGATTACTAATCGACATTTATCCGTATACTGTGGACAATCCAAACCTGAATGTGTTACTTGTTAAAAACGTTACGAGTCGTAGTTGACGATATTCTCTCAAAGAAGAAGGAAATCGACTCTGTATGTAACAAAATACCAATTCCGGTTTTTCTATTTGCAAATAAATACCCCGGTAAGCGCTTCTAACGCCAAAACCTTAAGAATGATTTTTTTTTTGTACAAATGTTTTATAATAATTCATTTTGATTATGGTCCAATATTTCGGGAAATTATTCATCTTATCTTTTTAAAAGCACCTTGCTAGTTTGAAAAACAAATGTAAAACAATATTTTACCAAAATTGTCTTTACCAACTTGCCGTATTGTTTTACCTTCAGTCTGTGATATTACTCATCTTATAAAGTTCTTGTATTTTAATGTACAATATGTGAATACTGCATATTTTAATATCTCTCAATCCTTTGTGAGATGACATTTGGGCTAAGTCCATTGAGATTATATAGTATATTATAATTGTTATTATTATTATTATTATTATTATTATTATTATTATTTCAAGAAGATATAGATTATTATTATTATTATTTCAAGATGATATAGATGTGCAATGTCCGAGGCATCTGGATTTCTTCAAAGTCTTCTCACAAAAGAATAATGCTGTTCATCGAAAAATGCACAAAAAATTATAATCTCCCAAGTGAATGTAGTCAAGGGATAAATGTAATCTCACTGTTGTGCTTAATTTAAGTGAAATCTGTGGAACTCTCGCGTACATAGACCTGCAAATGACGTATATAATTCAATTCGTTCTATTAGTTTCCATTTTTAATATGATAGTGTACAATGGCATAAAAATTTAAGACAAATGATAGTCCATCGAATAAGAGACTGGAAAATGTGGTTGCTCAGATAAAAAAATATCAAACTTTCCGATTAAATATTTTCGAAGGTAAAATAAAAATGATAACTAAATATTATTTACAGGGTTAATTAATTTAAGGTTGATCTTCAGTCCACAATACCGCAATTTTAACACGTGACCAAGAACATAATTTTGACATCATTTATAAAGATGAGCTAAATAAGCGTCCAAAGTAGGTCATGGTAAGCAAAGATGACTGTTTTGCTCAGATTTTGAACATGAAGAGATTTTGTTACAAGATACTTGAATTTGCGACAAAGGTCGTATCTTAGTACGATGTGTATAATGTCTATATAAATATATTAAAAGAGCTCTGTCTCTTCTCCGTTTCAACACTATTGAGGAAAATTGACGGTAATTTTGCATATGAAAAGTCTAAAAAAAATTACATAGCAAAAAATATCTTTGTTTACAGTTCTCATCAACGCTTCAAGCGACAATAAAACAGACATGTTTATATGCTGTAGGTAAAGAAGTATACACATCCTTTTATGTGATCCTTTCTCTTTTGAGACATCAATTAACAAACGTTCTACATATTGAAAATTTATCTAAATTAGCCGAAGTTTAGACATCTTGACAATATTAAAGGTGTTTTTAAGCTACATAAATAGTATCCCCATTAACTTTTGAATTAGAGATTTCTTCTTTTGTGGGTTATATATGTTAGCTGTTAGGATTGTAGGGATGCCCCCTCCTAATGTTATGTTTACCTAAAGGCGTTTTGTTTCTTCTGTTGAGTTTGTATTTAGTTGAGGTTCTTTTCTCCCTTAAGAGCCAAGCTTTAGGTATTGGTTCTTTTTCCTGTTGTTTATCTTTCTCATTCCCCTTCATTTGCTGTTTCCATGTTGGTTCTTTTCGTAGTAGCTTGTCTTAAGCTGTTTGTTGTTGTTTACTCTGCTGTTTGGAGTAAATTCTTAAGTCACTAATGTCGGTTGTCTCTTTTTGTGTTTCCTTCTGTTCTTGTTGTTTTGGGTATTTATTTGGTGTATGTCCTACTTTCCCACGTCTATTACATACAAGAAAACCATGTAGGAAAAACACTTTTCCATCGTCTTGATCTTTTCTTTTTCTATTTCTAGGATCCTTACTACATTTAAAAAAGGTATTTCTTGCAGATTATATAAAAATCAAACAAAAGCTCTATCCTTGTTTGTCATTTCGTGTGGGCAGCCTATTTAATTAATTTTGCTTCTTGACACCGATTCTTATTTCGAACCAATGCCATAAAAAGAGGGTTCTCCAGCTTGGTTTTCCTTTTACATCATCTTTTTGCCCTCTGAATTGTAGTTGCCCGTAGCTACAGGGCAATACATTTTTCGGCCATGTTGTATAGGGTCCGCTGTTTCTAAAGAGCTTTTTATTTGAACTTTATTCACTTTAACAAAGTATTTGCTATGGAGGTTTACCATAGAATTATGTACTTATTATTTACCTCAATCACAGCGGTATGCATCTAAGATTGTATTGAAAAAAAAGCAGCTAATATTGCTAGGGTTTCATGACAAATTCAGTTTAACATTCTCTTTCACCAAATGACGGTTTGTGAGTTTGTACATTATACACAGTAGTTTGTACATTATACACAGTAGTTTGTACATTATACAGTAGTTTGTACATTATACAGTAGTTTGTACATTATACACAGTAGTTTGACTTTCAAACTCATCTATATGTAGATCCAGTAACCATCAATAACCAAAAATAGATACTGGAATACCGGAGTAGAATGATCACCAAAAAGTATCCATTCATAGAGGAAATGGAATATTTTCAGGGTCTTATGTGTTTGGAGAGAAGCCACTAGAACACTGGGTTCATCAATCATTTTCCTATGTAATACATAAACATTATTGTTACGTCCTTGTAGCTTCTTGTGTGTGTCATTAAATTATAATTTAAGTTTGCAGGTTCAAATAATAGCTTCTCTTTTACAGCAATTGTTCAAGGGTTCTGGTATTTACACATCGAATCTTGTGATATCCACACCAGAAAGCTATGGCATAGATTGAAAATTAAATATCTGGATTAATTTTTACTTGTACCGCTGGTTTTTCGGACATTAACGTTTATTTTTAAGATTTTCTCACCAGAACAGCGTTCCAAACCAGTGGTTTGAGAAGTGGTGTATTTTATTGTCCCCAATGAAAGCAATCCTTTCGTGAATGTTTTGTACACTGTAATTATCACCCGATATTATTTCATTGCCACGTGCAAATAACAGTTGTTACGACTCTAGGGTCTTCAACTATTAACGGAAGAAGAAGACCCCCCTCCAACCTTTAAGTAAAATTCAACAAATAATTTATTTCCCTAACATATAAGGTGAAATTATAAAAGAACTTATAGTATCGTGAAATAATAGTCCTGAAAGTTCTATCACAAATCCAAATGTATAATATTCCGAATTAATTCCAGTGACTTTCCTAAAATTTCCAATCTTGAATGTACTGATGTACCAATAGCCTGGAAAAGCTTTATGCGCTAACAATTTGATTAATCACACTTATATAATTCAGAGTGTCCTTCAATGAAATCACAATGATCCCCAAATAGTGATTAAGTCCGAAGGTATTAATGAGCTCTTTGTAATTCCAGTTAATAATTTAAATAAATACACCCTCTCAAACTTAGCTAAAAGACTAATTCCACTACAGATGTAAAGATAGAAATAAATAGTTCTGATTTTAAATAACCTTAATATGAAATCTAAAAGACAATAGGAGGACTAAGATGAGGGTCACAAGTTAATTTCCGGAACTTTCTAAGTTGTGAAAAAGGTCATGTCTTTCACTTAACGTTTAGTTAAGAACATGGCAAATATGGGGGTAGACATGGAATTCCCGAGGAGAAATACAATGTCCATATATCGAATGCAAGTAAATATGTTTACTTACAGATAATAATTATCTTAAATATAATCTCCAATTGCTGACAAAAATTAAAATGACCATTACAATATATAATCATGGACAAAGACCAATACAATAAACATCGCCTCTCATTGCTTAACAAAAGTCATTCGTTCCAAAAACGTATTAGTTTCATGGACGGCGTGTCTCGTCTGTTCAAACATTATAATATAGTTTTCTGCTTAAGCAGAAATTTCCTGCAAATCTGAATACAGACCTTAGGCACATGCATGAAATCTTTGGTAAATCGAACTTATACTTCTGCTTTAATCGAATGACTCTCCCAGTTTCGAAGATTGCTTCTAACCTCCATAAACTCTAATCAACTGTAAAACTGAAATAATTAATTGTAGACTGCAACGTTTGGAGTTTTCAATGCTTTGTTTGTTAGTGTTATCTGGCAGATTCGGTTGAATAGAGAGCTATTATTGATGATCTGTGATTTTCACAATCTTAAACACGGCATCTTAACATTGTTGACATTAACGTCAATATTATTCTGCTTACGCAGATATAACAGGATTATATAACCCCTACAGAGTCATACAAGCAAATAATATCACCTCTCATTGCTTAACAAATTCATTCGTTCCAACAATCAAATTATACATATAACAAGACCACACACACACACACACACACACACACACACACACACACATATATATATATATATATATATATATATATATATATATATATATATATATATATATATATATATATATATATATATATATATATAACTAGCTGCATACATGAAGTACCATTACATAATATGCATAATACAGAAAAGCGCCTGCGTATACATAAGTACAGACTATGTTTTAATAAGACAGAAATGTAAGCATTTATAGTCGGCTACAGTCAAACCTGCCAAAAGCCACAAATGGGGAAACAGCAAAAGTGGCCTTTGCAGACAGGCGATCTCTGAAGGCAGGTATATCTCTCAAACTTGGTTGAAGGCAAAATATATTTACTATGAATTAAATATTATCATTATTATTGAACATGCATTATTATTATTATTAGCAGTTGGTGTATGTTGACAAGATGCATTATTTCCTTTTGTTCTTAAGCAGCTATCAAGAAAACTACAGCTGCATGTAAATGCACTCATTTCTTTCCATTTCTCTCTCTCATTTATCTCCCTCTCACTTAGTAATTGCTCTCATTTATCACACTTGCGCAAAACATGTACCTCATTATAAGTTGAAACGGCTCTTAAAAAATTACTGAGAGCTTACCTGTAATTGTGAAACGTACGACGGACTTTTGGTAGGCATGACAACGTGTTCACTTGCTAAACAAGTTGCTCAGACTCTCAGAGATCAAAAGACAGGCGGCTTTGTTTGTGACCTTTGATGATATAGAATGAAAAGAAGCTTCCTGGAACTATTGTTAGCAGCACCTCCAACGCTTATCATATTTGCCTCTGACCTTTCTCACCTCATTTATGATATTTGGACATTTATGTTGGGGTGTAGGGCTACACTCAATTCTTATCAAAAGTTACGATTTACGGTCACAAAGCTAGATTCATCAGGCACAGAACATGTGTCAACGCGGTAGTCACGTGATACAACTAAACCATCGTTGACATGTGCTCCATTCTTGATGAATCTTACTCCAAATTGATGCGACAGCAACACGTCTCTGGTCATTGTCCTAGTCAGTGCCTCATTGATATAATTTTCCTAATTTCTCACCTCAGCACATGTCGTAGGATTTTTTAAAGAAGATTTCGTTGACGTAAACACAGGTGACATATAAATGTAACATATTTAAAGAAGATTTCGTTGACGTAAACACAGGTGACATATAAATGTAACATATTTAATATTGAACCAATAGTCCCTCTTCGAGAGACAATGGTGTAGCTTTCGGTTGGGTGTCCTATCTACACCTTCGTGTGTGTGTGTGTGTGTGTGTGTGTGATTGATTTTGATTTTTAACTTAGCTTCAGTCATATCGCTATCAGATGGGCAGTCTCTGTTGTACTTGCTGCAGGTAAACGTCGATGTTTGTTGAGGCTGTTGTTGTTTCACCTTCCTCCTGGCTTTCTTTGCAGCTAGGTTTGTGTTTCTCGCTTCCTCAACAACATTTATATGGCTATATGGCTAACAGTGTTTAAAATTACTATAATGCAGGCTTTGATTAAAGTATATTTTATAATTTACGAGACTCCATCTGACACATAAATACATTCTGATAGGTACAACTGTGTCGCAACGCTGTCCCATAACAATGTAACGAATCTGGAAAAAAGAAGGTGATACCAAAATCACTAAAAGAACTATGCTACAATCTGTCATGTGCACCAAGAAGTGTGGAAAGTGACGCCAAAATCGCGAAAAAAACTGATGAAATTTGTTATGTCCACCAGGCAGTATGGAAAGCGACACCAAAATTGCCCAAAAACCCTCTACTGAAATCTGTCATGCCATCAAGCAGTGTGGAAAGTGACACCATAATCGCAAAAAATAGACCTCTGCTGAAATATCTCATGCCCACCAAGCAGTGTGGAAAGTGACACCAAAATCGACAAAAGAACTCAGATGAAATCGGGTATACCGACCAAATAGAACTATTCTCGCTTTTGCATAATAATAATAAACAGTATTAAATTTTTAACAAAAAATCAATAACAACAAAATGAAAAATTGAAGCATAGCTAATAAGCCCCCTAATCTATTCTGAATAGCTATCTGCAGAGAATAAGCAGGTCTTAAGTTTATTCAATTTGCAACATCTGGTGTTTTAATTATTCTATCACATCTGGTTTTAATTTTATCCTTTGTATGGTCTTACTATGTTTGCCAAATCACATGAATAATGACAGCGTCATTTCATTACATACTATATATATATATATATATATATATATATATATATATATATATATATATATGTTATTGCAAGTTGTCATACGCTCAAACGTGACCATTAAATAATAAATTCACAATTAAACTTTTATTTTCGTGATTTTTATTTTACAACTGGCTATTGCAATTTTTGTTTTCTAAATCAGTGCTCTCATAAATTCATTCAAACTTTTCAGGTATATCTGAGACTCATTTGTTTCTTCATACATTAAAGCCAAGAAGTATTTACCCGTACTGATTAGGTTCACAGTTATTACGAAATGTGTCTCTAACGTCCATAAATCAAATAGCACGGTTGTTACGATTGTATGGTCTTGAATTAAGTTACAGAAAAAACGAAAACCAAAACGATTTGTAAAATTCAACAAATAATATATTTCTCGAGAATGCAAAATGAAAATTAAATACAAAACGGACAGTATTGTGAATCAAATCCTAAATAGTCCTAAATGTTCTATCACAAGTCCAAATGTATAGAGTTCTAATTGAATTCCAGTGTTGTTCGAAATACATTCCAATGATGAAAGTGTTGATGTGCCTGTAGTCTCGAATGTAATAATGTGCTAATGGCCTGGAATGTGGCGATGTGTTAAATTCTTTTGATGTTTGACAATAATTTAATCCAAAACGTCCTTGACTGCATTCACAATACTTCCAAATTGATGATTTAGTCCAAGAAGTATAAATAAGCACATTGTAATTCCAGTGAATAATTTACAAAACCTTAATCCACGCAAATTAAACACTGAATACAACAATAAGATTGATTCCACTTCAGATGTTAAGGTAGGAATGAATAATTTTTCAAGTAAACAAAATTGATATAAAAAGATAAGACACAGTAATGGAGCCTAAATATAGGTCAATCTCCTTTCTAAAACTTTAAAAGTTGTCAAGAAGTTGAGATATTTCCACGTGAAAAACTAATATCCGACACTTCAATAGAAGAAACATGTTTAGCTCCATTAATAATGATCTAAATATTTTGTTTATAAAAATAGAGAAACACTAGCTATATGTATTATGTATTATGATGTTTACAATATAAATGTCATTGGTCATGTATACCATTAACTTGTTTTTGGACTAAGGTCAGTTATAAACTACATATATGCATAATCATTGAGAAAAGACAACAAACAATACAATTAAATATACATAACACTTTAGAGTCAGTACTTGCTGAAAACTGTGACACTTGTCGTTCGAGAAGGCTTTAACTTTGAAGATCTCTCAGTAAGAAGAGCCCTTTCGGAAAAAAACTTTTATAACAAACACATATACATATGCAGAAAGGTATGGAAGTTATACGGGATAGGATGTTTACTTTATTAGCAGCAGAGAGGGTGAACAGACCATAGAATTCCGACAAAAACAAATAAAACAAACAAATAAATCATCTCGTAGAAAGGTCCAGATTTTACAAATGAACTTTCCTTGAGATGTTTATTTTTGCAATGACCGATTGTGCTAATAAAACCTCAGTTCGAAATAGTAGCTGAAAAAATAAAGTACTCTACGTGTTTATTTATTTCTTGTTTATTTTTTTGACGACCAACGTTGGTAGGTACCCTCTCTGCTGCTATTAATTTACCACCATACCAAGTTTGATGAATATTTTTCAACGCGTTCTCGCTGTCCTTTCTCCTCATCTGTTTCATCTTCATCTGAATCTTCGGAATTTGTTCTATGTTTCAAGTAATATTCAAGTTCTGATGGTGGTTTTTCTATTTTGGGATTTATGTTCTTTCTTTTTCTGTAATAGTTCATCAAACTTCGATATCGATCTCCACCGCAATTTTTGCAAATCTGATATAATCCTCTAACACCGTTGTTACAACCAACACAACTTCGTGGACCAGCATGAAGGTTTTTCTTTATAAGATAATTATGTTTCTTGCAATATTCTCCACGGCACCTTTTGTTGCATTTATCTGTTGTTCCTTGACGTAGCCACACACACTTGTTCATTATCTATTTAATTCAATTTAATTTTATCATCACCCCTGTTACCCAAATATTTTATCAATACCCACACGATATCTTGTTCTTGGATCATGTAAATTTATTGTTATAAATCCATGCGGGGTAGCTTGCGCTCGTGAAAAGAAATTTTTGAATTTAATTATATCCATGTCACCACCACACCAAGTTTGATGAATATTTCGCAACGTGTGTGTGTCTACGCCATTAAACACAACTAAAATGTTGCAGTTGTCTCTGATCACCTTCGGAATTTGTGTATATCGTTGAGTAACATAGATCACGTCTGTATTTTTATGTCTACCTCGGGAAAATATTCTGGCTGGATTTGATTGTTTATCTAGCATCACATCGTCGTATACAACTAAATTATTAATAAATCCGTCTATGGAATCTACGGATGGTGCTTCATAAATATCGGTTATAAACTCTATAACCTCATTATCTTCATCCAGTAATCGCGCGTTTTCATTGAAATCTTTAAGTACATCATAACATCGTTGATCATCAACGGATGGTGCTACTAAATATAATTTATCCCATTTCAACCATCTCATTATCAGATTAAGTAATAATTGCGTCTTACCCGATCCAGATGGTCCTATGATAATCATTCTGATGGAGTTCGGTAGCGCAGGATGATGCTTAACTGGCTCTCGCTGCCGAGTTGCTGAGAAATCAATTATATCCATATATATTATAACATGAATTTATATTGTTTACGCTGTAAAGTTAAAACTCCAACTATTGATTTAGCTACGGTTACAACAAAAAATAAAAAAATAGCGTACGGTGGAAAATGTTCTGTATGCTGTAGAAAGAAATTTTCGTTTTTACCTAATAAGCGCGGTGGTGATATTGCTAATTTGATGTCAAAGTTTCCAGGTGCTCCATGGGCTAAATACAGCGGGGAAAAACATCTACCAGGATATAATTATTGCGGTCCTGGTACCAGACTTGATATCAGGCTCGATAATCAAGATCAACCAAAACCAGGCGAGGAACCAATAAATGCTATTGATCGAGCTTGTCATGCTCATGATGTAGCTTATAAAAGTCAAAATCTACAAGATAGGCATATTGCAGATGTAAAATTAATTCATTCATTAAATTCTATAAAAAATAAAAATATTAGAGAATCATTAGCTAATTGGTTAGTAAGATCCTCGATGAAAGGTAAATTAGCGATTGGGGCTGGTAATTAATAATGGAATCAATTTATTATTCACCGAGAGGATACTGGAGAGGCAAAGCAGCAATTGGTAAACTCGCTGATGCAGCATCGGTTAAACATTCTACTGCTAAAACGTGGTTATCTAAACAAGCAATATGGCAAATTTATCTACCACGTCCTAAACAAATTCAGTACGCGTATTTCGATGTCAGTGTTCCTAATGAAGTTCATCAAGCTGATATTCTGTTTTTACCGCATGATACTGTACGTGGAAAAACTTACAAGTACGCGCTAACCGTAGTTGATGTTGCAAGTAGATATAAAGATGCAGAACCGTTAACGACTAAAACATCATCTGAAGTAGCTGATTCGTTTGAACGAATTTATCAACGAGGACTTGGACCACAAGGTGGTCTACGATGGCCACAGCTACTACAGGTTGATCCTGGTAGGGAATTTCTTGGTCCAGTATCATCGTTGATGAAACAACATAATACCAAAATACGACGAGGGCATACTGCAATTCATCGTGATCAAGCAATTGTTGAGCGATTTAATCGAACACTCGCTGAGCGGTTATTTGGATATCAATACGCGAGGGAATTTATTCAGGATAAGAGATCTCGTGAATGGGTTGCAAGATTACCAATCGTGATAGCTGCATTAAATAATGAAATCACACGAACAACCAACATGAAACCCATTAGCGCGGTCACAAAAAAAAATATACCAACACAACGAAAAGATGCTGGAAAACAAAAAATATTAGGTGATGTCACAGTCAGATATTTATATGAGCCTGGTGAACTTGAAGGTGGTAGCGCGAGAGCAACTGATCCTATTTGGAGTGTTACCACACACAAAATATCTACCGTGACAAGATCCACTGGAAGAAATGTAGGCGTTTCCAGACCTGCAATCTACAGATTAGATTCTGCTGCTCCTCAACGTGGATTTACACGTGAACAACTACAAATAATTCCCGCGGATACACAACTACCGCCGCGATCACTCCGGTGATTTCGATCACTTAACTAGCGCCTCTACGTCGATTACACTCAAGACAGGTTAACATGGTATTTTCTCGTGTATGACCGCGACTATTATCTTTTCTATCTACGGTAAATTGTCTTGAATCATTACTCGAATACCGCCATAACATTATACAATTACAACTGGTGCAATGATTGTTCTGCTGCTGTTTTAACTCAATAATAAATTCAACATCAAGATCAAAGTCACGTTTATTTTTTTTGTCAGATTGTTTGTATCCGATTAATTTTTTTCTTATTATATCATCATCGATGATGTTAAATTTATCAACGATTTCAGGAATTATAATTCTACGTAATTGAGATATATTTCTGACCCTCGATACCGCTAAATAAACTAAATTTGACCACTCAATGCGATCGTCTACAATCCAGACTCGTGTATCAGAAATAGTTAATCCCTGTGACGAGTGGATCGTCATTCCGTATCCCAACACCCATGGAGATTTGTCAGCGTGTAATGCATCTTCGACTACACTGATATCAACGGCGACAATATCATTTAATACGAGATTTTGCTTCTCAGTCTGTCCTGGAATATCAACATTAATATTCTGTTTTCGTGTATCTGATGGTCTATAACATAACGGAACGGGTAGTTCTGAATATTGTTTTTTATGCAGTTGAAATAACTGTTGTTGTAAAGCGTCTCTGATTATCTTTCTACTTGCTACGATCAAATCGGTGGGTCTCCATGAGTTCAAAAAATCACTCATTGATGTCTCTGAGATCACTCCACGTATTATTTCACACTGAATTTTGTTTGATTGTAATCTGATTAATTTTTTAAACTCCTTCAAATTTGCATCAAGAGCTCTATGATCATCATCTATTTCTTCGTAATAATCAACGAAATTTTTTAACCAATCATGTGGAGATGGTCCAACAAAGGGCGGAGGTTGACCATGATCGCCACACATTATTATAGCGGTATTTTTCGTCAACAACCAATCAAGAAACATTTTTAATGTATCCAATGAGACCGTACATATCTCATCCCAAATAATTATTTTAGGTATATATTTTTCCCCCATCCGTTCAGAAGTCCATGTATCCCCGCGCCATCGGAAGAAACTATGATACGTGCACGATTGTACTTGCCGCTGTTTCATCTCACGTGCAAGTCTATGTGTGGGTGTCAGCACGATCATATCTGAATTTCTAAAAACATTAATCGTTCGAGTTGTTTTGCCGCATCCACCAGGTCCATTGAGATATACTGTCTTATATCTGGTTATTGGATCACTCAACGATGGTGCCTTCGACATTTCTGATATTTTATTACCCTCACGATAAACATCTCTCACTGGAACATCTGCTGATTCTGTGTAATTGTGTAATAGTTCCTTTTTTATTCTCCACGAACCCCATCGTTCATCATTACTTGTAAATTTCATAACAGGTTCTAAATATTTACTTGAAATATAAAACGAATCTGTTGCGACTCTGACTGCGGTCTCGGGAAATCTATTAATCATCGATAATAAATTTATAGAAACATAAGCCAACATGGAAGATCTTAGATGAGTATATTGCGGGGATACGTCATTTATGTAACTAACGATCGTACCTAATTTTGTTCCGTCGGATAAATAAACACTCTCTCGATTTACAAATGTATTTTTCGCCGTTGTATCAGCGATTATAAAATCGTACTCGGCATCATCTAAAATTAATCGTGCGTGATGTCTTTTATAATCATATGCACCACCTTGAGTAAATTTACCTATAATTTTTCTACCGAGATCTTTTGCGGTTTTGAGTTTATTCTCGAGAATTTTAGGAATATCATCTTCGGAAACTTCAGGATATTTTTCCTTAAACTCGCTGATAACTTCAGAATCTGACATGGGCAACCAAACTTTGGTCTGTGCATGATATGATATAATTGCCTCACTGACCACCAACGATGTCAGTATCGCACAATCTAGCATATATCGCAACAGAACTATAGGTGCCCAACGTTTTTCACAAAAATGTCTGCCAAACCAAACATAACAAATCTTGTGAAGATTTTCGTTAAACTCGAACGACTCAATACAGGCGAATCCAGTCAGATCAAAATCAGGTAATGGTCCATTAATTGCCACTCGCGTCATCTCGTTTGTAGGGTGACCAAATCTTTCAAAGTACGTAGAACAATCTCCGTATCCCAGAAAACTTCCTGGATAACATGCAACCATATCAACCGAAATAACATCATTGTAATTGTATTTGGTATTCCATAATCCGCCATGTCCATATTCGACGCAACTTGCACGTACGTCCTCGAGTAAATCAAATCGTGTTGGTTTCCATGAATTTCGTTCTCTGGCGAAATGAGCCGCAACAGATGGAACGGTAAAACAATTAGTTAGTAATTTGTCAGTATTTTCCGCGTGCTTGCACTGTAAAAACGTCGCAAGATTTTTCATCTCGTCATGGAGGGATTCTGTGCGATATATTTCACCGTTCGGTTTGACAAACTGATCAAATTCACCCTCCTCATTACTTTTGAATAACCATACCGATACAGGATCGGTTTTACTTATTTCGTTGATAAAATCAAACATACTCATATCTGCCACAGAATTATCTGCCACAGAATTATCTGTGGGGTAAAATCTAACAGTTCGATCACGTGGAAATATTGTTACTGCGTTAGTCCATGCGTGCGCGTTATGATCAATAATATTTATTGGAGCTCCTTTCGATTTATATTTCGACTGGTACAGTACTTCTCCCGTTATTGTTGCTACGGTTATTGGAAATTTTAATATTTCTCCTAACTCAGCAACATCTTTTATTGTAGCACCTTTATCCTTAACTGAATCAGCCCACGAGTTTATTTTTTCACGCCTTAAATCAGTTAATCCATTTCCACGCATCGCGTTTGTAAAGTGTTCTATTACTCGTTCAGCCACACAATTTAACCTTGACAAGGTCAAGGATGATAATTTCATCGGCGCTAGTTTATCAACGTTGGGTTTTTTATTTATCTCATAAATTCCATAAATAACCGCCGTTACAGGATACGCTCGCTCATAATACGGTTTATCAATACCAGTCAATAGACCCGGTCTGGAATTTTTACTTAATATGATAGTTTTATTATTACCAAGGACAGGATCATATTTGTCACGGATAATCCAACTACCTGTTTCTGTTAATACAATAAATTTTACTCTGAAGAAATATTTTTGATTGCCCTCGTATTCAGCGATGTAGTTAATGATAGTTGCCGCTCGCTTGTCATTCATTGTGGCGTCCGTGACAAAGTCAGTGTTTCGTATAATCTTGAACGTTGACCATGTATGAGATGCACCATCCGTGTAAAATTCTTTCTTAGCGTCATGAATTTTCGAGATCAAACTTTTATTTTTCGGATCAACCAGATCTCGTACTGGCAAGTCAGAAGATAATCTGTCAAGGTTGAATTTATACTTAACAGGCCTAGTTTGGGATAATCTCTCAAACTCGTTCATATAATTAAAACAAATATTTAAATAAAGAAAATTATATATATATATACAATGTCCCAATGTAGATGGTTGATGATCGGCTCAGTAAATCGATGCAACAAATCCTGTAGAAAGGAATTTTGTTGGATGCACTCACAAAACATACGACGAGGAAGTCTAGGACCAATACCATGTCTACGGTGTGGTATTGGAGTACGTGGAAAGACAGAATTATGTGGAAAGTGTGGCGGGAAACGGTTCAGAGAGCTTAAAAGATATTATGACAAAAAGAATAATAGCGGTGAAAACGCTATAAAATCCGTGAAGGATTATATATCAAGATTTCAGACAAACAATGATTTAAACATATAATATTATTATAATGGAGCAAAATATATTTGTCCCACATCCTGTCATAACAAACTATGAATCAAATATTAATGGTATCATCAGACACCGCAAGTTGAAGAGACAAGTTGGTAATGTTTCTAATACTGGCTATCTTAGATTTACAGTTGGAAAGAGAAGATATCTATGTCATAGATTTACATACGAGTGTCACAAGGGTTTGATCAATGACGGTCTTGTTATTGATCATATTGATGGAAATCCTCAAAACAATAATTTATCCAACCTTCGTGTTGTCACTCGAAGCGTGAACTCTGCATGTGGTAATACAGGAAGATATAAGACAATCGGAAAGAGGGGGGTAATTTCTACAAACATAGAAACCGGTAAAGTAATTATGTTTCAGTCTATGAACGCGGCTGCGACATATTTTGATATTAACTCGCGTTCAGTACAAAATGTAGCAGATAATATAACCAGATCTGCTCTCTCGAAAAAATATAAGCAGAAAATCATCTTTCAGTATCAATAACTATCATCACCACATTATTAACTATCATCACCACATTGAATTAATTTTTTTAATTTATGTCACAGTAGGTCCTCCATACACTACTGAATTTTTGATTTAAGGGGAGATTACTTTGTAATATATAGTTTTCTTCGTAGATGGTTGGTTTTTTATGATCGTAATTAGTCAGTTTAACTAATTACATCGTATAGTGCCGACGAACCTAACTCATTAGACTCATAAGTATTATTTATGGTTTTTAAATATTTTCCCATCATACAAAAGATAATATTATTGATCCGTAGGAAGCTGTGTGTAAACAGAAACCGTTACTCATTGTAATTGACCTGCAGTTGTGTGTTCACTGAACTTACAATTCTGGAAAGTTCTTTGACTGGTGCATTAATGCTACTGTTATTATTGATTTTCGGTCTGCTACAAATACAGAAACTATTATTCAGAAACTGTTATAAATACAGAAACTGTTATTCAGAAACTATTATAAATACAGAAACTGTTATTATTCAGAAACTGTTATAAATACAGAAACCGCTACAAATACAGAAACCGTTATTATTCAGAAACTGTTATAAATACAGAAACTGTTATAAATACAGAAACCGTTATTATTCAGAAATCGCTGTTTAGTGTAAATATTGGTTCCTTAGCTATATATTAACTTCCGAAACATATGTTCGTAACAATGTTTGATAGCTCGATCAGTATGGTATTGGACTGTGGCGCTCGCGGTCCAGGATCGAATCCCCATGGCTGACAATTTGTCGGTGGTGCGCATAATTGCGATTTTTATAATAGTGGGGGGAACCGCAAGAACCCCTCCGCTCAGCAAATTCACAACCACAATATTGACTTGTGGTTGATACATATTTTCGTATCACCCACTGGATTAATTATTGTGGGTGTGATTTTGCTGAGCGTACATGTTTGTACTGTCCTTAGTTAGTACCGTTTCATTCATAATCTGAGCTCGCTAATACACTCGATAGGGGCTCTTCATTCATTGTATATAACCATTTCACTGTATATAACCATTTCATTGTATATATGTTATATGTATATCCTCTAAACTTGGTAGATTGCGGTGGCAAGCTACGAGTTTAATGAGGACTGTGCTGTCCTTGTGCTGTCCTTAGTTAGTGCCGTTTCATTCATAATCTGAGCTCGCTAATACACTCGATAGGGGCTCTTCATTCATTGTATATATGTTATATGTATATCCTCTAAGCTTGGTAGATTGCGGTGGCAAGCTACGAGTTTAATGAGGACTGTGCTGTCCTTAGTTAGTTATATGTTATGTGTATACCTCTAAACTTGGTAGATTGCGGTGGCAAGCTACGAGTTTATGAGGGTTGTGCTGTCCTCCCTCTTGGGCCTCTAGACCGTTGTTTGGCGGGTTAGGGGCTCTCGTAGAGGGAATATTTGCCTAATGAACTTGGTAGATTGCGGTGGCAAGCTACGAGTTCTTGGTTGTGCTGTCCCTGAAACATCCCGACGAACTCGCTAATACACTCGATAGGTGTTCTAGGGATATTTTTTTATTTTAAAGATTTATATATTATATAATGAACCATGAAAATATCAATGATGTAATTGTCGCTATTAAAAAATTAAAAAAAGATGGAATTAATATATCTGATGAACTTAATCCTGAAAAAATAGTTTCTGACTTTGAGATTTTACAAGAACGTAAAACCATGGGGACACACACACTATCATCTGAATACAGTCTCATGAAACGGATTCAATCGGCAATGTTTCAGTCGCTAGCTACCGTAGAAGATGATCATGTGAAGGAGTTCGTTCCTCTTTCTACCGCCGTAGAAAGAATTAAGTCGTTATTATCCCACGAGTATGAGGCAAAGAAAACGATTAGTACCCGCATAAGACTATTAAGAAAAATAATGTCAGCGAGTAACTTCGTTACTGGTGAAACGATCCAGAGAAACCTCGTTACTGGTGAAACGATCCAAGGTAACTTCGTTACTGATGAAACGATCCAGCGTAGTAATTTTGAAGATGACTGAGATCTTTGATCAGAAATATTATTCTGAATTTGATGGGTTAGTAATTTGTTTTTTTTTTACTGAAATTTAACAAATTTGTACAATTTCTTAATTTTACAAATTATTTATTTCTGAATTAATTTATTTATTTACTGAGGATTTATTTTTTTTTACTAAAATCAAGAAAAATGCACAAATTACTTGATTTTGACGGGGTAGTTGGTAGTCAAAATCAAAGAAAAATGCACGAATTACTTGATTTCTGACGGGGTAGTTGGTAGTCAAAATCAGGAAAATTGAGCAATTTCGTTGTATTTTAGTAAAAAAAAATAAAAATCTCAGTAAATAAATAAATAAAATTAATTTATAATAAATAAAATTTGTTAGGAACAATTTGACAAGGTTAGAACTTTCTTGATTTTGATGGGGTAGTTGGTAGTCAAAATCAAGTAGTTCGTGCATTTTTATGTTTCTGACGGGGTAGTTGGTAGTCAAAATCAAGTAATTCGTGCATTTTTATGTTTCTGAGGGGGTAGTTGGTAGTCAAAATCAAGTAATTTGTACAATTTCAGTAAAATTAATAAATATTATTTTTTTTAAGTTGATCGAATTTGATTCTGATCTCTGTTACAAATGTTCTTCTAACTGTTAAGAAATCCTCGTGTGTAAAAACCTCCTCCACATGAAGATCTACGATAAAGTCTTTACGACAAAAGTCTTACGACTTTACATACAGATTTAATACAAGTTCTTCTCCACGTATGTCAATTAAGCGATTAAGGTGGTCTGTGAGTTTAAAATTTATTCGTGTTAACATATTATTGTGACACCGCAAATACACGGGATTAGTTGGTTCTTGCACGATTAAATTTCCAGGGGGAACTTGTGGTGTGAACGTGTACAGGATGTATCCTTGTTGAGCTTGATTTGATCTTCCGAGATCTATTTGATAGCTGCCATCGATTACGTCACAAACCAGATTGACCGCGACCGTCGATGTTATATTAACGATCCGCGGGGATACGTGTCTTCCGCCGCCATGTGGATCATTATCATGTCTGAGAACAGTTGGAGGTGTTAGTTTTTTCCACGCATCGAGTATTTTAGGGAAGTTTTCGTTGATAAGATCGTTTAATAATTTTACTAGTTCTCCAGCATCAATCCCGGGTATTACAAATGTTGGTAATTGTTGTTCAGTTATTTTGTAATGATTGAGAAACCATGGTTTAGCTTTATAATTATCAATAATTTCATCACCGTATTTAACCATGTTCACAATGATAGTTTTATTAACGTGTCTAATATCTGATATGACCTGATTTAGATGTTTTATCGTCTCAATGATTTTTTGTTTTACGTCATCGCTGTAGCTATCAGTAAAGAAATTTCGTAGTTTGTTGATTGATTGTTTAAATTCAAAAATAACAGGATCAGAATATGATTTAATAAATTCTTCATCTACGAGTGGATATACTCTAGCACCTCGAGCATTACGTAAATTATATATTATTATACGAATTTTTTCACCATCAGGAGTACTTGTAAAAACGTAAACGTCGTCCTCACTCCATGGAAATTTACCTCTATATTCAGGAACTGTCATAAATTTTGCTTCATCTGTGATAAAATCACCCCTCGTTGGTTCTGGTGGTCCTTCATACACCGGGGGAACATCCGGCCATCCTAGCACGGATCTGATTGAAGATTGATAAATATCAACGGCATAATCAGGCGAGTTTATTTCATCCGTCGAGGACAACGTCGGCTCATGAACATTAATTGATATTTTTGATTCCTTTCCCGTTATTGATTTTATTCTACGCGCAAATTCCTCACTGATCTCTTCAATCTGGTAACTGCCAGTTGGTATTTCAACAACAACCCAGTCAGGTGTTCCATCGGATTTGCTCTTGTTAGTAAATACAAGCGAATTATTTGCTGGTGTACCATGAAACGATTTTGATCTGATATTGGGCCAGCTGTAATATACCCGTAATTGTGCTAGTGCTATTTCTTTTACTGGAATTGCAGTAGGAAAATTAACACTAAATTCAGGATTAGTTGAACTTACCGAGATCATCGTTATCTTTGGCGGAGTTGTGTTGGTCACGATCTGCTGGAGTAATTCTGTCATTATTGATACTTGTATCTTTAATACCTTCATCGTATATTTTGGTCATCATTGAAAATTCGAAATCAGATATAATTCCATCACTGAGACTCACTGATAACAACGAGGATAATTTCGAGTATGCTACCGTCACTGTATGTAATTTTATTTTGTAATCGGATAACTTTTCGTTCGTACAAGTACATATTTTTTTTGTGATGATACCAAGCACACCTGCAATAGTTGTTGCTGCTGAAATACAAACAGTTACAGCTACTGGTGCCATCGTTGTCAACGCTGATAATATTACACCGGTTCCAGCAACAACAGCGGATACTGAATAAACAATCACATCAACGATAACCAATCGTCGTCGATATCTTTTTACTTTTACTGTATATTGATCGACTTGATCTTTTAGCGCAGCCTGCCATTCACGCGCTTGATTGTATCTGTATTGTGCACCGTCCATATATATTTTTATGCAGTAAACAATTGAGGTGTTTCAGCTACAAATTCCAAACACCACCAGTAAGATGTTGCGTTTAATTTCTTATCAGCTGCTTCCAGAATAAATATTTCTTCGGTTCCGATATTTAATACAACAGATACAACCCCGGAAAACCTGTCTGTGGAATGACGCCATGGAAACGTTGTAAATATTTCAAATTTTGCAGCACTAAACACAGATAGCCTGTACACGCCAGTGACTGTTGCGGTATATTTGATAGTTTTATTTTGCTGCGACCATGTTGCAAATCCCGATGATACCGTGCATACGATGTTTGTGATATGCCCGGGAGTTATTTCAGCTGGAATTTTAATCAGATTGGTTTTACTGATAATCTCAGGAATTCCCGCTACGATGTCTAGTTGTGTTCGTTTGATCGTGTCTAGGTTACTTTTGATATCAGAAAGTTTCATGTCAATGACGGAAGGATTTCCAAAGAACTTATTTATGGCATCATCGGTTTTTTGAAAATTTCTTCGAAGCCTTGTAAACGCGCCCGTGTGAACGTCATACTCGGCCCGTAGCGTGGATAATTTACCGTCTACGGTGCCATAGTTGACATCAACGTATTTTTTTGTTGCTGCGTCTTCGTCAGATGTTGGATCTTTTAAAACTACTATTTTGTTTCCGTTCATGCTGAGTTCACCCATCATTGTGTCACCGGTGTTTCTCACGCGATTAGCAACACTTTTTACAATTTCATCTCTGATGGTTTTAAGTGACATACTTGAATCTCTGATTTTGCCGCTATCAGTAAACACGGGAATATTATCCGTAACTGCACCGAGTACTCGCCGGACTATATCATTCCATCTGATATTGCTGGTTTTTAGTTTACCATATCGATCTTGAAAAATAACAACTTCATCTGGGTCAACTCCAGCAAGGTTCATAATATCAGCGAGGTCATCTTTAGTCGCATACTTTGACAGATCAACGTCGGATTTTATTTTCTTACCAGTAGAAGATCTTCCGTAAATATCAACCATTATAATAAGATCCGTTGTTTAAAATGCTTTACGCGCAACATATCGGTTGCTTGTATAATCGTGCACGACTTTATGTGGCGGCTTGGATGATTTTGATATTGCGTCGAGTACATTAATTACTTCACGGCCGCATATTGGCGGATCTGTCATTGTTTGTGTGGGTAGCGTTGAATACCAAACTTTATAACCGCTAGTTGTTGCGTGGAGTGGTGCGACATACTTGATAAATTCAACAGGTGGAGCTAACCCGTACGAGTCAAAATAAACAATTCCACGCGGATCAATCGCGTATGATACCCAATGAGTACCAGGTCCGGAACGTTTGTCAAGATTAATAATACCTGTTTCTAGTTTGTTTGGTTGTTTCGGTAATTGATCTCGCATAAAAACACCTCTAAAGGCAGATATTTTTAATTTTTTAGCAGCATCAAGTAAATCAAAATTTGATGATGGAACATTTAACGAAGTGACCCTGGAAGCCTTAGGCCTCTCCCCCAACGAGATCCCGGTAATCTTAGACCGCGTCCCTTTTTTTTGTTATATCGTCCACCAGTAGCTTTTTCGAAAATTTTTTTACCCGCCGCTCCAGCGGCACCTAACGCGACCGCTTTTAAGGCTGGAGCAGCCGCAGCTAGTAATGCCGGAATGGCCGCAAGAAATGGGAATATACCACCCGTTTTAACCATGTCTTTGATGGCGCTCGGGGAGAGATGGAATTGAACTCCAGTTTTTGATTCTAGGGCTTTATTGAAATGTTTAATCTGATTATTTGTCAACGATAATTTGTTTGGACCACCACCAATCTGATCTCGTTTTAGTGATATTTTAGTTCCGCATTTGTTGGCGGTTTTTGATTGAAGCTTTTTTACCTGACCCGGGGTCAGAGTAACATTAACATGACTATACGACATTTTTATATAAAATATATTTTTCTAAATAACACGATTAAAGATTTTCCACCGGTGCATCAACGACCCTCATTCGACCACTACCACCTTCAAGTGGCATGGCCTTGTCGCTAAGTATGACCGCGATCGCTCTGTAAAAGGCACCACCAGCTGGTGGGTTAGTAACATGAGCTCGAAAGTGTATATCAACAACAGATTGTTTGGATAAATCAAGATGTTCTAGTGAAAAATAATAAATCGGATATAGACCTGTAAAATCTAGTTGTGATATTTGCAACCCGGTATCTATATTTTGATCACGTCCCATGAATGACATTAAACGATGATATGCGCGCGCTACATGATTTTGTGCATAATTTAGTTGTATATCCTCGGATGGTTCTTGATGTCCATTTATCCGTAAAGAAACTTCACTAACTCCAAGGTTATCAAATATCATATGTGATTGTTCTTGATCATTTATCCGGTTAATATTTTGCAATGCAATAAAAATATGTCGTGGTGCAGAAACACCCTGTTGTGATGCTATATGCCATGTAAATAAACCATTAATATTGCTTTGAGCAGCATCTGTGGTTACTGTTAACCATGATAGCAATGATTTACCGCCTTGATCCATAAAAGATAGTAATTTTTGTTCCTCAGTAATAGATGGAGTCATTACTGGCATCCATAGTGAAAGTTTTGATATATTTACTTTACCCTCGGCAACACCAGTACCTCGCCAGATTGCATCATTATCATCACCTTTTCTTACGAGCACAATTGTGTGTTTAGCTCCAAAGATGACTTTTCTAACATTTCTGCAAAATCCAAAGATGTGAGATAATGGAATTGCACACGAAAAATTTCTATCATCTCCCGACAGCGCTGATCGGCGTGTTGCAAATCCCAGGTTGTAAGTCGCATTAACGCTTTTTATAATATCATAATCAGCACCTGGTCTGTCTGCGTGCTCAAAATCAGCTGGTTGTGGATCAACTGAAGTAGCTCGTGTTGCCAGTACTTTGGTATACTGAACATGATCAGCGTTGTTGGTAATATCCTTAGCAAACATCATTGTTGGACCGGCTGATCTTGTAAAGTCGTCAGAATATCTCGCCAGACCAATTATTGTTGTAGCAACATCAACATCCTTCTGAATTGATTCAATATTTTTTCCATCAATCATGTATGTGGCGCTATCAAACAGTGCCATAATTCCGTTGTTGACAAAACCAACACGCAAATTAGCAGCATATGCCGTATTAGCTACAACATTCGTTACAAGTCTACTTTCTACTTCAATAAACGCTTCAGCGGGCAAGAAATATCTACTTGTATCATGAACCTGTAATTCGATTCTCCCCCGCTGATTTGGTAGTCTTGCGTCATAGGAATAAAATTGATAGTCACGTACAGATTCGTACTTAAGGACAGGTGCCTCCATATCAAATGCTGGGTCTGATTCGCGCCTGAACATTTTTATTATAGTTACCATTTTTCCAAATGATAATCATCGTCGACGAAGACCACTTCCTGCTATTAAATTTGCTGTTATATTTTTTTCTGCTTCTTCAGATATCGCCGCTAGTTTTTGATTTGCAGCCTGATTTATTATTTTACTGACATCTGCAGGCATCACCTCAGTACTTGCCAGTTTCACCGGTGGTTGTTGTTTTCGTCGCAATAATCGTGATAATCTTTCTTTGATCGCCGAGAACGCCTTACCAGCAACATTGACAATTGCACCAGGAGCTTTATCACGAACAATATCAATAGCCTTCATCGATAATTGTTTTGCAACAGGTGCTACTTTTGGAGCTATCCTCGTGAATAATCCTCGAATGACATCACCAAGTCCATTTCCGTAAATTGCTTCATAGATTGGTAATCGTGAGTTTACCGCTCTAACCTGTGTGGGTTTACGATGATTATCATGCACGATCATCTTATTTTATTTACCATTTATCTAACAACTAGTCATCAACGAGTTCATCAATAAGTTCTCGGTAAACGCCAATATCCATGATACCACCTTGAAATAGTCGCCGACAAATATCAGCTGCTTCATTGGTTATTTCTGGTGAATTATTTCCAGCTCGTTTTCCTCCTATGAGAACTTCTAACCGTGATACGTCATTGATGATATTATCAGGACATAAACCAGATCCTGTTTTAGGTTCATCTTGGGATGGTGGTTGCATTACCGAAGTAAGTACTTCAGTGGTGTCCGGGGGTGAGTCACCTTCTCGAAATCCATGTGGTGAACCTGTCGGTGTAAATGTCATTTTCGGTGCAGGAATTTTCCTCGAGGAGGGTGATTTAAGTGACTCTTTAGTCTTTTTAATTTCCGACATCAACCTTTGCTGTGGCGAAGAAGATTGTTGTTGTTCTATTTGTCGCAGAGGTGGAGGAAGCTGATACTGGGAGGACTCTCCTTGTTCTAGTTGTTCCCCTCTCTCTCTATAAAGTCTTTTTACTTCTTCTTTAAGTCTTTCAAATTCTGAACCTCTAGCTTGTTTTTTGTTGTAATATACGCGATATATCCATTTAATGAAATTATCATCATTTGTTTTTTCATAACGGGGTTTTAAAATACTAGATTTATTAGATAAACTATTTAATATTTCTTCAGGTAATCTCTCTCTTTCAGTTTTTCTAATTTCCTCAACAACTCCTTCGTTAAATTTTGCAATTAATTCTACGTTTTCTCCTGCTGGTTTGGATTTAGATGCAAGTTTTTTTCTCACATCGGCGACTTCAGTACGAAGTTCTTCAATACCTTCAAGTATTTCCTCATCAACAGGTGGAGGCTGAGCTGCGGCTATGTCAGTTGGAAGGTCTCGTAAAATCTTTTTTGTTTGTTTGGTTCTTCTTGCTGTTTTTTCAGCCTGCACTGCAGTTTGTTCTAATACCGGAAAAATACCCTTTTTCCTCTTCTCATCTTCCTCCGCAATATCTCCCCATATAGTTTTTTCAACAGCCGATGCAGCTTTCTTAGTAGCTACAGTGACGGGTTTAAATAGTTTTTTAGTGTCCTCTTCATACTCAACTTTTGCTTCTTGCTGCGCTTGTAGATTTTTTCTAAATGAGTCTTTGACAGGAAGAAATTTTTTAATTGCTTCTAATCGTTCTCGAGCTGTTCTTGCAGTATGAGATTCTGGATGTACCATTTTTATTATAACATAATAATTTAATTAATATCAGCAAAAGAGGAGCAGCAGAGAGCGTACCTACCAACGTTGGTCGTCAAAAAAATAAACAAGAAATAAATAAACACGTAGAGTACTTTATTTTTTCAGCTACTATTTCGAACTGAGGTTTTATTAGCACAATCGGTCATTGCAAAAATAAACATCTCAAGGAAAGTTCATTTGTAAAATCTGGACCTTTCTACGAGATGATTTATTTGTTTGTTTTATTTGTTTTTGTCGGAATTCTATGGTCTGTTCACCCTCTCTGCTGCTTTATTTATAAAGGTATAATACGGTTGTAGGGGAGCGAGAGAAACTAGTTTTGTAATAAGGAATTAAAATTCTATTTTTTATCTTTCTTTTACATCCTACCCAATGTGAGCGGTGGTCCCTCTAAAGGGAGGTGGGGCAGTTATAGGGGATAGGAGTCTTTCTACAAGGGCAACACTTTTTCTCCTAACAATTCGTGTTCAATATAAATGTTGATCTTGAAACATGATCTTCAGACGTTTATTCAGACATTCTCTCACTGACTGTCCGTCTTTTTCCGTCTTTCCTTCACAATGTTATAATACACCAACCACTTAGATGTCCTAATAGTCATCTGCCGCTTTTTCAAAAACTGTCTATAACAATTTTTCAGTCATATCGCTACGATGTCTACAGTGTGGCAGTTTATCGTAATGTCTAGCACTTCATCATCATGCTGCAGATAAGAAGCATGATGTCCCACTCAGTCACATTATATTAACACCAGGCCGACCAGTCCTAACACTAACCTCTTAATGCTGCGCACCAATCGTGGCAGCTGTTAGTACCATTTTTATAAGTTTTTGGTATGACTTGGCCGGGGTTAATACCCGCGACCTTCCGCATCCGAGGTGGACGCTCTTATCACTTAGGCCACCGGAGCGGTTAATAATTCTGGACTGGAGGTAGAGGTATAAAAAGCAAACCAATAATATTTTGGGAATGCATGCTTGTTAGAGTTTAATTAAGGTATTCCACTGTGTTCTTTGAACAAATGATAGATTTTATATTGAACCTCCGCTACATCATATCCTTCATTTTTAGTGCTAATTTCCATTAGACTAGGGATAATTCGATTTTTCTTCTTACAAGGCAGCCGAAACAAACAATATGGGCCCTATGCATTATCAAATTTCGCTGTCATGATAACAAGTTGGCATGCTTCTCCTTATCCATCATCCATCTCGATTTTGCGAATTTTACATCTGAAGCCGACGTACATAATAGATACGTAAAGCAAGTTGGCCGTTCATTTGAAGCCCAGGGTAGGCCTTTGAGATTCGGTACTAATTGATCGTCAAGGTTTTTGTTGTTGTTGTCGTTGTAGGGTTTAACGCCATTTTTCAGCACAAGATAGGCTATACATGGCGGCCAGTAATAATGGCGGAGGAAGAACCCAGGAAATCCCTGGAAAGAACCACCGAAGCTACTGGCAAGCTTTCTCACATACCCACATTGGCCGAATCCGAGACTCGAACCCACGCAGACAGAGGTGAGATGGCAGTGATCCGTAACGGACAGCGCTTTAGACCACTCGGCCACTCGGGGCCCCATCTGTCAAAGTAGCGACGAAATTATCCATCGTCAAGCCTATATCAAAGTAAATATATATTATATTCCAGGTTTGGTTTCTGAGTGAATCTATAAACACAAGGTTCGTCCTTATCATGCTCAAACCCTCTACCTTCAAAAGTGAGTGGGTGTTTGCGTGTCTTTAAAAATACGAACTGTCCATTAAGACCTTAGTCTGGCAGTCATGAATGTGACAGCCCTCTTCACCAGTATCCAATTTGAGGCTATGTAAGCAAGTCACTAGACAAGGAAAAATAACTTGACGAGATGCCACCCACCCAGTTTCGCATCAGACTGTTGAAACCTTGTACTAAACGGGAAGATTTCGAAGTTAATTGTAAACATTTATGAACTTAATGGTACCGTGATGGTTGCGATGATGATTGCCTCATATGTGGTCGTACGCAACTTGAACGCGTACTCTAAGCCACTGCTCCATACGGGAACAACAACAACAGCAGCAACGACGAAAATAATAATAATAATAATAATAATAATAATAACGCTATGAATATATATATATATTTTCTATTTTCAGATATATTTGTACCCAGCAGGCATTTGTCTTTATCAAAAACAGACGAAACGGGCAAGTTATTTATTCTCCTTTCTGTATCATTTCAATTTAATTTTAAATGGAACTCTTATTCACAGATGAAACAATATAGCACTCAAGGGTTGTGCCTAAAATCCTTACGATATTGAAAGACACTTACCTTACAATCCATATCTGTCACGGACGTTCTCAGTAGGAACTATATGACAATTACTGACATTTTTGAGAGAATATCAATACAATAAATTATAACAATCTTACATCTTTATATATTTATTAGTATAACGCACGTGAATGATTATGTAAATATATTTTGTCAATGTGGCTTGACATTTAAAAATAGAAAAAACTAGTAGCGCGGAAAGAATACTTATTCTGCATTGTTAAAGTCAGTGTACATATTTGCTTCTGTTAGAAACGATTTAATGAGAAATACCAGTATCAATTGAAGGTCTACACAAATATATATAAATAATCGCATGTAATTATCTAGTTTCTTATGATTTCATTTTCTCCAATATGTACATTCTTTAATTCCTAAACTGCTTCTTACAAATTTCATTTATCTTCTTTCAGTGATTATGGACGAAAGCATCGCAATCGATTTATATAAATCTGTTAGAGTTATTTGCATCATTTTAAGCATGGAAAAAAATTTGAATACAAAAACGTCTGCTGTGAACATAACATGGGCTAACCGGTGCAACAAACATTATTTTATAATGACCACTGACCTTCATACACCGGATATTATCAATTCCGAATATCCCGATAACCGGAGCTACCTCATGCACAAGGTTCGGAGCGCTTTTGAGTTTGTCCATGACAAACATATGGATGATCTAGACTGGGTGTTTAAAGCAGATGATGACACATATGCAATAATAGAAAACTTACGATTCCTACTCTCCCACTATGACGCCAATAAACCTGGTTATCTTGGATTCAAATTTGATAAATTCGTTGCTAATGGTTTCATGAGTGGCGGAGCTGGATATGTAATAAGCCGGCAAAGCCTCAAACAACTTGTACAAAGTGGAATAAGAGAAAATAAATGCCCATTCTTAACACAGAAGGAATTCACAAATCTTGGCGAAGACCGTGCGATAGCTCAGTGCTTAGAGAGTATTAATGTGCCCCGTTTAAACTCACGTGATGTGTTTGGAAGGGACACGTTTCACCCCTATCCAGTAGAACTGCATATTTTGGGAGGCCTTCCAAATACTCTTTTTACTTGGTGTAAAGAACCTGCTGTGGAAGTAAGATGTTAATATTTTAACTACTAATTCCTCTTCTTCTTTTGTTACTACTACTAGTTCTACTACTGCTGCAACAACTACTGCAACAACAACAATTACTACTGCTGCTGCTATTACTAATACTAC
The DNA here is from genome assembly GCA_028554795.2 of Sinohyriopsis cumingii. NCBI lineage: Eukaryota > Metazoa > Mollusca > Bivalvia > Unionida > Unionidae > Sinohyriopsis > Sinohyriopsis cumingii. The sequence goes on from CM068825.1 coordinate 61,009,241, forward strand.
TACTATTTCTTCTTCTGCTATTACTACTACTGTTGCTACAAATACTACTACAACTAATACTGATAATAACTGAAGAAAGAGGACTGAAATATGTTCAAGCTGTATAGTAACGAAAGTATCACCTACAATAATGATAGTTATGCTGACGACGAAATTACGACGTGACTTATCATTTGAATTTTGAATGTTCTTGTTAATGTAATGTTTCTATGGACGAGGCAATCACCTGATACCACGAGTCAGACCGCATAAATGTGATTTGGAAAAATATATTCTGGGCGCCTAATTTGTCATTTTCGCATTAAAGGATAAAATATGTTTCGAAAACAGGTTTTATGTCCCATACATGCATATCAATGAAATGTTCATGCTGTGGGAATTTTCACTTATGCGTCTACTTTTCCTTTTCAGGGCCGGAACTGTTGTAGCCAATTTACAATAAGTTTTCACTACACCAACCCAAGATCCATGCTTTTAATTGACCATTTACTATACAAAACGTCTGTTTATGGCAGAACCTTGCCTAACAAGATGGGGAACGTAATGCAAGTCGGACAATATAGGCCTTAAACAAGAAACAACTTCAATAATTGTCATGTGTCTAGTGACGAATGGGCAAAAGTTTGTCAACCTTTTTGCAGTAGAAAGCATAATAGCTGTATCACTGCCTAGTAATCGACACAAATCTTTTTAAAATTTAGTCTTATCTACTTCATTGATATAATTGCATATTTCTGTTATATTTATTAATGTTTCTGGAGATACTGAAGTTGGGGAAAACTGGAATGGGAATTTAGTTTTCTTTAATAGACAACCATATGCAAATATTCTGCAAACCCTTTAAACGTGGTAAACAGGTAGACAAGGTTCTTGCATGGGAGAATGAAAATGTTCTAAACTCAGATTAAGATAAACATGTTTACTTCTATTGCTAATGATACGAATATGTAATCCATTCTCTCAGAGATATATTAGCTATATATTATGTTGTTTACAAAATCAATGGCCCTAGTCAGGTGCACAGTGAACATGATTTCTGGACAAGGACAAGTACACAATACAAATGTATATTACATATAATCATTAAAAAGCCAACAAGTAATACAAATTAAATAGGCGTAACACCTCTACTCATAAAAAGAAAGATTTATACACTGACAAATTACACCATATGAAGTCTTATGAATTATCTTTTCACTGGATGTGTATGATTTTAATATTGTATTCCTGTAACATCAAACTGGTCCTTAACAACCTCTGACGTTTTTTCTTTCCGTCAGAGTTTTCTAAAGCCTGTATCAAAGCCAAACATTTATTCTGAATTGTGTAATAATTTCTCTGGTGCTTATTAATTTTTGTTCAGAAAAAGAGCACACTGGATGATCTACACCATTTTTGTCTTGTTGAATAAATAATCCACCAACCCCAACACCATTTGCAACAACAGACATTTCAAATTATTGACTGAAATTTGGAGCTATGAGAACTGGTTCTTAAATATGGGCTTTAACTTTCAAAAGCATCCTGACATTTTTTAGACCAGAGAAACTTCGTTTTCTTACTTAACATATTGGTCAGAGATTCAGCAATTATGGCTAAATTGGAACGAAATTTCCGATATCGAACCCTAAAAATCGCATTAGCGGCTTTTTACTAATAGACACAGGGAATTCAGAGATAGCTTCGACCTTGACTTCTAAAGGTTTAATTTATCCGTGTCCCAAGATATGTCATAAACAATTAACAAGGGCAAGAAAAAGCTCGCTTTTGCTTCAATTAATGGTCAAATTTGCATCATTGAGTCTATCAGATAATTTCCTAATATATATTGATATTTCCAGCTGTCGTGTAGATCATGACGTCATCGGTGTGGACGTGACAATTATGTACACCAGATGTAATCATGTTCATTAAAAGCTGAAAAGCACAACGCGAACATTTCATACCAAACGGCATAACTGTATATTGATAACGTCCATCCAGAGTTACTAAAGCCGACATTTCCTTTGCCCTTTCCGTCAGTGGAATCTGCAGGAATCATTTCAAAAGTCTAATTTGTTGACGTATTTTGCATTTCCAATGTTGTCAATGCAGTCTGCGATTCTTGGCAATGGAAACTAATCTGTATTAGTCACATTGTTCACTTTGCTATAGTCAGTACAGTTGCTGACATTATTATCTTGTTTCGGCACAAGAATACATTGTGAACTCCAGTCACCTTTACTTGGCTCTATGAAATCGTTCTCCAGCAAATACTGAATTTCTTTTTTCAAACATTTATGTTTGAGAGGGTTCATCATATACGGATGCTGTCTTACAGGTGTGGAATCTACAATTTAAATGTCATGCTACATTTTATGTGTTCCTGTTGGAACATCTGAAAACAAGTGCTCATATTCAAATAATAACTGTTTCAGTTAAATCCTCACTCTTTAGGACAGGTGCAATTAAACTGACTGCTCCATAAACATTTGCATCTCTAGAGCATTTTACATGTAAATTTAGAAAGTTGTTTTCTTTCTAACTTTACAAAATCTATAAAACTAACCTTTTGAGGTATGGGCAAGAGAGCCAGAACTCTATCACCAAGCTCAAAACTCCTTTCCTTGTATTTCTGCCATACCTTAATTTTCATTTTTGACTTGGTCTTAGGCGGATGACCAATATAGTCTATCTTTGCTGCTAAAGGGTTTGTCAAATGCAGGAATAAGTTGCAGATTGGACGCAGGCATCTTCTTTTTGGTTTTTCCTAGCATTTGACGAGTATGACAAGATCTACAGTATTGATAAACATACTTTTAATTTTCGGTCAATACAAATTATTCAAGATGTTGTGATAAATCTTCTTTACCCTTAAATGACCAGCCAAATGAGGTTCATGGGCTAGACTACTAAATTTCTGGCTGTACAACTTGGGAACAACACTTTGATAGTTCACTGACCACTCGTCACTAGCGGGTACATAAGGTGGTCTCCATTTCCTCTCCAGGACCCCACTGTTAACAAAATAAAAAACAGGCACTCCTATAGTCCTCTGGAACAAACAGGGGATCTCTGGATCTTGTTCCTGTTCAACATTAGGTGACTGTCGTTTGAGGCCCTGATTAGAATAAAAAGATGAGTAGCAAAAACAGGAACACTGCTATCAATACAATTGAATTGATCCATATCAGGAAAAAGTGACCTAATCAAAAGCCTAACCAATACACGTGTCAGCTAAAGGAAATAATTCTTGATCACAATCATTATCAAGAGTTTTCGTTGCATAGATTTAGTAACCGCACAAACTGGGTATAAATTAGGGAATTCAGTTTTGATAGGATCGACTTTCTCATCAAAATAAGTCTTGCCAGTTACAAGTGGATTGACTACAACCTTATCTCCAGCTAGGACATATGTCAAGCAATAAATGAATTCCATCGATGAGTAAAGAAGATCCTGTTCCGACTGTCAAGGGTCCTGAGACAAACTCCGATGACATATTTGTACTGAGTGGAAGACTTACCGACAAAAGAACTTTGTTAAGCAAGGAATAATCGTCAGCTGTACGATCATAATTTTCTAACGTTTTGACCTTTTGCTCATCATGATAGGTCTTAACGTCACTGTGGTCGCAGTTCTTGAACTCTTCAATTATAATGAGTTATCTGAGACGATCATAGTCTGGACCAACCTTCCTGGCTGTACACCTATCAAGTAATTGTTCTTTTCTATCGCAAGTTCGACCTGGGTTTGTCCAGTTTCTTTTTTATAATTCCTAAACGTTTGTAAATAAGACTCAGGTACGAGCTCACAACCGTTTAAGATACACCCCTTAACCACATTATAATCAACACTTTGTTTTACTGACATTGAGGTTACGACTTTACTAGCTTTGCCAGTAAGTACACTTTGTAATAACACAGTCCAATGCTCTCTTGGCCATTTCAAACTTTTCAGCATTTCTTTTCCCTTCAAAATAAGGTGAATATTTATTTACTTCTTTTTCTTTAAAAAGAGGTACTTACCTAATATTTCCGGTAGCATCAAAATTGTGTGTAAAGGGGTGTGGGTCACTCGACAGTTCTAATTTTTAAAATCTTAATTGAAATTCCTTTTCTTTTTTTTCTCTTTATCTCTTCATTTGTTTTGTATTTCTCTCTTCCTTTTCACATTGCGTTGCCATTTGACCTAACCTATTTTCTCTCTCTATCACTCTCTCTCTCTCTCTCTGTCTCTCCCTTTCTGTATCTCTCTTTAATATTTTTGTTATTGCATTTGTCTCTCTCTCTCTTCTCTTTCTCCAATTGTATTTGCATTTTTGTCTATCTCTTTTCTCCATCTCCAGTTACAATTCCCTTTTTGCTTTCCGTAGCTGCATTTGTCGTTTTTTTCTCTTCTTCTCTTTCTGAAGCTTTCTTAAGTGTATTTCCATCCTGTGTTTTAATGTCAAATCATTTAATTTAATGGCAGACATAGACTGATTAATGAAGCCGAGAACATTTGCGTCCAGATTTAGTGTCGGATTTAAGTTGGACACAATGCTAAATTTCAAATGGCCCTGACTGTCCTCGAAAAGGCACCAAAGCAAAAGTATTTGAGAAGAAGAGATGGAAATACAAATGCAAAGAGAAAGAGAAAACGAAGAAAGGGAATTTCACCGTGTGCATAATACCCAAGAAGCGTGCGCAAGAACAAAACGATTGTCAAATTTGAAATGAAAAGTTTGTGCGTGTGTGGGTTTTGTAACACATCCCTCCCCGATCTGGCTCTGATATTTAGTTTTTTATATTACACTAGAGACAGTTTTACGCGATATGATACATTATCAAATGTGCTTCTCAGACAAATTATGTGTTTTTTTTGTTTTTTTTTACAAGCTAACATCTGTTCATTAATAAGATGTGGGTTTTGTTATATTTTTTTCTCTCGGTAGTTAATGTACATATTGAAACTTCAGAGCGCAACATTTAACAGTAGCTTGTACATATGCGAACTGTCCTGACTAACTGCTATTGACTGGATGCAGGAAGCTACAGTAACAGGTGTAGCTGCTTTTTCAGAGTGAGACACTCCTTAAACCAGGGCCCGGTGATGCACGTAGATTTAATGGAAAAATAGTGAGGACTGAAAAAACTTGGTATTCTTCGTTGAAGCCACTTTGTTCATGATATGAATGGTCATTGATAGAGTGAAACAGCCAATACAGTGTACGCAGTTCCATGCCTTTACAAAAAATAAAAAATAAAAAAAATACAAAAAACAATCATGGTTGGGTTTACTCTGTCGGGGGTTGCCCCTGTCTGTTTGTTTAGTGTGTCGACTCGCGGAAATAATATGACAGAATCAGCATTGGATGCCATAAAAGCCACTACAGCTGCATTAAAATCCGTGACGAAGTTCCACTAGACTGAGTGGATTTTTATTATAATGTGTAGAAAATGCACAAGACTGGTTGGACTTCCACTACTCATAGCGGGCTCTTAATCCCCTGCCCATCTATCCACTTCCTCCGGATCGAGTGAAAAAACACGATGTGTATAATGTAGGATTAAGAAGTTAGTTCCATCTATCATATGCGATAATCAGAAAGGTTTAGTGAAAGAGAGTGTGTGTGTGACTTGGATTTTTAACGTAGCTTTAAAAAAAATTAATTTATATCGCTATGATGTCTTCAGTGTGACAGTTTATAGTGATGTCTAGCACCGGGGCATCATGCAGCAGACATGTAGCATGATGTTCCACCCAGTCACATTATCCTGACACCAGGCCGACCAGTCCTTACATTAATATCTTAATTCTGAGCACCAGGCGAGGCAGCTGTTAGTACCATTTTTATGTCTTTGGTATGACTCGGCCGGGGATCGAACACACGACCTCCCGCACCCGAGACGGACGCTCTAACCACCAGGCCACCGGAGTAGCCAATGAAAACTTGTGAAACACTGGAATTTTATATTGTTTTGTGAACTATATCGACGAAATAGATCATCCTGATATTCTTTAATTGATTTTGAAATAGCATTTGACCATGTCTAATGGGACTTTTGGGAAAAGCTTTTAAATGTTTTAATTTTTTTGTGATTGAGCCTGTCAGTAGTTGAGAGTATTTTGCACAAAGTCCTAAATCATTCGGCCTGGTGTGTCAGGATAACATGATCCTATAAACTGCCACACTGAATACATCGTAGCGATACGACTGAAAAACTGTTAAAGGTACGTCCCCCCCCCCCCCCATTGTGAAATGTCTGAAAGCATTTTTACTTTCCGTGTAAATCAGGCGAACATAGTCTGTTGCGATTTGAAACGACCGGGAAACAAATTTTAATTTTACTATGTTTTCTTCTCGTTAATATTGATAGGTCTTTAAACATGATACTCTACCAAATCGGTTACGAAATTCATATTTAAATCTTTGAAACCGTGTCATCATTAACCACCTGAATACTAGTAACTGAAAACACACAGAGTGATTAAAATCACATTGGTTGAATTGCACCTGTTTCTCTTAATGGAAGGTATTGTCCAGAGAATAAAGAAAGTGCATCTTAAGTTAAGTGTTTAGGCTCAAATAAACAGTAACACAAGAAAGTGTAAACAACAACCTTTGAAAAATTTCACAAATAAAATAATTTATTTCCCTGGAAAAATACTGCAAAAACGAAAAAATAAGTACATACGGTTTCAAGAATCAAATCCAAAATAAATTCAAGAATAATCCGCGATTAAAATTTTAGAAGTCCTAATAAAAAATGTTCTAATGAATGCAAGTTCGAGTCCAAGATGACGTATGCTGTATTCTGTTCAATGTTGTTGTCTGCAGTTCCTTGTAGAGCACCAAAATGTTTCTAGAGAAACGAATTACTCTTTTAAAATCCAAATAATCTGAAGAAAAAAGAGCATTTAACTCGAAAACTGGCTACAACAGAAAGAAACGACTTGACATCAAGCATTTTCAAGCCCAGACTGTGAGATCTCTCTCTAAGCATCACTATTAAAACTAAGTAATGCGCAATTTTGGAAATACCTAATTCCGAAATAGATGATCACGTGATCATGTTTACATATAAAGCAAAATCACGTAGCCCCAGAATGACCTTCATAAAAACCAATCATTTTACTCCGCGAATAAAGTTGTTTACTTCACTAAAACTATTTACAAGCCTAGGGTCACGTATTCAATACAGACTCAATCTCAACCTTATTATTCCTACAATAAAAATAAATTAAAATAACTTGTTCACTTGGCTGTTACTAATTTTGATTTAAAGTCGGGAACCAGGTCAGTCTTTTGTGTTTACTAAAATGAACAGTCAAGGTTAAACTATTTTCTGGAAAAGTATCGAGTTCCCAATAAACAGAACTACATATAATGAAATAAAAAAAAAAAAAAAAGATCTTAAAACTTACAAACAATTAAATCAGATAAAAATTAAATCAAATATACATAACAATACAATCTTAATTTTACTGCTGCATGTACAACGCACATAGACAATATTCAGCTCATGCCAGTGTATTTTACATCCCTATTTATCTGCTGCTTATAGTTCTTACATTTTAGATAAATTTTTCCGAGCGTAAATCTTCGCATGTGGGCAACGTGGACCGTAAATGTTCACACACGTGAACCGTAAATGTTCACACACACAACTATCCCATAATGTGTATAATAATACTAATAATAATAATAATAATAATAATAACAACAACAACAACAACAACAACAACAACAACAACAATAATAATAATAATAATAATAATAATAATAATAATAATAATTTATATTTTGGGTAAAACCGAACTTCATCTTTACCCCCAATCATCATTAATAACAAGAACAATAACAACATCGTATAACTAAAAGTAACAAATAAATAGATAAATAAATAAATAAAAGGAAAGAAAGAAAGAAAAACAATGAAACATGTTTAAGGGACTCAATAAGGTGTCTGTTGATTGTAAAGATCTACTGTTTTGTGGTCACTTAAAATATGTGGTTTCTTTGAAGAGGCGATCTTTACCAGGTTTGCTGTAAGCATGTAAGTAAGTAAAAAAGTAAGTAATAAGTAAATAAATAATTAAATAAATAAATAAACAAGTAGTCCTTCTTAATTAATATGCAGTTGGTTTGAAAGTGTGGTTAATTCAACTTTTTACATCCAAACTGAAATATTGTGGGGTTACTTTTTGTTGATTGGGATGCAAATTGAGTGGACAGGTACAAAACTGATTACACCATTCAATAATGTTATTTAAAAATGATCTCAAGTTACTAATTTAATTTATTAAAAGAAAAACATATTTTCCTTACAATGTCCAAAACTGAAAAATTGAAACTAGAGAAAGTCAACCACCATCGCTTATGCACAAACCCGGCGTTAGGATGTGCAGGGCACAAGGTAGCAAGCGACGTTCGCGGCGCCCCAAGCAATGAAAATGTCATTGACTAAAAGCGCGGTGCCCAAGGCGTTTGCCTCGTTCGCCTTGCCCTAGGGCCGGGCCTGCTTATGCACACAGCGTGTGTTTAGCAGAAGATAGAGGCCGAGGTGGTGTATGGATAGGTGAGACCCAAGCAAATAGTTTCCAGGTCGTGAACATAGGTTCACATCCTAACAATCTCCTTTGGACTAGGCAAGACCCCGAGAGACACAGGTGGCCGAGTAAATGTAGTCGTCTTACCATGACCATCAAGTGTATAATTAATTACTGAGTGGGGATCTCAGTAGTTCCTAATTTGTGACCTTGGAATTAATTAAACGCTACAATAATATTAATAATCAAACAAAAGTGTATCAGTAAACAAGTTTTAAAGTTAAAATAAACTATACGAAAATTTGTGCGATTCAAGAACGAAGTAGATGTATATGTGTTTTTAATTCGAAGAAGTGTAGGTAGATCCCGAGATAATAAAGGTGGTGTTTTGAGCATTAGGAGGTTGACTTTGTGTTCACTGATTGCTTTTTTGGTGTTTAGAGGTTTTATGGATGCTTTGTAGATCAATGGCCTTCGCGCGGAACGTTTAAATAATGACGGTCTCACCTCCGTGGACTACATATGGCGCCATTATCCTTGGCGATAACTATTTCTTTGAAGCCGTGTTCATGTTCATTAGCGTGACAATCCACTGATTTTGCGCATAGCCGTGATATAATCAGTCAGAATGCCAAGAAGCGGGGGAAACGTTTCTAAAAACGCTGTTAGCGAGGGGTCAGAGACATCGGATATTAACTGTTCCAAAGCAGAATTCCAAACAAAAAGCAAAAAGTAATGGGAAAAGTAGATGGTTACGGATCACACCATCGAGGAAAGGTTGGATGCGCTCGCTGAGGTTTTGGAAAGAATGTCACTTTAAGAGGCACTTACATTTTTTTGAAGTAAATCCCAAATGTTCGATCACCAGTTCCAAAATATGGAATGTTCGGAACGAATTCCAATAGACTTGAATATCCTTATGTAAGACAATGATGCAGTCCCAAATGTCGTTGAATGAATTCACAGTAATCCATAGTAGTGTGTATTCAGTAAATCCAAAAGTGAATGAGCATTTAGTTATTCCAATGAACAATTTAAATAAATCATTCCTCTCAAATTATATCTGAAAAAACACCTGTAAATTCTGCTCAGAATATATTCCCGCAGACTGATCGAAAACAGCAACGAGTTATTTGTTTATCAAGTCCTTATTTATACATATGTTCACTTGACCTACATGAGATTAGAATGCGAGTACTCCAACGCGTAAAGAAAAAGAATAAACATTCAGTACAGCAAACACTCGTGGCCTAAAGTTAGGTAGGTAAACATTTTGTTTATATCTTACAACCAGGTACAAAAGTTAAGCACGTAATCAAATTAAATATACAGAGCACGTAAATGAAAATTTAAAAGAAGTGAAATTGACTTACATCAATACACACGAGTCGATATAATCATAATCTACGACATGACGACAACATGAATAACCACACGAACAGTGCACTGAGAAAGTTGTACCGTTTCGGATAAATAAAGTTGGAGCGGACATCAACAAACATCACCATCGCACACCGCCTAGGGAAAAAAGCAAAGGGACTAGTCATTTGCAAATCCGTATCAAGATGGAAGAAAACTGAAGTCATACGAAACCTAAGAAATATAATGTTCTACAATCATGATCAGGGAAGACATCGTAAGGGATGCGGTCGACTTCTTAGAAGAAATTGTCCCTTCCCACAAGAATGTTTGAAAGACGCCTGGATGATTGATTGCAAACTCATTGCCAGACTCACCAACGACAGAATGAAAGAAGTTTGGTTTACTGATAATCTATCTATATTATTGGGTTAGTTTGGAAAGTACACCAAAGACTCGCATGTTTTAGTCAACGGTGGTTTTTTTAAATGTTATCCAAATTCTTTTAATCAATAAGCTTTCACATTCGTCACATGTGAATCGACGCCAGTATTATGATCAATTGATTAGAGTCGCAAACAGTGCTGTGTCTGATATTGTGTATCGAAGAGAAGGTAATTCAAATATGTTTTTACAGCTATAATAACGAAAGGTGCTTCCTTAACCATCTAAAAATAACAAGAGATATCCTAAGCCTTGGTTACAGTTCTCTTTATTATTTTTTGTCTATGTAATTATAACTTATGACATAACCCCTACTTTAGTACAAGTCATACAGCCCATGTAGGCGTTCAGTACCGACTATTTCAGAAATGGGTGTCATTTGTTAGAATTTGATTAAACATACCTTTTAATGTCCATTATTCACTTTATTTCAATCATCACACATCCATTTTCCTCGTAAGGTCATTATACAAACGTCTGAGAAATACATGCCGCAAAATCAATCTTAAAGTAAGTGGACATTGTTGTTCTTATCTTCTATTGATATATTCATTCCACTTTCTGATACATGTGCAATTTCTTTAGACATCAAGTTAGTTTCCTATTTTCGTCTGTTTTGGATCTTACTCTGTTATGACATCGCCATTATTCTTTTTAGCAGTATTCTTGATATTTACAATATTTATAGGTCACTTCATTTGTATGGAAAATATGAACGAGTTTTTCTAAGTATTACGACATGACCTTGGGAGTGAAGTACTAGTCCGAAAAATCGAGTTCATATTTTTCCAAATCCATCAGTTTCATTTTTTCTACAGAGTACAGTGTTTTGATTGATTTGTAAAATGTTAAGTCTCTGATATGAGATAGCCCTTGGCCTCAATATGCTTTTCTATGCTATTTGTATAGACCCAAAAGAACACTGGCCCTAGTCTGAACCATTCTATTTGTTAAGCTTTACGACTATCGCTCTTAAATAACTTGTTTCAATGATCAGAATAGTTTGTTCCATTACCGCGTCTGTCACGTTTATTGTGGACATTGCGAAACAATACTTATTTCCAAGTTTCGTTTGTGACTCAGTGAATTCATCCATATCGTTAACGTTATGACCTTTTCACTGAAATGGACAAACATCTTGTTTAATTTTTTCACAAACAAATCTATTGAACCAAAAACTAAAGCCTCAATGACATGAGCGTACATGGATTGCTTACAAAGTAGTTCACAATATATCGTACTTTTTTAGGCAAACGTGTCATGCAGTATGACGCTATATAGTATCGAAAAATACTCAACAATTCTGACAATGTTAAGTTAACGGAGAAAAAATATGTACATAATAAACATCAATATTGTTAAACATCATCAGTAGGCATAGTTTATTTACAAAATCAGCCGCTTACAAGTTGTTATGGTCCCTGGGTACATATATAATATAACGAATATAAACTTTCTTAAAGTTTGTCTGATTCAATTGATATTGATTCATTGAATTGTCAGGGTTTTTTCGAAGTGTAACGTTTCATTGAAATGCTTCTGTTATAAATTTGAGGAAAAACAATTTTAAATGCAACCTTTAGGAAAATAATATAATGCAAGATCGAAAGGAAAAGACACTTATTACAAATATAAGCAGTTACAGGAAAGAAACGACGTGAGCGAATTACCAAATCTGGAGGAATAATTGAAAGAGTTAGTGGTATTAGAAACAAAAAGATGGACGGCGTGAGGGTTAGGTCTAGAACTGTATGGATTGAAGAAGGAGACAAAGTGACCAATTCCTTCTGTAACTTTAAAAATACAAAATGCAGAATGAAAAAGATGCCACTTCGTGTTAAAACCAATGGTTCCTTAACAGACAGTCAGCTATAGAGTTTGGATGAAGGAAAAGTGTTATATGAAATTATATAAAAGCGTGAAGCTGATCCTGAAATGCTAATGAATTATTCTGACATTCAATGACTGTATGATTTGCAGTTACCGCTCTTGAATTGCCCTATATCATATGTATAGACACTTCGCTTGTTTAACAAAAATAAAAATAAATAAAAAATAAATTAAAAAAAACACAAAAAAATCCAACGCCTGAAGAATGATGTCAAGGCACTTATGGATTCACCACATCATTTTACAAATCTTTTAGAGTGTATATTGGACTTATTTTAATGAGGGCGATTAACTGTGGCTGTGTACTATAGGAATTGTCTCCCACACCGAAAGAAGAAACAACTGTATGCAAGCAGAAAGGTGATCTAAGCAGTACGTTTGAACCTGTAAAACCATTTCATTTAAAAATGGATCATACAAAACTGCCACTGCATTATTGTAAGCAGGGTTAAAACTGTGCTATCTACAATCATACATAAGGATCAAATAGGCTTTCTAAAAGGACAATAGGTTAGAGAAAATATGGCAAAAATTATTTGATTTAACGTTTCACATTGAAAAACACATTACTCCTGAACAACTTCTTTATAATCGGCTTTGAAAAAACTCAGTTGCATGGTCATTTATTGTTAAAACTAAGAATTGTTTTCTTTTTGAAGAAACAATAATAAATTGGAATAAACTTATTTTTGAGCGGAAATTTACATACAACATCCAATTGGTTTGGTATCGAAACATGGTTTACACAGGGGATCCTGTCTATCCCTCCCCCCCCTCCATACATTTGTATCTGTGTGCAGAGATTTTAGCCCATATGATACTAGCAAAAATACTATTATATAAATACAATGCTTCTCAATATGCTGATTATCTGTCACTTAGTTTTGGTGGTTCAGAGAAATTTCAGATGTCTGATTTACATATTTTCTATCAATATTACAAATTTACTGATCTTAATATACAAATCGAGAAAAAACATCAAAAAACAACCAAAGGTAGTTAGGATGTAGAACACTCGTGGTAATATGAAATTATGTCCGAAAATAAACTTAATTGGGGATGTACTGAGTTTGCTGTTTTAGGTGTAAAGTTTTCAAATAAGTTGCAAACACTTACATTTTGTAATTACACATATAAAATTCTTGAAAGTAAGAAGCTGCTAAATCAATGGAAAATTATCTTACTCCATTTATAAAGATAATAGTGAAAAATGATTACCTACTAGTATGTCCAGAATTAACCATTTCTTATTGTCATTACCAAATCTATCAACATGGGTTTTTAGTAAACTAAATACACTATTTCACAAGGTTTTATGGCAAGGGTCGAAGAGCAGAATTAAAGGAAATATTGTCGTAAAGTAATCTCAAGAGAAGTAGGATATATATGACCAATACATTTAATATTGTGACTGCTCTGAAACTTCCATGACTTAGAAGAATGTTGTCTGATGAATCTAAATGGACAAGTCTATTACAACGTTCAGTGTCAAATATGAATAATTTTTCCTTTAGTTATGAGTTGGTTTTATTAACACAATAAAAAGCATCTCAAGTATGTTTGGACATGAATTTGGAATTTTAAAAACATGGATATTATCTTTGGAATTGGAAAAAACCCGCAGTCTGTTAATGCAATTAAGTTAATAATAACTATGTGGAATATGCCCGTCGGACATCAATGTTCCAGCTTCTGAGATGCATGATGAGTGTTGTTATTGACGTGGATTTAACGCCATTTTGAAGCACATTAAGCACAGGACAGGCTATGCATGGCGGCCAATATAATTAACTGCTGGAGGAAGAACCAGTGAAAACCACATTAAGTACTGGCAAGTGTTTTTTAAAACTTACCCAAACTGGCAGAGCCCGACTTAAACCCATGCTGACAGAGGTGAGACGGCAGTGATCGATAAAGGCGAGCAGCACCGCCAAACTGGCTAGGCTTAAGTTGGAGCAACGTACTGATTTAACAAAACAGACACTTTTGCCGCCTCCATCTAACAGCATGTGTTGACCATATATGCAACACAGTAGGGATAACTATTTAAATATATCAGTCAGGAAATGTTGTTTTCTCGAATATTTTATCGCATGTGGTGCATATAAGCCCGCACGGTCAGGCACGCCGTACCGTTAAGACACTTATTGCCGGCACGACTGTGCCGGAAAGACATCGGTACCGGACCGGTAAGAGTTAAGCTCTACTTGCAGCACTGTCTATTTTTTCACTCAAATATTGAAGCAAGCAGTAAAATATGAAACCACGACGGGGAAATATGTTTGAAACTGCAGAATTTCATAATGGAGATTATTGGTACGTTGTATTAGCGGGACCAATAAATATTAGCTGAAATAATTATCGAAAGTTAATACAGCGGATTGGAAGTAGGATTAGAGTAGACCCTGGTCTGCTTGCGCGTTATGCAGCAGCAGATCTGGTTTTACGCTGTTCCCAACAAGATGCGTTGTTTACACAGATACATTCGGTATTATCCATATTTTGAGTTTATCTTACAGCTTTTGCACCGAGGCCAGTAGTAAAATTGGTGTTTCTCTCTTGAGTAACTAGATTTTTCATCCGATTCCGGCTTATGATAGCCCAGTGCCTGGCAATTGTAATGCCTAATCCACAGAAACATTATATGAACAAACTGAAGTCACGCAAGCAGTGTACAGTACCATTCTGTACTACATGAGTGTGTTTGTATGATTTGGATTTTAGCGTAGCAGTAAAAATTGTTCAGTTATATCGCTACGATGTCTGCAGCGTGGCAGTTTATAGCGAGGCAGCTGTTAGCATCATTTTATAAGTCTTTGGTTCGACTCGGCCGGGGTTCGAACCCGCGACCTGCCACATGCGAGGCGGACGTTCTAACCACTAGGCCACTTGAGTGATTATGTACTACATGAAAGTTGAAATGTAAAAAAAAACATGTTAGTCGATTTACCTGGATGACGTATGGGTTTAAGTTATGAATGTATGCATAATTTTCATACAACACGATTTATCGAACTGAGCCAGGGACATCAAAGCTCATCCTAGTTCACACGTGGCGTGGGTCCGATCTGGAAAATTAGCCTATGTACCACCAACGTCATATATCATTTCGACATAAAGAAAGAACAAACTAAAACAATAAAAACCAACAAAAACACACATATCGTGCAGTTTTAAAAAACTGGGATTGTCAAAACCAAACAATTTTAACCAACGGTAACAATCGATTCATCAATACTTAGAAACTGAGAACAGGAAATGTTAGCAATATTTGTTTCAAGGTATAAATGTTGACTCAATCAGAAACCAGTTAACCAGTTATAAATCTCACAGCTGTCATGGATATATAATCTAATGAAGTACAGGCAGTTTCAAGACACCAAAAACTGAACAAGGGAGCGCATCATTCAGTTTAAAAACTGTTTCTTTTTTATGGGTATATTTCCTTTTCTTTGTCTCTATATTTTAAATGAACATGGTGGCTTGTGATACCCTTTTCTCTTTGTTGACGAGTTAAGAGGATATTTCAGATAATTGCTGCATTTATATTTACTGGTGATAATTTAGTTCCTGTGTAGCTGGGATGATATTGCTGTTTTTGTTCTTGTTTTTGTATCTCATATTGACATTAAGATAGCCTTTGCAAGGCATTTCATTGCAGTTGAATGTTGCTGTTATGCATATTTGATTTAATTTACATTTGATTTAATTTAATTGTTTGTTTGCAAGTTTTAAATCTTTTTTATTCCATTACATGCTATTGTAATGTAACTTTTTTAATATTGGATTTGACATTGTCCAGAAATTTAGTTTGACCTGACTGTTTTTCGCAAACAACTAATAATAGAAACTTTGTATCTAATGCTGACCTAGTTCCTGACCTTGACTCAGCACCAGTAAGAGTTGAAGTAAACAACACTTTTTAAATTTTATTCTTTCTCAGAGTAAGATTCATAAAGTGAATCGAGACCATACTTGGAGTACGTGACAAATGACATGTAACAATTGTTACAAACTCTGGGTTTTCCAGAGGATTCAATGTTTAAAAGTGCGCATAATAAAATTTACATTCACTTCTACTTGACGGGCAGATACAAATGTCTGCGTGGAAGAGCTTGCAAAACAAAATATACATAAATGCAGCTAAAGATGCAGTTCAGACTGTTCAAGCCAAACTGTATTAATATTGGTATACAAACTTGGAATGCTAAATGGATGAACTGTTTAAATACAAACCATACACACTGAATTGCACATTGAATTGCACATATTCAGCATGTCATGATATTGTTATTTATATCTATATCGTGTGTTTAATGTTTATTCATGGTTGTAGATTGTATTGATCACTTATCAACAACATATTACATAGCTAATTTTTGCCCGTTAGTGTACATTCTAGATTAAGACAAAGATCTATAATTATGTTGTTTATTTAGATTCGTGGTTCTAGAAAATTAACATATGTTCAGTTTAGAGTAGTTTTCTCACTGGATGGTTGAAGTCTTGCGACGCATGTTACATAGTGTCGTAATAGAGTTGTCGTCATAGAGATGTGGAGATGTATATCAGGAGAGAGTTGAACAATGATCCCTATTCATATTGTTCTTTCTATTTTATTATCGGTCTTTTAGGTGTATTCAGCTATAATTTGAGAGAATCTATTTATTTAATTGAATTATTTATATAATTTACAAAGTGCTTATTTGACTATCTGGACTAAAGCAATATTTTGGGATTATTGTAAATTCATTCAACTACATTCTGAAAAATATCATTGTGATACATCAATACAGTTGGCATTTCCCCACATTCAAGGTTATTGGTACATCGGCACATCTAAGACTTGGATTTGATTCAGGACGTTCTGTTCTTTCAGACTTGTCATAAAACTTTAAATTCTATTTTGGATTTAATTCACAATACTGTAAATTCTTCTTAAATTTCTTCTTTTTGAGAATGACTATAATTAAATTTTACAAAACTTGTTGGTTTCACTTTGTCTGTTACTTAGTATAAGACCATTCGTAACAAGAGGGATTTCATTTTTGGCTCGACATCCTAATGATGGTGTAACTAATTAATGTTTCTGAACTTCGGGTAGAATTGGTCTGAGAGAAATGTTTACAGGCTACGCAGCACTTTTCTTTGCAACTGTTTGTACCTGAAATTTTGGTCTTGTCAGAAGTTACTATGGCATATGCCAGACGTGGTTTGAGATTTTAACGTCTACAGTACACAGCGGTTAAAACGTCATGAAATCTACCCCTCACATGTTGGGAACATTTAGTCTAGTACCAAGGATGTGTTGTAAGTTTGGGGCACTGTGATGGAAATTAACCACAAAGAGGATAAGTTTGATGGCTATCTTGTTTTTATATTTGAAGAGTGCTCTTCAACCAAGGAGTTGAGAGAGAGAGAGAGAGAGAGAGAGAGATCGTACTTGTCCTTGTACGAAGCCACGGGACAGTTAGGAACAAACACCAGTCACGGCATTACGTACAAGGATTATGCAGCAGGTTACACTTTGTGTGCATTGATTTAACACCAGATCAAAGCAGCGACAAGGGACATTTCCACCCTATAAAATCCGGCCAGATTCGAGTGGAACTTCAGTTTACAAAGCCAATACACGTAATCAGTATGCAAAATTCGACAATACGCAGAAATCAACAGTTTGAGAGAAGTCATTCTAGACTATTAGAAACTATGGAAGCCTGTAATCCTTCTTTGAATAGTGGAGATTCTATGAAAATGGAATGGGAGGATACCGTGGAAGTAGAACCCCAAGACAAAGACAGCGGGTGCCACGACAATGACAGCATCCCCGGGTGTGGTATAGAAGAAGAAGACAAAGGGAACAAATCTGTAGAATCCAAGAAACTGAATATTGGGGTTCTAAGGCCACTCAAGAGACTTATGCGCTCCCAACCACAACTGTGAATTGGGACAACGATTGGAGTCGGCGTTGTGTCTTTGGTGTCCGGCCTGGGAGGTAAAACCAGTCCAGTGTGTGTATGAGTGCGCGTACGCTTGTGTGGACAGTAGATTTTGGGGTTTGTAAGCGTTCGCGTACATTTGTGTGGATAGTAGATATTGTAGTTTCTTCTCTTTCCAGTGCGTGGATAAGTAGTATAGTGAAATAGCGGTTCTGGCTCACAATGTAAATCAAACGGGAAAAAAAATCATAAACCGTCAGAAATCCAATCTGAGAAAATCAACCGATGAAAACAAAGTGATCCGGAAATGACAAACCGAGGCTGGGAAACGCAAGCGTTTCCAAAAATGGAACCGAAAGGAAATCAAAAAGCATGACAACGATTAGAAATCTGACAGAGAAAACATCTATGCTAACTCAGATGGCAACGACCGTGAAAGAAAAACCGGGTCTGAAAACAACCGAGGAAGCCTCAGATCGGGATTCTGCGAGAAATGCAGATGAAGAGATCCTGATCCGGAAATGACCTGGCGAGGGCTGCCAGGGTATCCTGAAAGAGAGTGAAAACTATTAGAGCTGTAAGATTAGTATATATAATATAAGAAATGAAGCATCAATCGGAAAGAAAGATGTGCAAAAATGCACCGCGGAGCAAATTCTACAAAATATACAAAACAAAACAAGAAGCCATCGACGACAACACCGTGAATGGAATTTATCGAGCAAGACCGTTTATCCAGGATTTACCAGCAAAAGAATTTCACTATTGGGACGTGGAATTCACAGATGCAGTCAAAGAAATATTCAACCGATGCTACGATGGAAAAACTGGCATCAATGAAATTCTTCCACGGGCTGTGCGGAGAAAGTTTACTGTGGATATTGACTCAAAAGAAAACCTGCTCGAGATCAGAAAATAATTCAGCGGATATGGAAAAACTCAATTATCGGAAAAAACCCACGGACATCAAGCAATTATCGCTGACATGATTGTGACTGCTGCTGAACATAAACAATTGCTGTTGAAAACCGCACTGGATAATCCATGCTGGGACGTAGATGACCAAGCTTGTATTAACAGTCTGAAGTTGCTGGGCACGAAATCAAATAAACCAGGAAGTGTAATAAAAAAGTCACTGGATGGAATTTCTGTATATGATTCGTTGTTGACTGTTTTCGAAGACGTCAACGTGAACGAGAACGACTTCGACGCTGTGACTTCGTGGGATTTTCAAACACAAAGTATTTCTGATGAAGACCTGGCGGTGATATCAACAGCGGTAACTGGAAAGCCTGATCAGATTCGTGGGCAAATTCGTGTTTCTGGACGCATGATGACCTTTGAAATGATTCCTGGGCACTATTGTAACATCTGTAAACGAAGACACGGCTATAACGCCGCAGGAGATTTCATCGACGGCCAATGTGAGAATCTTCTTGTGTTTGATAATTCCGATCATTACAAAATTATATGATGAGACTTGGAAAACGTATCATCGTTGACAAAAGCAGTTTGAAATCTCGCATAGAAAATTATTTATCTGGTGGATTTGATACCAGCATTGATGCAGTCGCGAGAAATCTTCCAGCGGATCAGCGAAAACCTGATTATATAAAATATTTACTGTCGCTGCAGCGTAATAAATATTCTGGTGAATTTTCATCGAGAACTCCTGGACTTGTTTATACAGAACCGCCTGCACATATCAAAAACGACAAGGGAATTTCAGGACGCGGTTGTCGTCGGGATGAACTGCGTTATCAGGATTATCTTGATGGGTCATATTGTGGAATGGGCAAGTCAGAGGCTGCATGGGGTTCAATTCCTGAGGAGTTATCAGTGTTATATATCAGCTACAGGAAAACCTTATCTTCGAAGATTTCCGCGGACTACAAAACTAAATTATACTCGGAAATCCCTGGAAAGATTGTTTTCAAACCCGGCGATGGTCAACGTGTAGTTGTGCAGTTTGATTCACTAGAGAGAGTTAGAGGAGAACCTGACGTTGTTATCGTAGATGAGTTTCATGGAATCCTCCGACAATGTTTCAAGAAAAAACGGCGTAGGCAATTATGGGAAGCTTTTGAAGGACTTATATCAACAGCGGAATACATTAAAGTGTTGGATGCTGACGCCAACGATGATGATCTGAGAATATTCAAGATGATGAACAGGAACATAATCTTTGTTGCCAACGATTACAAACCTGATACTGGAAAAGTCCTCATCGTGGAAAACAGCCATCGGGACAACTACGAGAAGATGTGGAAATATCTTAAAGAAAATCCAACAGCTAGCATAGCTGTGTTTACACATTTCAAAAGACATGGCAAGTTCTCCGTGGAAGAGCTAGCAAAAGAAGCACAACGGCGAGGAATCACCGTGAAGTGGTATCACGCGGATACTGACTATGCTACCAAACACGCGGATTTCTCTGATCCAGTAAGCGCTTTCAGCGATGCCAGAATCGTAATTTATAATCTCACGTTGGAAGCTGGAGTTAGTATCGTCGATGAGTGTTTTACTGCAATGTTTGTTTTTTCACAGGAATTAGGATCAGTTGAAGCAACAAAACAAGCTCTTCAGCGATTCAGAAATATTCGTGAGTTTCATTAATCAGTCCAACGAAATTCCAACCCGGAAAGTAATTTGGAAGTAACACGTGATAGTCTAACCAGGAAGATAATCAACAACGAGAGAAACTTTACTAACACCGAACGAAAAAAAATGTTACCAAGTATTTCTGATCTAAATTCGGCCTTCGGTCAAGCTTATATCAGTTATGTCATCGAAAAAAATCTTTCCAGGAAATATTTCACTGCGCGGTTACTCGCGTCGCTGAAGAAGACCGGGTTTTCCATAGAAGAAACTCCGCCTGACAGCTATCAGGTATTCAGCGACAAAAAAAAGAAGCTAAACTAGCCAAGATAACTGGGGGCTACGTTGATAATTCTAATGTTGACCAGGAACTGTTATTAACACTGGGTGAGCGAATGAAAAATGCCGCGGAAAATACTCAGCAAGATGAAATCGTGGCAAACTTGGAACGGTCAAGAAATGATCCTGGCTGGACACAGAGAGATATCTGGGATGATTTGGAAACCACAGATGATACTGGACATGTCAAAGACATTTCTGAACCAACGATAAAACACTACAAATATAATTCCGAAGATGTTTCTGATCCGTATTTGCAAAAGAGCTGTTACTTAAATAGCCTTTATCAATGTGATATTGGTAAATTAAGCCCTGATGAAATTGAAGTCGCATACAAGCAAAGAAAAACGGCAAAACGCGAATACAGAGAAAAGATAACTGATTACGCTGGCGATCAAATATATCAACAACAAGAATTTGACAGCGATGGAATCACAAAAAGACAACGCCGCGAATATACCCGCGCGATAATCACACAAGGAAATCTTCAACCGTATGTTGGTTATGTTCAAAATTCCTCAACAGACCTTAACGCGGCCGCATGAATAATAAATTAAAATCCCCGGAGAATTACCAGCGACTAATCGAACATAGAATCATCCGATCAAGAACAAGAAAACCAACATTGAAATCAATCAAAGAAGGCATCAAACAAATTTCTAAATATTATGGCGTTGAAATAGTAGCTGACAATAAAAGAAATCCCGATAGAGGCAATTACACGTTATATTATCCTCAGCGACCAACCCCTGACTGTTTCTACAACAGCGACTGCAGAAAAACAATAATAAACTCTGATGCAGATGACATCGGAGGAAAAGATATTTCAACGACTGACGATGCCACAGCGTGGCTGAAGTTTTACATCTGGAAGGCAAATGGATGGTTTAACATGTATGATCAATCATAGAAATGTTAACAGGACATTTCAGAGGTTCCATGAGTGACGCAAAAAGCAGTAATAGAAGCGTTAACAGGACATTTTAGCGGTTCCTTCAAGTCTGTGGAAAGTGGCATATTTATATATAATATATTTTGTATATGCCACTTTCCACACTTTTTTTGAGGGTCATAGAAGTGTTATTTTGATCATCCGAGGGCTTCTTCTGGGTGGTTTTGTATCGCCGAGAATCCACAAAGGTATTAGAGATGTGATGGGCATATTAGAGACATGATAGAAGATATATATAATGACTTATTTTGATGCTAATGGGGTTAGAACAACATAATGCTATTCAGCCTGGAACGACGTTGAAAATGAAATGTGATTCCCGCGGGTTTAACGCTGCTCCTAAGTCTCCAGACGGATTCATGTTTAGATTTGCAATTCAGCCTGACAGAAACACCGCGGCTAGAGAAATCCTGGCCTGGAAGAATTATGTGAAGAATCTTCAAAGTGCTAACAAAGCAGGAAATCCTAGCGTTTACAGAAACAGTGTCCCTGTGGAGAAGTTAATGACATTTTTTCGATTTGATGTTAATGAACTTGACGATGGAACAATTCGTTTTACACTCCCCCGTTACCCGCAGTGGTATCCTCGGCAGTTACGTAGCACTTGGGAAACTGAATACTTCATATTTCTTGATCGATTTTTAGCCACTGTTGATGTTCCCGAGGAAACAAGAAGTGCAGTTTGTGGCATAAAAATAGTTTTATAATAACTCCAACGGAGAAACTGTTGAAATATCTAAATTTGATTTACTACGATTGAATCTCTTGCAAATTTCTGGAAGGTGTTTCCGCATCAGTCTTGGATTTTTTTGGTTGGTAATTGGCCATAAATTCTTCGATGATTGGGGTTCTTGTTGACCAGCCAAGTGATCTTATTTTTCTGTTATTGTAATAACTGAGCATTGCACGATAAGCACGACCTCCACAATCCTTACAAATCGGTATTTTTCCTCGTATTCCAATTCCACACTTCAAACAGGGCTTCGCGCCCGCTCTGGGACTTTGTCTTATCGCGTATGCGTGAACCCGCAATATTCGTTAACGCATGGCTTTTCACATGTGACTTTTGTTCCCACAAACAACCACTTACATTTGTTTGAGAGTATCATTTATAATAACTGTTACATATATTTAATAAGAAATATGGCATAAAAAATACATCACATAAAACTCAGGCAAATGTTCCAGGGACAATTGTAGTGCTGGTTGTGGAAATAATCTCCTGGAAGCCTCAGATCAGAAACTGTTATATGTGTGACTTTATATTATCGCTGATAGAACCATAATTTTATCGATCTACCAGGAAATGTGAAGTATTTTCCAATTTGACATAAAACTATTTGAAGAATAGTATAATATATATAACATAAATGCCAGTACCAAAGACATCACAACAACGACGCAGGGATGCAGTTGCTGAATTTGCTAAACTAATCCCTGGAAAGCCTAAATGGCCAAGATCAAATGTTGAACTCGCTGAAATGTTAGCGAAGATTCATTTTCTCAAGAAGAACCGTCAAGTAATGCAACAACTGTAACATCGATGGGAAACTCGCGCAAGTAGGTTCTCAATAAAGATCGCATTTTCTGGACGTGATAAATTCATCACATTCACTCCAAATAACCTGAAATATAATCGATTCCTTGCTGAGGATTTACGATCGATAATCAATGTTGTTCTGCCGCCGATTCTTCGAATGCAGCCAGCGCTGAAGTTGGTTATCACTTACAGTATTAATATGCACTTGGCAACGGATCCATCAAGGAAACAACTAACAGATATTAACTCGAAGACTAAAATTGTTTATTCAACCACTGATCTTGTCGCGGTTGCTGATAGCGCTTATCAAGATATTTCTGCCGCCGTTGACAAATTCACATCTGTGGGATCCGGTTGGGTAATATCAAGCATCAATCACATTAAAATTACCACACATGAGTTTACAATGACCTCTGGCGGATCTTATGTCGTACTCCCTGGCAGCATCATAGCAACTAAATCCTGTATAAACGTGAAGAACCACGATGACAAATGCGTGATGTGGGCGTTATTGTCTGCGCTGTTTCCAGCCGGCAAAAGCTGATAGAGTCAGTAAATACGAGAAGTATCAGCAACATCTGAATTTGACAGGAATTAAATTTCCAACGCCGGTCAAACAAATACCGCAGATTGCCCAGCAAAATCCAACATTGTTCCCGGCTGGGATTAATGTGTTTTCGTTGGATGATTCACTGAAACCTTTTCCGTTGCACATTTCGCCGGAGTCCAAATATTGTACAGATAATTCAGTTATGAATTTGCTGTGATATAACAATCATTATTGCTGGATAAAAGATTTCAATCGATTTGCAAGATCATCAATAACCACACATGAGCATAAAATGTATTTCTGTTACAGTTGCTTGACTGGTTTTACTACTCAACAGAAATTGACTGAACATAACAAATACTGTTACGAAAACACAGCAATGATAACACCTACAAAGAATATTTTATGTTTCAGCAAACATGAACGAAGCAGTAAAATGCCATTTATCATCTACGGTGATTTTGAATCATTTCTCGTCCCAGTGAAATCATATTTCAGGGGTACAAAATCAACGCGAGTACAGAAACATGTTCCTGCTAGTTATTGTCTTAATACTGTCTGTGTCGATGACAGATATTCAAGGTTATCTCCGGTTTATCGTGTAAACGCTAGCGTTTCAAGTGATGATTTTCAGTCGTTGCCACCAGAAGTTCACATGCTGAAATATCTGTTTGCGGAACAAGCGCGCATTCAACAAATACTGGAAGACTACGGAAGATCATTTACAAATTTGCCGTCATATAGATCAGCCATCAAATGTTATGTTTGTAGGAAACTTTTCACTGATAAACTCCCGAAGGTTCCTTTTGCTGATCCAATTGCAAATAAATATATTGGAGCAGTTCACGAAAATTGTAGACAATTTCAGAAGTTTATTCCAATGGTCTTTCACAACCTGCGAGGGTATGATGGTCATTTTGTACTTCAGGCGTTAGGTCATCCTGAAATTGTCAAATATTCCGACGATAACAACATCAAAGTTAATTGTATTCCCAGCAACTCAGAAAAGTTGTTATCGTTACTATCGGACGGTTGAGATTCATTGACAGTATACAGTTCATGAGCGCTTCTCTGGACAGTCTTGTAAAGAACTGTGGTAATCTTCCAATGAAAAAAAGATACTATGGAAACGCTGATCTGAAGATTTCCAAGGGAATCTTTCCGTACGAGCATTTCACTGGTCCAGAAGTTTTCGATGAATCATCGTTACCGCGTAAAGAAGCATTTTACTCATCGTTGTATGACAGTAATATCACTGCGGAACAGTATCAACAGGCGTTACAAGCCTGGGATTTATTTCAGCATAAAAACTTTGGTGATTATCACGATCACTATCTGCGGTTGGACGTGTTGTTGTTATCAGATGTTTTCGAGGAGTTCAGAACAACCTCGCTGACAGAATATGGTCTTGATCCAGCTCATTATTTCTCCGCGCCTGGTCTTTCCTGGGACGCAGCGTTAAATCAATCACAAGTTCAACTTGAACTGTTAACAGACGCTGACATGTATTTGTTTATCGAAAAAGGAACACGCGGCGGAATCAGCATCATAACAAAGAAATATTCAGCGCGAACAATAAATATCTTCACGATTATAATCCTGCGGAGTCCAGTAAGTATATTTGTTACTTGGATCCCAATAATCTCTACGAACCTGCAATGTCAATGTTGATGCCATACGGTGGATTCAAGTGGATCCCCGCAGAAGAATTTCTCGCGGAAACAAACAATGCTACCGCGGCGATGAATCCAGAAGTTAGTTACTTTGTTGAGGTTGACGTTGATTATCCAGCGCAGTTGCATGATCTTCACAACGATTATCCGTATCTGCCAGAACATATCGCGATAACTAATGATATGTTGTCGCGGGAACAAGTCGCGCTAAGAACAACTAATCCTTGCCTGTTTCGTAAATTAGTTCCTGATTTGTTTAACAAGCGCGGTTATATTTGTCATTATGCGCTGCTCAAACAAGCTCTTGATGCTGGTCTTGTTCTGAGAAAAGTTCATCGAGTATTAAAATTCAATCACAGTTGCTGGTTGAAAAGTTACATCGACGCGAATACAACAAGAAGAGCAGCAGCAAAGTCAGAATTCCAGAAAGACGTTTTCAAGTTGATGAATAATTCAGTATTTGGCAAGACCATGGAGAATGTTCGTAATCGCGTTCACGTTGACGTAGTTAATAATGTTGGCCGCAGAAATAGATTAGTCCGCGGAAACAGTTTCCGCGACGAGAAGCGAATCAATGATAATCTTGTACTGATTACCAGGAAACAAACAACGTTGAAGCTAAACAAACCCATCTATGTTGGTGCTGCAGTGGTGGATCTGTCAAAGACCATCATGTATGATTTTCACTATGGGTTTTTCAAGAAACAGTTTCCGGACGCGGAATTAATAATGTCAGACACTGATTCGCTGGTTTATGAGGTTCCGTTTGATGATCTTTACCAAGATATTTATGACCACAGGGAATTGTTTGATCTGTCAGATGTTGCTGTCAAATTCCACGACGGCGTTAACAAGAAGGTCATTGGAAAGTTCAAAGATGAGTTTGCGTTCCGGCCAGTGCGTGAATTTGTTGGCCTCAGATCAAAAATGTATTCGCTGGTCACCGAAGACGACGTGACAGCCAAGAAAGCCAAAGGCGTTAACAAGAATTATGTGAAGAACAAATTAACATTTGATGATTATCTTGCAGCGTTATACAGAACGCCAGGTTGTAAACTGCCACGGTAACAACGCGAGGATTCCGATCACATCGACATGAAGTATTTACTGATGAGATTCGCAAGACTGGACTGAGCAACTTCGACGATAAAAGATATTCTCCAGATGACATTAACACAACCACACTTGGTCACTTCAGAAACGCCGACGTTTCCAACGCTGACGTTTCCAATAACTGATACCGCGCGACTTCATGATCGTAGCAAGGGTCAGTTTGCTGATTGGACAGTTGGGCAAAGTACCAATTTCATAATATATTATTGTAAATTTGGTACTTTGCCCGACCTTTTTTACCTCATGTCGATATCGACTTTTTTCACCTCGTGGAAGTGTCAGTTTGACAATCAGAGGTTTCTACAAGTGGTGGCGAAAGTGGCATATTTATAGATAATATATTTTGTATATGCCACTTTCGCCACTTTTTTGAACGGTCCAACGAAGGCTTCTTTTGACCTGGCAAGGGCTGCATCTGGCTGATTTTGACATCAAAAAAATGATAGATGGCCGCGGTCATGAAAACTCTGATTTTTTTGCAAAGTTGTATTTTGGCCAACCGCAGCAATAATAATATCCGCGGAAACAACGTCGATAATCACGCGTGGAAAAATCATATCAGAAAAATATAACCTGATTGTCGATCATGAAAAACCCTGGTTTTTACCGTCACGGTATTATTTTTCTGCAAAGTTGTATTTTGGGTAACCGCGATCAATAATAATACCAGCGAAAACAACGTCGGTAATCACGCGCAGGAAAATAATATCAGGAAATAATACAATCAAATAACATCGACTGCCGACCATGAGAAACCTGTAATCGGCAATTTCTGCAGGGATTTCTGATACATCTTTTCTTGTGAATCGATTTTCCTGACGTGTTTTCCGGACATTAATTTCGTCAAATTAACCCTGTGATGGATCATCTGCGTTGAATAATCATGTCCGGGAAACAGCGACGGAAAAAAATACAATCAAATAATATCAGATTCTGCACGGTGAAAACCACAAATCACAGGTTTCTGAAGAACTTCATCTTGGATGATTTTATCGATATTATTTTCGTCGCGTGATTGTTGATGTTATTTCACTGATATTATTACTCATCTGCAGGCCTCAGATGGCGAATCTGCAACGATAATATCATTCAGATAATATCATGTCGAAAATCACAACGATAACAGCGGTAAAATAACCGGTCGGAAAGCACAGAGCAAATGCTGGTATTTCAAAATATTTCAGTTGATGTTATTTTCGATGATATTTCTCGCTGAGATACTATCGACGTTGTTACCCTGGTATTATTATCCACTTGCATCGAGGATGCAATTTTCAGATAACGAATCTAACAACGATAATACTGTTCGGATAATATCATATCAGATATTACAACGATAACAATGGCAAAATAACCGATCAAAAAATTCAGAGCAAATGCTGGTATTTGTGAATGCGCTGCCTGGTATTATTTTTGATATTTTTTTCCTCACGTCGTTATCAAATGTTATTTTCGCTGCCGAGAAGATTTTCTTGTTATTATTTTTTGTCTTAATTTTCTATCACGGGTTATATATGCCTGCGAAGGCCACATATTTAACAGCAGCTGAAGAACTTAACATTGTGAATCTTCGAGGAAAGGAATCACCAGCGAAGATCGCTCAGCAGTATCATATTGGACTGCCACGACTATACAAGATTTGGAAATCCGCATATCCCAACGAGAAATTCATTGCTGGTTATGCTGGCACTGAACGAGGAAAGAAGATCACAAATTACATTGAGCGAATAAAAGCAAAGACAGACAAACAACAGCAGTTAGTTGACAAGGAAAAAGATCGACTTGCTGAGGTCACCGCGATGAACAAGAAAATCCACGACGAAAACATAATCCAGCATAGAAAGCTTCTAGAACTTATCAGCGAACAAAAGAAGTTTGAAAACCACGAGGCTGAACTCACCGCGGAAATTTCATCACGACAAAAAAAGATAGGAGGAGCAATGTCGATAGCAGACCTTCAGAAGAAACTTGAAGAGCGCGACAAAACAATCTCATCGCTGCAGGAATCAAATGATAAATTACAAATTTCCCTGCAGGAACGTGTCGATGCGATTGATCAAGCTCAAATTCAAATAAATATCAGCGATGAAACAATTGAGAAGCTTCAACGAGAGATTACTCTCCGAGATGGTAATATTAAGCGGTTGCAAGATCAGCTTGATGAAATCCTCGCTGAACAAAACAATCAATGATGATTTGAAAAAATGTGAAACATTTTCAAATGGACATCGAAGAATTCCGTGACGATATTGAAACCGCTCCGTATAGGATTGAGGCAGATATTCAAGATCTCACCAACAGAATTGAGGGCTTGGAATTCATCATCCAAGATTTGATCGAATTAATCAAAGAAAAGCTGAAATTGATACCACCGGAAAGTGCTTCCAATTAATGATTATTGTTGCTGCAATTGTTGCTGTTTTTGCAATTGTTATAACAACCATGCCACGCAAGGTGTTACTCAACGACGATGACATCCAAGACATAATCGCAAGCAGAAATAGAATTCCAGTTGCTGAAATAGCCAGGAAATACAAGATCAGTTTTGACAGAATTTATCAAATATGGAAGGGAAATGCAATTTCCGATGACACAAAAAAAAACAACGAACAGTGTAAGAAATGCACAGCGCTTCTTAAAACAATTCAAGAACAGCGCGAAGAGATCAGCGCCAACGAACAGGCATTAAATGCCGTCGAAGATCTCATCGAAGAACTGCAACGATTGACAGTAGAAAATGAGACATTACGAAACCTCACCAAGTAATATTAAATTTTTACCGTAATTTCTTCCTGTTGCGGCGTCTATTTCTCTTGATGTTTTTACTCATAAAATTTATTTCATAATATTTAGACATAGCATCTTTTTTACTATCGCAAGGATTTGCTGATCTGGGATTAAAAAAATACGATTGTGATCCCATTGATCAGGTTTGACCACAAAACTTTTCTTGAGTGAACAAAGAGTCTTACGATTCTCTTCAGACACCCCATAAAGTTTTAACATCGCATCAACATGATACTCGTAGCAGTTATTCCAGTAATCTTGTTCTTCTTGCGTTGCATCCTCAAGAAGGGGAGTAACAAGAAAATAAATATGACCGCTGTATATTATTACAATTTTAATATTAAAATTTCCGTCATCGGGTAACGGATCAAGATCAACATCACCCCAAATTCGATTAGGGTCAACGTCTTCTTCTATATCACTATAATCAAGTTTGATAAAAGGTATTCCGGTATATCGACCGTATATACAAGGCACTTCAACCCCATCAATATTTCTTGTGAGCATATATCTTCTATCATGTCTCTAATATGCCCATCACATCTCTAATACTTTTCTGGATTCTCGGCGATACAAAACCACCCAGAAGAAGCCCTCGGATGATCAAAATAACATTTCTATGACCCTTGGCATATACAAAATATATTATATATAAATATGCCACTTTCCACAGACTTGAAGGAACCGCTAAAATGTCCTGTTAACGCTTCTATTACTGCTTTTTGCGTCACTCATGGAACCTCTGAAATGTCCTGTTAACATTTCTATGATTGATCATACATGTTAAACCATCCATTTGCCTTCCAGATGTAAAACTTCAGCCACGCTGTGGCATCGTCAGTCGTTGAAATATCTTTTCCTCCGATGTCATCTGCATCAGAGTTTATTATTGTTTTTCTGCAGTCGCTGTTGTAGAAACAGTCAGGGGTTGGTCGCTGCGGATAATATAACGTGTAATTGCCTCTATCGGGATTTCTTTTATTGTCAGCTACTATTTCAACGCCATAATATTTAGAAATTTGTTTGATGCCTTCTTTGATTGATTTCAATGTTGGTTTTCTTGTTCTTGATCGGATGATTCTATGTTCGATTAGTCGCTGGTAATTCTCCGGGGATTTTAATATTATTTCTGCGGCCGCGTTAAGGTCTGTTGAGGAATTTTGAACATAACCAACATACGGTTGAAGATTTCCTTGTGTGATTATCGCGCGGGTATATTCGCGGCGTTGTCTTTTTGTGATTCCATCGCTGTCAAATTCTTGTTGTTGATATATTTGATCGCCAGCGTAATCAGTTATCTTTTCTCTGTATTCGCGTTTTGCCGTTTTTCTTTGCTTGTATGCGACTTCAATTTCATCAGGGCTTAATTTACCAATATCACATTGATAAAGGCTATTTAAGTAACAGCTCTTTTGCAAATACGGATCAGAAACATCTTCGGAATTATATTTGTAGTGTTTTATCGTTGGTTCAGAAATGTCTTTGACATGTCCAGTATCATCTGTGGTTTCCAAATCATCCCAGATATCTCTCTGTGTCCAGCCAGGATCATTTCTTGACCGTTCCAAGTTTGCCACGATTTCATCTTGCTGAGTATTTTCCGCGGCATTTTTCATTCGCTCACCCAGTGTTAATAACAGTTCCTGGTCAACATTAGAATTATCAACGTAGCCCCCAGTTATCTTGGCTAGTTTAGCTTCTTTTTTTTGTCGCTGAATACCTGATAGCTGTCAGGCGGAGTTTCTTCTATGGAAAACCCGGTCTTCTTCAGCGACGCGAGTAACCGCGCAGTGAAATATTTCCTGGAAAGATTTTTTTCGATGACATAACTGATATAAGCTTGACCGAAGGCCGAATTTAGATCAGAAATACTTGGTAACATTTTTTTTCGTTCGGTGTTAGTAAAGTTTCTCTCGTTGTTGATTATCTTCCTGGTTAGACTATCACGTGTTACTTCCAAATTACTTTCCGGGTTGGAATTTCGTTGGACTGAATAATGAAACTCACGAATATTTCTGAATCGCTGAAGAGCTTGTTTTGTTGCTTCAACTGATCCTAATTCCTGTGAAAAAACAAACATTGCAGTAAAACACTCATCGACGATACTAACTCCAGCTTCCAACGTGAGATTATAAATTACGATTCTGGCATCGCTGAAAGCGCTTACTGGATCAGAGAAATCCGCGTGTTTGGTAGCATAGTCAGTATCCGCGTGATACCACTTCACGGTGATTCCTCGCCGTTGTGCTTCTTTTGCTAGCTCTTCCACGGAGAACTTGCCATGTCTTTTGAAATGTGTAAACACAGCTATGCTAGCTGTTGGATTTTCTTTAAGATATTTCCACATCTTCTCGTAGTTGTCCCGATGGCTGTTTTCCACGATGAGGACTTTTCCAGTATCAGGTTTGTAATCGTTGGCAACAAAGATTATGTTCCTGTTCATCATCTTGAATATTCTCAGATCATCATCGTTGGCGTCAGCATCCAACACTTTAATGTATTCCGCTGTTGATATAAGTCCTTCAAAAGCTTCCCATAATTGCCTACGCCGTTTTTTCTTGAAACATTGTCGGAGGATTCCATGAAACTCATCTACGATAACAACGTCAGGTTCTCCTCTAACTCTCTCTAGTGAATCAAACTGCACAACTACACGTTGACCATCGCCGGGTTTGAAAACAATCTTTCCAGGGATTTCCGAGTATAATTTAGTTTTGTAGTCCGCGGAAATCTTCGAAGATAAGGTTTTCCTGTAGCTGATATATAACACTGATAACTCCTCAGGAATTGAACCCCATGCAGCCTCTGACTTGCCCATTCCACAATATGACCCATCAAGATAATCCTGATAACGCAGTTCATCCCGACGACAACCGCGTCCTGAAATTCCCTTGTCGTTTTTGATATGTGCAGGCGGTTCTGTATAAACAAGTCCAGGAGTTCTCGATGAAAATTCACCAGAATATTTATTACGCTGCAGCGACAGTAAATATTTTATATAATCAGGTTTTCGCTGATCCGCTGGAAGATTTCTCGCGACTGCATCAATGCTGGTATCAAATCCACCAGATAAATAATTTTCTATGCGAGATTTCAAACTGCTTTTGTCAACGATGATACGTTTTCCAAGTCTCATCATATAATTTTGTAATGATCGGAATTATCAAACACAAGAAGATTCTCACATTGGCCGTCGATGAAATCTCCTGCGGCGTTATAGCCGTGTCTTCGTTTACAGATGTTACAATAGTGCCCAGGAATCATTTCAAAGGTCATCATGCGTCCAGAAACACGAATTTGCCCACGAATCTGATCAGGCTTTCCAGTTACCGCTGTTGATATCACCGCCAGGTCTTCATCAGAAATACTTTGTGTTTGAAAATCCCACGAAGTCACAGCGTCGAAGTCGTTCTCGTTCACGTTGACGTCTTCGAAAACAGTCAACAACGAATCATATACAGAAATTCCATCCAGTGACTTTTTTATTACACTTCCTGGTTTATTTGATTTCGTGCCCAGCAACTTCAGACTGTTAATACAAGCTTGGTCATCTACGTCCCAGCATGGATTATCCAGTGCGGTTTTCAACAGCAATTGTTTATGTTCAGCAGCAGTCACAATCATGTCAGCGATAATTGCTTGATGTCCGTGGGTTTTTTCCGATAATTGAGTTTTTCCATATCCGCTGAATTATTTTCTGATCTCGAGCAGGTTTTCTTTTGAGTCAATATCCACAGTAAACTTTCTCCGCACAGCCCGTGGAAGAATTTCATTGATGCCAGTTTTTCCATCGTAGCATCGGTTGAATATTTCTTTGACTGCATCTGTGAATTCCACGTCCCAATAGTGAAATTCTTTTGCTGGTAAATCCTGGATAAACGGTCTTGCTCGATAAATTCCATTCACGGTGTTGTCGTCGATGGCTTCTTGTTTTGTTTTGTATATTTTGTAGAATTTGCTCCGCGGTGCATTTTTGCACATCTTTCTTTCCGATTGATGCTTCATTTCTTATATTATATATACTAATCTTACAGCTCTAATAGTTTTCACTCTCTTTCAGGATACCCTGGCAGCCCTCGCCAGGTCATTTCCGGATCAGGATCTCTTCATCTGCATTTCTCGCAGAATCCCGATCTGAGGCTTCCTCGGTTGTTTTCAGACCCGGTTTTTCTTTCACGGTCGTTGCCATCTGAGTTAGCATAGATGTTTTCTCTGTCAGATTTCTAATCGTTGTCATGCTTTTTGATTTCCTTTCGGTTCCATTTTTGGAAACGCTTGCGTTTCCCAGCCTCGGTTTGTCATTTCCGGATCACTTTGTTTTCATCGGTTGATTTTCTCAGATTGGATTTCTGACGGTTTATGATTTTTTTTCCCGTTTGATTTACATTGTGAGCCAGAACCGCTATTTCACTATATTACTGGATAGTAGATATTGGGGCTATTGATAGTATATTTTCGTGTTGGTTTGTGTGGATAGTAGATATTGTTTGGGTTTCTCCTTTCCGCGTGTGAATAGTAGATTTTGGGTTTGTGGATAGTATTTAATAGTTTTTACCTCTTTCCGTGTGTGTATAGTATATTTGTGACTGTTTTTTTTTTCTTCTTCCCATGTGTGGATCGTATATTTTGGGGTTTGAATGAATTAGCGTAAATTTGTGTGGGTAGTAGATAATATGTGAAGTGAATGTAAGGGATGTTTATCTTCACGTCCGTGCTTGAAGTATATCAACTTGAAAGACAGTTGGTATCGGATGGTGGAAAGGCTTTCAGATGAATGGAAGTTTCCAGGTAGCCTAGTCTTTGTGACCAGTCTGAAAGTAGCGAGAGATCTGGTAAAAGGCATGATAGAGGAGGAAGTAGAGAAATTAAGAGGCTTCATTAAACCAAACATTTGTGAGAGTTGGAACTTGGAAGGAGGCACTTGATGGTGTCATCAAAGTCAGGTGGTTTTTAGAAGAAATATTGAATTTGATAAAGTGGTCTTTTGTGAAGTGGGGATTAGACCAATTAAAGAAAGCTGATGAAATGACGAGAAAGGTAATGAAAGAGAAGGTGAAGAAGATTAAAGATAACTTGCAAAGGAGAGAAAAGACAAAGACAACAGAAAATAAAAGAGGACTTTGAAAGCCTGAATAAAAACTCAGTTGAGGTGCAGGAGATATTTAGATTAACGGGACATCCTGACTGGATGCTAGAGAAGGAAAAGGAGAAGGAAAAATAGAGAAAGTGAGAAGATGGTGGAAGAAGTGGAGAAAATAGAAGAAGCACCCAGAGGCTTTTTTCAGAGCCACTCATATGCCTCGAAAAGATTTGCTTTCTTGCCTAAACTGTTTTTTAGTCAGTTGTATAGCTGTTTGTGTGATAGAGTAATGTTCATCCATCTATGTATATGTTGGTTGTTGTATGTGTTATATATGTATTTGTCTAGCCAGTCCCGTTCCCGCCAAGTGTTCTAGGTTTCTTTTCCCACTTTTTGGTCCCGATTGAGGTCAGCCCCTTGCTACATTGTTACCAATCTTCAGTAGCTTGACGTCACCTCACCTGTTCCATTCCTATTGTCCCTATATTAATGGTAAATCTCATAGTCGCTATACAGACCCAATATTCCCATGTTAAATTTCCCTTGTCGCTATACAGTCCCTTACACTTGTCGCAATACTGTCCCATTCTTTTTGTCGCTCTATAGTCTCATCCATGTTAAAATTCCCCGTGTTAAATTTCCGTTGTCGCCAGTGTACACCCCCCCCCCCCATTTAAAACAGAAGTCCCATTGTCGCTATAGCATCCCACTATACTTCTCTCGCGTCCCTTAACAAAGACTTGCCGTTATCACGCCTATTTGTTAAAGGTTAGTTCAAGGATGATCAAAAGGAAGTCCACGGGGTGAACGGGGCGTGTTCTTATCCGTATCCACGTTGACAGACAGCGAGAGGGACATTGTCCGGTAAGTTTGATTGGATCAGTCCACAGCGATATTCAATCAAAAATTGAGATAGAGGGCGTGATTAGAATTCAGACCCGAATGATACCTTAAGATTAATTCAGTATTCGCCTGAAAGGATTGTGGATCAATAGGGTTTACTCCGAGAAAAGAAGCCACTCGAAATCTGAAGGATGAACTTAGAAGTAGATTTTAAGGAGAGACAAAGATTCGACAAGGTCATTAAGTTATCTGTTCGATTTTTGCTGAATATTCAACATCATAATTGTAGTATGTTTTAGTATGTACACTGAATTACTAGGATAGTTTAGTATTAGAATTAGCTTTTGTAGTGTTTCATTTGCATGCGTATTTCAGACATGGGCTCGAACCTTAAGTAAAGAATTATTTGATGCGAAGCGGAATTATATAGATTGTTAGCTTGTGGTCAGAATTAATTTTGTAATTCGCTACTAGGTTACTTCGTAGCAAACCAGTGCATTTATTAATGCGTTATGTTAGAATCTGCACATGCTTGAATTGTGAATTTGGAAAAAAATTTGAAGTATGTAAGATTAGTTATTATGGACGTATGCATATATTAGAGCATGGATATTTGAATATTTGCGTACTTTGTATGAGTGTAACGTAAAGAAATGCGTCTGATTATTGTGATATTGTTTAGTATAACAGGATTAGGAATATGTACTGATGTGACAGAATTTATTGATGTATGTATAAGAAGTAATTGCTACTGTGCTGTATTATAACGTTTGTTTTCGTATACAAGAACGTATGGGTATCTCGATGTGAATGAATGCGTGACCGAAGAAATATAATAGCTGTTATCTGATGATAGGCTATGTGAAATGCGAGATGAGTGGGCTAAGGAAAAAGCGTGTATCGTCCTTGTGTTTTCACGGGAAGCTGTTTTAAGGGACAGAGAACTTCCGGTTCTATTGGGTCCCAAGTCTTCAAGAGTTGGAGACGGAGTTGAGACTGTAAGCGAGAAAGTCGATGTCGACAGGAGTAATGTCGTGGAGGAGGAGTAGAATAAGTCTAGAGAAAGTCGAGGAGGAGGAGGAGGTGAAGGAATTTGGAGAAAGGTCGGGGAGAAAGAAGAGAAGGAAGGGGGAGAAATGAGAGAGATAAATTATACAACAGATGAATAAATATGCAAGGACAGGTGGAAATCAATCTCACACTGCTAATCAAGTGATGCAGTAGGCTTATTAAAGGGTCGAACGGATGGAGTATAATTGGAAATTTGAGTAATTTGATTACTGAATTCTTATTAAATTGTTATTCATTTGAATTTCAACCTTTTCTGTGTATTTAACCATCTAACCGACGGCATTGCTGACTGGGAGCTCAGAGCTTTACATCTATCTTTCACTAAATTTAACTTCCAACCAAATAGAGCCTGGGTGGGACTTCTATAATAAATAAATAAAAAATATTTAAATAAAAAATGTTTAAATAAAATATTGGAAGCACCCCACCCCAACCATATACTTCGTCACAATCTCTAAAGAAGTGTATCAAAACGGCTTTATTGATTAGTATGTAATCAAACTGTATCATCCCATCTGCGACAGTGTAATTAATACTAAAACATCAATATACATTCGACGGAGATTTGACTGCCATTTTTTTTAAACCCTAAAGTACGTCGAAGCCTGACCTTTTAACGGGACCTTCAGCCTCTTGACATCGAAGCCAAGCTGATTTCTTGACAACTTTTTGAATCAAACACAAAAATAACATTTAAGGAAATTTACAGAGTAGTGCTCGTTTTAAAAGTTATCTAAGGACAGGGGAATGCATTCACACACGAAAACAATGTTTAGGTCTACTCCAATAAGTAATATCTGAATAAATTATACATTTACTTGCTGAGAAAGTTATGTGTATATGTATGTATGTATGTATGTATGTCTATCTATCAATCTATCTATTCGCTTTGAGGAATGGTAAAGAGACTTTATATAGATACATTGATTTCTTGTTGTTGTGAAATACTAACGATAAACATAAGATTATATTTTCTTTTGTTTAATTACTTTGTTAATAAGGATTACAGAAACAAAATAATCGGAAAATGAGATTATTGAACATCTGATACATATTTTAAAACGTTACTGTCAGGGGTAAGTCTTTCTGAGAACTCCTGGAGAAACATTTCTGATACGTTCTTCAGTTACTAATCTCTGTCTGTTCAGACATCTCGTTCTTTTAATGTTGTTTGCTCACTACATTGATTAAAATAAGTACGTCTAACAACTGGGTAAGGGGAGACAACCGTCGATAACCTCAGCCTGGCATGATACATCACCAGATAGGAAAAAAATATTTTTTTCCTCATTACATTTGTTGAAACAAAATAAATTAAATAAATAACGAAGAGCACAGCAAGAATGTGACTTTTGCGGACGCTCAGACCACTTGGCCACTGGGTATGTATGTATGTATGTATGTATGTATGTATGTATGTATGTATGTATGGACGGATGGATGGATGGATGGATGGATGGATGGATGGATGGTTGGATGGATGAATGAATGAATGAATGAATGAATGGATGGATGGATGGATGGATGGATGGATGGATGGATAGATGGATGGATATATAGATGGATGGATGGATGCAACATTGATATACCAAGAGTTGTATAAAAGGTTTATTAAAAGGAAACGTGGTTTGCTAAGCTCCCTTTTATTGAAAAAATGTATACAACGATTGGTGTATCAAAGATGCAGCGTACACATTATACATATATTTGATTTATTTCGCATACAAATACACATACTTGCATTTCCAACGCAGTTAAGACTGACTACAACCAACTGTGTATTGAGGGAATAAATGAGCTCTGCATTGCGCTATCAGGTAAGTTGGCTACAAAATGTAGTTTTTTAACTTTCCTCTTGTAATCGCAATATCGTTTGCAAATTAAGATATTGCTTCTTTTAGTTTTTGAAATGTTACTTTCATTCAGATTGATTAAATAAATATAAGATACACTTATAACTTTTAAAAAAAAAATGAAGAAAGTAGAGCATACAAACACAGCCGAAACACATGATGCATTTTGATCGACAGTCTCACCAAAAGATGATTTGTTTACCCTTTGTAGCACAGCACTCCTTCCCTTTTTCCCCTGTGTACCATGCTCTACTACTCCTAGTCGATGCTAAGTTGAAATTCCTTCTCCAAATCGTTCTAAGGCTAAAAGGTAGAATAGAATCAACCGTCAAAACTATTTTTAAAAAACGCTTACCACCAAGTATATGTCAAGCTATAAAATCGTTCCTGTATTTGACAAATAACAGGAAAGTAAGCTTTGTAAGTATTTGTAATTATTTCTGCAAGTATTTAAAGTTCTAATGGCCAATATGCATGCTTGCCTTTCTATACTTCCCAGTTGTTGAAATTTGAAAAAGCTTAAGAAAATGATCATCTAAATCATACGTGCGTAGTTTTGACAGTACTAGAAATGGAATAATAAATTATCCAACAGTGTTTATTCGTCACAGACCTCATTCCCCCATATAGTCAGCCAGTAATAACGACAATTATTAATCTGCTTGCTCCCCCGTCCAGTTATGAGGTAAAAAGGGGACGTTTCACTCCATTATCAGTGATGTAAGGAATGAATCATGTGTCGAAATTTGGAATGTTCTCAGAAGAGTATAAAAACTTTTTCATCTTCTATATTTGAAACTGTGTTGCTATGGCAAGTTATGTACTTTCCCACTTTTGACAGAGCAGTCTCTTTGGAATATTATGTTTCCATTTTGATCTCGTTACGGAAATCGGAGCGGGTGAAAATTTATAGACCCATCTCAGGCTCATACGTTTATTAAATAAAAATAAGCCTGGAAGTGTTTAATTGAACCTCCACCCCCATAAATTTATCTTCTCTTTTCCTTCTTAATTTGAGTGTCAGATTTCAAGTGACTGGAATTTATGTCTGTTTTCAGTCACCCTCTCTTTTGTCTATCACCCTTTGTAAGTTGCACTCGTTTCTTCACTGTGATTATGATATTAAAGCACTCAAGATCATGATCGTTTAACTTCAGAATTGATGAAGTATTTTGTTTTATTTGATCCAAAAAAGTTTAAATATTGGAATTAATGAAGTCTCTTATTTTATTTGATCAAAGAAGTTTAACTTTGGAATTGATAAAGGTTTTTGTTTTATTTGATCAAAAAAGTTTAACATCCGAATTGATGAAGTCTCTTGTTTTATTTAATCAATAACTCAATTTATTTGTATACCATCTTTATTGTCTTCTTCTACAAGCCAATGTGTGTAAAATGACCAACCAAAGCGGTTTTATTTAAGATTGAACAAATACTTTTTCACATGAACATCAAGTGAAAATTTGAAAAAAAAATCTAACAGTTTTGTGAATTAAACCCCAAAATATTCCTATATGTTCTGTCACAGGTCCTATTGTATGAAGTTCCAATTGAATTCCTGTGGTACTCCTATATTGAGTGTATTGATGTGCCTTTAGGCTCGAATGTGCTAACGTGCCAGTTGCCTGGATTGTTGCGATATGTTAAGTTTTTTTTTTATATTATGTATCAACAATAACATAATTCAAAATGTCCTTGTATGAATTCACTATAATTCCAAACTAATGGTCGAGTCGAAGAATATTATTGAGCAATTTGTAATTCCAGTGGATACTAAATAAATCCACCCGATCGAAAAACTAAACGCAACAGATGTTTTAAGAAAAAAAGATTTTTTTCAAGTTAACTAAGACACAGTAATATAACCAAGATGTAGGTCGGTTTCCTTTATAAAACTTTCTAACCGATCTGGAAAAAGCCACCATCACTGTATTAAGGTCCTTGAATGTCGTTGATTATGGATATCGTGCTCTTTTCTGGAGATCTTAAAACAGTGAGAAACCATATCAATTCAGTAATTTTAATGTTCATATTAAACTAAAAATTGTACGAAATGTTAAGTGCTTTAGTTAATAGCACCTACTTTGCAATTAATGTAACTTTTAATGAAGTGTTGTATTCGTCAGCTAACCAGACAGCGTTTTCTAGGCGTGAACAGTGATTAAAATGAAATAATATAAATAAACCATTTTTTTAAAAAGTCATTGTTATAATTATTTTTGACAATACAATTTACTACAAGTAGCAGTTAGATTAAAAATGCAAATGTTGAGAGGTTCTAACAGTTTTCCAATATTTTCATATATTAGTATTCTTACGAAAGGTATAATATTGATTTTAAAGGTACAGACAGCTTTAAATTTGCAAACTATTGATGTGGATATGTATTTTCAATGGTAAGTGTAAAACATAATTTGTCAAAGTCAAAAGATTGATACATATTGACATAAGTATGGGAGGTAACTCTTTGCATATTCTTTATACACAATAATAAGTCATGATCATGTCACACTGATATTTGTTTACTTGTCAAAGTGCCTAATGTTTACTCTGTTTCTAATTTTAATGTCAGAAAAATGTATATTTGATCCTTAAAATGTATAAACCATCTACTCAGCTTTTCTGACTGCGAATTCATTTGGGGTTACGTTATATGTCTTGAACAGGAATTGCTCAAGGATGCGAATGTATCATCGAAAGATTCTTATTGGACATATTCAAATCAATACCATAGCAAGATTCAGCGTCTGAAATCAATTGTTTTTATTTTATAGTTTTGGCGTTGGCCACACATCGCATCTTGACTACGTTTTTCTCCTGGCTGTTTCAGTTACTGTGTCAACAGGTCTTAAAATTTTCACTTGAAACTATTGTAGAATACATTTAAATTAGGTTTCATATATAATTAAAAAACACTGTACAAAATTGCCTCGTTTGATGGATGACTGATTAAAAATAGAAAAGTATGAACAATTCCAATTTATTTACGTCTTCCTCGACTTGAGAAGTATAAAATATTACATTATTGTAACATTTTTGCACAACTACTATTTTGCGATTTAAATGAACTTCAGCATTCTTTCAGTGCTCATGTCATTGTTCGTTTGCTTAGTTTGACAAATATCATATTCACAGCGTTTTAGTATCGCTGATATTGTCATACCGTGAAAGTAAATGATCGTAATAAAGAAATTAAGAGCTGGAGATTCTTTTTCAAATAATGTGTGGAACATCTTGTGGTAAGATTACAAGGCGATGATGTTTAACAGAACAGCTATAGTTAGTGAATCTCTCTCTCTCTCTCACACATACCGACCGACCTTATTTTATCAGTGTATTGTCGCCTCATTGTTACGGTAGCAAATGTGGCATCCGTGTGTGTGTGTGTGTGTGTGTGTGTGTAAGAGAGAGAGAGAGAGAGAGAACATTGTATCAAATATCCTTGTAATACTAATGATGTAAGAATTGATATTACGGTGAACGAAAGAACCTGCAAAGCATACATTTATCAATTACAATTGTATTTAAGTTTTTTTCGTTTATATGCAGTTTAATTTTAAGTGGCACTAAAACTTTTGTTCTTTCAAATAAATTACCCAGTCGTGATACACCAGAGCTCAGCCGCCGTTAGCTCTCTAAATCCAGTACTTCAAGAAAAGAAACTTCATTACTTCTTTGCGATTGATATAGCCAGTACATTTAAGGGAAAGAACTCCACATGGCGTACTGAAACCCATTCATGCGGAGAAGCCATCACCTTGCGAAAGAATTAGTTCAACAAATTGGGTTGCTTTCAGCAATACGGTTCTGACCGAAGTTTTGTTACTTTGGCAAAACCTTTTTGTTTACGACGGATGACTGATTAAATGGAACAGTGTAAACGGTTTAATACTTATTTCTTATTACGTATTCCTTGGTTATATAGGCAGCATATTGAATAGATTTATTTTGAAAAATCATCTATGCAGAATTAAAATATACGTCCAGTTATAAGCTTTTTCATTTCTGTTTGGTATCCGCATTTCAATAGATAGATCGATGGATGGTTAGATAGATAGATGGGATTGAATGTATCTATCTCAAAATTATATATATATATATATATATATATATATATATATATATATATATATATATATATATATATATATATATATATATATATATATATATATATTACAATACAATAAAATAAGGCTTTAAAACATTAATAACAACAGCAACAACAAAATACTAAAACTGCAAATGTTTTTGGTCCATGTAATAATATCTGTTGGAATTTCAAAATAGATTTCAACTCCTGAAAGTTTAATCCAGAATTGTTCTCTTTTCTTCAATCCACTTTTGACCAGCAGATGTTGACTCATTGCCAATGAATCTCAAATAATCTTATATCACACTTTCCGCAAAATGTTTGCACATATTATACTTGTCTTTCCAGACATATGGCGGAAACATGCCACCATAACACATACATTTCCTGCCGTTCCCCTACTTACTACTTTTTGGAAAACAATAGACCATATCTTACGAATCAACGGAAGTATATTGTTTAATCTTGATAGAATAAATATAAAATTACACAGTTTCAATATCACAGGACATGTATTATTCAATTTTGAAAAATAATTATAAAATCGCATGTTTTACAGCTACGAAAGTCACACATACTGGATTTTACAGTTCAAGCAATATACCACACTTGTCATATTTTGCGTACCAGAGACATATTCAGTTTACCAACTGAATATAATTAGATAAACACAATTTAATTCACACTTTAAGCAACCATGTCTGTCGATACTAATTAGTTTGGACGTCACTATAATGCATATGTTCTTATTTCGTCTGTAAGCTTTCACCAAACAGCGTGATTCAAAAGCTTCAGGATTTTTTTCTCGCAAAGCACTAAAATATTGTACAGCATACGTTGATGCAGATGCTGAACGTTTATTGAAATGAACAATGCAAGGAATTATTCATGTGCTTTAGTTTTGTGAAATTTTGATATTCTATTCATGAAATTTTATTATTCTATTCACGAAATTTTATTATTCTATTCATGAAATTTTATTATCCTATTCATGAAAGTCTTGGTCGTTATTGCAAATCTGGACCCTAATAGCCATATTATCCCTCTTTGCAAAGTTATACCCTTTAATGAAGAAAATATTGTCCTTAAAACTAACACAGAAAAAAGATAGCTTTGGTGTATTAGAATTTCTTCCTTTCTGCAATTCAGGTACATAAATGTTTGTATAAGACGGAACGAACGTTTTACCCATAGCTGTACCTTTTATTGGAAATACAATGTTTTACTAAAACTAAACTCGTTCTTTTCAAGAAAGATAATCAGTAAATTTCAAATTTCTTCATCCTGTCAATTTGGATCTGGATTATCAAGCATGGCTGTCCTACAAGCATCAAAACCATGATGATGTACGATGCCAGTATAAAGTTTATCAATATCTGCTATAACCAGAATCCGGTTTTCAGGAGGCATAATTTGACTCAGGTTTTCAAAACATCATTTTCATCTTTATATACGAAATATATTTCGTCATCACAGTACCGCGGTCTTGATTGCTAGAACACGCCGAGTTGTCACAAATCCGAATAATTAAGAGGTTTCACTGGAGTCATGGCGTGAGAACTACATCATTTTTATGACAGTAAAACTAAGTAATTGACAAGACCAATGCCACCTCGGGAATACCGAGAACAAATCTTTTCCGGCGGTCAAGATACAACACTGCGAGATTAAAAAAAAAATTGTTGAGAACTTGCTGATGCAGATTTATTAAAGAGAATGCTATTCATTTC
The DNA here is from genome assembly GCA_028554795.2 of Sinohyriopsis cumingii. Lineage (NCBI taxonomy): Eukaryota > Metazoa > Mollusca > Bivalvia > Unionida > Unionidae > Sinohyriopsis > Sinohyriopsis cumingii. The sequence continues at coordinate 61,053,609 of CM068825.1, forward strand.
TGTTTGTATGTCAAGTGAAGCTACATCGTAGTTATTCAGGCTTTCTCAACCGTAGCATGATACCTAGAAAAGAACATAGTTCTAGCCTCCCTTGAGAGTATGATAATACGGAATAAGAAATCGACATTATCGTATTCTTTAATGTGGGATTTTACTTTACAAGTTTTGGTTCATTCTTGGCTAGAAAATTGATAGGTATATTAAAAACAATTCCGTTGGGCAATATTCACTTGAACAGTCGGAATGTCTCTTGGTATATTCTAGTTTTCCAAAGTTTTGGAAGAAGATAAAAATGCCTCGGTCTTGAATTATTCGAAATTAAGCAGTCGCATTCCCTTTTGCCCAATCACCTGACCTCACCAAAAAGCCCAACAAAATAAATACCTTCAAGCGACTTTAAATCATGTATTATGACAAACGAGTTTTGAAAGAGGCTGATAATATTTGAAATCATTTAAATACCGTTTCGCTTCAATGATACGTATTGCTATACAAATTGAGACCTTTTGAAAGGAAAATGTGGTCCACGGAAGCCAGAACATGACGTTGTAAAGCTTTACCAGTTCAAGTTTTTGTGTTCATCAAAGGAATGTCTTCAAAATTTGAAGAAAAAAAAATATCCTCTGGTCATATTGTACAAGTAGCGGATTTCTCATGGTTGACCAAAGTAGCTTAGGGAAAGTTTGTCAACGGGTCATAAATATGGCATCTCTAGAGGAAAATAGATATTTCAAAAGGCGATTATATTATGATAGAGTGTTGTGAACCTTCCTGCAGTTACCTTGAAGGATAGAATACTGAAATATGGGTACAATTTTAAAACATGACTAGAGAGTATGTACTGTATGAATGTTTGAATTATATTTTTTATGTTCAGGTCATTTGTTATTGTTCAGACTATTTTATAAATCTTTTAAAGCTCGTCTAGAATTTGATATGAGCGAGTGAATCGTAATAATTAATTGTCATAATTGTTCATTTTTTAAAAAAAAATATCCTTTAATACTGGAATCGTTAGGCTACGGTTATTACACTTTATATACACGTACAATGTATCCCAGTGGTTTGTCGTCTAAACAAAACTTTGCTCCTTTCTTGAATTGAAGGCCGTCAGTAATTCTGGTTAGAGTTTCTGAGTAAATTCTCAGGTGAATTCTGTTACGATGATGACATCCTAGTTATTTGTCTTTGGAAAAGTCTAAATTATGTTTGGCTGGTCAATGCTTCGGTATTGGGGTATCCTTGGGTATGCACTGCAAAGATAATGTAATTATTTTTTATATCTAGGTATTTATTATGCGTCACCTCACTCTTTTTTTCTTCCCCCATCAATGTAGTTTCCTGTTTATAAATGTTTCGACATTAAAGATGACATTTTGTCGAAGTCAGTACCCCTCCCCGACGACCCACACACCTATCACACACAAAATAAATGACATGATGCGGAAGTATGACTTGACACAAAGATAATTCGTCAATTTATCGACCTGTGATAATCACAGGTTCCCCAAATATTGCACACAACGAAAGAGCTAAAACTGGCCTGATAATGGAAGAATATATTGTTCGAACATTACTTGTCCCATCATAAAACATACGATTGTACAATAGTTCGTATAAATTTTATCTGTATTTATTTAAATAAATTTGCATTACTCTGTGCATAATAAAATGAAGTTGATATCAAGCCGGTAGGTATAATCGATTTACCTTTCCTACTGATTGATGACCATTAAAAACCAGCAACTTCTCAAACTGTACTTGATCTGTATTTCTTGAGCATGGCAGAATGCTCTCTATGGAAAACGATAACTTTATGCAGATGAAAATGATAACTTTACAAGACATATTGTACAGAAATGATCATAATTTTGTATTGTTTCATAAATGATACTTGAAATTAAATATAATTCTTGTTTTTTTTTGTTGTTGTTTATTTTTATAACTTGTTTCTATATAATTGAATCAAAATGCAGTGACAAGCTTATATCAAGACAACATTCTTTTAAGAACAATATTCTTTCTAGGCAATTAGCAACTGTTCCTGTTTGATTGGGTGAAGAAAGGTTTAAGATAAGGTTTTGAAGCACCTTTCGCAATACTATATTATTATTTTCCATAATCCATTCACGGGGTGTTATTTAAATCTTTCTTTACTCTTCACGGTTCAGAATTATGCAGTTTGGAGAATTACCACAAGGTATTAATCAATACATTAAACTGCAGAAGGACAAGATGTTATTGGCTGCTACTTGATGTCAAACAATACTGATGTGCGTGGAATGGTTGCTGAATTCATTGCACCGATTCACATTCAGTAACCACATGTTTACTATTATTATTAGAGGTGGTTTTTGGCAGTTTGTTCCGTATTGCTGTGTATGATGTGATATTATTATTAGAAGCATGAAATAAGAAAAGAAAAACGTCGGAACTGAAGTTTAAACATTGCAAAAGTACGTGCATGGAACCGTATTCGTTATTGAGTTCGAGTTAGCTTTACAAAAATTTCGATTCGTCCTTTCCAGTTTCGTGTGCAGTCAAGTTGCAGCACTATACTATTAACACAATTATGCTTTTGTGTAAAATGGTACGAAATATGCCTTTAACATTAGACTGTTGAGTGGCATACGACCAAGTGGAATTTTTATATTTAGAAATATATTGGTCAAGTTTCAAATAAGCACAGTAGTTTGTTTGTATTTTTCAACACTTATTTCAGTATCAGTAGTTTCAGTATGAAAATGTGTCACTGTCCTTTGTTGCCACTGGTACCTATCTGTAATAATAATAATAATACGAATACCAACACCAACAATAATAATAATAATAATACTAATAATAATAATAACAACAGCAACAACAACAATAATAATAATAATAATAATAATGATACCAATATCAACACCAACACCACCAATAATAATAATAATAATAATAATAATAATAATAATAATAATAATTATTATTATTATTATTATTATTATTATTAAAGCCTTATATTTCCACTGGCTTTGTGTTACATGGGTTTGTGTTTGGAATCAGAATAGATACAACTAAGTGTTTCTTCACGTTTAACTGTTGCAGAACATCATATGGCTAATAACTCTTACCTTGTTATGACATCTTCTTTACATGTCGACAAGATCAACATAATGTACCAGGGAAGTGTGTACTCTGTGTGTGTGTGTGTGTGTGTGTGTGTGTGTGAGTGTGTGTTTGTATATATATATATATATGTATGTGTGTGTGTGTGAGTGTGTGTTTGTATATATATATATATATATATATATATATATATATATATATATATATATATATATATATATATATATATATGTGTGTGTGTGTGTGTGTGTGTGTTCACTTGTCTAACTGGCCATGAAGGGAGCTTCTTCAGCGTGCTCAATGAACCTTTAAAAAGCGCTTGCCATTTCCAGATTTATTTAATGTGAAACTTAATTATTCTTATTTGTCCAAAAATTTCCCGAGTTATTAAAACGTTCCTTGAGAAAGACTCTATTCCAAGAAAACTATCCATTTTGGCGTATTTGGTGCAACAAAGGTTCCGAGACAACCATTCGGTTTGAATTCTGATAATAAAAACAGAGATAAATATACATGCAGTGCTGTCTACCGATGACTCAGTGTACATTTCCCCTTTGTGTGTAACAGTGCACTGTCATTAGAGGAAATTCCATATCTTTGTATGCAGTTTTCCAAAGTATCTTAGGACAAATTAACACATTAAAAATGTACCATAAATAGCATAAGAAGTTTAGACACATTTCAGCGGAAGTAACACACGTTCGAGGTGTTGAGGTTTTTCGGTGAAGCCTAGCTCCAGCTCTACAACATAAGTACATTTACCAACTTGCTGCAATGTCAAGATAGAGGCCATGTTATCAAAACCAATACCACTCTGTTAACTTGTCTTCAAACTATAACTTTCTTGCATTTATAATGCATCGACTTTGTTCCCTGACCTGATAACCCTTAGTGCGTCGCTCGCATTGAATTTTTATCACGAGCAAAGTACTCATAGGTTGTTAGCCATTTGCGTTTTCAGACAAGGTTATGAACCAGGGCTTTAAGGGCTTGGAAAAACATCCATCTAAACTACGTCCAAATATTTTCTGTACCTTTTTATCGGCCGCGATACTTTAATCAAATAGAAAATGCCATTAATAAATTTTATTTAGGCCAACAACTACAGGCTACCTGTAAAGGCTATATCTAAATATGAAATTTACTAATGTCACTGATTAGATAGACATTTTGACACTTTTGCGTGTATGTGTTTGTGTGTTTCAGTCTTATCGCTACGATGTCTGCAGTGTGACAGTTTATAGTGATGTCTTGCACTGGGGTATCATGCCACAGACATGTATAATCATGTCCCACCTAGACACATTATCACTTTGCAGGATAAAAACATTATACTCACTCTCAAAACCTACGTTAAAAACACATTCCCCAGGTATTTTGTTTTAAAATGGGTTATCATATTTATAAAAAGACAAAGATTCGCGATGTGACATAATCAGCAATTGAATACTGAAAGACAGAAATAGGAGATATATTGAAAATTCCAGTGAGAAGAACATTTTATACAAACTCTCTAGCTAGAAATAAGCTTAATCATATACGGATACAGCAATACTAAATTAAAGAAATTAGATAACAACAAGATTGCATAAACAGTTGGAGATCATGGGCGCCCTCACATCGGAGCAAGGGGGGTGGGGTGGTAGGCACTACTTCACCACTAAATATTGTTCTGGACTTACATCCGTAAAACTTAATAGCTGACTAGTACATGCTTGCCCAATCATCCCCGAAAATAATTCTGCACGCGCCCCTGTTTGAAACCAGCGCAAAACCGTGTATCATTACACAAATGGCATTTCCATATGAGATGACAGAACAAGAGTGCATCAACCGGGGCATGACGGAGTATAAAAACTTTTCGCTTTTGAAAGGTAACGAATTTCAGCAATGTAACGTGGAAACAACAACGCGTTAGAGTATGAACTAGTAGCAATATACACAACATTGTAATTTGCTGTTGATCACGATGCTAGAGTGAACAAAGACATAGGCGATCCAAATTAAGTTGATATTTTACTACATCTGAAGCACACGAGTCATTAAATTAAGAACCGGACACTCATAGCTCATCGTCAGAGGGCATGAATTCATTATCCGATTCCTTCCTGTAATCCAGAATATATAAATAAATTAGTTACAGTGGTGGTTAAGCCTGTATACTGTGTAAATCTTATCATCAAATTTGATGAATCTTTCCAGAACAGCATAATGCACAAATTGCTTGCGTTTCATCACCGATACATATACCCTGAATATTTTGAGATGAAAAGTCAAATGGAAATGCGCTCAGTTAAACAATGCTGATGTAGTATTCTTATATGTAATCGTGTTTTAGCATATACACAGAGAGGGATGTATGTAGGAAAGTGAATATTTCTTATATTTTGCTCAGCGCATAAAATTACACTCTGCTTAGTTGATGTGATGTTATGCATGCAGAATCTAGAAATTTTGCATACATATGCCATATATTTCAACAAGAAGTGTATCAATGTTTTTTTTTGTTGTTGTTTGTTTTGTATTATGCATTAGTGATTTTATTACCCTTTTCGGATTATGATGTGTTCATCGGTAACAAAGTTAAGAAAAGAGGAGAGAAAATATATGTTTATTTGAAGGTATGTTTTACAGACAAATCATGATTTTGAATGACAATTTAAAACATATAAAATGCATTATGTTCATTAGAGTTATGGTGTTGAAAAGAGCAGCATTGGTTGATTATATTTATACTATGAGGATTATATATTTTATATATTTTCTTAATTAAAAGAAATATAAAATTAAATTTTCTCTGTAAGTATAATTGTGTGCATGTATTAATGGAAACGGCAAAGCAAAAACTGCTGTCCCTAATGATGACAGCTATCCTTAACATGATTTTACACACAAAATCTAACTGAAACAAAGTAGATATAAATTAATAGTACTGATATCATCACATTTATTTGGGACAAACACAAACACACACACACACATTCTTAATGTGTACATACGAGTGTTTTACTCAACGTAGATTTGAAAATAATACAAAAGGACGACAAAGAAATAAAATATAGAAAATGATTACTGTACACACTCATATATTATGTATGATTATATCAAAACATTACATTGTGAGGGAAGTGCAAAAGAAAATGACTTTATTGTTGCGTGTATGTCATGAATTACTACATGTTACTACTAAGCGTCGCTCGGTACTTTGTCCGCAAACAATATGGCGGCAGCCGAGAACAGTAAAGTCTCACTGGACAGTTTCGTATTTTGACACCTCCCTAATTTTTAAGGTAGAAAACATGAACCTAATTATCACAAGCCTAGCATTTATAAATTCACACAGAAGCTAAATCTGTAAAGTGGTTTAGATTTACTTTGAGTTAGGCTTGAAAATGGGTTGGCTGGTTTGGTGACTATTCTGGAGAACAAATGTGTAACTTGGGCTGCAAATGAACAACCTACTTGGCTTACGTATTTACGTATGTCTGCTACAGAGGTAAATATATAAAAATAGAGATGGTTGAGGGGTGATGAAAAGTATGCTAATTTGTTATAGTACTAGTGAATTTTATTCATGAATAAGGCACATAGTGATTCTTTTAGCTGCCTTGTCACAGGAAAATATTCAAAATAGCTCTTTGCTGTAATAATGAATGTTCAAAAGAGGGGTTGGTGGCAGTGGTGGTTCAGTATAAAAGCCACCAGTTGTATAAGGAATTAACCAGATTGGCACAGTCAAAATCTCACATATATGTTTTCTACAAAAATCATTAGCTTGTTTTTATTTGTAACTTCAGTGTAAAATTATTCTCATTTTTCTGCAGTAGATCATTTTCGGATGACAGTTCACCAGACAAACTGTCCAGTTAGAACTCAAGAACCGGTGTCATTTTTTTCTCTCTCAGTTTTGTCAAATGTGATTCACTGTGTCATAAATCATTTCTTTATTACCTCCATGTCTTGAATCTGACATAGTTAGGTATTCCAAACATACGCTTCATATAGATTTGATAGCTCTTAATTCATTCGGCCCCAGAGGTTTTTGTCGTTTTTGCCTGAATGTGCGTAGGAAAGACATGGGGGTGGGGTGGGGTGGGGGGCTATTTCTGAATACATCGTAATACATCGGCTTTCAACAGATTTTCCATGAGACCAATGCCTAGTTGTATTAGAAACATCATTTTTCATTGGTTATTTTGCTTGCGAATGAGCAGAAGGGTAAAAGTTACAATTTTGTTTAATTTTTTTTTTTTGGTTAATGGACCCATCATTTTCGTATGGAGACCGCAATTTATTCAAAATGCCCACCTTATCCTAGTATTTGCAAAGGTTCACCTGCCTGTGTGCAGTTGACACCGGTATGCCTTAGATCTGAGGCCAAAAGGTCTAAAATCCGGACACAAAATCGCATTCCGATCTCGAGCGAATTTTGGGTGAAAATAAACCGGGTCCAAAAAATGAAGTTTTTCTCTCTGTATTTTGTAGTGCAACTAGAACTTCCAGATTATTTGATATCATTTTAGAGCTATATCTGTCTGTTTTTTTTAAAAAATACCACCCACGTTGGTGTATCTTAAATGACCTTGATGCTGCAGAGCTTGGAAGTAGGGTACAGCCTCATCACGCCTACAGACGGGATCGGGGCCGAATCGGTTAATCATAGTAGAAGAAGGGAGTTAACTCAACACTGTTAGAGTTACCAGGTATTGCTTTCTGATCCATTCTGCTAATGAACAACAAATGCCTTATAAGTTTCATGGAAGGTGACTTAAGTGAAATATTTCACACGCTTATTCAGTTTATCAATTTTTCAGTACATACTTAGTATATTTTCCTAATTTAAAGAGGAGTGCCTTAATTTAATGCTTTTGCATACATATATACGCATGATGTAATGTTTCAGTACATAAACTTCATCTTATTTACAGAAATTTAAGTTATAATGACCTATATATAAGAAGTTGAGGGTTTTATTTTCTTGCAGGCCTCAAGGTGTATGGGAGCACCCCTACCATAGTGATATTGCTAGCCTGGATAACATCAAAAATTTCCTTTAAAGTCAGCCGCACCAATTAGTGTGGAGCTTTCACAGGCACAAATGTACATGCATCAGATTCGTTGGAGTTTTTGGTGAGTTATGTGAAATGGATGTCCCTTTTTACATTGTATTTTTTCTCCTCCCTTTTTTTACTCTACGTGATTTTCTGTTTGCTTTAAATTTGATTCAATGCAGGTTACAATCACTAGCAAAACAGGTTTAGTAATAATAGGTCCTGGCCAGTGTAAAATGATGCAAAGGTGACCTTCTTAGTGTTCTTTTATGGCAGAATTATCTATACTCAAATTGAAATGCCATCCCTCCTAGGTTGTTCTCTTTATAAGCCTGATCTAAATTCTAGCTGAACGTTTAAAGAATCAAATTGTTTAAATGTTTCGATGATACTTTTATAGTATGTTTCAATGTTGTTTAAAAATCCTAAGTCTGTCTTCGTGTAATTTACCTTAAATGATTATCAAATTATGTAAGTGAAAATTCTGTTTAAACTTTATGTATTCATACGTCTTAATTATTTTCCATTCTTTAAGTCTTTAAGGATATTAATAAAACACACACACACACACACACACACACACACACACACACATATATATATATATATATATATATATATATATATATATATATATATATATATATATATATATATATATATATACACATTATATTTATACTATATATATGTATCTACTGTCACTTGCATTGAAATAGTACAATAACTTTGGCCGTCTTAATCATGGAATTATGTAAATAGCAATATGTTTAACGGATACATCATTATTTCTTTAGATGTGTGCGTGAGTGTGTGTGAAAATGTTTCAGTGCTTGTATTTCTATGGAATGACAAAAATTATAAAAAGTAAAATTTTTATAAATTCACTGAAGAAATATGAATACAGTGAATAAAATAGTTTGCATGAATATGAATCATTGATCGCGGCCGGTGTGATTAAGTGTTCATTCTAGAAAGGTATCTTATAGGATTATCTGTTAACGTTAACCAAATGACCCTTTTGATCACTTCTTGATGCACGCATGTCGCAAGAGCAGTCTGACTCCTGAAAAGAAAATAATGTAAGTGTAAGCTACAGTATTATAAAAGCACCTTAATTGGTCTTTGACAAGAAAAGCTAGCTTTGTATGCAGGCAAATAAGCTAGAACATGTCATTATTGGACATTGCCATGTATTTCCTGTAACTCTGAAAAAGTAAATTCAGGGTTACTGAAATTTCTAAAAGAAGGCCACAACTCCCTTTCCCAGGTTTCAGTTTAAATCTGGGTTTTATAAAATAAAATAGTCCCCTCCCGACTAAACAAACTACAAAATAAAAGTTACCGTTTCATGTAATCAATGTAGGATTTAATATTTAAGTTGGAGAGCATGGCTTTTTCTGATCTCTTCAAAACTGCCTTTCCTATGATCAAGGTATGAGTCATATACCTTCATTATACAATATTTCAGCCAAACATGTTACTATGAACATGCATAAATGTATTTATATGATGTAAAAATAGTTAAGGATTGCGACTGTAAACCAACATCAAATGTACCATCATAATCCATCTTTACAAGGGTTGTTACTACTATTAGGCAAGGATAAGGATTAAGATTTAAAGGAATACAAAATTGGCAAGTTAAAATAGTCATAACGTGTCTTAATGGTTGTTCATATTAGCGCCTGTGTGACAGAGATCAAAAGATGCTGCTTCGATCAAGATTCATTTAGACTTATCAGTTATCCTTCTGAAGCATTCAACTCAAGATAAGGATGCACTGGCCCTTTTAGATTAGGGTACATTAAAACGTAACGTATATTCGTTTTGAACTCGTACAAATTAAAATCTGTGCGAAGGATTGAAAAAAGTGTTTGTTAAAAATATCTCCAATTTGACATGCGTAAAGTTTGTTTAATTTTGAAAGGAAACTAACAAGAAATATGTTATGGTCCTATCATCATGAAATGTACATCATTTGTCGTGTGGTCCTTATAATCATGAAATGTACATGATTATTTTGTTGTACTATATTATAATACAATATAAGATTATGATGAAAAAGCATTATGGTGTTTTTGTGATGACAATATTTATCTTATTGATAATAAGTCTACAGGAGGACTATTCGAGTAGTTTTCTTAACACGATTGGATAATGCAGTTCTGAATTATATAGACCCATAGTCATCACTGAGTCCAATAGTAACTCTTACCATTGGTTAAGTGTATCCTTAAGATCTGTCAGTATAACTGGATCATCCCTGAAGAGGTACTTTCTTACATAAGCGCTAATAAACAAGATTTGAACCTACACAATACGCGCAGTTTCAAACGAATCTAGTGCAAATCTTGCTTTTTGCAGAGGTGGCTAAACTGCATATATAAGCAAAACATAAACCTTTTAAAGATACGTACAATTACTATAGCATATTAGAATTAGCCTAGTGAGTACAACATTCGATATGGACACCGATTATAAAATAAAAATCTAATTTACTTTTAATTTGCAAACGGATTTGCTAAGAGTTCCAATCCTGATCCATGACTTCGTGGATAATGTCACGTTCCATCCGAATAAATTGATGATCCTCATACAAATTGGTATAACATGCTGGTACAACTCAGTGCTGTATTTTTCATTGTTTGATAACAGCAATACTTTGATTTAATCATAATGGTGTCTCAGTGTGTACCATGAAAATAAACCATATTAGAAAGTAATCCAGTAGAAATCGTATGTTATATCTTGATATGTCTTGTTCAAAGTTCATGTCTTCAATCATTTTTTCCGTGTCCAGTAAGGTACAGAAAATAAGAATACATTTGACACTGTAGCGGTTGTGGTATGGTATTATGTGATTGTACCTTCTTACAAGGTCTCCGCTTTATTAGGATATCGTTATCAACAGGGTGATCGCCTTCGGTATTGTTGCCCTGATCGAGTCAATACTGAAATGAAGTGTGAAACTTACAGGTGAAATAAGTAGAGATCTGAGCAGATATATATAACAGAATGGCCGTACATGGAAATACAAGAAAATTTAATCAGTTACATAAACAACTGTGATAATACATTACATTAGGAAGATACGCTTCTTCTTGAAATAAATCTTTCACAGAATTTCAAACACAAATATATTTATATAAATAGCCGACATGTTTCATATGATAGAATTAGTTCATCATATAATCCAGTGAACGATCGAAGTCATTGCCTTGTACAACTTCATAACCTACTTATTCCGGTCCACTCCGACTTCACTATGGTGGTTCTTCAGGTGCGCCTTTTCCCTTTTCCAACCTCTCTACTGTCTCGCCTTTTTTCGGCCCTCAGACTTTGTGTGGGTAGGTGGATACGTACGTACGTAGATACTTGGATAAGTAGGCAGGTAGATACGTCAGTCGATACTTCCGTGGATATGTCCGTGGAGCTATTTCCCCTTTCCAAATAAACAGAGAAGCAACCTAAATCTTCCATCAGTTTTCCTACTGGGAACAGATCATTACTCCCCTCTCGTTATGTCAGAGATCGTTCTATCTGATCAAGCTAAACATGGCAGAGCGTAAACACACCTAGTTTTACAAGATTAATGTACTTCCTTATGGCTATTTCATTACTGATTCCCATTACACGATACATAACGGTCCCGTTCTCGTCTCAGTTAAGCAAATGAATGAATGAAATTCATTACATGTCTTAACTACGTTATTTTCAGCGAATACACACATTCAGGTCTTTAGCATACATGAAATCATTTACGATTGGTGAATTCAAACAGAATCTCGTAACTCATATCAACTAAAGTAATGCATGAAATTCTTAGATTCCTTTAAGAATCAAGACAACAAATTCAAAGAATTTGTCAAACTTATATAAAGGAGATCATTGTACGAATTCAGATAAATTAATTCAAATACAGTGACAATCATTTCAAGAGAACTGGTCTTCGGATTTTAACAAATAAATTCATGCAAATATAAACAATTATATTCAAGCAAATCATTATATTGGTATCAACGAACTCTATGAAATTGACGCAGATACCTTGTGCTTTCAAGCCTTGTTCGCTTCTACCGCCAAAATTGTGTCTGTTGACTTTCCAGACATCCGGCCCCTTTGACCAATGTTTTACGAGAGAATTTCTTCCAGATTTACTCTTCTAGTCTCCCTTATATTTTCAGTCTTGCAGGAAAATTGCAGACGGACTAGATTTCTTTCGATGAGGGCAATTTAACCCCAAGAAATTATCATGTGAGAACCCCGCCCCATATTTAGCGTAACCAATCAGGATTAAATATATTTATCACTTTTTATAACTATGCGTAAAAACTGAGGTCAGCATGACTTATAAAATTCCAAGCAACAGATCTGGAAAATTTCAAATCTGACAGTTCCAATATAAAATCGAAGGTACCCTTCTCTTTTCAAGTCGTCTAACGGTTAAGTAAACGAAGGCTTAATTAAGAATCATTTCCTCTCCGACACAGACATTATAGATCATTGCAGTATAGCGATTTAACAAGCACATGTCCCCATTAATCTAATTAATTGTTCTCTGACCCAAATTAATGTGATCTTCATTGTCGACATAAATTTGCATCCTTAAGATACTAGCTCTTGGTGAATCAGATATGATATTAGTCTAAATGTGTTCGCACCTGTGTTCACAATTTATTTACTTATTCGTAAAGAACTAATATGCTTAGTGTCATCTGCGTTGATTTAATTAATTTGCTGGGCAATTTGAGAATTTTAATGGATATTTTGTAGAGCTACATATACCCCATATGGGAATGATTCGCTATAAAATAAAAGTTTCATAAAAGCCCTCCAATATTAAATTTAATTTTTGAAACAAAATTATGGCCTAAATAAATATTTGTCAAAGCACAAAATGCGAGAACGATATAGTTTAATTTTAGATGTTCTTCGGCGAGTTGAAATAAAAATTAGTTTTACTTTCCTAGATTTGACAAGTGTGACTTCACTCAAAATAGACACCTGATTAATTTGAATATTGTGTATTCATTTCCGTTCTAACATGGTTTAGCCATCATTTTTGTTTTCCCTCATTTTGCTATACTTCACTTTTATTCAGAAGGTCTTCCATAAAAATAGTATGATGTATTTGTTTTCTTCATGAACTCCACCTTGTTCTTAGAAACGTATTAATAATTAATAAGCGTAGACATCAAAGTATCGGCTAAAGCTTTTCGAAGATTAGCTACCGTGTCCATGTTCTATTTAGGAATAACACATTTTGATGCTGCGGCTGGCTTTAATTATAATATTTTTGAAGTCGTAATGAAAGGGTTTTGCCAGCTTCTTGGCGAAACCTTAAAACATAATCAACCAATAGACAGAAATTCTTTGATTCTGCAATATTAAAAGAACGATGCTATTTCTAATTTGTTGTTGTAGGGGTTAACGCCATTTTCAGCACACGATAGGCTATACATGGCGGCCAGTATAAATGATGAAGGAAGAACCCGTGAAAATCCTGGAAAGAACCACCGACCCACGAGAAGCTACTGGCAAGCTTTCTCACATACCCACATTGGCCGAATCCGAGACTCGAACCCACGCAGACAGAGGTGAGATGGCAGTGATCAGTAACGGAGAGCGCTTTAGACCACTAGGCCACTCGGGGCCCCTTCTAATTTGTGTGGAGTAAAATGCTCCTCGTTTGCTTTCATCTTTTAAATTAATGGAAATGATATTCACGTTATGATCATTATATTTGGTAACATTGCAAGCAGACGACAAAGGACTATATACGCTGATGGAGGTTAATTAAAGCCTTGTATACAAATTCCTTTAAGGCTTTTTGCTGTTGTACCAGTAATGATATGAAACACACAAATTTACTTGTCATATCCCTAAAATAATAATTTCGTCGACCATCACATTACATGTATACCGGTTCCAGCTATATTTTATTCATATGCAATTTCGGACACTTGTGCATCATCATCGAATATTAGTAATTTTGATACCTATAAACCTTGCTGGTCTAAACAGCTCATTTTCAAATTGGGCAATCTGGGATCATTTATAATTTTGATTTTTATCCTTAAAATTAGCAAAAGACGAATCGTAGGTGTTTCAATTATTTGTATCGTCATTTCGTGGACCACTGTTATTTATTTACCTGGTTTTGTTGGTCATCTGCAAGTAATTTGTATGCCACAACTCTGATAAATGATATACGTCCATCAGCATTGACTTTATTGTCCATGTCCATAATTACTGATGCTAAATAGCCAACAGCCGCTGAATATCAATCCATTTTCTTGAATCCTCATAGTTGTTTCAATAATATCACTGTATATTTTGATATTTCAATTGTTCTAGCTGGTGTTCTATTGTATTTTAATACGTTGTACATGTTTTCGACGTCCGCCGGATGTATTCCATTTCGTATATGTGCTAATAGTGTTCAGTTTTAGTTTAAAGTCTAAAGTATTTTTTCTCCTCTCAACAATGTTTTTCTAGAGTTCACTATTTTCTTAAATTTTTTAGTTACAACTTGATTGAGTATCTTTTAACTTATTGTCCACCTTTTCCCATGTTTCAATATCCGGCAAATTGTAGGAATTAAAAACACTGTGTATATGATTAATACTATATTTCACTGTAAATCTTTCATTGGCTGCATTTGAACAATCAAACGGAGTGTGGCTCTACCTTAGTCATTAAGACTAAGGTCAAATCAGTGCATAAAGCCTCTTTGGAAGTTTTGTATTGGTCACGAATGTTGTATGAGACAAAGTCACTACAAAACATTCATCATACCAACAAATTCTTACACATAAGGATAGCTGCCACAAAGATAATTGTTCGTGGTTTTAGAAACCGATACAAAGTATTAGCCGTGGTCTGTTTTTTTATTGATTCATGTGTACGAAATCATAATGCTTTGACATCGTGATCTCTACAGTTAAATAAATAGTGTTATTTTAAAGTTTTAAACATTCCATATTTACGGTATTCTAGTCGTCTTCGTTACTATTAATTCCTTTTGGGATCGCCTCCAAATACATGTTCAGAAATTTTCTCCTCAGTTTAAAGAATGAGATGATTGTAACAGTTTTAAACACGTTGATATCCAACAAACTCTCAATCCGAATAGACACAGTGACCCTATCGATTATTTAGAGGATGATCAAACTAAGACTTCCTCGTCTTGGTCATCTCGATCATTGGTGAATGTAATTGACATTAATATGATTCAATAAAATGGAAAAAAAATATAGATTCTTATGAAATGATTTAAATTAATTATTTATTTTGTTATGTTGTACTGTCTGTTGACTACTGGATTTTGTTCAATTTTTCTTTCCTTTAACTTTTTGCTTTCATTCAAAACATTATGTTTTAGTGTTACGAATGGTTAAATTGTTTTTTTACGTTCATTCAACACTTTTCATTTGTATTCGTTTAATTTCAGGTAGAAAACGCTTACATTAATATTATACCAATGATGGCTTTAAAGTCCAATCATTGATGTTGCTTGATTTACTGACTCCGGGAATGACACGTGTGTTGTGTGTGAATGTTTTTCATATTAAACATTAAGGACTTTTTCTTTGATCAGGGTCATTTGTACAAAGTATACATACACATCAGGACTTGTTAACTTTTGGTGTTAAACCTTTTGCATACAGACATGTAAAATTGAAGGTATCATCACACATTAATAATTATTTCGGCAGCTATCACACGTTGGAGGTTTTAAATGTTCCCGTTTCTATTGAACTGTCCACGTTATCATATTAAAGGTAAACTCGCACTAGGACATCTAAATGTTCAGAAATATCAACTAGCATTCCAAAAGTACGTTGAACTCACCGGAGATTAAGACTGTTTTAATGGCCCTGTAAACATCTGTCTCACCCTTGAGGAAAAAGTTCATTTAAATATGATAGAATAATACAACCTCCACCGTGAACCTCGAAGAGGCATAAATTGAACTTAGTCGTAATGTTTGCTCGTACAATTTTGATGTACTGCCATTGAACACCTATAGTGCCTACTACTTAGTGAATAAATCATATTCCTGAGGCGTAGTTTAATCTTTCCAGCAAGACAAATGGACAAAAGACGTTCAACGAGATATTGCAAAACAAAATAGAAGATCCACAAATATTTTTTGAAGATTTTATATTTTTAGTGACACTATATCTGCAAAATTATGTTTGATCCAAGAAATGCAATTATTGTATTTTACAAAATATGCTTAGTAAGATAAACGCATTCCAAAACTGTACGCGAATCTAATACATGAGTGTCAATTTTGAGAAATTACAAATCTTGAAACTGTATATCTCTCAGAAACATTTTAAAGTATTAGTTTATATATGTTTTTGGATCATTTACACACTACGTTCTTTCTTCTATATCAGAATATATTATACATGAAGAACTGTCAATTAATAGCAGTTCGTATTTTCAGACGCACACTTCCCTTCGGTCTTTAAGATTATATCCCAGAGACCAATACCTTTAGAAAATATTGAAACATACTTCCCTTTGGTCTTCACGGTTATATCCCAGAGACCAATACCTGGGAAAATATTGAAACATACTTCCCTTCGGTCTTTAAGATTATATCCCAGAGACCAATACCTGGGAAAATATTGAAACATACTTCCCTTTGGTCTTCACGGTTATATCCCAGAGACCAATACCTGGGAAAATATTGAAACATACTTCCCTTTGGTCTTCACGGTTATATACCAGAGACCAATACCTGGGAAAATATTGAAACATACTTCCCTTTGGTCTTCACGGTTATATCCCAGAGACCAATACCTGGGAAAATATTGAAACATACTTCCCTTTGGTCTTCACGGTTATATCCCAGAGACCAATACCTGGGAAAATATTGAAACATACTTCCCTTTGGTCTTCACGGTTATATCCCAGAGATCAATACCTGGGAAAATATCGATTTTGCTGATGTTCCATGTCTTCAGCAAGGAATAAAGCATGCGTGCAAAAGTTCTACAGAATATATAAATGTGCGGATCCGGAAATATCGATTTTTTTCTCCACATACCATACTACTTAAGTTTAGTGAAAACAAATACACCGTCTACCCTTCTTAAGCATGTGTATTACACACTGTCCTAAAGAGCAATCCTAGGCTGTCAATTTGACGAAACAAAGATCTTTTCCATACCGATGGGCACAACTGGTAATTTATTATGCGTGAGCAGCAGCGGTTATAAAAGTACTTGAGATTGCACACAAGAGCGAAACACGAGCCTTCACAGTATCAAGATCCAATTTTCGAGGAAAAACAAATGCCTCAAAGACAACGACGTGTTTCGTAAGATCTTTGCAATGGGGAAGCAGGCAGCTAAGCGATTCCTACATCTTGAAAGTAGGGGTGGGGTAGGGCGGATAGGGTGGCCAGTTCGGAGTGAGACCCAAAATTTCCATCAGACAACAGAATGAGGTTCTCTGCTGTAGAGGCGGATTTTCTTGCTTTACTAGAGGATCTTTAAATATTCTTTTTAATTATTAAGTATCTTTTCACTTGCTCCTTCTCAAAAAGGAGTGTAAATAACGTTAAAAAACGAGCCGAATAATTTTTATTTTGTTTAGCTAATATGTAGAAATGTAGCGGCTTCCTATTTGGGCGAACTATTAATGTTAGTGGGATTGTTTTCGCATAGTTTATCATTTGAAACATTAGCTCTATTTTTACACTTGATGCAGAGTGTTGGATATCGCCTGACAACTGAATCAATGGCACACTTGTAAGTCACATATCAGTAAACTATTATTACTTTATTGTTTATAATTTCGACGAGAATTGAGGTAAACAATGATTTCTGAATTGGGAAATAGTAAGTACTAAACTCATCTGGATAATACGCATTTTGCAGTGACCGTATATGCATTATATATAGCTAATAGCCCTTTTGTATTAAAATGTCAACAATCAGATTTACTCTGAACCAGTTTGATCTTGTTTCGCAAAGATATGGAGATTACCTATGACCCTTGCGCTTAGATACATCTGCGCATGCTCAGAAATCCAATGTTAGAGCAAGGCCATTTTAAGATACGTCGAGAGAGAGAGAGAGAGAACTAACAGCGATGATTCGTGCAAAGTTACGGCGTATGTCTCCTTTCTTATCTATGTTTGCGCTGATTATCATCTTTCTGAACGTTTGGTGTTTCATAAAACTATGTAAGTATTATTTTCATACCTTTCCACACGGTCACTGCAAGATGAGTAGGACGTACACAAAATAAGATAAATGTCTTCTGATTATCTTGTTTCGTTTTAAAAATGTGTTTCCTGACTAATTAACAATACTAAGTTTCTCTCAACATAACCAGACCCAGCAAGGGGTCACGTCTGTCAGGGATAGATCAGGATAAATGCATATAGTTGAAAACGAAATTGGCTTAACTATATCTTTAAAAATGACCCGAGCACTTTCGACTCGATTGAATCTTTGTCGAAGGCAATTACAAAACGTGGGTAATTTCATTGAGAATTTGTTGAAGGCAATGACAAAACATTGGCAATTTCACTGAGTACTTGTCCAAAAATTACAAAACAAGGATAATATCAATGAGTGTTTTTCGACGGCAATTTTACTAACAGAAGCAAACAAGACAAAACAAAAAAAAAATAACAAAAAAATAAAGAAAGCTCTGATTTTACACACCTTTGCTTGAAAAGTTTAGCTGTCGTTCCTAATTGGTTTGATCTCCGAATTATAAAATAACTACATAGTCGGTATTGTCTTGTAAAGTTTGGTAAATCTAAAGCTGTCGATGAATATCAAGCATCAAGTTTTCCTAATATGGGCAATGACTTAAATTGTATATATAATGTTGTAAAAGCGAAGGGCTTTTTCTCTGCCGTCAGACGGTCCATGGATATCGTACACGCGCTCTCATGTACACACTTTCGTACTGATACATATCTTCCTGTAGAAAAAACAAATAAGATAAATTACATAGTTTACATTCCTGCGTACTGTGCAACTATAGCTAACTAATTGCATAGAATGTTTGTTGGTAATTCGATGGTTAGTAATGTAGTTTGGTGGATTAATAGATATAATAATTATCCCCATGTATATACATGCCTATGGTCGCTTTGCGAAAACATGGCTATGACATCACGTGTGTAAATTCGGGTGTCTACCAGAGGTACAGTCTGGTCCGTCTCGCTCGAGATGTATTTATCCATTACCATATACATACTGGTGCGTCTGTCTTGTGCAATAGGAGTATGTCGATAAGACATTTTGAGAATGGAACTTAAAGAAATTTGCCGACGATCGTTCAGAGGAAAATTTGCAACGAAAGTGTGTTACCACATGCCAGTTACACACTGATATTTATTTTCCGATACCAGCTTCCTTTCTTGGAATTAAAATTAATCTCATCGAGCTCCTGCCTCGACCCTTAACGTGCAAAGCAAATTCACAGTTTTGAAATCGTCATGTTACACAATGGTAATATTTTTTTTTCTTCTGATTCAGTTATCTCTACCCGGGAGAGACCAAAATACATTAGAACAGAGCTCTTTTCTTCATCAGGAGATGACACAGGTAATATATGATACGTTTTTGCGTTTAATTAGAAGAAAAACAATAATGCCTATATGCATAAATCCATATATATATATATATATATATATATATATATATATATATATATATATATATATATATATATATATATATATATATATATATATATAGAGAGAGAGAGAGAGAGAGAGAGAGTAAATTCCATATAAGTCAAAATACATATTGTATTCAATGTTAAAAGCAAATTTATATAAGATCAGAATTAAAACATTTATAGAACCTGTAGAAAAAGAACTTTCTTACCTTATTTAATTTATATTCTTATTTTGACTGAATGTTTATAGCAAGAATGAAGGTTTCTTTCCTTATTAGGTCATAGTTTTGAATAATATATTAATCTATCAATATATTAATAGAATTATTTCTCATTAGAGTATTTTATTTTTTTCAGTTGTAGTCAACAATAGCATCGCAAAGGACATGTACGCAAAAATCAGAATTTTCTGCATAATTTTGACTACGGAAAACGATTTGTATACAAAAGCATTGATTGTCAACATCACATGGGCTAAACGATGTAACAAACATTTTTTCATCATGAGCTCTAACATTCATAAACCGGATATCATGTTGTCTGAATACCCGGATGAACGGAAATACCTAATTTACAAGGTTCGGAGTGCTTTTGAATTTATATATGACAAATACATGGGTAGTTTTGATTGGATATTTAAAGGCGATGATGATACCTATGTAATAATAGAAAATTTAAGGTACTTACTCTCTCACTATCACTCCAGTAAACCTGGTTATCTTGGTTATAAGTTTGACAAATTCGTTGCCAATGGTTACATGAGTGGAGGAGGAGGATATGTTATTAGCAGGCAGGGCATTAAACAACTTGTTGAAAATGGCATAAGAGCAAACATGTGCCCCATCGTTCAGACGGAGGAAAATCCAGAATTGAGCGAAGACCTGTTAATTGGAGAATGTCTCCAGAACAGTCACGTGCCCATATTAAATTCACGTGATATTTATGGAAGAGATACGTTTCATCCATACCCACTTAAACAACATTTATTAGGAGATCTTCCATCGTATCTTTATTCTTGGAGCAAAGTGCCACCTGTGGAGGTAAGAGAAATGACCTGCAGTTATAAGTTATCCAATGAAAATCTAGCTTTCTTCCTTTTGTACTTTTTTCGAAAATAATCATTTAATGTCATAACTTAGTCGAACTCTGCTAATCAAATTTCGTACTAAATATAGGCAACATGAACTAACAAAGCTCACACGAACATAAATCATTGATTTAGGCTTAAAATTTAATATCATAGAGAAGATAAAATTGGCTTCTGTGCACTCAGATATTTTGTGCGCACGTTATAAAAGCGTCACTTATTAAGAATACTTTTATACGCTATTTTTCACGGAACCCAAACTTAAGAAAATATTGTTTGATTATTTATATAACGGTTCCGGTTTTGTCAGATCGCAACTGTAAACTAATTTAGTTCTAAGGGAAACTGTTATATATATATAGTTCTCGTATCCTTGACTCCAGTCTATCTTTAATCTATTAACTATCAATCGCTCTGTCAATGTAACTATCAAATCAACTAAAAATTAGTGCAAATGAATTGAACAATGCTTCAGAATTTAATAAAAGTTAAAATTTTACCGATTTATGATAAAGGGCATATAACAACTGGCGGATTACACAATCTGTACTGGTAACGGCGAAGTGACATAGTTCTTGTAGAGCAATGAATATCAACTAAACAACGCAGATAATCAGCAAAAAACTCTTTGATTTAAAACAAATAATGATAATGATAATGATAATACATATTTGTTTTGAATAATCATGCATAGATCCTTCGTAGATTGTTATGGTTCAATATAAAGCTACGCGGCCTTTACTCCTCCATTCCTTACTTATTTTGGGATCCGTCATGTTGTGCTGACACGTATATTCAAGTTTTCTCAACATTTTTGTATCTTTCCTTTTCTTGTAATATTGGCTAGAAAGTACACAATAAATGTAGTATCATTTTATACCTCGGAATAAAACAGCACCAAGCTTTGTATTTTTTAATTATGCTTAGAAATCCGCTTTTATTCAGAACAAAACATAATTAAAACGAAGTATCTAATCTGTCTTGTACCGTTTTGTAATCCAAAATAAACATTTATTAAAAGAACATACAAACTACGTTATTGTGACAAAGGTAATCTCCTATTTTCTCTTAAGATTGTCACATTTTTCATTATTTCGTTCTTTTTTAACAGAACAAACAGAACGCAAACTTTTTTTTGGGTAAAGTGCATGATCAGTTTTTAGCTACAGACATGTGGATGCAAAGGTGTCATGCTTCAAAGGATAAGTGACATTATTTTTTTAAAATTTAAAATAATATTAATCTCGTGAAAAGTAAAATATCCTGCAATCTGTATCCAGTTTTCATACAAATTTGTATTTAATCATATTAAGCATATAATGCAATATAGTAATAATTACTTATACAGAGTTAATTATTTTATCTTTTTTTCTGTTGCGCAATGTTTAGAAATTTGGCAATTGCAGTCAGGATTACTTTTGAATTTGCAGATATAATGGCTATACTTTTTCAAGATTCGGCCAGGAGCAGTATAATCGTGGTAAAGTGTATTTTCTTAATTCACTGTAAATTCCATACACAAAAGATTCGGCCAGGAGCAGTATAATCGTGGTAAAGAGTATTTTCTCAATTCACTGTAAAATCCACACACAAAAGATTCGGCCAGGAGCAGTATAATCGTGGTAAAGAGTATTTTCTCAATTCACTATAAAATCCATACACAAAAGATTCGGCCAGGAGCAGTATAATCGTGGTAAAGAGTATTTTCTCAATTCACTGTAAAATCCACACACAAAAGATTCGGCCAGGAGCAGTATAATCGTGGTAAAGAGTATTTTCTCAATTCACTGTAAAATCCACACACAAAAGATTCGGCCAGGAGCAGTATAATCGTGGTAAAGATTATTTTCTCAATTCACTGTAAAATCCACACACAAAAGATTCGGCCAGGAGCAGTATAATCGTGGTAAAGAGTATTTTCTCAATTCACTGTAAAATCCACACACAAAAGATTCGGCCAGGAGCAGTATAATCGTGGTAAAGAGTATTTTCTCAATTCACTGTAAAATCCACACACAAAAGATAATTATAATTTTTTGAGAGCTTTTATATTATACCGATATTACCGCTCAGGTGGCCTACTGGTTAAAGCGTCTGCCTCGGGAGCGGGAGGTCGTGGGTTCGATCCCCGGCCGAGTCGTACCAAGGACTTACGAAAATGGTTCTAACAGCTGCCTTGCTAGGCGCTCAGCATTAAGAGGTTAGTGTTAGGACTGGTCGGCCTGGTGTCAGGATACATGTCTGGTGGGTCATCATGCTACATGTTTGCGGCATGATGCCACAGTGCTAAACATCACTATAAACTGCCACACTACATCGTAGCGATATGACTGAAAAATTGTTAAAGCTACGTTACAAATCCTAATCACACACACACACACACACACACACACACACACACACACACACACATTATATAGCCTCTCTTTCCTTGGTACCCCCTGTTACATACATACATACATACATACATACATACATACATACATACATACATACATACTGTAACCTTTGGTATATGACAATATATTTTGTGTTTCACTTTAAGCAAGTAGATGCATAAGATGTATAAATAGGTGTTATCACGTTTCTAATAATAAACCTACGAGTTTGGAGTTATTTATCGTTGGCTAGTTAAAGTCAGGTGGTAGTGTACTGCTACGAAGGTCACGTGAATATATATTGTGAAATATTATATTGAGTAGTAAGATCTGCCACGTGGGGTATATTGCAACATATAGTCGTAAAAGACCCTTGGAGTTGTATATATGGAGAGAACTGAGTCTGCAGATGTGTTTAACGTTGTGTTTAGATATAATCTGAGAAGAAACATTTGGTTGGATTGTTCGTTAGACTTACAAAGTACTCACTGGACTAAAATTTTATTTTGGGACAATTGTCCATTTATTGAAAGGAGTTCTGCATAATGACACTTTGATATATCGGGAAAGTTAGCGAACCAGTACATCCGATGATCTGGAGTTCATTTTTGCTTATAAAACTCTATGTCTTATTTTTCCAATTTGAAAGTTAACGTTGCTATTAGCATCGCTTTTTAACATAGTTTCAGTTCTAAAAATCATGTCATCTCTATTGAGACCTGTTGATTTAATAGCCTTTTCTATTTCATCTGGTGAAAAGCTGTCTCTATATCTCCATTAATTATTTAACTATATATCTTTACAGCCTCATCATCTTGTGAATTGTCAATTAATAATTAATAGAACCATAATTTTTGTTTTTAAAATGCTCGATATCAATCATTAGCGCATACTTTACTAGATGACTACTTTTCTTCTTAAAGTATATTTATTATTCTCTCCAAAAAACCTGAAGGATCTGATTTAACTATATTAATCAGTTTGATACCCTCAAGAACCTTATTCTTCTTTGTTGTAGCTTAATATGACTTTAACATACTTATAAATGTTAAAATTGTATACCTAACATACACGTTTCTGTGATCATCAAACTCAGTTACTCATTTTTGACACCTTTCATCAAATAAAACATTTTTTCCCCGCTTGTTTTGATGAGAATTGGTATGTACTGTCTGTCCAAACAATGGACGTTACATTTTAAAACAGCGTTCGAATGACTGTCAACAATATCATTTAATGCGTCAGGATGTACTTTGTAGTCGATATGTGCAGTCATGTGGCTTACCACTTCATGTTTATTGGATTAACATGATGCATATGAGTCCTTTTCTTTAGTCAAATGTAAATTTCGTACTGAAGTATCATCGTCTCTTACTTTTTTACCGATCTTATATTTAAATACAGTGGTACATGCTTATGAAATTCGGCGAATGGCAGTACATACAATTCATGTACATGGAATCTTGATGTGCTAAAAGGAAGTAATCCCATTAAACTCCGCCCATTGATGGCACAGAAGGCGTGTTCGACTATTCCATCATCGGAGTGTAACAGCCCATTAAACTAATTGGTTGACTTAACATATCCTTTGACTCCATTTATCTTGCACATTCTCTTAGTTTACTTCGTTAGGAAGATGCAAAACAGTATAAATATAAATATTCAGGTACTATTCCTGATGACGGCTAATATTAACATTTCTAGTTAAAGCACTGAAATTTATGACAAATACCTTACCTAGACGGTCACTTTTCACAATACAATTTTCCAGTAAATTCAACTGATCAATATCAACATTCATGCATACAGTGGAATTTATTAGGCATTCGTACCAATATAGGGCAATTTGTGACATTTAGCCACAAGTAGCCCTACTTTGATTTTTAGCCACAATTAGCCCTATTTCGACTTTTCAACTAAGGACACTAAACCTTATTATATTGACTTGTAATAAATCGAATTTCCATCATTACCCCCCCCCATATATTTTGGTAATTTGTTGCCATTTTTGTGATCAAAGTGAAGAGATTTACATTCGATCATATTCATTATTGTGGTTGACCCAGGCTTCACTCTAAAGTAAAATATTTAAATAAAAAAATCCTGCGTCCTTTCTGATTCGTACACGTTCCACGATATAATGGAAGTCGTTTCCTCTAGAGATCCCTATTCTAAACATTCAATATAAAGTCTGTCTCTGATTTATTCTGTCATCTTCGTCGTGCCTGTCATTTTTTTCGAAACGCTTTCTCTTTTTCCCACGACATCAACTGGATACTGTCCATGGACGCTAAAATTTCTCACGAAATATGCTGCATTTCGAATCTTCTTCCGATCTGAATATTGATGGAATCAGACCACTGTTAGCGCTTTCTTCCTCCGATCAACAATATTGTTGACATCATCGTCGAGATTGTCAGATATATCGTCAGCCAATGTTGCTCTAATCCGTTCATTCTACATTCACCATAAACTACACCTGGCCGCTTACCAACTTGCATCTATGTCGATCTTGGTCTTTTATTTATTTTGATTTTACATGAATTTTTAATTTTTTTATATATTCTCTCCCTTTGTACCTATAAAAATACTTCCGTATATTTAATGTGAGTATATATCTCTGTCTCTGTCTCTCTCTCTCTCACACACACACACACACACACACACACACACACACACACACACACACACAAACACTTCCTAAGTGTATTAGTATTAATTCACTAGTACGATGACAATAATATAATTAGGGTTATTTGCTTTGAATTATGAAACGTTTTTATATCTTCTAAGATAATTATTGGTTTAGTGTTATTATCTGGACTCTCATTCCTCCCGTCAATATTTAGCGTTGTCGACCATGCCGAGATAAAAGGAAACCTTTCCTACACTGGATGACTGGCGAAGAGGGTGGAGCTAAGTTATGCTCTAACTTCCAAAACCGGAACGTTAGATTACGGTTTTCGCGATCCACATCCCAATTTCTTCAAAATTAGGCGGGGGTCCCGAGTGGCCGAGTGGTCTAAAGCGCTCTCCGTTACGGATCACTGCCATCTCACCTCTGTCTGCGTGGGTTATAGTCTTGGATTTGGCCAATGTGGGCATGTGAGAAAGCTTGCCAGTAGTTTCTTGTGGGTCGGTGGTTCTTTCCGGGGATTTCCCGGGTTCTTCCTCCACCATTAATACTGGCCCCCATGTATAGCCTATCGTGTGCTGAAAAATGGCATTAAACTCCACAACAACAACAATCAGAATTAGGCGATTTGATCTAGTCCCATCATCAAAGAAATTTCAGCGGCCTATAATAATATTTTAAATATCGGATGATGATTCTTCACTTTAACAGTGTACATATTGCCTGTAAAAAATATAGGCAGCACATTCGGTTATCTTCGATTGGCATATGTGGTAATAAACTCTTTTTCTTTCATCTTGCACATCTTGCAGATAAATAATTAAATGAGGAAATAGATACACATCACCATATCATGTTGCTTCTTTATCACTTAGTTGGTATTGGTACATTTTACATACAGTCTTTGCAGTTTTTGTATTTTTGATATGTCAGTACCGTAACATACCATCATTTTGGTTGGTCCACATACGCCTATGAAATTCTTGCGCAGTACAGTCCTTACTAATTTACAAATTTCGCAACGGTTCTCTGGAGAAGTCGCCCCAATTCGCCTGGAGATGTCGCCCCAAGGATCATATATTAGTAATTCTGATATATAGCCACATGGTTAAGGCTTTATTTATTGTTGTTTTTCTTCAACTTAATAACTTATTAAATTGATAAAATTTGCAATTTTTCAACTTTTCCATTTGATCAACTCCGCTTCTGTACTTAACGAAAAATAAGTGTTATCTGTCCCTTTTGCTCTGCTCTTCAAATCATTAGATGCATTTTAATAATATTTGTAGAGATAGTACTATCAATATTTTTTATTACATTTACATATAAAAATGAAACATGCGTACTTGTTGCAGTATAAGTAAATTTAATCGTCGGGTGAAAATGATTTAGGCGATCAATCAATTTTTCAGTTCTTCAGTTGAATGCTTCTGGATCATAAATATGTCATCTAAAAATCGTAATTCGTATTATTAAATTGAAAATATTTATTTTCCAAGATAAGTTTTTATTATTTTACAAATATCTTCGCTAGATAATGTGCTATTATTAGGATTGTTATCAAGAAACTATTTGCACGCTTCAATACCATCTGCATGCGGAATATTGGTATATAGTGATGTTACATCTAATGATACCAGGATTTAAATTATCAGATAGATGTGGAATAGACTTCGACTTTTTAATGAAAGTAGTGGTATCTTTAATGTGTGAAGGAAGTGATTTCATTAAAGGTTGTAAAACACAAAAAATAAATTTGGATAGGTTTTCAGTATATGAATTACAACCTGATATAATGGGTCGTCCTGGAAAATTTAAAGGTAAATTATGGTCAGGATTTTTAGGAGTTTTGGGTAATATGTAGAATTGAGGTGTACGTATGCTAAGAGGGAAAGTATTAAATTCCTCACATACGGAATTATTATTTTTGAGGTGCACGTATGTTAAGAGGAAAGTATAAAATTCCTCACACACGGAATTATTATTTTTAGCGATCTCATTAGTGCATGTTGAAATTTTTTATTTAATTTCTAATTGATGTTTAACTTCTTTAACATAATCATCTTGATTCACAATAATAACAATGTCTGACTTATCATCCTTTTTAATCACTATACTTTCGTCATTCATTAGATTATGTACAGACTTAATTTCGTCCTTATAAATATTACTATGATATTGATTTAATTTAGTTAATATCTCTTTTGTGATCGTGTATATATATATATATATATATATATATATATATATATATATATATATATATATATATATATATATATGTGTGTGTGTGTGTGTGTGTGTGTGTGTGTGTGTGTGTGTGAATCACGTAAAAGATGACTTAATTGTATTATAAAAAGGTTATTTGGGTGACAAGTTTTTGGATGACTTCTCCAACCAATTGGGGCGACTTCTCCAACCACTCTATGGCGACTTCTCCAGATACGTGGGGCGAGTTCTTCGAATACCGACGTAACTTAGAGAAGTGCAAGCGATGGATAAATGCTCCCGTTTTCTGTCTCTGTCTCAGTGTTGTTTGATATGGCAAATATTGCTCACCAATATCGTCTGGTATATCATTTAATGTTATCACGCACGCCATTTTCACAGAATGTTTGTCGGAGGTTAAGACGTTGTCAAGTCACGTGTTGGGTAGGCGGAGCGATCTACCTTCTGGCGTAAGGTCAATTGGCTGCAACCGTGGGAATTTTCCTTTCGTAGCAAATTTATTCCAATATTGCTATCAACGATATGACGACCGTCTTTCCAATCGGTAGCTCAGTGAACGTCGGGTAGAACAAAAACAGTCGACTCTTAAAAAAAACCGCACAGCAATAGTTACGTAGGTTATGACCAGTGTATCCCACAAAAAGTATCCGAATAGCCCATTTCATGCAGACTGCGGTGAACTTTGTAATTTGCTCGGAATTTTGATCACGTGGCGGGTGGTCAGCTGACCGTAATAGGTGGTGGGCAAAATATGGCTAACGCTTCAGCATCAGCATCAACTTCTGTAATTACTTCAACATCGTTTATCGAGTTGAAAAATGCATATTCAACAACGATGCTGCCGCAGATATTGACGAAATTTCATATTGGAACCATCCTGTCTTAGTTTCTGGAAACCAGGGTGGATTTCAAGCCCATTCGAGAGAGTAGCTTTGAGCTGTTTACATCTGGACATGTACATGTAAGTAAGGAAACGGTGTCGAAGTAAACAAATTTAATCCTGGCAATCAAAGAGCAAGTTTTTCAAACTATTTCTGTGCATCCGAAACGTCACTATAATTAAATGCGTTTCGTATGAGTTTATCATATAAATTTCAATCATTTAATTAATTTTATTTCTGAAATATTTATAAACAACAATGAACGCCATTTGTTTATGTACATGTACCCACCAGCGTTTGATTGGCTGGAGTATAAAATAACTCGGCAGGTTATTCGGATAATTACGGAGCAACTGGGTTAAATTCGGTATGAAATGGGCTATGCCAAACAAAAACTAGAACACGAATAAGCTTTCCCGCAGTCATTCAGAAATTGTGGGAGAACAGAGAAACTCCTTCATGCTATCCATTGAGAGAGAAAACGCAGAGAAACACCCGCAAAAACCTGCAGAGAAACACCTGTCAGCCTAATACAATACAGGCTGTCGCCTTTACATTACTGTTACCTAAGACCCGCATGCGTTAAGCGTCAACTTATAGGAGTAAATTAACCTCTCTTTGGAAGAAAATCCACAAGTGCTGGTCTCTCAACTGACGCAAAGTTTTCCAAGCACATCATTAGTTCAAATTAAAAAATGTAAATATCCGTTCACAAGAACATTCAGTCTAGTAATATAATCTTTTTCCATGTCAATCACATACAATACAAATCGTCATACAGCAACAGTTCTAGATTTTAGTACAAGTTTTTGCATCAGTAATCATCCATAAATATCATACAAATATGATGATATTTCTTCTGCCATGTTCAATGCTGCATCAGTGGTGATATCCATGGTGGAATGGACAAACTTTGCGATGGAAGTGTTGTAAACAGTCTCCTTGAAGTCAGTATATATGGCACCACAACTACTCCAGCTGACCTGACCAAGTGAACTTTGTGACATCACACAGTAATTTCCAGTGGAGATCCAGTATTGAAAAAGTATGTCCGTCTCAAATTTTCTATCGACGGGAACGACATTTTGTAAACAAAAATATACTTATAAATGTTATTAGTTGTCGAATTATGCATTATTGTTTCAGCTCGCGGCGAGGACTGTTTTATTTTGCACATAATAATTAAAAGTGGCAACATCTTTACCAGAATAAAATGAAATGCCGACAATTGTTTGTTCGTCTATCTATCTAAACTATTTTTCGCAAAATAAAAGCAATGCGATAAATCGAATCTAAAATGGGCAGTGATTTAATATTAAATTTATGTAACTTATTAAATGACTCCCAGCGTTTGCGAGCCAAAGCTAGCTAATTCTGGAAATTACAAAACTAGTTAAATAAATTAAATATTAATTAATTACCCATTTATCAAATAGTTGGTACCGACAGGGTTTGCGGCAGTGGTTTGCGCTTAAATATTTGTGATATGCCAACACCATTACATATCCCTTGCTGTGAATCAGATTGATCCAGATATGACCATGAAATTCTTTAGCATTATTCTCATTATTGACCGTGAGAATTTTACTTTCTTCGCTTTCTGGAGCCGTTTCTTGTACACTTATTATCAACAAATAGCTTAATTCCCCTCCTTGGACGGGAATACGAAACATTAGAAAAAAATGGGATGAGCGGAATATAAACAAAGTTAGAACATAAAAATAAAATAGTATTTTTAAAAAAATCTTGGAATGCCGCCGCGAGTTTCGAACTCGCGACCTCTTGTTCGGCAGCCGGGACACACAGAAAGACAAATATGGGTGTTTATATATAAGATGTGGCGACCGTCTTTGCCATGGAGATTGGCTAAAAAGAGTTAAGTGTTTCAAAATATAGCCAATGTACACTTCGTAGATTTTTCTGAGCTTCAAACTTCATTGCTGCTATCCGGCAGTATAGATATTGCACCCCACCACCAGGAAGATCGTGGTTTAAATGTAAACCTACAGGAATAAATTAACTCACCTCTCGTATGAAAAGAATGTCGACAAATGTTGATCTCTTATCTGACAGAAAGCTGTCCAGACACAGCATTCTTCAAGGTCAAAAATGCAAATATCTCGTCACAAAGACATTAAATAGCGATTTATTATAAGCAGCAGCCTATTTTGCCTGGGTTTAATGAAATTCATATTGTGCCTAAATTTCTTGCTTTATGACACCAAGCCTGCAATACTGTGTGTAACTATTTTGTAATTTCTGGTACTCCTCATGATCAAGCAAATGGTTTTAGAACAATAAATTTATCGCCGGTAATTTTAGATGCAAATTTTCTTACTTTTCTCTGAATACCATGTATTTGTTTGTTTGTGACAATACATTTCGTTGTATTTGTCCATTAACCAATATTTCCTCAGATTCATATAAGCAAATTCTTTTAAAGAAATAAACATAAAAGTTTAACAGTCAGATAGTTTTCTATTCGAATGTCGAACTTCATAAAACTAATTTGGTCTCGATGTATTTCTAAGGTTTATCCGTTTAATTTATGATAGCGATGCGTGTGGACTTTCTCGACATCGTCTGTTTCAGTTTTCTGTTCTTCCTCTTCTTCATTATATGCTATAGCTACCGTTGGAAGACACGTGTATATAAAGAATGAAAGAAACGACAGAACAACATACAGATGCAATCACAAGAAAACGACCGAATAAACACTCAGACAGTGGATGCACTGACATACATGAAATCGTTCCGACATAATATTATTTGTTATTAGAACTATGTTACTGGTAATTTTGTAGTTAATTTGTGTACGCATTTTTACAAATATTGTCTATTATTGGTTCAATTAATTAAAGAAACATCATCAGAAATTTAGTTTGTTTTTTTTACCGAATATTAGAGAAGGTTTTGTAAGCAGACGATTAAATGTAAAAGCAGTGGCATGAATAACAGTGGCATGTATAACAGTGTCATGTATAACTCATGTACAACAGTGTCATGTATAACAGTGGCATGTACAACAGTGCCATGTATAACAGTGTCATGTACAACAGTGGCATGTACAACAGTGTCATGTATAACTTTTTTTAAAGACAGTTCAGCGTATTACAACTCTTCTTCCCCACTCTTTCCCTATTGGCAGATTGTGATTTTCAAAGTGACACCTGAAAAAATAGTTCGGCTCTTATATAGCTTAAAATAAAACATATTCTTGCTCTGATTTAATACCGGAAACGAAACTATTGGATCCATTGCATTAACTGTATAATTACAATTTTGTGGAGGTGAAAGAAAAACATATCCCGGCTCAAAAGGAATCCTTCCCGCAAGAAAAAAAAATAAAAAAGAAAGAAAAATAAAATACCCACACAAACAAGAAAAAAACAAAACAAAAACAAACAGTGAAACAAACAAAGAAACAAACAAACGAAAAATGCCACATAGTAAATGTTAGGTTTCTTAGCTGTACTACAACATTTTGTTTTTAAGTTTTGTAGGCTCCGCTTCTTTAGTTATTCGGAATAAAGCGATTTAAAGCGGTGTCATCAATAAGTTCACAAGCCCATAATACAAGGTCAAGTTCATTGTTATAAAGCATATAGTGTAATTCAGCTTGTAGCATTTATATACCTTTTACGAAGTGGTTTGCTTCGTAAACTCTTAAGTCAATCCGTTTCTCAAATCAGAGAGAGAGAGAGAGAGAGAGAGAGAGAGAGAGAGAGAGAAGAAAGGAAGTTCAATCCTCTTGAAAGAGGTGTCACTTGATGATGTTGAAAATACCGCTACATGTTGGGGAAGCTTGGCATGAGAGAGTACACGGGTCGAGCTGCAAAGACAAAGCCTGTTTGAGCTTCTGACCAGCAAAACTTTATTGAAATACTCAACATATAAACTTACATTTCAATATCAAACTACAACAAACTCAATTTTCGGATATAAGAAATACATATAAAACTACGATATTCTTTCACTTACCAACATCATACTTTTATAATAACTGTCGTTTAGAATGTAATACAGATAATTAAATATCGAATAAATTCACGATAGCAAAAGAATCTAAAATTCAATATTTCAGACTAATACCGTAATTGAAATATATTTTACTGAATTTATTCTAAAAAGTCAACATATTAAACTCTATTATTTAAAGAGTATTTTACTTCTAAATTAACTATTACTGAGTATGAAGTTGGTAGCGAATGTTGCTTTTTACTATATTCAATAATATAATTATAAATAAATATAAGTTCTTCAAACAATTAAACTTTCCGTTACATTATATTAAAGAATAGCAAAGAAATATTAAAATAATCTAATGTTTAAACATACTGATGTTAGGTTAACATCTTAAGACTAAAAATTCTTATAACTCTAAAAAGTCTTATACTATGAAAAATTGTACATAGATCATAATCTTACCTGCAAAGACAAAGCCTGTTTGAGCTTCTGGCCAGCAAAACTGATGTCAGCCCGTGGCTGGGCTTTATATACCCGTTTCTTAAGACAACGCCAAATATGGCGCGCTCCTAGCTCTTGCGTTGGCCAGAATCTCAAAGTGAGGCTTCGTAGTCTCTTACAGATTATTGTCTAGGTCTATGTACATTATTACGTAGGTACTTCTGCAAGATCAGCACATTTGCCCTCTATAGGAATCTTTGGAATCTGTCTAGTTCACTATTTACGTAACCTAATGAATGTACTTTTTTGTGCTGAGTCTGAGATACAAGTAATGTGTGTATAAGACGGTTTGTACTTGATCATAATAGCGTAATCATTGTTGAATAGTAGTATATAATTGTAACACGAATAAATGGATTCAATCTCAATATATTTTAGTAGAAAATTGCTTCCAATATGATTTATCAATTTACTTCTAATACAATTTAGTCAAAACTTACTCTTAATACAATTTAGAGGAATTTTCAATCTTGTTACTTGTACTAAAAAATTCTGTCCTAATATACCTATAAAGATATTAATCGTGTTGTATATAATGTGTTATTTTACTTGACAAAAAAGTGCATTTTATTGTCTTTGTTATAAGTCACCGACTGATGGATTACATTATTTTGGGTTACATGTTCATGCAATGAAGTGTTGTAACACATTTTCTAGAATGCAGTCTTTAAATGACAACAAACCTTAAAAGGATCATCAAAAATGTAACTAAAATCCCAGTATGTCAGCTCATTTTATTCGGTACTACATTGTTTTGATGATTTTGTTTCATCCATACCACTGACTCGCTCAAAAACAAACTAGATCGTTGCCACGCCGTAATTCGCCAACACTGGTACACTTTTCTTATAAATTTGTATTTGCAATTGGTCGTTATCAAATGTAAAAAAATGTTAAAGTCAAAGCAGTTTTTGTCTAGTTTCTTGTGCCCAGTTTCTGCTTCTGTTTCTCTTTCATGTTCTTCAGTTTTAAACTTCCTTCTATTGTACAATCGAAATTGTAACTATCTGAATAAGATGTTTCTTTCCAGGGGCGGATTGGAGGTGAGGGGGTGGGCAGAAGTGGATGATTGGGCATCATCACTGCTTCCATGCTCTCTCTCTCTCTCTCTCTCTCTCTCTCAGAGTTTCCTAAAGGAAGTTTTCTTTACGATTAAATCATTATTATTATCCCGTGGATACTGCTTAAATTCTTCGCTTCTCTCGGCCCCAACAACGGACCCGTCACGTAGACGATTACGTTTCTCATCAACATCATTTATGGATCCCACCTTGCTTTCTACTAAGTATGCTATAGCAAACACCCATGTTTCCAATCCTCTACCTGCCGAAAATATCGCAGTAATTTGATACATTTTCCAATTTAGCATTACACCAATGCTGTCAATCGTTAGTATATGCAACTGAACAAATACAGGTCTGTAACGCGAATACTGAAATTATACATCTTTGTCTGTCTGTGTCTGTCTGTCTGTCTGTCTGTCTGTCTCTCTCTCTCTCTGTGGAGCACAAGCTATTTCGTTTTAATTGTAACTTTCCTACAAAAACAATAAGCGGTCGTGGCAATGAAATGTTAGTATTTTACGAATTGTACGTCATATTGTGCAAGTCTGATAATTTAATTAACAAAACGCGTCATGTCCACACTGTAACCTATGCGGATGAGTTGTTTTCCCACTGTTACATTTAATAATGTTATGATGT
Source organism: Sinohyriopsis cumingii (assembly GCA_028554795.2). Lineage (NCBI taxonomy): Eukaryota > Metazoa > Mollusca > Bivalvia > Unionida > Unionidae > Sinohyriopsis > Sinohyriopsis cumingii. The sequence goes on from CM068825.1 coordinate 61,088,815, forward strand.
ACTATTATCACTTATCAGATAAACTAAAATAAAATATATGCAACTAAGATAACTTATTGTCACAGTAATTATAATCGCCAAAAGCAAACAATCAGAATAACAGTTTATCGTTCACAAGTGAAAGTTTCATTGCCTTAACACATGGGATTTAATATGTGTAGAATTACTGGATATGAAGCATACTAAAAAATTATATTATGATCACAAGAAAGGTGAATGTCGTATTCTCTGAATGCAAAGTTGCCTGAATGAAAAAGAAAAAGTACATATAATGTTCTTACCAAGTCTCAACTTCTCACTATAAATTGCATTAAACCGTTTTTCCTGTGCTACATGTACCACCACATTCCAAATATTACAGGTTAGACGTGGTGGAGATATTCAAGTTTACAGTTGTTCTTGATGTTGATAACAACGTGAAAAGAGAGTGGCAGTCGAACAAGTGTGATATATTTTACGTTCTCGTTCTGTTGCATTTAATTGTGCAGAGAGAGAGAGAGAGAGAGAGAGAGAGAGAGAGGGAGAGAGAGAGAGTAAAACTCGTCACTTCTACACTCCACTCACTCACCTAATCATATGTGCATATTCCATACATCTACCGATTTATCTATTCACATATTGTACAGTTGTCATAAATCAATTTCTGTCTCAATTTTCGCACCAATCGCTTTTTTCTTCCCATTTCAGGGCCAAAATTGTTGCAGCCAATTTACGATCAGTTTCCACTACATGAAACCAGAATCAATGGTTTTAATCGACCATTTGTTGTATAAAACCTCCGTTTTCGGCAGAACGTTGCCTTTGAATATGGGAAAGATGTTTCAAGCCGAACAATCCAAGCCTTAAAACATAGAGACAACACAGCTCTTGGTAAAGAACAATCAACACATCCAACGATGCATTCCTCATTCAGGTTTTTATGTGAAATATGCACAATAATAGATTTATGTTTATCGAGGTGGAACTCTTTAAAAATATGATACTCTTTCTTGACTGCCGTTTGAAAATATCTCTTGCGATGGTTGCTAACAAACTGTGGAGGAAATCATTGTTCGCCACATAAAAAATTGTGCTAAGAAATGAACTGATTCTTCCGACAGAGAAGAATATGCGTTCGAAATTGCTTAGCGCAATCCAACGCGACGGTTCTTACGCATGAATAGACTTACTTGTGGAAAGAATCACAGAATCTTCACGTTCACATTTTTCACGAGCACAAATTTACCTATGTATTGGTGAAATGTACGAATTTACTTATGTGTTTGTAAATTTGCAATGTGTTCTCGTGCGATGTTTTGCAGGTTAAAAGATAGTCATTATCAGAAGACAATATAGGTGATGTGGAAAGTGTCACTAATAACAACATTTATGATGATGACGAGACGGCCACCATGCTGGTGATGACGATGATGATAATATGATAATAATAATGAAGGAGAATAATGCTTTTATGGAGAACGTAGTCTTGATCATTAATGTTATTATTATTTCTGGAGAAATTCTGCCAAATATCTTCTTCTTCTTCTTCTTATTATTATTATCGTCATAGTATCACCTACCAATGAGATAAAGAATACAAATGCAAATTTTTTTTCATATTTTGAGCTATTTTACTTGATTTTATGCTTCAATCAACTCATCGTCATCACACATTTGAGATAGAGAACTTCAAATGTTGCCTGTCTCTAAAGATTTCTTACGTACAATCCCGATGAAGAGCGCACCAAAGTCAAATGAACCTGATCCCTTTGAGACATCACTGATCTTTGAGTGCTTTGATTCAATATTGCTTTCACTAACCACTGTTAGTAATGCTTCTCTCTCATCCGGGGTTTCCCGTCTTTTTTCATAAATGCCATTGCCAACCATTCTTGAAGAAACCATAAGTCAACCAAAAAGATTTAATCAACAAGCTAACATCCTGTTCCCAACTAGCAATTTATGTAAAAGATCTTAGAAAAAGTAGTTCTTTCCTAACATGTATCTCATCTGAATCTGACTAGTCCTTTTAGCAATATACGATTCGCATCTCGCCCTCGCCACAGTACCAAAATTACTTTTCAAAAAGCAGTTAACGACCTTCTCCTTTGGATAGTCGAAATATTAAATTCATCGCCCTCCTTGTCTTATCTGCAGTATTTGACAAACTAGACCAGGATATATTACTTCATCGTCTCCAGCATGTATTTGACATTAGTGATACAACCATATAATGCTTCAATTCATGCTTAATCGAAAGGACACAAATTGTCTCCGTGTTTAGCAAACAGGCTAGCCCAATTCATCTATGTTTTGGTGTTCCACATGGTTCAATTCCTAGACCTGTTCTGTTTGTTTTGTACAAGTGTCATATATTGTCATCCTGCATCTTACCAATTGTATATTTATGTCATCCAAATATACATATCTGATTATCCACTTAAAGCTGACGCATTTCCGAACTGAAGCCAAGGATGACATGTAACAAACTGCAGATGAATGATGATAAAACGGAAGTCATTCTGATCGCCATAAATAGACTTTCTTTCTCATACTTTATATCAAACAGTAAGTATCAACAACAACAACATTAAATTTCCGCAATCAGGTGTCCTTCTTGACTCTGTCATTACTCCGATATTTCATAAACAGTTGCAAGGCTATATACTTGGAGCTGTGACGCATCAACTCTATTCGCAGTTTTCTTTCTGGTACTGTCACTAAAACACTTGTGTGTTCTTTCAGTGCTTTCTAGACTTGACCATTGCAATTCACTTCTGTCTGGTTCATCTCGGGATCTACTACAGAAATTTCAAACATAGTTCTTTTCAGATCATTATTAAAGTACGAATAACTGAATACTTTCTCGTCCTGCTTTGACCCTACACTGTCGCCCCGTTAGCTCCAGAATAAAACACAAAATATGTTCCTATGTTAAATTCCGTTGATTGCTCCGAGTTCAAACTCCCTATCTCACCTCATCCTTTTTAAACGTTTACTCTCCCCTTCCGACACTAGTGATCTCATACCAAAACCAAGCCCGTACCAGGGCCAAGCTCCATGAAGGAACTTAGACACAATGAAACTGTGATCTCATTCAAGAGTGCTCAAAAAACTTTCTGATGTTTTTTTTTAAATTCAGTGTCGATTGAGATAATACGATGTTAAGAAATGCGTGTGCATCTATTAATTAAAATTTTATACTACCACATCTCTTTTGTCGTCAATTGTACCTATATGAAATTGCAATTATATATTCCCACGTCTGTTTTTCCTTCAATTGTTTCTATATAAAAATGAAATTATACATTCCCACGTCTCTATTTTCTTAACTGATTATCCCTGGAGATTTTTGGCATTTCCGCCAAAAATGGGAGTAAGAGATGCACATTAGGAACTACATCTGAATACATCTGATTCCTAGGGATTTTTTTAGCCTGATTCCTAGTTGTGTTAGAAACGTCGTTTGTCATTGGCTATTTCGCTTTATTTGCTTATTGTATCCATCATTTTCGTGACCTGGCTCCTTTTTACTCCGAATCCTCAACTTATCATACTCTTGCAAATGATCGCCCGTCTGTGTGAAGTTCAGATTGGTCTGCCTTTGAACTGACGCCAAAAAGTCTAAAATCTGGACATAAAATCTGAATCTGGAAACGGGCGAAGTTTTGGTGTACAAAAATCGGGTCTAAAATATGTTTTTCCCTCTGTATTTTGTAATGCAAGACGAAGGTCCAGATTATTTGGTACCATTGCAGAAATAGATCTGTTTCGATTATTTGGTACCATTGTAGAGATACACCTGTCTACCTTTCTGTAATACCAAAGCTTTGGTGTATCTTAAATGACCTTGACGCTACAGAGCTCAGAAGTAGGATACTTCCTCCTGATGCATAAACTTGGAGCCAGGGATTACTTAGTTGACAAGACTTTTGGAAATTTCTTTCAAATTGTCAAGGAATGGCTAATTTTGTGATTTATGTGCAATATTGATGCACGCAAGATCAAATACGCATGGAATATTCAAATTTGGTGACGTTATCAAAGTTCACCCATTAAATTGTACTTATATAGACAGCTGTTGCAATAGCTAATGTGCAGAGATTCCGTAATGTTACTTAATTATGTACCAACAATACTGCATGGCTTTTCATACGAATGGTTCTGTGAGTGTTATAATTATTAACAAGGAAAGGGTTAAATTGGTTTGGCTGTTTAACAAATATTTACAGTTTGTTTTCTTCAGCAGACACTACGGATACTATCTGAGAATTTTAGTGCACCTCAAGCGAGGTATCAGCCATAATACCCTTTTATCCTAATGGCTTAGACATAGTACTTCAAGTCGATGATAAATAAAACCGACCCCAACCCTAAAACAAACAATCAAAAAAAACGGGCGGGGGTGGTAGCATGTGAGACTCACAGTACTAATTTAGATCCCATTGTAAACTCATGGAAACCCCATGATATTAAATATTCTATACATTCTTAACGCTCATATTTAAAACGTATATTTCTCAGTATATTTTTATCCGTGATGTTTAGATTACAACTTGAACAGCAATTACAAACACGATGCAAAATTCATCTACTTTTGAGGGTCTTTTGGAGGGGGGGGGGAGTGTTGCAATTTTCTTTCGAGCTGAGATTTTTTTTATCTCTTTATAATTTTTGTTTGATAGCATAAAGTATATAATATGATCTTGATTTCTTATAAATCAGAGCACCATATTTTTGTTCAAGCTATTGACAGACGGCATTTTTTATATTTAAAAAGTGCCAGAATCATGCCCAAGAACATTAAATTGTTGGTCCTTAATATAATACCGTGGTATGTATCGTTCTATGTTCTAATTGCAAACCTTAAGAAATTGGTTGAGGGTAGGTATTCATATAATCCTTTCCGTGCATTGGTATGGTAGCTTCTGTATGGAGAAAACCATTTCAGCAGTGACGTTGTTTTCATCTACATATGTTTGAAACACCCTTTCAATCCCTCACGTAAAATATCCGATGCTAATTTCAGCAACGAGTGTTTCAAAGTCAGATCTATTAATGGACCGAAATTCCACAGAAGATCATCGTTTCTTTTTCCAGTTACACATATTACAAAAATTAATTGATTAATTTTACTAAACCTTTGCATTTCATTATCAAACAATAATAGACCTACAAATCAAAGAATAAAATCCCTATAAATCTATACTCCTTTTTTTCCTGCCGCCCATTTCTACACTGGTTGTTGTTATTTCATATAATCATTACTGCGAGTCTTTTAATGTTTCGTTTAATAAGTACCTGGGGTCCTATAATGTTTCGTGTAATAAGTACCTGGAGACCTATAATGTTTCATGTAATCAGTACCTGGAGTCCTATAATGTTTCATGTAATAAATACCTGGAGTCCTATAATGTTTCGTGTAATAAGTACACGGAGTCCTATACTGTTTCGTGTTATAAGTACATGGAGTCCTATAATGTTTCATGTAATAAGTACCTGGAGCCCTATAATGTTTCATGTAATCAGTACCGGAAGTCCTGTAATGTTTCATATAATAAGGAACGGGATCCTATCTTGTTTCATATAATCAAGCTTGGGAGTCCTACATTATTTCATATAATTAGTAACGGGAGTCCTATAATAATTCATATAATCAGTACTGGGAGTCCTGTAATAATTCATATAATCAGTACCGGGAGTTCTGTAATAATTCATATAATCAGTACCGGGAGTCCTATAGATGAAAACAATCTCAACTGTTGCACCTCTGTGGTTGCACCTTCTCGAAAACGGTTTGGTTGTGTCTGTAGCTGGATCAGAAACATTTCGGTAAATAGAGAATATGTACATCAATATGTTTAGTAGATATCATAAATTATTTCACCAGTGAAATGGAAGCAACGTATAGTCAAACGGCTAACGAGGAATCGCGTACCTCAACTAAAACAACAAAACCACAAAGTTTTACAATGGACAGATTAATAATTCCGTCCTTGAAATTTATGAATGAATAGTTCAGGCGTCAGAACGTATAGGAACCTCGGTCTGAACCTGTTATTTTGTTTGAACATCATTCTTTCTAATTACTAGAGTTGTGATTTCTAATCACCCGTCCCTAAAGCATTTTATGCGACCCCCCATCTGAATATTTTATGTTTGCACTTCCGTTGCTGCAGTAGTCACTTGATCAACATGTGTACATTTCGTCATCTGTCTTACCAGCTGGAGAATTCGTTTCAAGATCGTATTGACTAAAAGTAAACGGTAAACGATTGCTACATGAAATCTTTAAATGCAACTGAATACACTCGTTACTTGGAATCTTTTGTTTTCCTCAGTATGTACTGGTCAAAAGCACCGGAGTATAGATAATAACAATCCACCATACATAATAGGCTCTCTTTCTGGCCGTCTACCTCCAGTGCTTACATCGACTGTGCACAGATCCAATGACTTAGTTTAATAAACTTGCCCATCAGAACGTATTTAGGGTCAGACATTTATTTCCCATTGTTCGTTTGGTCCATCATGTACATGTATATTAATAAAACCTGTATTTCAATATTTAGGCATATCTTATCGTTCTTCTTCTGCTCTCTATTATGTCTCACCATCCCTTTCTTTCTCTCTCTCTCTCCACATTAGGATGAGCAAAAACGGACTCAGAACAACAAAAAATAGACGTCAAGTATTACCTTTCATTAAATACTTTTTTTTTACATTGATAATGGAAGCTGTCAGTGACTGAGCTTACGTGATCCGTTGCTATGTGCCACCCATACAGTAGTGTATACTTGTAATACCCTTACGACAAAAAGTACACATCTTTAAGAAAACAAATGGTGATCAAATATAGCAATAATTTTTCAGTAGCAATCGAGTTAAAAACAATGGCTAAATCGTGTGTTGACTGCAAATGTAAATTAAGTAACAATATAAAAATTGATGCAGCTTCTGGTACCGAAAGAATATGCAAGCGTGCCAAAGTCACACAAAAATACTTCCGTTCAAATGACGAAATAAAGAAAACATAAAACAAAAAACTCCTATTGCTAAAGAAATTTCTTTAGAGATATTACCTTGCAGAGTCATTTGTGAAGGTTCTACACTACCCAACCACTATAATATCAATAATTTAAAGCATGATACGTACAAGCTAAATTTGTCATGCGTCACTACAGTGCTAAAATTATTGTAAAATTTAACAATTTGCTTTGTAGTAATGCAATTGGTAATCGCACTGGCACAAACTGGAGAAAATCCACAAAAGTTTCGACGGTTTTTGCCTTTAAAAATGTATATTTGAAGTAAACTCTTCCTTTTTTTGTTGAGTAAAATATAGGGAAATGTTTCAATACGGAAGTGGACATATTTTGTATTGTCAGCGGTGGAATCAATATCAGTAGGACAAAACTGATGTCGCCATATGAAACGTCTGAAACGTGTTAACAAATAAAACTGGTGAAGTGGAAACATTTTGTACTGTCAATAGTGACTTCACCACTCGTGACAATACAAGGTTTGTATTCGAGTCGTGAAATGTTTCCGTGTATCTACTCAGATAGTCAGAAACCGCCTATCTATCTATCTATCTATCTATCTATAATGACTTGATACAAGGAGAACATGAGTGCTCCTCTTGGTAATTATCGTTTGTTCTTATTTGGTTTAGATATCACTATGCCTGTAGACCGACACAGGACGGTGTCAAGTGCAGATACTGTAGAACTTGATTTGATTTTGTGAAACGTTGCACGAACATGGTCAAACATAGAGCTCGATACAGTTTATATGTTTAGTTGAAAACTGTCCTTGAACTTCATGCCTCACATACCTCCCCCCCCCCCATTCGTCTTATGTGGAGTTCTGTTTTAAATCACTAGAAAATCAGTTTATGGTCGTTTATTGCCATTATACGAGTCTGCTGTGGCACCGCATTTTCAGGCGAAACGCAAAATGTCATACTAACGCTAAATGTCAGAACCTCGACGCATAATGTCATAATCAGCAGAAATGACCAAAACGACTAAACGTAGATGTCTATAACATTTTCTTTTCGAGTAGTGCAAATCGCCATGAAAAAAGAACTCGTTTTGTAGAAATGGCAAAACAAGAAATATCCACAAAAAGGTCAACGTGATTTGTTATGAGCGGAAGAAATACTATAAAATCATTTTTTATATTTAAACAAATTTATTTCCAATAAATTCGTACGTATATATTTACAAATTTGCTGTGAAAAAAAGGAATAGGAAGCGAATTTTGTATTGAGTTTCTCTCCGATATATCATCGTATATTATATCATTCATCACATTAGGCTATTTGACATGTTCCTCCGATTTCATGATTGTCACTACTACTACCACTACTACTACTACCACTATTATTATTAATATAATTATTAATATTAGTATTATTATTAGTAGTAGTAGTAAGAATAGTAGTAGTAGTATTACATTAGTATAGCTACTAAAAATTAAGTTTTGTATAATGTTTTAATTTAACAGTGAAAAGCATTTCGAGTGTAAATGTTGTTAAAAATTACGATATTACAGCGTTGTCCATGCAGATTATCATTCACAGTTATCAGCTTTGAAAGAAATTTGTCGGGATAAATTAGAGTAACGTAAAGTACACATACTTATGATTGCCTTTTTCTTAACATAACTTGCCACTATTATATTCCTATTTGTTATTTTATTTCCTGCATACTTTGGTAATGGTCTCATCACACTGTTCAGAAATATGATACCCATGTAATATTATTACATTATGATTATCTAGCATTTGCCCGCCCATCCCCCGTCAAAAACTAAATACCCACACAAAAACAATAGACTCCAGTCCGAAAATAAAATTGTCAGTGTCTTAAAAACAGTCAAGATTAGACTTGCTGCTGAATATAGTACATTATTTTCGTTATGGGGTATTCATCCAGAATTTCTCGGTACAAAAAGATCATAATTGAAATAAAATTTTCATCTATTGATATATTGTAGTGAATCATCCTTAAAGCAAATGTTCTTAAATTTAGGCGTAATTAAACTTTGTGCTAAACATGTTTTGTGCCAATATAAACAAATACAAAACTACATCAGTCGACAAATAGGCAGACGGATGGAGACTCTTGTTGGCATAACCTATGTGGAAAGTTAACAGCTATTTTGAAACAAAATTTCCTTAAACGGATAACAAATGGCAAAGCCGGTTTAAACCACATTTAAAGGCACAATAGTGCAGCTGAGGGTGAATTTTCTTGCAAAAATGTTGGGATATTTATGTATATCAACTGATTAAATACTATTTAAAAGGCATTTCTGGGGTAATATCAAGTACGTAGGGGTTCTCGTTATGAAATACGAGCTCTCTGAAATCTTCGTACGTAGAGTAACGAATCGATCGTCTCCATGTTGAAATCCCACTCGGCAGTGATCGGCAGATCCCGAATGAATAACACACATAATTCCGGTGACCGAAATTTGCATAATTATAGGCCACTTTGTAAACACTGAAGATGATGACGTAAAACACAACCACTCTACCAGACCGCCCAAAATGTCAACAACGGTGAGTACGATCTTCTTCTGATCTCGTTCTTTTCTTCTTATCCTTTTCCTTTCTAATTTTAATTTTGAGAGGAAACAATGAAATGTCTGTAGAACTACTTTTATAGTTATATTTCAAAGGTTTTGTGGTAGGAGAATAATTTAAATCGACGTGCTCTGTACAGTATTGCAAAAACTCACAGGTACTCACTCTATTTCTTGCCCAGTAGAATTCGTACTCCCTCACGTCCCCACCACTCAATTTTATAAATGAAAAGCATCAGGGATATTTAAAAATGCTCAAAATTGAGTAATTTCATTAATCAATTTATAAATTCTAACCAGATTGTCACCAGTGGACCCCTAACACCCATCTTTCTGACGTTTCAAACAAAGCGGAAAAGAATTTGTGTGCTTCTCCAAGTTAATACTTTACATACACAAGGTTTTAAATAAGCCTTTTTTTTATTAAAAAAATCTGCGACTAGAATATGGAATCCAGGTTCAAAGCTCGGGGCCAGATCATAAAAAAGTACACACACACACAAACGTACAGTCACTCGTCAGCTGAAGTTTGACCACAGCTTTATTCTTGCACATGTTTATTGGGTATTGTGCACACTGAGTAAATAGACACATAGACTTTGCTTTGGTGCCCATTCGAGAAAAGTAGGGGCCCTTTTTAAATTTTGGATCCCCACCCCACCCAACACTTGACCTGATCCAGCCCAAAAAATCTTCCATCAAATCACAACCTCTCATGTATTAATTTCTGATCCAAAGTTAGCGCTATATTCCTATTAGTTTGATAAGTAATCATGAATATATTAGTTGCCAAATTATGAAATACATTTACATATTAAAATTCATTAGATAAACTTAAATCAGCTCATTTTCAAGCTCAATTCCAGAGCGACCATTAAGAGGAAGAGGTAGAGGTAGGATGAGGCATGGAGCAAGAAGTTGAAAAACCAGATGGGGGAGAGGAGGAAGACATGCTGTGCAGCCTAAATACTGAGCTGACCAAGCTCTACACATAGTTCAGACAAGGCAGACAAGAATGAGGTTAATTGTTTATTTATATCTTGCAAAACAAGTATTGATAGATATTGAAAAATGTTTGGTACTAAGTAACTTGGCAAAGACTCTAATATCTATGTCAGTAGTGTTTTGCACAACTTAGAAAATGCATACTTGTATTAAAGGATTAGTTATTTTGCCAAACAATCTATGTTTAAACTGCTTTACTTTTTGTTGCTAATCAACACCCCACCCCAATATGATTTGATAAAGGAAGACTATGCACAGATAGCATAGAAAATACAGAGGCCACCTCATTTATATGGCCACCTTATATAATACCAAAATGGTAAAAGTATTATGGAGACAATCTCATAGAGTACCCCATTGCATGATGAAATACATATAATTGATATGAAACTAAATACAAAAGGTTTTAATATGGGTCACTTGAATGTACAAGGTATAGTGGAAAAAATAGAACAGATTAAGTTAACGTTGTCTTCCAAGGAAAATAATATGCATGTTTTAGGACTCGCTGAAACCAAATTAAATGCTGGCCACAATGATAATCTATTTCACTGTCAAGGCTACAATAAACCATAATGCAGGGACAGAGAGACAGCGGTGTGTGTGTGTGTGTGTGTGTGTGTCTTGTATACATTACAAGATGTAAATGCAGAAAGGCGACCTGAGTTGGGGTCACATGAAATTGAGAGTATTTGGGTGGAAATTTCTCAAAATAATGCAGAATCATTCTTAGTTGGTTTCATTTATAGGTCACCTTCCTCCAAAGCAATTTGGAATGATAACTCTTTGAAAGAAATAGAAAATGTTAATGCACAGGAGAAACAAACATATATACTCAGCAGTGTAAATAAGGACCTACTCAATACTCAGATAAGGAGTAACTGGATGGAATTTTTTGAATCATTAGGCCTAGTCCAGCTGGTAAATGAGTAAGTGTAACAGAAATATCGAGCACTCTCATTGATCACATTTATACCAACCTACCAAACAATGTGGCTTCTGTTAATGTACCAAATGTTGGTCTTTGTGACCACTATCCTACTTTTTTGACAACAAAGGTTAAATGCAACAGAAATAGGAAAAATACACACAAAACTATCACTTACAGATCTTTCCAAAATTAAAGTAAATAACAATTTCAAGATGACCTATATAAAGTTCCAAGGAATATTATCCAAAATTTTGATGACATATGTGAAGCTCTAAAAGTGTGGACTGTTTTATGAATGTAGTCTCTAAGCATGCACCACTAAAAGTACATTGAGTAAAGTATGAAATCCAACCTAACTGATTTACTACTGAAATTCTAGATACTATGAAGACACGAGACCATGATTCATTGATTGATTGATTTTTAACGGCGCATCAGCACTGTTAGGCTATTTAGCGCCATACAAAGTGTTATTTGTATAATCTTTTAAAACTTATAAAAGGTCCTATATCGACCAGCGATATAAAGGAACAAATGGTTGAAATTAAAAACGGTAAGATGGTAACGGTGCAAAATAAAGCTTCCCTATCAACGGGAGAGGTAAATATTCTATGTTAATGAAAAAAGATCAAAAGGTATTAAAATGGGACGGTATATATATTGCATAAAACTGCACAAGGTGATAGCATAAAAGTCAGAGTTTAGAGTAAATATTTACTGCTTTCAGGAACTCTATAATACGAGTGATGTTTATAGTATCAAAAAGTTCTTTCATATCATGCACAATGTAATAACGATCGCGCGTAGGTTGCAGGTCAAAGCACTCTATCATAAAGTGTTTGACAGTGAATGGTTCATTGCAAGAAACGCACTCTGGTGGGTCTTCACCTTTTAGTATGTGGGTGTGGGTGATATAAGTATGACCAATTCAGATTCTTGCAATGACTACCTCCTCCCTACGCATGGTTCTGTAGGATTGATTGATTGATTGATTGTTTATTTTTTAACGGCGCATCAGCACTTTTAGGCTATTTAGCGCCAAACAAAGTGTTATTTGTATAATCTTTTAAAACTTATAAAAGGTCCTATATCGACAGCGATATAAAAGAACAAATGGTTGAAATTAAAAACGGTAAGATGGTAACGGTGCAAAATAAAGCTTCCCGATCAACGGGAGATGTAAAAAAGATGAATAGGTATTAAAATGGGACGGTATATATATTGCATAAAACTGCACAAGGTGATAGCATAAAAGTCAGAGTTTAGAGTAAATATTTACGGCTTTCAAGAACTCGATAATACGAGTGATGTTTATATTATCAAAAAGTTCTTTCATGTCATGCACAACGTAATAACAATTGCGCGTAGGTTGTAGGTCAAAGCACTCTATCATAAAGTGCTTGACAGTGAATGGTTCATTGCAAGGAACGCACTCTGGTGGGTCTTCACCTTTTAGTATGTGGGTGTGGGTGATATAAGTATGACCAATTCGGATTCTTGCAATGACTACCTCCTCCCTACGAATGGTTCTGTAGGAAGGAGTCCATTCTCCTAGAGTTGGCTTGATTGTATGAAGTTTGTTATTTACAGCATCATTCCATGATGCCTGCCACTTCTGACGTAAGAACTTTCTGATACAAGGTTTAAAATCAGTATATGGTATTTTAAAATCAGATGGTTCTTGAGAAAGGGCCATTTTAGCAGCGCGATCTGCTTTTTCGTTACCTTTAATACCAATGTGGCTAGGTAACCAACAGTATATTATATTGTGGGAGACACTCAGCTCGGTATTTTTTACGAGTATGTTCTTCAATAATGGGTTCTCCAGTTTTCTATTGTGTAGCGACTGGAGTACTGATAGCGAGTCGGAGAAGATGATACTGTTTAAAATACGGTTCTTTTCTATATGTTGCAGAGCAAGGTCTATTGCTCTGATTTCGGCTGTAAAAATTGATGCTCCATTTGGTAAGCGAACTTGCGTTGTGTGATTTCCACAAACAAAGGCTGCAGCAGCTTTTTCCTCATCCTTTGATCCATCAGTGTAAATTCTCGTGTAGTTTTTAAATTCGGTGAGGAGTTTATGGTAAGAGTTGTGGAAGACAGAAGGGTTTGTTTCGGATTTTTTTCCATCGTGTAGCGTAAAACGTACTTTTGGTTGTTTAATTAGCCAGGGTGGTGTTTCGGACATAGACGTTTTCTGAATTTTAGAAAGCTCTATATTTGTAGTGTCAAGGCTGGATGATATTCTAATGCCAAAGGAAGGTATGGCGTTTGGTTTATTTTCGTATAAAGTTTTGTATTTGGGTTGAAAAACAGCCGAAAAAGCAGGATTCAGAGGGTTTGATTTTAATTTGAGAGCATACTGTGCGGAAAGCATTTCTCTACGATGCGATAACGGTGGTTCATTCGCCTCAGCTAGAAGGCTTTCACACGGGGATGTTTTAAATGCTCCCAGAGCCAGTCTTATTCCCTGATGATGAATTGGATCAAGCATTTTAAGATATTACTTTCGGGCTGAACCATACACAACGCAACCATAGTCTAGTTTAGAGCGAATAAACGTTCTGTATAAATTTAGGATGACTTTTCTATCAGCACCCCAGTCAGTGTGCGCTACTACTTTTAAGTAGGTTAAGTGCTTTTAAGCATTTAGCTTTTAAGTTCTTTAGGTGTGGAATAAAGGTCAGTTTTCTGTCAAAGATTATACCTAAAAATTTTGTTTCCTCAACAACTGGAATAGGTGTTCCATCCAGCGTGAGGTTCGGTTCATCGTGATGTTTTCGTAACTGACAGAAATGCATGCATACCGTTTTTGATTTCGAGAATTTGAAACCGTTTGCATTGGCCCAATTTTGAATTTTGTTTATATTTTGCTGTAGTTGTCTTTCAATTGTATGCATGTGCTTTGACCGATAACATATTAGAAAATCATCAACGTATAACGAGCAATCCACACCAGGAGTCAAACACTTGGTGATGCTATTAATTTTGACATTAAAGAGCGTCACAGATAAAATACTGCCCTGGGGCACACCCATCTCTTGCTCGTGCAGATCTGAGAGGGTAGAGCCCACTCGTACTTTGAATTCTCTGTCGGAGAGGAAGTTGGATATGAAAGAGGGCAGACGGCCTTTTAGACCTAGATCGTTCAGGTCATTTAGTATCCCGTACTTCCATGTCGTGTCATAGGCCTTTTCTAAATCAAAGAAAACCGCTACTAAATGTTCTTTCTTAATAAATGCATCGCGAATAAATGTTTCCAGTCTAACCAGATGATCATTAGTGCTCCGGCCATATCAAAAGCCACTTTGGAAAGGAGATATTAAATTGTTAGTTCCAAATACCAGACAAGCCGAGAATTGATTATTCGTTCCATTGTTTTGCACACACAGCTTGTGAGTGCAATTTGTCGATAGCTGTTGGGGTCTTCGCCATCTTTACCTGGTTTGGGGACTGGTATTACAGTTGCTTCTTTCCAGATTTTTGGTACATTACCAGTAATCCATAAATCATTGAGGAGTTTCAAAAGAGATGTTAATGATGATTCTGGAAGGTGTTTCAGAAACTGGTAATGTATCTCGTCAGGCCCAGCGGATGTATCATGGGCCTTATCTAAAGCCTCCCTAAGCTCCGATAGTGAGAACAATTGATTATAACTTTCCGAGTTGTTGGATGTGAATTTTAAACGTGACTTTTCTTTTTGAGTTTTAAGTTTTCGGAAGGCTTCTGAATAATTAGATGATGAGGAATTTTTTGAGAAACTGTCAGCAAGAATATTTGCAATGTCACGTTTTGAACTAAAGTTGTTATTATTCAGTGTCAGATGTCGGAGAGGGTTTTGCTTTCTCTTTCCGTTTATTTTGCGTATAGTGTCCCATACTTTCTTAACAGAGGAACGAGAGTTTAAAGAAGAAACATACTTCTTCCATGATGCTCTTTTACTTTCTTTGATTATGCGGCGAGCTTTGGCCCGGGCAATGCGATATATATTTAAGTTTTCAGGCGTCAGATGATTATTAAATTTCCTTAATGCTTCTCGGCGTAGTCTAATGGCTTCCTTACATTCCTTAGTGACCCAAGGTTTTTGGGTTCTTTTACAATATGGCGAGGACTTGGGAACGGATTGTTCTGCAATCTCCATTAAAATAGATGTAAAATGCTGAATGGTGTCGTCAACATTGAATACTGTATCCTCATTCAGCCTAGTTTTACAGAGTGTTTCAAACTTGGCCCAGTCGGCCTTCTTTAAATTCCATTGTGGAATTACTTCATCGACTGTAGAGTTAAGATTTACAAGGAAGATTGGGAAGTGATCGCTGCTGTGAAGGTCATCAGCGACCTTCCATTCATAGTCCAAAAGCAGCGAAGGAGAACAAATTGTCAAATCGATGCATGTTAATGTACCCGTGCCTGGGTGTAAATATGTAGGTGTTTTGGTATTATATAGACACAGATCGTGTCTAGAAATAAAGTCTTTAACTTTGTGACCTCTGTCACTTATATGATTTGATCCCCATAAAATGTTATGGGCATTAAAATCCCCGAGTAAAACAAAGGGTGCGGGAAGCTGTTGAACAAGATTGTCGAGTTCGTTTGGTGCTAGGTTAGTGTATGGTGGTAAATAGAGCAAAATGTAGTCACTCGATGTAGAGTGACGCTTACAGCAATGGCTTGTAAATTGGTATTTAAATGAATGAAGCTATGAGGAGCTCTGTTGTTCACAATAACAGAAACTCCTCCTGATGCCCTATCAACATTTGGAGAGAAGGTGTTAAACAGGGAGTAGTTTTTAAATGTGATATTGTCCGTATCTTTCAAGAATGTTTCTTGAAGGCATAGCACCGCAGGATCACGTTCGTTTAAAAGCAGGAGAATATCATTGTAATTTGCTTTAAGTCCTCGACAATTCCATTGTATGATAGTGTTTTTCATTATAAATTTAAATTAAAGATTGTGGAGCTAGGTTAGACCTTTCGCAGAGGGAATTTGTTTGGTTATTTCTTTGGAGGAAGTACGGGGGTGAATTTTTTGTTGTTAGGTCTGGAGCTACCTTGAGCGCATAGAGCAGATTCTTCCGCATCCATGCTCTCAATGTCTCCAAACCCGTTATATAATTTGATGGGGTCGTCTGACCCCTTTTGTTGTCTGTTTCCATGAGATTTGTTTTTGTTTTTTGGTGATTTCGGTTGTTGGTTATTGCTGAAAGTAGTTTGTGTAGATGCCGTGTTTTTCTGTGATTGGTAATGAGGGGTGTTTGAGCTTGGTGTTGAATCGGGTGCTTATGTTTGTGTTTGAGCGTCCTTCGTTGTTTTAGGATTGCTCTTCACTACAGTGGAGAAGGATGGGCCAGGATGGACTGTTTTCGCCTCTACAAGTTTTCTGGCTTCTGGATAGGGAATATTATTTGTGTACTTTACCCTCTGAATTTCCTTCTCCTGTTTCCAGGTATCGCAATCCTTGGAATTTGCGTGGTGCTCTTTTCCACAGTTGACACAATGCGGCGTTGCTCTACAGTCAGCTTCCTGATGAGAATTTTCTCCGCATCGGCCACATATTTGGGTTTTAGAGCAGCGGTCTTCGTGATGGCCGTATTTTTGACACTTATAACATCGAAGGGGGTTGGGAATGTAGATCTCAACCTTCACTTGCAAGAAGCCAACTTTGACCACTTTGGGTACTGTTGGCTTGTTGAAGGTGAGAGCAATGGTGTTGGTGTCCTGTAGGTTGTTATTACGTTTAATACGTATTCTGCGTACTGCAGTGACACCTTCATTTTTCATTCCTTCAATGATATCAGCGTCGGTGACTCCAGCCAAGTCACGACAGCGAATTACGCCTTTGGACGTATTCAGTGTGGTGTGAGCGAATGAGGTCACTGGAATATCGAAGAAAGTTTTTATTTTCTTGATATTGTCTGTCTGACCTCGTCGTTCAAATTCCACAAGAAGGCAACCCGATTTCATTTTTTGACGCTTTTTGGTGTTCCAATCAGACCTGTAA
Organism: Sinohyriopsis cumingii; assembly: GCA_028554795.2. NCBI lineage: Eukaryota > Metazoa > Mollusca > Bivalvia > Unionida > Unionidae > Sinohyriopsis > Sinohyriopsis cumingii. The sequence continues at coordinate 61,106,324 of CM068825.1, forward strand.
TTGTTTTCTCGATCACAAACGGAGAGAGTGAGGTAAGCGGTTTCGTGGCATCTTTTGACTGTATGACCATGAAGCGTGGAAATGACTCCACACTACATGGTTCGTCGTCAGAGTCAGATAAAGGTTTCGTTCTCTTGTTTTGATTTTTTTTGGAATTATCCATGACGGCTAGATTAAACATTCAGCACCCGTGCTCCCCGCCCACCAAGGGGACACTTTTCAAGTGCCAGAGATACACAGATGCCATACTCAGTTGATAAAATTACCTTTGATTGACCTTGAAGTCGCCAGTTTCTAAGGTCGGTAAAATTACCCCCCGATTGACCCGTTAAGCCACCGCCTTCTAGGAAGTCTTCTAAGACTTGGAAAAGGGAAAGATAAAGGAATAGAATATAGGGGCAACGGTGGTATCAAGAGAGATACAAGGAGAAAGATAAAAAAGGTGAGAAACTTAATAAAGACTTCCTAGGGCTCGGCGTGACCAGCCGATTTGTCGGAACCGAGCCCATCCCGACCACCCGTCTAAGAGAAGTAGAGGCCAAAGTAGTGTATTGCATCGGAAAGCCTCTGCTCAACTACCAGGATCCTTTCCTCCCGCGACACGGGACGCAACCCATGGCAAACAGGTTGCCTCTACTTAGTCGCCTTTTACGACACGTAGCGAGGCACGTCGGGCCAATTCTACTACCCCGGACCCGCAGGGGGTGACACGAGACCAATTTTTTTTTGTTTTTTAGCCTTTTCAATCATACCTGTTATGTTATTTTCCCATACTTGATATTGTGCATGGTTTCCCATAGCCTTCAATTGGACAAGAGACTAATTGAAGGCTATGGGAAACCATGCACAATATCAAGCATGGAAAAATAACATAACAAGTATGATTGAAAAGGCTAAAAAAAACTTTTTATCAATCAATGTTTGAAAACACAAAGAGCAACACAAACTCCATTTGGAAAGTCTTCAGTAAACTCATTGGGGTAACACACAAAGATCAGACAAATAAAATTCACTCACTTCTGGTAAATGACACAAAAGTCACTGATGACACTGACATTGCAAATATTTTGAGTGATTTTTTTTCACTAACATTACCACTAAGTTAAAAGAACCAGTGATAGAAAACAACTATAATGAACTGAAAAATTCCTAAGGAGGTATGTTTCTCTATCCCACAGTTATAAAAAAGACTGCTAAAAAATGTCTCAGTAAACTTAATATCAAGAAAGCTACAGGACTTGATCAGATTGGTCCACCACTCATTAAAACTTCTGTCTCAGCTATTTCAGATAGCATAACATTCATAATCAATTTTAATATTGCAACCTCATCTGTCCCCAAAATATGGAAAACTGCAAAAGTAATGCCTATGCACAAATCTGGTTCTAAGAATGATGCTGATAACTACCAGCCAATTTCAATAAAACCAAAACTTGTCAAAATTGATTGAAAAACATGTCCATGACTCGTTCATGTCATATTTAACGAAACAGTTGCTGTTACACCCTATTCAATCAGGCTTTAGACAGAAACATTCATGTGAGACTGACTTGATCTCTCTAACTGATAAATGGCTTCAACCACTTGATCAAAGTTGAATAATAGGATCTCTATTTGTAGATTTCAGGAAAGTTTATGGGTTGGTGTACATGATATTCTTTTAAGAAACTGAAAATCAACCAATGTGATGAAAGCACAATTAGATGGTTTGCTTCAAACTTAAGTGAGAGAACACATGTTTATATAAATAATGTTCTGTCGGAACCTGGAACAATTAGATATGGAGTACCACAAGGTTCAATTTTAGGTCCATTACTATTGATACTATTTATTAATGGCCTACCACATTTTACTAAGGGACTCAATTACAGATCTCTATGCAGATGACACAACATTGTCATACATCCAAAACGCAAAGCACAAACAAAATTTAATTACAGGATGCCCTAAACAAACTGGACAACTGGTGCACATGCAATGGCATAGTGGTAAATACTGGAAGAACTAAAATATTACTTATCTCAACATGGCAAAAAAGAACAAATCTTGGTAGTGATGAACTATGTCTGACATCGAAGGATACTAATTTGCAAATGGTTTGTCATGATAGACTACTTGGTGTTTTGGTAGATAATAACCTATTATGGACTGAACATGTCAGTAAAAAAGTTAATTCAAGTTTATGGCTTTTAAGTAGGATAAGGTAAAGAAAACTATTTTATAACAGTTACATACAACCCTATTTAGACTACTGTAACACAGTGTGGAGTAATTCAAATGATAAAATCATAGCAAAGCTGGCACATCTTAAAACAAGTGCATTCAGGCTATATCAATCCAGAAAGTAAGCAAGGAAAATTTTAGCTGGTAAGTTAAAATTATTACCTATTAAAGACCGAATCTGTTTGAGAAAAGCCAAATTAATGTACAGGATATCTCATAACAGTGCTCAAGAATATTTACAATCACTATTCAAGTATAGGCTACCTGGTAATACTCCACAACTGTGATCCATGTCTACCAAACATTATAAAATTCCCAAACCAAATAAGGAATTATTCAAAAAATGTTTCCAGTACTCTGGAACTTTGCTCTGGAATAGTATTCCAGTTGACATTAGAAATGCCAACTCTATTTCCTTCTTCCAAACCAATATATACAGCGGCTTCAGAGATACACTTAAAATAGATAAATTCCTTTGCATGAGGGCCTAAAGGTAGATTAGCTAATATTATTTCATATATAGGTATTAGTGATCTACACTAGTGGCATACAAACATTCAATACTATTAAGGTCAACTTGCTCTTTTTGCAATTTAATTAATAAAACCAACTTAAGTAATACATTTATTAGTTTTATTTTTTTAAAATACAAAATGGTAACGAAAAGTCTATGCAATCTTACTTTGGAGTTCAGCAATTAGACCTGACTAGATTGCAGTTTTTTTTAAAAATTAGACATGTACAGAATTCATATAGCCATTTAAGTCTTGTGAAATAAATACTACACGTTTATTCTTCTGTTTTAAATATGATGCATGCCTTAATGTGTATTTCCAAAGCCCCAAAATATATTAAGATAATACTATATATGCAATATCATGATAAACATAAGGACTTAATAATCCTAAATTGTTTTATTTATCCAGAATTATGACTGACATGAAGGCTTGCAAGAAACATTTTTTTCCTTCATATCTGATCTAACATTTTTGGGTAAGAATTTTAATTGCCCAGTCTGCTTGGCATTCAGTGTTTCCACCTTTGAACTGGTGATTACTGCAAATGATTTCTGTATAACAAATTTACTCGATTCAATGGCAATTTTGAAATTTCTTTAATTCTTTCAATAACTTTTATATATTCCTTGAGCGTGTTATTGCCAAAGCTTAAAATTTTTATGTACAAAATGTATATCACAAAAGGTATGAATAACTTGACAGGTATGTTGGCTACATTACTGAAAACCTCTTTCTGTATACAGGATATGTGTAGCACATGCCTATGAATGTACAACTTGCACTTTGTACCAATAAAATCAAAATACTGCATCAATTTACAAACAGAATTAAAACTTTGATAGTTATTCTTACAATACAACATTTACAATGAATTCCATTTCCAAGGTGGACTCTCAAAGATTGATAATTGATGTACATACATGATTGTTGTAAATGTTATTTCTTTGCAACTACTCTGAAAGAATTTTTAAATTGTAAGCTGTCCAAAAACATACATGCATACATATGCAAATGATAAGGACTTTGTTTTAATTTACAATTGATACTCATCGAGTAGATTCTTTTCATTACCTGATTTCAATGTGGGTACCTCACTATACTAAACAAATCTAAGCTGCAATCAGCCATTCCTATTTGATCCCAATGCAGGAGTCTCTGACTTCTAGAAATGCTCCCCAAAAACTTTGAGCTGTCCATCTTAACATAAACTATCAGTTCTAGTTGCGATGGAACTTTCAGTGTTCATGTCAAAATAAAAACCATGTGCAGTTTTGATCCACGTGTATTTCACAGTGGAATTTGCTGATCAAAGATGAATAACATTTGAATAAGCGCATGTTCCCATTATTTCTTAAAATATATTTTTTTACATTTTAGAAATAGCATATTACAATTGGAATAATTTTTCAGATTTTTCAAGATCTAATCCTTGATGAGGCTGTACTTGCCTTATCCAGGATGTACAGACGAAATGTTCTTGTCCTCAGCGATAAAGTTGACTTGATGAGTGCCAACAGTCATGCTACCTATAGGCAGTTCATACTACGGCAACATGGAAGGCTGGGGTCTGGACAGAGACATGTAATTACCTCTTGCTGATTCTGGCAGATACATGACAAATATCCAAATGGACAATACACTGGCTTCATCTCCTCTAGGCTTGCATGAACTTAAACACTTTCTTGCATGTACGAGTTTGTATATAAATGAATACAATTGATTTTATTCATTGTTTTCTTATAAATGCACATAATATTGCATCAAACAATAATGCTTTCAGATTTTTTTTTAACACCAGTCTATTTCTGCCTATAAACAATGTGGGCACGAAGATCATAAATAATCAATATAAAAAGTTTTCAGCAACTGCAGATAAAATATTATACATTATTTTATTTTCAACTACTGATATTTCAGGACATTATATAAAGTGTAACCTGCCTTAGCTGACACCTCCATATATCAGACACTGTTTCATATTTTACATAGCTAAAATCAAGAGATCTCCTTCTCCACACCAAAACTAGAGTTGATGGTGGTTCTTGAGGTGCCAGGTTTCTACAAATTCTCCTGGGATCATCTTCCTTTAGTTCTCTTCTCCTCTGCATACCCTGCTTTCCCTCAAGTTGACAGATGAGGGCTTTCTTTATAAGCTCCCTGATGTGGGGATGTTTTCTTTTCATGCAAGGGTAGACGGACCATCAGCCACTTTTTTGTTGTAACATCGATGCCTGTTTTAAAGAAAATTTTATTTTCTTAACATGTGTGACAAGCATCCCCATGCTAACCCATATTAACTTTTTACCCAATATTAGAGCCTCATGATCAGTTCCCAAGAAGGAGTTGCTGAGGGGTTGTTTTTGTTCTTATTTGTTCTATCCACAAAATACTATGTGAGACAGGATGCATTTTTGCCCATTCCTTCAGAAAGCAACATATTTTCATGAACATGTATTAGCTAGTAATCATCATGATGATAGCATCTACCCCAAACGTCCTGAGGATATTCCATAAACCCCATATATCCTTAATAAAGTGTGTCAGTCCCTTGGGAAAGTGCTATACATATCACTGGATCTAATTATTAGACTTGCATTGCTCAAATCAAAATAAATATCCACTAGAATGATAACAATACTAATTACAAGGTCTGTATGCATGAAAATATTAAGATTCCTTACCACAAATATAAATGTGTGCCGATTGTTGCAAAATGACTTGTATCTAATACAAAGTTTTCATGACTTGTACATGTGAATAATACTCCATTCGTCTGATCTCCAGGCAGGGATCATAATGCACAATCAATATATAAAATTATTTCTAATGTCCTGTAGTGAAACAAGCTTACACTGTCTCCCCTTCTTTGTTTCTCACTACACCTCAACCACTATGGATATTGTGATCCAAAGCAGCTAGCTCATTCCTAATCCTGTACACAGGAGGGATGTATGAAAATCTCTTGGCACTGTACATCATGATCTGCTGATGATAAACTTCAAGCTCAGCAGTGCTTCTGCAATTATCAAAAACATGTATCTTGTAACATGTGTTATTTGTAATCTGCTAACAGATTAATACAGTTATTAAATCATCATTACTGTTGGTAATTTCTGTATACATAAAATCTTTACTGAAGTGTTTATTGATAGAGTGTCATGGAATTGTTTATACCTGATGTGCATGTATTATATCTGAAATTACCAAAGACTTGAGAAGGAGAGTCACTATACATACATGTATCATGTGCACACATCTTATGAATTCTAACTTATTTAGATCTTCAAATGGTAAATATATACAGTAATTTATTATTTAGCTGAGAATAAAAATATTTAAAGTGGTCTTCACATTTTTCTTTTAAATACCATGCAATTGGTGCAATCCTGAAATGGCATACCTGAAATTTAAGTAATACTCCACTGTTTAGGAACCTTTGGCACCTGTGCCAAGTTTTTCAGCACTTTGGCTTTCTTCTTGGGATCATCTTCATCAAGCCAAGGCTTTGTCAGCTCTTCATTCTCCAGGTAAGGTTCATGAAGACATTTATTAATGCCTTGGCCATGTGAGAGGATCTACTCATGTGTATTGGTGATGTGATTTAGGACACCCCTCAAGATACTCTGAAAGAATGCCACAATCAATACCTTTAATACCTAAAGCTGGTCTCTTTTGTCATGGTGACCCCATATTGATAAGACAACTTGATGTATATCGTAAAGCAAAAGCTACATTGTTGAACTGGCTAATAGTTAGCGTAGCAGGATTCAAATTTCCCTCAGATCATTGTTTCTTCAATATTCTACATTACTCTGACATTTCAAATAAATTACTTTTAATAAACTACATACCTAGAAGATTTGGTGATGAATATATATGGATAAAAAAATACATTAAAAGAAATCAGAAGATAAGGATTATGCACTGTAAGTTTGATTTCATACAAAAGTATACAATAGCAAATGTTTATATATATGTTTCAAATAAAAGGGCTGAAAACTCACAAAAAATTGTCCACAGCTGCTAGCAGTCTTGCATGAAAACCAAAACTGGTTCATGTCTTGGTACCATTGTAATAAAGCCATATTATCCATTTGTTTGGCAACCTTGAAACGTAGGTAGATAAAATAAAGTTAAAAATGCATGAAGAGCAATCATCAAAACAGAAACAGATTTTCAATTCCAAAAGTTTTATAACAGTAAAGAGTGAAAACCAACAAGTCATTTAATTCCCAAGAATAAAAAATTAAACTTAAAAAGAACTTACAGTATTGTAAATTAAATCCCAAATAAGTTATATCGCCAGTCCTAATGAATAAAGTTCTAATGAACTGCCAGTGGTTTCCAAAAACAAACTTCAACTGTTATCTCAGTATTTTGTTTTTAAATTAAATATGTCTTATGTGCGTTCATCATGAGCTAAGTGGATAGATGGGAAGAGGGTGTTAGCAAGAACTGCATGTGGGACATAGATACATGTATAAATGGGAAACGGCATAAAGAAAGCATATGAGGCATGTAGACACAATTTCAATAAACAATCACTGGTCCTCTAAGTATTGAGTGGGGAAAAAAAACAGCTGTGATTATTGGGTTAGCCAGCACAGTATACTGGAACTTTTTTGCATAACCAAAACAATGACAGTTCAAATTATGCCTTTTTCTATGCATCAAGTGGCACAGTTGAAATACCCAACCCCACTTCTGAGAAAGCGAAACTCAAGGTTTTTTTTTGAACTCAAACTAAGAAAAGCATGAAGTGGGAACTCAACCTGCTGGCAGTCATAATAATGTCCTTTATCAGCATTGCATTTGTTACATCATTGTTTTAAGCAGAATGACAACTGTAAGACAACCCCCACCCACACACACACAAAATCTGCAAGAAATTTGTCATTTTTACCTTACCGATTCAGTAGCAAATACTTCAGATACTGAAGGTGTCTTCATTCTCTCAGTATGTTGCAAAAGCACTTGGCCAGGTGTTGATGTGAAGCATGAAATTGTAATGGCCATCGGTTCTGTATGCTTGGGTTCATCTTTTGCTATATTCTTTGTAACTTTGTAACTTAAAATATGAATTAAATATTCATTTGTATTATAAGTTACGTTTTAAATCTGTTTCTTTGTGCACTGTGTTAAACACTTAGAACTGAAATACTTCATTTAAGCAAGAATACATAATAATAGATCTAAAAAAAATTCACATCAATAAAACTAACTTGACTGCAGCTCAAAACTGTAACTGATAACAATCTACCAGCCATATATTCTGGTAGCACTACAACATCCTTTCCTATCGTGACTAGAGATCCTTTTGTAATTGTAGTCAATAGAGTGCTTTATAATAGATTAACTAGTAGTTGAAAGATGTACAATAAAATCTTATTATTTGTTCCATCACGTTTACATGATAAGGTTATTAAACTTTTATGCAAGTAATGTGCATGTCACATTAACCTAAGGGGGGTGTGTGTGAGAGAGAGAGAGAGAGAGAGGGATAGATATGATATAAATAATGATAACGCTTGTAAATGTATCTAAGTTCCCTAGCCGAATTTAAAATAACCTGTCTCAGGAAGATAATTGACAGGTGTACAAAATGATCTTTATGAGCATGCTGTTATAAAAAATAAATAATATATTCCACCCCAACATACAATACACACAATGCAGTCACCGAGTGAAATATTGATCAGCCGATCACATCTATTTTGGGCATATTACAAAGCAAGTCCTTGTGCAAACATTGTATTAATAAAACAGTGTGCTTTCAAACATACAGTAGGAACAAGATATTCAAAATTGGAGAACACTTATACATAGACATCACAGTCACTTGATTCTGGGGAAACTAATGTGTATCACCATATAACACAGACATTGGCTTACCTGTCCAAAAACGTCTTCGCCATTTTAGTGTCTGATGCCAGTCCTAATTCTTACATCAATGCTCTCCATCGAACAAACTGGTCCCCAAGATGAATCCTTGATAAGTCCAGTTCGGTTTCTCAGACAGTTTTTCGACGTTTCTTCTCGGAAAGCGACAAGCGCGGACGACCTTTACGTTTTTGACTCTCACATGTGTCCGCCATTTTTGTTTATAGTAGATATTTCAATTACAACCACGTGACTCATAACCCGCCCACTGAACGAAGATGACGTATACGTTTTTTGGTCACGTGAGGCTTCCGTAACCATTCGTGACCTACAAGTTTCAATTAAAGCGGGCCTCCACAAAAATTCATTTTCTCTCGTTTATTTATCAATTGCCCAATTTAATCTTCTCAAACTCTAGGTTATTTTGAATTATTTCAGCTTATAAGTCGACACATTTCACTAGTTACATGATCTGTAACATTCACAAAGTTACAGACACTGCACTATTGTGCCTTTAAAGTTAAAACCGCTTTTGTTGACTAACATCTTTAAGTTTTATTCCAATAGTTATAAAAAGGATATCACATGGTATAAATCTCGTTATCTTGTAGCAGTACATCAAAACGTATATGGTGAATGGCGTCTCTACACTTGGTGCTGCGCGACAACCACGTTATATTTTATATATTTATAACTATATGCGGAGTTTGGACAATAACTTGTTACATTTTCTTCATAATTATTTCAGTAAACAAAGGGCTATAAACGCTTCAAAATCATCTAGAACAAATATCCCTAGTGTTAAGCACATGTAACCTTTGTGCCTAGCATGTAGTAGTTTGGCAGAGAATACTAAAATTTCTTAAGATAACCAAAATAGTGAAGTTTAACAATATAAATAAAGGCCTTAAGAGTTATAACTAGTTATGCGTTAAATCTCATGTCTGATAACAAAAATCTTGTGGACACCGTGTCGCCTTAATTTTTTTTATCGGATCTTGACCAAACCTGATCAAAATATTTTTTATATCTCTTAGTGCCCAGTTAAAACTGAAAATGATGTCAATCTAGAAAATTCAGAGTTATTACCCCTGAAATTCACAAAAAAAAAAAACACTCGTGGTCTTAAGCTGTAGCCTTATTTTTCAACCTTTGAATTTGGTCCGATTGTTGAAATCCATGATATCTTGAATGAGTTTATGAATCAGTGAGTTTGGATTAAAACGTAGATTTTACAAGTCGTCAATAATCGAAAATTCTTTTACTTTGCCTTGTTCAGGTGATAGAGCTTCTATCTTTCAATCAAACCTCTGTTTCAAAACGTCAGAGAGTATAAATGCGTGATCTCTCAAATAACATTCATGTCATTACAGCCTACCAATAATTAAAAAAGAAAACTATTTTGTCTGTTTCGTTCAACAGAGCATACGCGTTTTATTTAAACGTCTTCACATTTACTCGGATGGTTGAAAAAAAATCTGAAATTTAGATTAAATGAAGTTGATGTTATGGTTCTACTGAAAATATCAATATTTTGTGATGTTGTGACGTGAAATAGAGCCCACACGTTTCACCTAATTGTCCTTCATCATCATCTTTATTTCCTTCCATGGAAGATTACATGATATAAGAATAAATCATCTGAATACAATCAATAAATATAAAAAAAAAAAAAAAAAAAAAAAAAAAAAATATTCTATATTGGAATACAAATTCTTACACAATATCAATCAACAAAGTGTTCGTCAACTCATAAGTTGCAAGTTTCAGTACCTTATTTACAGAAGATAGCTGCACACTGCATGACAAAGTATGCTGCATACAGGACGAATAGCTTGGAGTTTTCTTTGTCGATTACTCCTGATGGTAACCTTTTACCTAAAAGATATTGTAGTTGCAGCTCATCTTCTGCATTAAATAACGTAATGTGCAGGCTCAGGGGAAATTTATCAGTAAGGAAATCCCAGAAAGAATTTCGAAAGTTCGACATATAAGGACAACTAACACAACAATGAAGTATCAAGTCTGTATAAACATTCCCACATCTAATACACATATCAAGCTGTGTTTGTGGAACAGCAGCCCATAGTTTAGCTACATATGTAAATACCTTAGTGTGTTGTCTAGTTTTAGCCCACTGCCACACTGAGGCAGGTCGTAAGTATTCGTGTATCGAAGAGAATCTATCAAAATCTGCTTGATTAGACATACGAACTCTCCAGAGGCTATTTTCAAGACCAACAATTTTTGACCTTACAATTTCTTTCCAATTATGTTTATCTGGAATTTCAGAATAATGTAAATAATCAATTAGATACCCGAGCAAGTCAAACTTCTTTGAGGTATAATATAAATTTGAAATTAACCCGCAGCTTGACATGCATCCGCTCAGAATGAAGTGAAATAACGCAACGTTAAACACACGTTTAGTATGTACATTGTTAGGCATCAAACACAATCTGTGTAAAAACATCAATTTTCTTCTATCAATTTCGGACTGCGCTGATGTCCATCCTAGCATTCCCAGGGCAATGTCTGATCTTGTATGTATTGGAAAACCTTGTAAATGTTTGGCAAAATACCTCAGAGTTTTATCCAATAAAGCGAGGTCACTTTTTGAAATGTTACACCATAATTCACTTCCATAAAACATTGAAGGGAAAATTACCTTTTTAATTACATTTGCAGCAACCAAAGGATTTAAACCATTCGGTTTAATGCCAATACCAAACAGACCGTGAAAAGATTTTTTCCCTTTCTTGCATGTATCGAGTATTGCGTCATGCGACGTCAGCTTTGAGTTAATCCGGTGACCCAGGTGTGTTGCCGAATCGGTGACCGGCAAACATGACGGGCCAAGATACCATTTCATATTGATAAAATTCTTGTATTGGGGTCCGAAAATGATAATGTATGACTTTGTAACACTAAGCTCGAATCGCCACTTATTACTGTAGTCGTATGCTATATCTAACAGCTTTTGTAGATTGCTAGGATATATAGCCAAAAGTGAAATATCATCAGCTAGGGTTGGATTTCCCACAGCTAAGGATCCAATCTTTGCTCCAAATCCACTATTTTCTAACTGTAGCAGCAAGTCATTTATAAATATTGTGTACATCAAGGTTGACAAAACACCCCCTTGTCTCACTCCTTGGCCAATTGAGAACCAATCTGAAAATTGCCCATTTACAAGAACTTTACTCTGTAAATTTGTATACATGTTAAAAAATATCAAAAGGGATTTACCCGTAATTCCCAACGTGAATAATTTAAAAAGCAGTCCTTCGTGCCACACGGTATCAAATGCCTTTTTTGTATCAAGAAAAGCAGCAAAAACCCGTGAACCCATGTTTACATTATATTGTACTGATTGCAACAGCACAAAACTCGCTGTTGTGCAGCCTAAACCTTTTTGGTAACCATGTTGTTGTGAACTGGGTATACTAGAATTAGTATCTTTGAGCCAAGTTACCAAACGTTCATGAATAATTTTCTCAAAGGTTTTGTAGATAACAGGCAGTAAAGTAACAGGCCTGTAACTTTCGAGGGAGTTCTTTGATTTTCTGTTACCTTTGTACAGTGGTATTACTAACCCTTTTTTGCAATCTACAGGTATGTAAGATTGATCAATCATCCGAGTAAATAAAATTGTCATACACTCGATGAGGTAGTCGCTGCCATAGATCAAATGTTCATTGCAAATTTGATCATGGCCCGATGCTTTTGATTTCTTTAGACCTTTAATGATTTCTCTTACCTCATTTAAACTGATACTGGTCTGTAAGGCCTCGATATGGCTTACTTCGTCCTGTAGACCCCGATTTAATTCTCTCTCTATAAATTCATAAAAGTTTCCGTCAAAACTATGGTTTAAATTCGGCGTGTGAATGTCCTCATAGTATCTAGCAAAGCCATTTGCGATGGAATCATCATCACGGACACAAACTCCATCAGTTGATAGTTCCTGACAAAAATTTGTATTGTTCCCTCTCTTAATGTTGATCATTTTCCAAAAGTGTCTTACATCGCATTCATGTGCTTTTTCAATTTCTTCATACACCTCCCCCATATATTTTTCCACAGCCAGTTTTTGAACGTTTCTAAAGTCTCTCTTCTTATCTTTATATTCTCTGTAAGAATTAAATTGACTACCCCTCGGTCTTCCCTCATTTATCCAAGTATACCTAGCATGTCTTTGAAGTTTATGTGCTTCTTTGAGTTCATTTGACCAATATGGTTTGGCATGATAATTGAATTTAGACTTTGGAAGCGCGATGTCGCTTGACTGCTGTATTGCATTAACAATGTGCTGGTAAAAGCTATCAACATTGTCCGAAATAGTATCTATATCTAAAGTTTTCAGGCGAAGGTCCAGCTCAGATTGATAGTTTTTCAAGATATCAGCGTTTAATTTATTCCAGGCTATGTTGTTTCTCTTCATAGACTGTCTGAAGTCTCTCCCACAGGTCACTGTACGAAGGGAAGTAAGGATAGGGAGGTGGTCAGATATCGCGTGCTCTTCGTGATCTGAAACAATGTGCACACTTCGTAATCTACCTATGCATTGATCCGACAGTACAAAATGATCAATCATCGTTCTTGCTGGGGTGAACGTATAGCGGGAACCAGTGCATATTATTAAATGTCCAGCACTCACTAGATTATTATATCGCAAGAACTCATGAAATACTCTATCTTTGTAATCTCTGAAAGTGGCTGGTTCAGCTACTGCATTGAAATCACCAGTAAAATACACGTCCCCCAGCTGTGAGTACTGATCATAGAGATTTTGAATCAACTCAATTTGCGCTTTGTAACAATCTATGCCATATAATAGGGTCGGCATATATACACAAAAAATATATACATTTTGCATATCAGGAAATTTGAATTCTATGCCAACAACTCTGTCACTATTAACTTCATCTATAAAGTTAGCATATCTCATGAGAGAAGTTTTGCAGAAGATTGCAACTCCTCCTTTACCACATTTTATTAACATACAATTAGAGGAAATATCCTCTGCCTTAGCAGTGCATTTATAATCAGAACGAATAGTATCGCAAAATGGAAGTATGTGCTGTAATAGTTTATGTTCAGTTACGCAAGCTACGTCAACATTATATTTATCCAGCATTGCACTAAAGCTAAGAGCAGAGGACATAATTCCTCTAACATTCCAGGTCAGTATATTAAGATTCATTTTAACTTGCAATATAGGCATATTAATACTTATGCATCGTGAAAGCAGGACTAAAATGACAAAGATGACAAAACACATTAACTTACGACAGAACATAATGGCAAATTTATGAACAATTAACTGTCACCCTAGTCACAGAATATCGCATCCTGCACCTTCATTTGCCTCCTGATCGCGATTGCTAAACCTGTCTCGCCAAGATTGATTCCCATACCACCTTCTTACATAAACACCTTTTGGCCATGTTACATCATTTTCAACAGTGTCGCAGTCTGAATTATATACAGTCAGCTTGGCCGATAGGCAATTACGTCTACTGTGGATAAACTTTATGGATAACGGATCTATATCGTATTCTTTCAAGAATTTACCGAGGCCTTCAGCAGTAGATTTGACGCCAATGCCACCCACATAAAAGCGCCTTGTTCTACGTCTAACTATACCTTCAAATACAATATTCTCATTTTTGTCATCAACATCCTCATGTCCAACAATACTCTCTGAACCTATTTCTAAACCTGATTTACCAAATGATCTAGGTCTTTCTACCTGACCCCCAATAACGGTAGGTATCTTGCTAGGAGGGGTTTTCAAGTCTATACCTTTCACATTACTGTTGCTAGTAATCGGATGCCTAGCGTTCTCTATCCTGGTCGAAGTCGAAGTTAACAGTTTATTTTGATTCTGAATGGGTGTGCGTACAACATTTGTCACATCAGGATGAACACTGGCTTTATAAATCTGTGGGATATTTCCATCGAAGGGGGCGATATGTCTTCTAACGAAAGTCTGTGAAATTATATCCGAACTTTTTGAAACCAGAGTTTGCAGAGCACTGACCCCACTCTTTTCCATAGTTGTTTGGGCCGTTACACCGGTTCGTGACTCCACTGCCGTTGTACCTGGTGTAGAGTCGTCAGCCTCAACCAACACGGGAGACAAACAGTTGGACACTGCAGTTCTGTTCTGAGATTCACTTGATAGGCGGCAGTGTGTATCGCAACCAGTTTTGTTAGAGTCGATCAAGACGGAAGATGAACAGTTAGACACATGAATCTTGTTCTGAGCAGCAACTGATGGAGAGCTATCACCACATCCATTGGGACTACATGATAGGTTACTTACAGCTGGACTATTCGTGCGAACGACATCCGCATAAGACATGGGTTTACTCAAAGATTTCATCAGCTTAACTCTAAGTTGCTCGGTGATGGTGTGGAGAAAATATCAATATTTTGTGATGTTGTGACGTGAAATAGAGCCCACACGTTTCACCTAATTGTCCTTAGATTTGGTAAAATGTTTGAAATCTTTAATATCCCCTAAGTTCTTGATTTCAGTAACTTTGGGTATTTTGTTTGTGGCACGAAGTTTTAGGTTTAACTCAGACCTTGCAAAAGGACATAAGGTACCCGTTACGTTATGACACTGACGTGGTTATAGAGGTGTTCCAACCAGCGATGGGTACAAATCTCGGAAGCCTAATACCTTAAATTTATGTTTTATGAACGGCTGTTTTACATTATCCAATGCTCTTGATGGGCTGTAGATACAAGTATATTGAATTAGTGTTCGAATGAGTCATCCAATAGTTTTGGCACAGGGATTTCCATTTGCAAACGTTGGTAGTACCGTCCCCATGGTGGCTGCGGGGATGCCCGATTAGCGAAAGATTTGCAACTGCTGCCGTAATAACTAAATGATCGTTAGAAACTACTGATGGAGTTCTAAAGGTTGGAGCTGCAGCTACGCAGTTATTGTAGAAGGCGTAAAGGTTTTGGATCTGTATCATATAGTTATATCTCGATGTAAATGAGATGCAGCATCAAAATGTTCATTCTTGTGTGTGGCGCTATATAAACGGTTGCTTACTTGCTGTGTTGCTGCACCGTTAAACCCATATCAAATAAAAAGAGTGTAGCATTTAGATGGGATAAACTACTTCGACGGCAAAGAGTGTAACATTTAGATGGGATAAACTACTTCGACGGCAAAGAGTGTAGCATTTACGTGGGATGAATTAAGGATGATATGATATTTTGATACCATTTTTACTGGCACCAAAATAACATTTTGATTTTGTTTTTAAGGTTACCATTGGACTGATCAAGTGTGCATTCGGTGCCTTTGCTGCAGGACTACTCCAGGACGAGGAGTATGACGCAATCGTGACACACGTGAAAGGGACCTATGCCGTGCTGGTTACACAAAGACCGACACGTCAAAATTGTATCTAGCAAATATAATTTAAAAACAAACCCAAATTTACTACTGATGTCGTTACTCCGAAATTTTACTTTGAAATAAAGAAGTCTGAGCACTCAAAACAAAAAGGTCATAAATTAAAACCGTTAGAAACAACGATTTGGAATTATGGATGTAGGTTGTAATCAAAGTTGTGAAGACACACTTCCGAATTTACAGAAAGTCTACTACTTCCAAAATTAGATAATTATTACAAAACATTATGGTTCCGGAAGTCAGGTAGTGTTACGACTCTGCGGTCTTAAATGAAGTAAGAGAAAAGATCAAAGCAACATTGTAAAATTCAGCAAATAATATATTTCCATAGAATACAAAGTGAACATGTAAAAATAACTTACGATATTGCAATTAAATCCCAAATAATCCTAGAAATTATAACATAATTCATTATGATTAAAGTTCTGAATAAACTTTAGTGGTATTACGAAATAAAAACCAACGCTGAAGGTGTTGATGTGCGTGTGGTAACCAGTAAAGTGGAGAGGTGCTAACAGTCTTTTGTTGAATCACAGTAATAAAATCAAAGGTTTCCTTGCTTGAATTCACTAGAATTCTCAGTTTCTGTCTTTTTCCAAGAATATTATATACAGCACCTTGTATTTCCAGAGAATAATAAATAATTTCACCCAAATCAAAATCTAACTACAACGATATAAATGATTTTTGTCCAAATGTTATTGCAGAAATAAATAATGTTTTCAGTAAACAAGATTTTAATCACATTATAATCAAAGGTTTCCTTGCTTGAATTCACTAGAATTCTCAGTTTCTGTCTTTTTCCAAGACTATTCTATACAGCACTCTGTATTTGTAGAGAATAAATAATTTCACCCAAATCAAAATCTAACTACAACGATATAAATGATTTTTATCCAAATGTTATTGAAGAAATAAATAATTTTTTCCAGTAAACAAGATCGTATAATCCTCTACCTGACATAATTCACCATTAGCATATTTTATAAAATAAAATATTACCGAGTGGAACATTTCATTCTAGAAGATTCCAGATGTTTATAAAATAAAACATGTTTCTAAAATTATAATATAGAATGTGGCAAACACAAAGTCCTTGATTCAGACCAAGACAAATATGTTTACTTCTATTAACAATGATCATACTATTAAACCCATACTCATAGAGACAATATTAGCTATGTATCTGTTGTTTACAGGATAAAAAATATCAATGAGTTTAGTCAGGTACACAATGAATTTAGACTTTGGACAATGTCAGTGACAAGATACAATTTCACATAACCCACATCATATAACAAATAAAAAAGTGAAAAATAACTAAAAAGATGCAAATTGAATATACATAACAGGTAGAATTATCTTCATCGCATGGGTAAAAAATGTTAGACACGAGATCAAATTAACTTGTAAGACAAGTCTGAAAATATGTAATGTCCAAATGTTAATAGTTTTAAGTTTAAATCAGTACAAAACTTAGATATCATCGAATGGAAACAATACATTGAACAATAGCATACTCGTTAGCACGTTAAGGCATTATCCAGAGGGATGGGGGTGGGTGGGATATTATTTTCTTTTGAAAGGAAAGGGACTATTCAGTGATAACAGGTATCACGCGAAGGTACCCACAACTATATTTTGACACTAACAGCTAGTACGAGTTTGACGGGGATGACTACGAACAGATGACTGGTAATGTTAGAGTCCTAGAAGAAGAAAAGAATGCTTACTGCGAAGAATTTCGTTGAAATTAATGTCGAGAGAGACAGTATATTGTTTGTATTGATCAGTGACCAGGGAATGAAGATAGTGTGTGTGTGTGTGTGATTTGGATTTGTAACGTAGCTTTAACAATATTTCAGTCATATCACTACGACGTCTGCAGTGTGGCAGTTTATAATGATGTCGCACTGGGGCATCATGGCGCAAACATGTAGCATTATGTCTCACCCAGTCACAGTATCCTGACACCAAGCCGACCAGTTCTAACACTAACCTCTTAATGCTTAGCGCAAAGCGAGGCAGCAGTTAGTACCATTGTTTTAAGTCTTTGGTATGACTCGGCCGGGGATCGATACAGATATGACTGAAACGGATATGGTTGCAGAAGAAAATGGGTCAACTTTAAGTGTGGAGGACATAGCTGAAACTAATGTTCAGAGAGATAGTGTAATGTTGCTTGGTGATACGGATTATTTTACCACAGTTACGGTCCTTTATGTTCTTTGCCACCATACCATGAAATTTAAAATGCTAACATTTTGTGCCGCTTATGTCTTGTACAACTAACAAGAGGCTGTAAAGAAAATTACTACAATTGTTGCTCATGAATTAAACCTACACATATTGTAAAATAACAGTTCTACGTATTTTTACCACATTATTTATTTAACCTAAACACCATTATTCCAAATTTCTGTCACTTGATAATATAACTCTCGATAATAATGTCAGGTCTTAAGGAAACTTAAAAGTAAATATTGCTCATACGCAGAACTGAAACACTGCTTTAAACATCATTTTACTTACATAATCTCTGTTTCCTAAATTGCAGAATAGTTGGTCAATTTACATCCTTTAATCCACATAGATCTGAACCTCAACATCACTCCACCAATCATTACCTTCCTAATATTTTCTAATACTCTCTTCTTTCCTCTGTTCTGGTCTTTCTAAATTGCCCATTTCAGCATTTGGTTGCATTTACTGTCAATCGTAAATTGTGTTTTTTTAAAAGATGCGTTCGAATTTATCATTCCGCTTATTGCTAATAGAAGCATTCAAAGAAACGTTGATGGTTTATTACCTATTGCAAATCAAATGAAGGTATAGTCTCAAAACTATCTACTTCCTAATTACACTTTTAAGCCTCTTTTAGTCTTCTAACGTATTCTGTGTCTTTTCATAATGAAGTATTACATTTCTAGAATGTTTTCCTTTTGATTTCCTGTTTTTTAAATCTATCTTCATATTTACAAGAGACTGTTCTGTCTGGATCAACATTTACATGTTCAATAATTGTTAATAAAAGTATACTTTTTTGACACTCTTTTCAGTGAATGCTGGTGTGGCGATGCTTTTAATAACATGGGGAACATAATGTGTTTGCATGTGTTGCTTTTCCTAAACTTGCCATGATGACTGCTTCTTAATAACTAATCAAACATTTCTCATTTCCACAACTACTGGGTGTTCAAATTAGTTATCTAACATCTGCCATAACTGTAGACAAGCCGTATCATAGCTCGTATACACTGAGCATTTTATATAAACAGGATGTACCCTTTAGTCGGCATCCTTTCTGTTGTAAAATGGTTTTTATCAACAGGAATTCGTATCTACATAATTATATATAAAAGCATCGAAAAATAAACAACCACATATTTTACTTCGATCATTATTAGCAAATATGCTCCAGAAAATGCAGCAATGCACTGTTGTCACAGCTTCCATGATCCAGAGGATTCAACAATGCACCGTTGCTATTGCTATCTGTGATCCTTAGCGTTCAGCAATGCATTGTTATTTACATTTTCTAGGTTTCATTATATCTACCAATGCATTGTTATTACGGTTTTGCACGCTCCATTACATGCAACAATGTACTGTTATTTACGTTTTCCATGCTCCTTTAGATGCAACAATGCAATGTTATTACAGTTTTCCATTACATACAATAATGCACTGTTATTTTCGTTTTCCATGATCCATTACATGCAACAATGCATTGTTATTACAGATTTCCATGCTTCATTACATTCAATAATGCACTGTTACTACAGTTTTCCATACTCCGTTAAATGCAACAATGCATTGTTATTTCCGTTTTCCATTGCTTCATTACATGCAACATTGCACTGGTAAGACAGTTTTCCATGTTCCGTTACATGCAACAATGCACTGTTATTTCCGTTTTCCATGTTCCGTTAGATTCAACAATGCACTGTTATTACAGTTTTGTATGCTCCATTACAAGCAACAATGCACTGTTATTTCCATTGTCCATGCTCCATTACATACAACAACGCATTGTTATTACAGCTTTCCATGTTTCGTTACATGCAACAATGCACTGTTATTACAATTTTTCATTCTCCGTTAAATGCAACAATGCACTGTTATTTTCTTTTTCTATGCTTCATTACATGTAACAACACATTGTTCTTAAGGCTTTAAATGTGATGTATACAAAATTCTAAAGCATATTAAGAAAACGTTTGGTACATAAAGGTTTATACATAAAAATATAAAATTGAAAAGTATACTTAAGCAAAACTGCCAATTATTTAAGACACCGATAATTAAAAAAGAAACTGTTACATTTAAGAATTTTCACCGATTCTCATATCAGCCTGTCTTTAATGATACAAAAAATATTGGTCCTTTACCTGAACGTTAAAGTGCTCGACATTTGTCAAATGTCAAAATTAAGGCTACGTTATCGCAGCCAGGGTAAACCCCTAACACAGACTACCTTGCTAGACCTATCGATTTTTCAAAATAACGTGTTAGCATTCCAAATGTACATAGCAATGGGTATGAGGTTAAGCTCGCTCCCTCTGACCTGAAAAACCGCTTTGCGCCACTCCAGTAAAGGGAGCGACTCAAAATGTTAAAACGGAAACAGCTTCACATGATAAATACTGAAGAGGCTCTCATAGCAATTAATCGTAGATTTTTGTCTCTAGGTTGTATGCCGGTGCCATTCTAACGCCTACAGCACTTACTTAACACCGCATGTAACATCCTCAAGAAATATAATTTCCATCTTACTTACAAAACAAATGGTTTAACGAAATTTTCGAAATATTCTAAGCAAACAGAAGAACAACAATTATATTTAAAGAATCAATGGCATAACAGGAAAGTCTGCCACCCACCATGCAAAATTAATTCTAAGGGCCCCTCCTCTCCCAAAAAAACAGAGTGATATACATTTTAAATCGCCACGGTGGGCGTGGTTACCAATTCCGCTGTCCCTGCTCTAGCAACTGGGGGGATTTATTGGGAGGTTGCTACGCAATGTAAATAATATTCGCTATGATAAAATGATAATTTGTTAGTGAAACAATCATTCTAACAAAGGTGTACAATTTTCGGAAAAAGAGTTAACAAAATCATAAATTATATAATCCATACGAGAATTAATAGTGTGCGAATTAAATACATGCGTTTTCATACTGATGTAAGGTGCTGAACATCTTTGACCACTGAAACTAGCGAATATTAGTAAGCCACGTAGCATGAAGCTATTAATTTTTTTGGATGTAATTTTGACAAGAGGTGATAGAAACTAGTAAGTAATCCCTTTGTTTTACTGTGGGGTACTTGTTCGAGCGTACTCGACAATTTAAATCACGGAGAAACTATTAAATCAAGAATTTTACTAAATAAACACATTCACATAATTATTGGCAATAATTTTGATGAAGTCATTAATTCTGATCATGCAGCTACTTCTTTTGATAACCCTTATTTCCTTTGTTATATTTATATTGAACTTTAAACGTAGATTTCTACCGTGAAAATGTTCTGTAAAAGAACAGAGCAATAAAATGCCAAGCTAAAACAAAACTGAACCCAGTGAATGCATACATCTATATAATCCACATAAGTGACTTGCATAATGTCACTGAAGATGTATTTGAGTTTACATGCCAAACGTGGACAGTAAAAAAAAGCTAATATGCAATATCGATTTTTGACAGTATTGAATATTTTACACTGCACACAGATACATATCTGTCTATCAGAGGAAAGCCATATGTATGCCTGAACTGATTATCAATAAAGAAACATGTGTCAAAGCACAAATTACGGACGACACATTCTTTCGTGTATGTCTTCAAGTCAATTCTAAATACTCTATTCCAAACAAAACATCCCCAGAAACCATAAACGTGAATACAATATTGGAAGGGAGAGGCAGAATTATGAAGATTAACTACATTATACCGATTGGAATAGCAAGACAGCGAAATTCAGATACGTTTGACCTCAAATGTTGATCATTTTTACCTCAAGTGATGACTAGTGCTTAGGCCGATTATGTGATTATAAAAATGGAAGTTCATAATAGGTTGTAATATACATTGTCAACGTTTTCTTCCTCTTATATAAAAATATGACAGGCAGAAATATATTTTTAAGAATTACTTGATCTGTTATTAGGAAAGAACAATTATATAAACATAAATGACTTTGCTATTCTGTAGAGAACTCGAGGTACATAACGCATGTAATAGACTTTATTGTAAAATGTAGAAAATGTGAAGTTCAGTTCAAGCACCATATGTTGTTGAATATGATGTTTTACGTATCATCGTATCACGGACACATACTAGTACAAATACTGATTTGGTAGTACCTCTGCTCAATTAGTGGATGTTACAGACCATTTGTTTGCAAAGGTACTTATTGCATTCAGGTGTTTTACAATTGGTTATGCATGATCACCAACCTAGTAAACGAAGAATTAAGACTAAGAAATGCAAAACATATTATATTCTGAAACGAAGGCGAAATACATTTTAGTTTGACAAATACATCTTATTTCTGCAAGAAAGCAAAATATATATAAAAAGATCAGATTTTCGGTGGACACGCAAATGCACGCAGTGCACGTGATCATGATCACAAGACTTCAATATATACGTTTCTGTTCCTAACAAATGCAGCTTGAATTTCAGACACTTTAGATATATTCCACAATTTATTCACAGCATGTCCATCTAGGGTAGTGGCTATCCAGATAAAGGGATAAACGTAATATATAACAATGAAGAGAACTGTATTTCATTTAGCAATTATTTCAGAGTTGACAGGTTCGCAAAAGAATGATTGTTGTTGTTGTTGTTGGGTTTTAACGCCATTTTTCAGCACACGATAGGCTATGTATGGCGGCCAGTATTAATGGTGGAGGAAGAACCCGGGAAAACCCCGGGAAGAACCACCGACCCACGAGAGGCTACTGGCAAGCTTTCTCACATACCCACATTGGCCGAATCCTGGACTCGAACCCACGCAGACAGAGGTGAGATGGCAGTGATCCGTAACGGAGAGCGCTTTAGACCACTCGGCCACTCGGGGCCCCGCAAAAGAATGAAAAGAAATGCCTCGTAAATGATAGATCAGAAATGAAAGAAACTTTTAAATTATGTGGTATTAATAGAGAAGCTGGCTTAATATATAGGTGCCGTAAATTTCAAACAATGAAACATTTTAGACATGCAATCCAAACGTTTTAGAAAATAAACTATCGCATACAAATGCAAGGATAGTTTTGAGAGGAGTAACGAAATATATATACGACCCTCCTCCCGAAAAAGTTTTTCTGATCACGTATTTATTAGAATATATCTGATAATTAACATCAATATATCGATTAATTTTTGAAGTGTTTGACTTTCGATACATACCTGTCCTTCATGTATATTGCTTCAAAAAAGACAGATTCGTGTTGTGTGACATTTGGAAGACTATTGGAATGTGAATGTTAAATCTTTAAGACAGATCATGTCGTCTATTTAAGTGCATTAGGACTCTCTTGTGAAGATGTTTTGAGAATCAGATGCACGATTAAAACATGTGACAGACCACGACATGTTCATGTCTGCTGAGAGTAAAATTCGTGATAGAACTATTCCGATACCAAACTAACGGTAACCACTAGACTATCTCTGCAGATGAAACTAGTAAGACAAATGATGTAAAGTCCATATGTGTGTGTGTATATATATATATATATATATATATATGCAAAGGATACAAATCCTAAAACGAATAACATTCCTGTCAAGTGAATTGGATCCAACAAGGGATCTCGTGTGTCAGGGATTTATTAAAATAAATGTAATAAACTGAGAGCAAACAGTGCAAAACTGTTTATATATAAGCACCTTTGACTCTAGATGAGTCTTTCTCAAAGACAAATACTAAACATACACAAGCTAAACAAAAATAAAAGAAACAGAAAAAGAGTCGAGGTCTCACAGTTTTACGTAACTTTTTCTACACTAATACAAGCTTGAATTTTCTTATGTTTCAACTAGTTGGCTTCAACTTGATGGTGATGCTGAAAATAATTATATTGACCTACAAATGGATGAGCCATATCGCCATCTGTTTTGAATGTAAATTTCAGTAACCGCAAACTATATCCCGGATTTTTCATTGTGTTATTTGTAATCATAGGTTATGGGTGACAAATACACAAATTGAAAGAATTATTTAACTGAAAATGTGCCGGCTGCAAAAATATGATTTTATTTGTGCGTGGCTGTTTTTCTAACGCGGCTTATCCGTAAGATTCCTTTTTTTTCTGGTCTCGGAACTCAAGTTGACATTGTGAGCAATTGCAGTAAGTGTTACATCACTGAAAGTGTAGCCATGTGAAGAGAAGTGTTCTACAAATGAATTTCTGTGCAGCTTCTATGTCATCAAATCAGATCTATGAAGACTGATTCTTTTGAATAACAAATCTTACATGTGATTAGATAAATTGAATCTTCTGTTTTGCTCGTTCTGTTTGGACCTTGTTTGTTCAGTTTTTTGCTCGACGCTGTGCTAGAAAATGTGCTGGCATATCATGTGCTGACAGGTTCTGCACCTTTTATTGCCACAGAGGCCAGACTTACTTGGGTGGTCTTGGTTAGTGATTGGCGTAAGCTTCGCCCTGGCACTGAGGGTACGCAGAATCTGCCCCGATGATAAAACAAAGTTATTTGAACATTTGATTAAAAGAAGCTACAACAAGACCTGAGAGCAGAGGTAACCCAAAGGGCTAAACAAACAAACCACAATGACTTACTAAAATATAGAGAAAAGGAAAAGGTTGATCGGATACCATTTATCCTGACCTACCCTCTAGACAGCCCCAAAGTAGATAAAATAATTCGGAACATTGGCCCATTGTGGAACTGTGTGACAACACTAAAGTTAATCCTCCCGAACAAAACAGTAGTGGCCTAGTGGAGACCAAACAACATAAAGGACACCCTAGTTAGGGTGAATCACTAACCAACACCACCCTAGTATATCGTTCTGTTGTAAACCAACTTACGCTTGATACTGATTAGTACATCAACCTGTCAGAACGTGTAGGAGCTCTCGTCCGTCTCGAAGACATTCTAGGCACAGTTCGTGCTTCAGATATTTTTGCACAATCATCTGTGGAACACCTTTAGCCTTTTTAATATTTTGGACCTTTTCGGACTAACTACAGTCGAGTATATGTTAGGTCGCAGTCCAATATACTTTTCAATTGGTTTACCCAAGCATTCGTCTTTAACTTACCAACAAACATTTTATTGGCGTTACTAAACAACGGATGTTCTTTCTGATGCTTTCTCGTATCAGAGTTGTTGACCAACCTGTGTAGTGCCATGTCTACAAGGTGGTGATATATATCAGCATCCAGTGAGTATCAGTGTACAACATCTTCCCCCGAGCCTGATTAAACGGTTTGATCTTGTCATAGTAGAAATAATAATAATAATAATAATAATAATAATAATGAGGACTTTGTATAGCGCCTAATCTTTAGAAGCTCTAAGCGATTTACAACATTAGACAACACCTATAAGATAAAAAAACATATAATGATATGATTACAAAAACAAACATCATGAAATTAGAAAACATTAAAAAACATGCTGAGAATATTTAAGGTAGGAAACATTATTAGGTCTTAAGTTTGTTCTTGCAGTCGAAATAAGTGAGTTTTGAGAGCCT
Source organism: Sinohyriopsis cumingii (assembly GCA_028554795.2). Classification (NCBI taxonomy): domain Eukaryota; kingdom Metazoa; phylum Mollusca; class Bivalvia; order Unionida; family Unionidae; genus Sinohyriopsis; species Sinohyriopsis cumingii. The sequence goes on from CM068825.1 coordinate 61,132,127, forward strand.
TTTTGAATGTGATCATTGTGTCTTTGTGTCTAAGTTCAGTGGGTAATTCATTCCACGTTGCTGGGCCCTGGTATGCAAAAGAATGCTGTCCATATGACTTTGCTTTCATACTTGGAATAATGAGTATACGATTGTCAAAAGAGGAGCGTAGGTATCTTGCTGGTGTGTACACATGGGTGAGGTCGGATAGGTATGTTGGACTAGAGTCCAACAGTGAAACGTAGCACAGAGAACAAATTTTGTGTTTGATTCTGTATCGAATGGATAGTCAGTGTAGGGTACAGGGCAGCGGGGAGGTGTGCTCTGATCGTGGTACTCTAATTATGATCCGAGCAGCTGTGTTTTGAACTTTTGAAGTTTCTGGAGCAGATATTGAGATGAACCAGACAGAATTGAGTTACAATAGTCCAGTCTTGAAAGTTCTAATAAACACACAAGTGTTTTAGTGGCATCAACTGAAACATATTTGCGAATTGGGCTGATGCGTCTCAGCTCAAGATATGTAGCCTTGCATATGTTCATGACATGTTGGTGCAATGTGAGAGTACTGTCCAGAGTAACACCTAGGTTTCGTACTGATTGTGTGAATTTAATGTTGGTGTTGCTGATATTTATTGTTTGAGGTAAAGGATGTGAATGAGAAAGTCTTTGTGTTGTGATCAGAATGGCCTCAGTTTTATCATCATTCATCTACAGCTTGTTACATGTCATCCATGATTTCACATCAGAAATGCACCTCTCTACACCTTGGATGGTAGCATCAACTTCAGTTGGGTGGCTAGATTTGTATATTTGAATGTCATCAGCGTACTATTGGTGAGACACTGGATGATGATCTATGACACTTGAGAGCGACTGAGTGTACAGAATGAAAAGAACAGCTCCAAGAACCGACCCATGTGGAACACCATAACATAGATCAACTGGGCTGGAGTGTATTCCATTTGCAGATACAATTTGTGTCCTGTTGACCAAGTAGGACTTGAACCACAGTAAGGCTGTATCATGAATGCCAAATACATGCTGGAGATGGTGAAGTAATATATCATGGTCTATTGTGTCAAACGCTGCAGACAAATCAAGGAGAGTGAGGACTGTAATCTTTCCGCTATCCAACTCAGAGAGAATGTCATTAACTACTTTTAGAAGAGTAGTTTCAGTACTGTGGCAAGGGCGATATGCAGATTGTACATTGCTAAAAAGACTGTTTGAATTTAGATGCGATACAAACTGGGATAGAACAACCTTTTCTAAGATTTTTGATATGAATGGGAGATTAGAGACTGGGCGGTAGTTCTTTAAATCGTTATGGTCTAGTGTTGGTCTCTTCAGCAGAGACTTTACAATGGCAGTTTTGAAAAATGATGGGAATTCCCCGGATGAGTGAGAGGCATTAATAACATCAGTTAGTGAAGGCAATACTGGATCTAAGCACTCAAGCAGCAGTGATGTTGGAACTGGATCAAGTTCACATGACTTTGGTGCACTCTTCATCAGGATTGTATGTACGACAGGTTCAAATGCTGCTAATGGTTGCCGCTCAAATTCTGTATCCCAACTGTATGGTGACGACGAGTGAATTGAAATTGTGGTGCCAAGCTTATCTTAATGGTTTGTACTTTGTCACGGAAGAAATTTGCAAACATATCCGGAAGGTCGACTGGAGAGAAGGTAGTTGGAAGTGGTGTAGATTTGTTCCTTGACATTAGCTTGTTAGTAACATGTTGTTATTGTTAATAATACATGAGCATCTTGGACAAGTCCAGCACGGACGAACCAACATATATTGGGTTTGTCAGCGTTAGGTTTGATTTTTATGCTGTGAACGGCAAAATTCCACCATCAAAGAGTAGTTTTAATCCAAAGGCAATGAGCGTTTGAAATTTGTCTTATTCAAGATTACGGACAAGTTCTACATGGTTTTCCCCAAACACAGCATTGTTCATGAGCTTGCAAAATTCTTTTCAAAGTCATTGGTGGACCTTGTGCGTAGGTCAGTGTTCATCTGAATGTACGACGCCATCAGAGCTTGCTGACGAAATCCAAGTACTATATGGCTTTTGATTACTCGCATTCCTAATCTCAAATACAAATGCAGATTTCACAAGTCTAATACATAATTACTTTTGTGTTAAGACTTTGTACCAGTTTGGTGCATTCAATATATCTGTGTCCATGTTCTTTGATGATCGCGCACTGACAAGGGGCAATCGTGTACCGGGCACCAAAAGCACTTCTGGCGTCAGCGGATAATCGTTATCTGCCTCATGTTAAGGCTTTTGATATTCCAGATCAACATTAAATAAGTATCCATGGTCACTGTTGATCTTGTGATCGTGTACGTGTGTCTGTCGATCAATGTGTGCAGGATTGATCCACTGAAATCTACCAAACGGAATTGGTTGCATTATTGCTTATCCATAAAGTTATTTGCGTCTAAATACATGATGTATCTTTTGGGGTCAGCAAGGTCATGCCCATCCACGTTTGGGTTGTTGACACGAGCGTATTTGTGACTTGACATTGATATTACGCCACGAATGATCGCTCGCTAAACAGATGCTGATCAAGGTTAGTGAGCAATTCCAGCTCTATTTTTGTTTTGAACAATAATGCATCCCACCCCATACCCGCTGACAATACGTAATGTGCGGGATGGAACTTGTGCATGTCAGTGTAATGAGATTTCTCAAACACAATAGCGAGCAACAACACATTAGTGCGTAGATAAATATCGTGATAGTCGCCAACGTTTTTGCACTCGTATGCAGACCAAACATTCTTTGCATGTTGGTAATCTTCTTCAAAAGTAAACTTTATGTGACAACGATGAATTAAACACTTCTATCGTTGGTAACTGAGCTTAAGCAGGACTGGCTTTGCTCTCTATCAGTGGAAGGATTCTGCCCTTCATTGAAATTGTTTTCACAAATCCAGCAATGAGTGGCTACGGCAAAGTCATGGATGTTATCACAATGATGACTGCTAGTAGAGCTGCCGTCGAATCCATTTTGCCGTAACCTTTAGTGATCTGAGAAACACCAAAGTTGTGTTTAAAGTACTGATGTTCTGGGCGCGATAAATGGCTGGTTGGTCTGTTTTTCCATCACTTCGAACTACCGCATGCGATTTATTCAGCAAATTGCACAATTCTATCGATGTCAGACGCAGTTGTGTATTAGACAGCTTAGCTTTCTACTGGAACATTAAGATATTCAAAATCTGCGTAAATAATATACGAGACGTTCACATTTCGTAGTGCTGCAGTAAATATGGCATTATTGTGCGCTGTGGTTTTGTACTGATACTACGACAGTAAAAGTCATGGCTGGTGAGCAGTTCTTGAGTTTTAAATATATGCATGAAACGTCTGCATATATATATTTTATCGTTGTACTAATTGTGCTGGTTAAGCAGTCGAGCAAGATTCTTTATCCATACGTATTGTGATATCGATTCCGATTCTTTCATTTTACTCAAAAGCAGCAAATCGATCTGAGTTTATACGTGCTCTCCTTGGAAAAATAATACAGCAGATAAAAGCCTTTGTCATAAGCCACCATATTAACAGCAATACCTGGGTTAAGTGTTTGAAATCTGTTTAATGTAGCCTTGGTAACACGTACGGCAAATTCGATATGACTAAAGTGAAGATCACACAGGTGTTGTTGGCATTTTCGGGGCAGATCTTAACTATCATTGGCTGAATATAACGAGTTCTAATTGATCTACCTTTCCACGTGTCACTTTGTTGAAATTCGTATCTTATAAAATCTTTAGTTTATCTGATCTGTTGTACTGCTTTATATGTATTCTCCTTCAGTCGCCTCTGATGGAGAGCCATGTCGTTGACACATAATTTATTTCATGGCATATCATTTTCCTGTGGTTCTTAACTCTTTCACAATTCATCATATCGTTTCCATTTCACAAAAGCATATCTTTATCATGCATTCGTTTGGTCTTCAAAATCTTTCCAACTTTGTATGTATAATACTGTTCAAGGCAGATTAGTCTTGCTAATTATGTACGACTTTATAATCATCTCCCTTTAATTCCCCTAGTTTGTCATCTACCGTATCAATTACAGACCTGATTTTAAATATTTCCTGGGCAGATTTGGGAAGATATCTGACTATTTCTCCAATTGTGGATGCAAGCTTTTCACATACATCACTTATCAAGTAAACGAATAGATGTGATCCATACTTTGTATATGTCCTCTCTTGCTTGTGCCAACTGGAGGCATGTCAATTGATATTATAGGAGTAGTATTATATCCCTGAAGTAGCATATGCAAAATGTAAAAAAAACCATGATCAGGTTTCATTTTATGTAAAATGCTTTCATATTCTAATTTCCGGAGTCTGCGAAATTTGAGCCCAATCTCTGGTTCCCTGTTTTAGCATCTACAAAACGTTAACAGAATCCGGTGTCATTTCATGTAAAATATTTCCATATTCTAGTCTCCAGTATTCTGTAAATCGTTTTCCTACAATGCTATTTTCCTGAATAAGTCGAAAAAGTTTAATTTTCAACAACTCATCGTTGATATTATGTTATTTGATAACTCAGCAATATTTAGAAAGACGAAAAAAGACAACCAGGCAATTACACGTCTTATTGTATTGCAAATTAAAATCGGTGTAAAAAACTGAGAAATAATTTAAAAAATTAGTTTCCGAATATACTCAGAAGATATTTGCCAGTGATGCTTTTATTGTTTATATTTGTCATACTCCTCCTTGCATCGTTATTACCAGTTGTTTGTGGTGGAAAGTACCAGGCTGAATTTTAATGAGTATTTCCTATTTAAGAGACCTGTTTTGAAGTTTACAATTTTATTTTAAAAAGGCTAAACTATTTGGGGATATCTTTTATAACATGCTTCTAAATGTTTCATTGCTGATATTTTCTACGTTCAATTTTGTTTCAGGTCGGTGGTACAAAACTTAAACGTAATATTTACTATAGAACCTAAATGAAGAATTCCACAACTTTGTTCCGAACAACCTTGTTATGAAACATTTTTATATAGAGAGGTACTGGATTTAAATGCTGCTCCAAAAGTACCTTTAACAAATAAAGAATATGATTGGATGCTTATACTTTCATGACAATTTGGTCCCGTGTATTTGGATTACCATAAAATGAATTCCTAACAAGGCAAAAGTATGAAGATCAAATCCAGTCTCATAATAACTTACTCCAATACGTTCAGATTCACGTATGTCGGTTATGTTTATCTGTAGACACCTGTCCAATGTCCAGCTTTGCTAGGCGAATAACGTTTTGGGTGTCGCCAACTTATCGGTGACCCCTTTTGGTTCCAAATGTTGCAAGGGATTTTATATTTCTTTGTTTTCTACCACAGTTTGTTGTTTTGGTTTATTGACAATTTGCAAAAGAATGTTGAAACAAAAGGTTATTTTATAATTTGAATAGGATTCATTGTACTTTCATTTTTGAGAGAGGCGTTTATGTTTAGGTTATATTTCCCAGGTCCTTATTCGTTCCCTCTTCTGGCCTAACTATTAACGCTCGTGCTACCTTCCTTTTGGCATTTCACTTTGGGACTAGTTTTCATTGCAATATTGAATTTGCTGCAGTGCATGCTGTAAATATTTATGTAATAATGTTGAATCGATGCTAGATAACATGTGCATTTGCTTAGACTGGCTTAGAAAAGTCTAGACTCATTCAGTGTTTTTAAGTTAAGGTGTATAAAGAAGCAAAAAGACAACAACAAAAAACCCCCCCAAAAAAAGCAAACAAATGACTTACTTGTCTAAAGCGTTTACTCAGAAAGAGAATAAAGTGAGACATTGGTTGTATACGTTTAGCTTGTGAGAGAGACAGATTCGCGTCATCCGAAGCCAAATTTTCTAAACTTGTCTAAAGCGTTTAGTCAGGGAGACAATACTGTGAATGAGAGGCATCACACCGTCCTTAATCCTTACTTTAAGGGACACAACCTTTCTGTGTATATATTATTCTTTGTATGTGCCTTTTTGTTGTTAACTTATATTAGTTTCTGCGGGTTCATTTTTGTGTTAGTTTTTATTTCTTTAGTGATATGTGTGTCTCTGTATATGGGAGTGGTTGATACGTGGCAGGTAAGGACAAGGTCATGTTGATATCGGCACGTATCCGTTATGGGAACCATCTTCCGGTCCTGTTCCCCACCTTCTGCCCCCTGGTCCCATCCTTCTTTCGAGAAAGACACGGTCACACTGTTAGTGTCCTTATTTTATAATATTCTTTTTTTAGATAACAATGATTTACTTCAAATTATCTATGGGTATACACTCTTCTTATGCATTCTTTCCACGCTTTCTCATTATCATATATGAAATAATCGATTAGATCGTTATTAATGTGGTTGTTGTTAACGGTTTTTGCATATAGCATGTGTTTGTCCTGGACGTTCCGATATTTGATTTGTATTTTGTTATATATGTTTTTTTTTCTGAGGCAGTCACTTTGTATTATAGTATTACGTGCTAATTTCTATAAATGTTTCTTCTGAACAGAAGATATGCTGGTCAATTTGTAATCATATATCTGATGAAAGAAACTAGATCATTTGATTAAACTACAAAACGTTCAGATCGTTTTAAGCTTATTTTACAGCTAACTCCTTCTTCTGAGAAGTTCATATGCACTGTACCTGACAACAGATTGAATATTGGCATTTTCAGGGGCATAAAATTATTTTGGGCAGGAAAAAGGATGGACATTATTTTATTTTGTATTATAACGGATTCATTATGTATTGCAATTCTGCAATATTTTTTCCGTTATGTTAGTACTACTGTTACTGTAGAATTTACTGTTGATCATTTTAACAAACACTTTTGGGGAATTAAATTACGAAGAACGAGCTAATATTATGTTTGATATATATATATATATATATATATATATATATATATATATATATATATATATATATATACCTCAAGTGAATTAACCCGGACATTGTTTAAATTATGCTAAAATATCCCTTAACAATAATATTCTGTTGTTTGGCTTCGGGGCTAAATAGCTGTAAAACTACCATAATTCAGCATTGTACCTATTCAGAGCTCTTGCTACGGTAACACAGATCTAAGATAGTCCGCATGATGTACTGGAACTTCTATGTTCGTTTGTTGGTAAAAATATTACTTGCAATTCAAGAAATGGTGAAGATATTAGTGAGATACAATCACAGTTGAATCTTTAATTAGTCCTCTTTTTCATTTAATATGCAAAATGCATCTCTGGCCAATTCTCTCTCTCTCTCTCTCTCTCTCTCTTCGCTGTATATCAGCCATATATAGATATGGTCCGACAAACAAATCCTATCGCTGGCAATGAGGTGATGCGTCATGTAATTAACAGGTGCACTGGAAGTTTGTCAGGTATTTACCTAGTTAACTGCAATCATGTGTCAAATACAGATTAAAATCGTCAAGATATCAACAAGTTTCATATATCTGTAATGAAATTTGCAGTATATGCTTCAATATTATCACTAATCTATATGGGCTATGTGTCAACATAAAATACTCCCATTTTATATTATGTGCTTTGTTAGCGAGTGGGCGAGGTTATATCTTCTCTCGCGATATTTAGTTAGTTTCATGGTGTGGGAGATTGAATAGCTAGTTTTATTTTGATCAACTCGATGTATTAAGTTAGTTGTCAGTAGTATACCTATACTTTTTCCATGGTATCTGATGTGATCTCAGACAATGTCATGTTCCCTAAAGGAATGACGTGGCCGTCCTGGTAGGTTTTCAGAAGTAAGTGAATTTTGTCTGCAAAATTTGGTCATCCGAGAAAGCGAAAGAAAGAGACCATTAGAGAAAATGTACGGTAAGCTCAGCTATCCTTGAACTGCCCACATTCTTGTTTACCTGCATGGCTCTGTTAAGACTGATGATGGTGGTCATTATATAAAGATTTAAAATAAAATTAAACAGAACTCTTGGTATCGTAATTTTCAGGTCGTTATATGAATATTTTACATAAAACTGAATTCCTGGTTAAGTTGGCAAGATTAATTAGCCTCTGAATGAAATTAAAGACTTGGCTTGTCAATGGTGTTCATTTTCACACAAAATGAAGACCAACGCTCTAGGATGCTGTTGGTGGTCTTATATACTAATTGTGTGGTCTTATATATTAACTGTCCGTAAAAAGATGAAGGCAGAAGATATGCGATGTAGGTAGTTACTTACATTGATTTCAGAAACAGTTCTGCCACTGCCTGCTTAATCGAAGAGACCGTATTGTATATAACATTGAATCTGACTTCAATTGCATCAGTAGGGGACATAGCTAGAAAAATACTTGGCGCGCAGGAAGATTATCCAAAATTGTCTTCCCTATAGATACATTATTTTAACCAGTGATCAGAAATTATGTTGAGATCACTACAGGTAAAAATGGTATTGACAATGATATCTGCATTAAAAATATAAGCGGCCTCAGATTCAGTCAAGATGGTTACACAGCAGATAGCAATAAAATATAGCTTCTAAAATTAAAGTTGCCATTTGTCAGAAACGTCAGCAAGCTGCTTGATTGTTGTTTGCCGCAGGTGCTGTGGGCTCGGATGTCTCAGTGATAGCATCATACAGTCTTCTTGGAGACACAATGTTTCTAAAGATGTGCTTAAATTAAATAGAACAAGACCTTAATAATATAATATATGACTTTAGCTATTAAGAATAATAATGGCCAGCCACGAGGACGCATGCGGCATTAAGGTGAAGTTTCCAATAGGCGGTAGAAGAAGTTAGCTGCATGATACAAGAAATCAGATCCTAAAATAGCACATACAATTTTATCTAGGACGCCCTGAACATTTTTTATCGGACGTCAAAAATTAAAAATTCGGACATCTTATTTTTTATGCAGAGATCGTTATCGAACTAGAAAAATCTAGACGCGTACTAGAAGACTGTCAGAAGCTTGTCGGAAAGGAACTGTTATATGATTTTGCCGGGACCAGTGTAGACTGCACCAAATTTTAATTCAGAGCTAGCATTTTATTTTGTCATGACAGCCTTGTATTTTAAAAATTCAGTGTTGTCTACATCGTATCAATTGTCTCATATTTGCTAACGTGCACTGGGCTTAGTTTGACCTAGATGTTGCTCACTATTCTGAATTTTTAACTAGAGATTCCATTATGAATGCGCTGCCACGAAATAAGACCCATATCTGACTCAAAATATTTGTATTTTTGACATAGGCATACTTGCGTATGGCCTTATTGTGTTGAATTCAATGTTCGACATTTCTAATTGCAGCGGTTAATGACAGCGGAATGCTGCCAACAAAAAATAGCAGGGTGATTGTAATATTGGCACAGTTACATGAAGCAGTAAGCTCACTTGTGATAGGTGACTGCTAATGTATTGAACTGTATAATATCGTTCATTGTTATACAAATTGTTGGTTTACTCATCAAGATTACTATGTCGCATAGTTGATAGGCTCGACCAATTCTGGATTTTGCACCCACGAATTTCGTGAATAAGCTGCAGTCAAATTCTTTATTCTAGCTTTGCTTGAATATCAGCAACATGCTCTGATGAATTCTCGAAAGGCTACTACTAAAATATGTTTTATACGATATGACGTCGATTTTATGCAAGATATTAATAACGCACAAAAAGATATTTTGAACGAATAGTTGATAGGCTATTTTGACAGGTGTCATGAATCTATTGTAGGCATTGGTATTGTTAAAAGTGCAGTTTTAGCTAAGGCACATTATTTGATCACGCTGTATTTGCAAGGAGAAGCTGACGATATTAGTTCACTTGCTGAACTAATATGCTAAAGTTCATTCCTTGAAGGAAGTATTTACTGACCTACCAAACTGTTTTCTTTGTTGACGCGCCAGAACATGATTCTAAACTCAGAGCTGAATTAGAAAGCATATACTTCAACTCAAGCTTTTCCAGGTGGTTCTTAGGAGAAAATCAAGATCTAAGATAGCTTATTAGTGATGCACTGGCAGGCAAAGCACCCACAGCATTAAGCAGAAAACGTTCAACATGAAATTCCCCAACCACACCCTGAAGCTACGGAGGAAACAAAACTATCTGGGAGAGGTTTATTATCTACTTACATGATCTTTGATGCGACTGGACGTTGGCATCAATTCGCTTTCTGAAGCTATCAATTTAGCAAAAGCAAACTAAAGACATCAAGATTGTACTGAGATACAACACAATGTTTTCTTCGCGAATTCACCAGAGCATGCTGCAGCTTATTAATTAAAAAATGAACGAGCGCGTGCCACCAGCAAGAGAGTAACACTGTTAAAATCGAGATTTGTGGCTGCTTTTCGCGTGCCACACAAAACCACTTGACGTACCACCTTGTGGCACGCGTGTCATAGGCTGACTGCTCTTCGCGTACCACACAAAACCTCTTGACGTACCACCTTGTGGCACGCCTGCCGTAGGTTACCGACCCGTGGGCTATATTGCACTGCATTTCCTTTTCCTCTGCCTTGTGAGTTTTCTCAGCAATTTCGAAATGCAGTTTTGAATGGTATCTAATTTTGTTTCTTCTGTTGTTTCATTTATACACCTCGTGGGAAATTGTCTACATTATAGTAACCTCATTATATTTTTGATGTGTCACATTTTATTGCAAAGCCTGTGCTAGTTTTGTATGCACGTTTCTTTGTTTGCTCTGGTGTTTCTGATTATATTTCTCGTGCCATGCATGTTTTAACTCCTTTATTATCTAATGCGCTACGGGTGTGGAGAGGGGGGGGGGACTTTTTAGATTACATTTGTCACATTCTGGAAAATGGATAGCTTTCAAATCTCAGTATTTTCATGCATTTGAATACTTTTATCTTTTGTGTTATTCGGTAGTATCCAATGGTTTTAGCTGTTGATTTGACTCAAGACGTACGTTCCATTTTTCGTTTTGGTCTTAAAGTTGTTTTCAGTTTTATATATGTTCTAGCTAGTTTATTAATGGAGAGATAATTCTTGTTGGTGAAACATACTCTATCTTTCCTCTCCCTTAAATCACATCAGTTATGAAGGTAGCCCGTTGAACAATATTGTTTTTTAAAATTGTAATATTTCGCCGAGTTTAAATTTACGTATTCTAAATGTATCAGTTGACAGGTAACAAAAATGACTGATCCATACATTTGATTTCTTTCTTACTTACTTCAACCAAAGTAATTTATATTGATAAATGTAGTATGACTGTATCCCTCAATTAGCTTTGCTAGAAAATATACACATGTTCTGGTTTCGTTTTATGTGAAATAAATTCACATTCTAGCCGTAAAGATTTTTCTAAATCCTCCTACTACATATCCCGTATTGTCTGAGTAGAAAAATATTCGATATTTTCCTTTCATATATATGAACACTCGTATTGTATAATTATGCTCCCTTATCAAACCGCATCTTCTCAGGTCTTCGCTTTCGAAATGTTCCTTTAAAAGTATAGTGTATGTCACCTCCCCTTTTGTTTTCACTTTGTAGTTTTAAAAGACATAGCAGTGTCAAATGTATTTGTATCCATGCCACAGCTCATCCATGTGACTAGCACAAACTCTTTTGTAAGAATCCTTTTGCTTGGGCTCCTTTGTATTTTGTCAAGGATAATGATAAGAATTTGTTCTGAGTTTAGAAAAACATTGCACTGAAATAAATGAAGGAACTTAAATCGGAAGGAGTAGGTGTATAAAAGAAATAACATATCATGACACCCTCAAAAGAGGCCCATTGTTCAAATTTTTACGAAATTTTATATGATGTAGGAGTAGAGATTAAAGATCGAAGCATTTCAAACCACATGATGTACTACTATCCACTTGAGTGAAGGATTGATACATAAAGCTGTGATAAGTAGAAGTCATCATTGCAGCAACATTGTTCACTCTGTGTCAGTGAGAACAATACAATTTTTTTAATGGACAAGACAACATCAATTTACTGCCCACCGCCCCCTTCTCCTTCTCCGCGAGAAAACGATACTAGACACTTCAAAGACATTTGAAAGAAGTAATTTCTAAGGAAGTATAACCAGAACAATTTGGTGACCTTGAATCGGACATATCAACAACTACTATTCTAAGTAAGGTGATGATAAAGGTGATTATGAAAGATGGTAAAAGATTCGCAATTTTTAATGTTTAATTTCGGTACATAAACAGGTTTAATCAATTGTTATCTTTCTCTAATCTTCTCTCTCTCTCTCTCTCTCTCTCTCTCTCTCTCTCTCTCTCTCAAATGTAATTTGGTCTGATCCCCACTTAACCTAGATTTCACTCATCCCTCGTTACATTGAGTTGTGAACTCAGTGTCACCCATGACGCTGATAACCAGTCGGCTGTCTCAGATTCACTGGATGGGTTGACCCATTATGTATGATATTTAATCATGCCGATAAGGATATTCCACAAATGAAATTATTATCGAACGTGGTTCGGCACAGCAACTGCAAAAGCTTTACCCAAACTGCATCTGTTGATATACCAACTTCTAGGTCACACTATCGCAGCCCGATAAAACCTAGCAGATATTATTTTCGTTGACATAACGATCACTGAAAACACTGCCTTACATTTCCAATGTACATAGCAACGGTCAAGCCAGATCTCTGACCTGAGAAACATACGTGTCACCTCCACGGATGATTCATGTCTCCACCATCAAACAAAAATGGAATTCAAGAATTTCATCCAGGTGTTGTAGCTTAGCAAATCAGGAATACGTAAAATGTCGCAGTGAAATATGAACGCATGAAATATTTTGAATGTGTGAAATACCTATAATTGTATCTACAATTTTATAGTGTGATGTAATATTGCTTGAGTTTTTTTATTATCAGGTTTAGTTTATTTTTCAGAAACATATCAAACTGAACATTTAATGTGTGTAAAACACGTACAAGATTCATGCGTCATATCTGAGTCCCAAAATTTCTATTTATAAACTTGACGAACACGCCACCGACCTTATACATGTATAAAATTTCCTTAAGAGCTTATTATTAATGCTCATAAATTAAAAAGCAAGCAAATAATATCGACATCTTCCAATAATTAGGCATACCTTTACCTTATGTTATCACCAGTTATTGAACATGACCTGAACTCCAGAAAGAGCTTTCAACAAATAACGGATTATTTGAGTTTCATACATTTCGTTTATGCATGTAAATATTGGAGATACTCTTATCAGAGTTCTAGGTGACGTGCTTTCTTCCAACTTGGGTTATATTATTGATATTAAACTGCCCAGTGTCACTTTGAACTGCGAACCTGTTTGATTCGACTTTGTGTTTGGGAGATTATTTATAAGCAGGAACTTAGCGGTAAAATTGAAGACTTGGTTATTATATACACACAAACTTGGACGGAGAATTAAGCACGATGTCTCGTGTACATTTGTTTTCTGTGTCTTCTTTTCTTTGGATTTGTGGATTGATTATTACTTTCATCAATTTTTGGTTTGTCATGACCCCATGTAAGTATTATTTCATACTTCTACATACAGTCATATATAAAAAAAACTTTTTTGTTTTTCATGACTCCGTTTAAGTATTATTTCATAGTTATGCAAACAGTCATATAAATAAAACCTGTTAGCATTCCAACTCTGAACTTCATAAAGTCTTAGCTAAACTTGATGAATTTCCGTAAAATATATGCAAAATCATATTCAAGTTAAACCCATTATTAATTAAAACTAGAAATCCTTTTATACGACAGTTTAATGACAACATTTTGAGTAATACAGTAATGGGTTTTCTTTTGAAGAATGATAGAAACTCGCCTTGCGTTTTCACCGATTGATCTCATAAGCGTCATAAAAGAGAATCTTATTTGGGGTATGTCGATATTTCGGATAAGAAGACTTTTGATGAAAATATATAAGATTTACGAGACGAAGATTTACATTAGAGATAAAATGAAAAACAAGCGAGACAATACATAAAAGCATACGAACTTGAGAGACAAATTGAAGTCATTTAGCAGAATAAACACACAGTAGAGGGCACTCATTGGGGTGAAACCAAAACCGTATCCTGCTTTTTGTTCAAGTAACTACGTTTAAAAGAGAAAAGTTGACTCGAGACATAATGTTTAAAATCCTTTATTATTTAGGATTTCATGATTTTTTAAACGAAATCAAATTGTTTGCAGATTATTGTCTCTGTATAACTTACGTCATATACATAGGAAGAACGCGGTTATTTTGTATAATTTGGGTCTAACTTTATTGAAAATGTGTATACTAAAATTTCTTTAGTATATCACCTTTCCAGATAATTGCAGTGTTTTTATATACGTATTGCTACCCTAAGGAACCTCACCAGGTCAAATGTTATCTATATATTGTACATTTTCTTATACGTAAATATGCATTCGCGATGGTACAAATGTAAAACTGTTTTCTACGGTTCGAGCTTCTCCTGAAGATTGCGTTTTATACTTGTCCATTTCTTTTGCCACTTGACAGTAAAACGTTGCATTCATATTGTTTAATATTTATAGCTGTATCTTACCTTGTGCCAGCAGGATTTGGTGGAATATTGTTTGAATATTGTTTCATTGTTGTTGCTTAATGTCATGATACAACATTCCTACAACCTCCTGAAAACGTTCACGTTCAAAGGTAATTGAAAACAGCAAAGAAGGAAACAACTTTGTGTTTATGAAAAAACCTATGCCCCTCCATTGTCAAAGATGTTCAATTTTAGAATTAAACATTACAGAAATAACTTAGCGAACCGTGTAGACCCTCGACACTCAGGTATCTTAGTACAGCATGTACTAACACAAATATACGCTTCAAAGGGCGTTATTATAGCCTGTACCTTATAGAAATGCATAACATGTCCACTACGTTATTATAGCCTGTATCTTATAGAAATGCATAACATGTCCACTACGTTCAAGAGTTCTACATCAAGTGGTTTGTGTGTAACTTTAGAAATCAATTTTTTTTAAAGTAAAGTTGTAGTGCTACTAAATCGGCAATCAGTTATTTTGTTTTGCCTGAAATTCAACATTAAAAATGTCTCAGTATAATCTCCCCAATTTGAGTATTTTTTTTTCTTCAATTTTTCTACAGATCCAGATTATTTCTATACATGGCCAATACTTTAATATGATCAATTATGGTGTTTTTTTTTAAAGAGTTAAAAGTCCGGAAGGAATGCAAACTGTTGCTTAATCATGATATCGTGTTTTAGCAAACATTCTTTGAAGATTTTGTCTGATGCAGAGGTCTCAGTCGTTCCAAATATTTGATAATTATTTACAGCTTGATATTTATTTTCTCCTGTGTATCGAGGACAAATTAAGTGTCCTTTGGCAAGGATTAAAAAACAATAAATATGCCAACATGCGGCTAACAGGAAGAAAATTTAGGTTTAGTCAAGTATAATTTTCTTCCTTTCGGTTACTTCTAGTAACCTTTATTTACCGTCTGCTACCCGTCAGTGACTTGGAATAACTTCCTGCCATGTTGTGTGTGTTTTACGTTTCATAATTTAAACAATAAAAAATAACTGATGCTATGACGAATGGGCAAATAAAATAGCACAATGGTACAATGAACATGTTAGTAACTTGAAACACACACACACACACACACACACACACATATATATATATATATATATATATATATATATATATATATATATATATATATATATATATATATATATATATATTAGAAAGAATTATTATATTAATACAAATAATATTATTATTTGCATTTGTATACTAATTCTGCCTAATATTATCAAGCATTCTGCAATAAAATCCTGCTATAGCACTTTCCATTCTTATTGATGTATATTTGTAATTCTCAATAATTAATTCTACATACCTTGATTTAATGGGCGCCATTTACCCTCGGACCTGGGTTCGAATCTTTGATCAGTACCAATAAAAATCCTCTAACCTGTATGATATTGTTATGTATGAATATCATAATTCTGCCTGGTAGTATGAAGTATTATCATACAGAATCAAGGGACCCCAGTTTACGTTCTGTTTAATATATATATATATATATATATATATATATATATATATATATATATATATATATATATATATATATAATATATATATATATATATATACAACACATATAAAAGGCATTGCAACATCAAGACCATTTTTGGGTGGGTCCGTTGGTGGACAGAAGGTGGCAGAGGGAAAGTCCTGGGATGTTGTTGAAACAGATAAATTTTTGAGGGGTATATCTTGAGATTCATAATTTATCAACTTTAATTTCCTTGACATTAAATTAAATTTTAAATAAATTTATATAAGGTCGTGGAAATAAATGTATCAAACGCGGTAAATAATATGTCCGACAGCTAATTCTAGCACCATTTGATGGTTATATTGATCAGTGAATATAGATGATCTTTATGGATAATATCACGTGATCATACAACAATGATTAAACGATGGCTATTTTTACTTTAGTAATGACGTCGATAAAATAGTGGAGGATTTAGGGTTCGTGCTTACTGCAGCAAATCTATTTTTATTATATGTCTGCTGCTTTTGTTCTTTTTTCCCCAGCTTTCTGGGGAAACATTTTTTATAAAGACACTGCAACACTGAGGACCAAAATTGGACATTTTTGGGCGGTGGGATGATAGAGGGAGATTAAGGTCATCCATGACCCTAAGCACTGAAAATAGTAGGGTTCACTCACCTTCTACTAAATGTTAAACTTTAAAAAAAACAATATCAAAAGCTAAAAAATTGGGAAAATACCAGTGTTGTCATCATACCTAATCAAAATACTCGTACATGCAGATCGAAATGGTCATATATAATTCATTCAACCTTTTTTTTTTTGGTGCCCCTGTTAGGCTGGTGCCCTAAGCACATGCTTAGTGTGCTTGATGGGTAATCCGGCACTGCCTGGTGTATATTTTTTTTATTAATAAAAGATCTACTTGAATTTCTTAGACATTATTTATAAATTAAATAAAACTTACATTACGTTAAGAAAGTCGTGGAAATAAAAACATTAAATACGGCAATAATTATCAAAAAACAAATTTTAGCACAATTTAATAATTATATTAAATTTGTAACAAAGTAAGGCCGTGAGCTTGCTCCATGGATCATGCACAAAACCTTTTTGGTCGCTTAATTATACGCTGCAAAAACAGCAGGTTATTAAGAATGTACAAAAGATCTGCACGGTTTGTGTGTGTGTTTATTATTTTATTAAGAAATGCATGGATTATCATTTCATGGCTATTTTACCAAGATTTTGGCAGTCTTAAATATAAAGATAAGATAATGTTTTAAATGAAAACGAAAATAGATGTCAGAGGAAATGAGTGTACTTAATGTAAATATACCAATCATTTAAACATTGTTGCTTAACAAAAAGACAGATTTGCACAAAATATCAATGATTATTACGTATTTTAATTTGTAGATGCATAAGTTTAGATGAATCTTTTGCTTCAGTCAGCTTCAAGAAAAACCCTTAATCCACGAACATATGTGCCATAACGGAGGAGAAAACCATTGCATTATTAATGGTCATTTTTCATTAAAAGCGGTCCTAGATGAGAATTAGACACATATTTAAGCAAGAAAAATGGACTTCTTTTATACGCATGGAATTTATCTGAATTGGACTGGGGGGTGTGTGTGTCAAAATCGTCATTTACCAAGCTTTATCCTTTATAAGTCTCAAACTGACCTATACTATTTTGTTCATTTTATTGTTTAGGTTGTTGTTGTTGTTGTTTTTCTTGTATTTGTTTTTAATTTCAACTCAGTAATATTCTTTACATAGGAAAATGGTTAGCATCACGAGCAATATGGCATACTACCTGCTAACTTAAAGCCCGTCGAATATTCTTTCGGGTGAAGGGATGAAATATTGTGCACAGACATACTGCTACGGGAGTGTAGTATTCATACAACACTTTTAGGCTATTTTTGGGGGTCAAGCGTTTCGGTTAGTATGTCATATTTCAGCTCATTCCTGTTAGTTTTGAATGTATTTTGAGATAATGGAATCACCCTTTATACAGCTGACACATCAGGTCTAGATACTGCACGTATACATCCTGAATGTCAAGGTCTGGTCCGTGATCAATGACACCATACGCGATTGTTAACCATAAAACACTCAGAGTACATGAGATTCAAATTACAAATCTCTTTAAATTAAAGTGTATGCAAATTAAATTTAAGGGTCATTTTTTAAAAAAGAAAACCAAGTCTAATTTTAAATTGTGCTTGGAATAAATGTACTAACTGAACGTAAATAAAATCCAAACTTGTATTAAAATCTACTGGGGCTATTTAAATATGTCACGTTAAAATTTCGAATATTCTTGTCTCTAGTTTGGACTACCAGATTCGACATGATGGATAAAGTTGTAACGTCACTAAATACTCTGGTCCGATTCACAACACAGTTTTATGGTGGTATAGCTTAGTCTTGCAAAATGGATTCTCATTCTCATTATATATTCTCATTCTCATTATATTCTAAAGTAGAACTTTATGTATTTTACTTGTTTTTTATGTGTTGGTTTTGTTTAGCTTTTAATATTTATTCGTCATATTCTAACACATAAGTGTTTGGTCATTTGAGGAAATAATGTTTCTGTGTATTCGGTGTTTGGTTCGTGTTTCTTAGTACACTGAATTACATACATGTCTGCGGTTTGGAATAGCGTACTGATCAGTGTTACGAATCTGAAGCCAAGCAAGTTTTAAGTTAGGGTCTCGTGAATGCGTGATGCTAGATCATCAGAGAAAATTATTTGTGGTATTTACGCGTTGAAGAACTCTTTCGTTGACAACGCCTGTTGTTTTGAGGCCCTTGGAAATAATGGCAAACATTAACCACAAACCAACCTCGCGCATTCGCTTGATAATAAGGCTCCATTGGACCCTTCGAATCTTACAATAATATATTTCTCACTGAACCAGTCACAATTATTGTTGCATACTGTATTAATTTTTACCCCAAGAGACACTTTAACAATGCGATTAGCACACGAAACATAATTAAACAATTCAATTTTTACTGTGTCTTGCTGCTGGACAAAGGGAACCGCCGCACCGGAAACATATCCATATTTTATATTAATCAGAGTTTACACAATTGCGTTAACTTTATCTTTAATTTGATGCCATTAACTGAGTCCTGTGTGTAAAATAACTGTAGATTTTCAACGCGGCACAGAAGTCGGCTACGCTTTACCTGATTAAATAATCACCTTGAATACCAACAAACCCTCATGGTGAATTCTTAAAGCAATAAGTCTCGCCAATGTTCGTCTTTTATCCAATCAGAGCAGAGCAGAAAGTGTATTTAACATTAAATTGCAAAAGCGATTTATAGCTATAGACATCATGATGCAGAGATGTTTTACTGTAGATGATTCGTTTCATAACTATAATGAGTATTACATTAAATGTGCAAGTTATTGAAGTAAATACCATTAAATCTGCGTAAAATGGTAATACCTAATTGTAAGTATTTATCGGTCTTATTGTATCATTTAGGGCTTAATTATGCACACACAGTAAGTTATTTTCTTTCCTTTTACACTGTGCCGGGAATCAAAGTTTAGACACTGTTTAGACTCCTTTGGAATTTACAGAAATAACAGATTTACAGGAAGATACACACATACATATGGTAGTGGTTTCTGTTATTTTGGGCCTGACACACATATTGCCTTTGATTTAACATTGCACTCTCTCGGCTAACTAGTAAGTTTATTATTAGATAAGAAACTGGTTTATCATGTCACCCGATTATGGGTACAGTACAATCAAACATTTCTCGCTATCTGACGCGGGGCCAATGTGGGTATGTGAGAAAGCTTGCCAGTAGCTTCTCGTGGGTCACTGGTTCTTTAAGGGGTTTTCCCGGGTTCTTCCTCCACCATTAATACTGGCCGCCATGTATAGCCTATCGTGTGCTGAAAAATGGCGTTAAACCCTACAACAACAACAACAGCAACAACTATCTGACGCGGGACTAAATTTAATAGCATCTGATTACGTTAATGTGGACCATAATAGTAACAACTCAGATGAATATAAAATATGGATATGTTTGTGTTTAGACGTATCTTTTATTTTGTAAATCTCAAATAGATTAAATAAGCTTGTAGCAGTCTTATGTGACACTTTTCATTACTTATGTGTCACTTTTCATTAGTGTGACAGACAACGATTATTGTGTACAATCAGGACAAACTTTTTTATTCTGCTTTCGTGTAAGTACACTCAAGATCTCAAAACAAATTCCTGTGTAGACTTATAACACATTTTCCATTTGAAGAACTGATGATCATTTTATTGCTAATAACTGCAGGTAGTTAATGCACTTGTGCTATTCATTTTTATTGCTAATAACTGCAAGTACATAATGCACTTGTGATATTCATTTTCTTCGTTTCCTTTCTTTTGTTTTTCTTTGCTGTATAAAAATGTAAGTATGAATAATAATCGTAACATTTAATTACGGAAGGTAGGAGAATAGTTTATAGGTATTACTTCTTTCCCAATTAAATTTCAATACGAACTTACAGTTAATTGAAAAAGAAAAACTCCGATGTGATTTCTGTAGAGATTTCTACTTGAGTCTTGAGACAGAACACTTTTAAAATCGTGCACACATCAACCAATATATAGATAGATAGACTGATAGGTCGATAGATAGATAGATAGATAGATAGATAGACATACTAACACACTTCGACGCACATTTACCACACATACACATGCATACCAGTAATTCAAATATGTGATTATAAAATTCATTGATTGTTCTATTGTCAAAAATGTAGAAGATGTATTATCACATGATCCACATATCTATCTATCTACCTACCTAACTACCTATCTATCTATCTATTGGTTGACTTACAAGCTTGAACTGGACAACTGTTATGTCCCAGAGGAAATATTTTAGTGTCATTCAGAAGTAATCATTAACAACCATAGCAATTAGATTGAAACTTGTTTTAAATCCAAGTTAATTGGAAGGGATCCGTATGACATTGTATATCTTTTGTGTATCTCTGCTGACCTTATTTATGTTATTGGATTATGATACATTTTAAAATTCTTTTGTCATTATTGTTGTTACATATTTACCCGTTCGTAGTAATGACGCGAAATAACATAATCCTGCATATTGAAGTCAGTGAGATAGAGATAGGCCAACATCGAGAGGATTAAGGACTCAAAGTACTAATTCGGTTCTCATGGTAACTATATGCGACCATTGAGATATTGAAAATTCAAGAACTTGATATTTCTGAATGCTCGTCATCAAACCTGTATTTATCAGTATAGGCATATACTTGATGATAGCTTCTGTGTAGAGAAAATCATGAGTCACTGCATGTTTTGGATCTATATGTGTTTGAAACATGCTTTTCCAACAAGTTGTTTTTACGAAAGTGTCGGGTTAATAAAGGGTTTTCCAAAATCAATAAAGGGTTTTCCAAAATCAAGTCTATAAAAAGAATGAAATTCCATCGATGAAACAGTGTCTCTTTTTTCAGTTAAAACTAAGCAATGCTTTCAATAGAATCTTTTTACTAAAATCTTACTTTCAGTATCAACCAATCCTGGCCAGCCAAACCCATAAAATACTCTAATTTATGTTCACCCATTCCCTGCTGGTTTCTATTACTCTATAAAATTAGTAGCGCGAGTCCTATATCCACCCTTGATTTTCTTGAAAGACCTATGCATGGTAAAAGACATACATGCAGACATAAGCAAACAGTGCATGTAGTTCTGCTTGTCAAAGATTACATTTATGAACATGAAGTTATATTGCAAGTTCATGAACACCAAAAATAGCAATGATGCAATTAGGGCAAAATTAAAAAAAATTAACTTTATTTCAGAAAGAAAGAAGAAATATCAAAATAAATTTGTCAATAAAAATGGTTGTCTTGTTTGCTATCACCATTTATCTCTCTTCAATTTATGATTGAAATATATAATCAGCCTTGACATAGTATGCAATAAAAATGTAAAAAGGTCAAGGTGACTATCAATATGTGCATGTTTTACTCCAGAAAAGGAGAATTAAATGACAGAAATTACTTAAAATTCCTCCAGAATACATGAAATTTTAAACTGAAGTAAGGTAGGTGCGAGCCAGTTAAGTACAAGATGCAAAGTTTCAAAACATTCACTGAATGAAATTGATGGGATAAAAAATCATATGTGGCATCAGCATTAGGTATGGTGGTAGAGACCTAGGTGATCATATTTGAAGTGTAATGTTTAGTAACACAAAAAGGAAATATAAAAATGGTGAAAATAATTACTCTATAGAAAATAAAGTGTCCAAACTTGATATATTTGATTGCATAGATATTAACCGATTCAGGAAACCGCTCACCTTATGATAGTCAAATTTAGAAACTCTGCACAACATATGTCATTTTTGAAATCTTGTTTAGCATTTCAATAAAAGTTATTTTGAGTTAGACAAAATGTATTCATTTTGCTTGTTATCAGACTGGTTCCCATTCCTCCATTCCGTTATTACCGTGGATCCCTTAAGAAGTGCAACGCATACCCCATAGCCAGCTTACTTACAAACAGACTGGCATGTTTATAAAAGAAAATAAATAATGACAGGCTTGCCATTGAATCAGATCCGCAGCTGCTGACTTTAATGAAAAAACCAGTCTTCGAGATAACATGTCCTTTCCCGAAACAAATCCAATATGGGAAAAGTTACGAAGTTCTTCGATTAACAGAAGAATGACTAATGAGCCAAACGCAGCGATGTGGCGCAGATTTCATTGAATGAGACATACCAAATCCAAAAATTAGCTGAAACATGTTAAATGTCCTTCGTCAGATTTATCATCGATGTTTTGAATTTAAATATAATTTCTAAACAAACAATTTTAGGAAAACAATTCACCCAGTCACATTATTCTGACACCAGGCCGACCCGTTCTAATACTAACTTCTTAATGCTGAGTGCCTAGCGAGCTCAGCTGTTAGTACCATTTTTGTAAGTTTTTAGTATGACTCGGCCGGGGTTCGAACCCGCGACCTCCCCCATTCGATGCCGATGCTCTAACCACTAGGCCACTGGAGCGATCCGACTAAATTAAGCATATACAGAAAATTTTATATAATTTTTAAGGATTGAAGAGGCACACCGTGAAGAACGAAAATATTACTGGTTATAGTAATTGTGTAACCTTTTTACTTAGAAGAAATGAAAAACCCCTTCCTTCATCATGTTACATGTCTGCGGCATGATGCCCCAGTGCTAGACATCACTATAAACTGCCACACTGCAGACTTCGTAGCGATATGACTGCAAAATATTTTAAAGTAACGTTAAAAATCCAAATCACACACGCACACACACACACTCATTTTGATCATACCAGACACTAATAAATGAATACATATTACAATGCGATCTATCTAAATTAGCATTTGGCAGATATATTTATCTTTTATTGTCTATTTTAATTCGTACCCACGCAATCAAAATTCATATTTATTTTAATAGTAATTATATATTTCCTTAAAACCACGTGAATACGTAAGTGCAATTCTAACATGTTTCAAGAAAAAATACATGAGAAGAATAGAGCTATAATCATTGTCAGGTACTTACATTTGTCGTTGCCCCAGAACCTAGGGATTAATTAAAAGCGTTAACAGTAACATTAGCGAATTGTTGCTTCAAGGTTAAGGTTAACAGAAAAAAATATGAATGTAGAGTCTGATTAGCAGAAATTTGTTCTTACCTCCAGCCATATTGATTGGAACAAAAAAATCTCTTTTTAAGTATTATAATATGCGAAAGGTTCAACACATATTCATTCATGTGAAAGAATAGAAAATTACAATTTTAAACTAAATCCAAGTAATTGTTTAAAAAAGTTATTATTTTATAGTTTAACGCTCTTACCTGTGGCTAACAGCTAGAACTAACACATGAAATCATCCTCATCCTTGGATCATAACGATAGTACTAAAAAAATAAACATAGTTTGTAACAATATGATAACTGCATTTTCAGAACACTGCTGTTATTGTTGTTGTTGTTGTTGTTATTATTATTATTATTATTATGTTGTTGTTGTTGTTGTTGTTTTATTTTATTTTTTATTTTTTGTTGTTGATATCTTTCAGTCCGTGAATTAATCGTTTCGCAAGATGTGCAGTAACTTTGTGTTGTGATCTGTAGACCGTAAATATTTGTAATTGCATCCTGAAAAAAAAAATTGTTGCCAAGTCTGTGGTGTCAGCATGTTTGATTCTGAATTTCCACATATTGAGAGAGAGAGAGAGAGAGAGAGAGAGAGAGAGAGAGAGAGAGGAGGGAGGGAGGGAGGGAGAGAGATATTACCTCATGAATTCGTGCATCATTTGAATATAAGCATTTTTTAAAGGGACTAATTATGATAAAATGTTCAGAATTTTCTCACGTCACGCCAGAATGCTGGGTGTCTAATACTTTATAACTACATAAAAACAATGAATAGAATACAAACATGAGTTTTCTTCTTGAGAATGCTGAGAAAGATTTCAGATTTAAAAGCGTCTAAGATTTTTTTAATTTATGTAACTGTCTATTGAGTACTTATGATCTCAAATTGACAGCCAGGTATTTTCTGTAATGCACTTTCTTCCTTCATTCTAAATTTTTTCAAACGAATCATATTAAGAAGAATGATTCTCCGAGTCACCTGTAATACAAACATTTCACATTTACACCCGTCTCAAATTAATGATGCTTGAAGGTAAAAAAACAAACAGTGTGTTGATGAGAGAGAGAGAGAGAGAGAGAGAGAGAGAGAGAGAGAGAGAGAGAGAGAAAGAGTGTTTGTGTGTGAGAGAGTGAGAAAGAGAAAGAGAAAGAGGGTGTGTGTGAGAGAGAGTGAGAGAGAGGGTGAGAGCGCATAGCTTGTGGTTTGGATTCTTAGCTATAATCCTGGCAGGCCTAAAAGTATGATTTTTATACATTTTTCGAGTAGATAATGAGTTTCCTATTACAGAAAGATTGAATAAGATTTCCGATTGTGAAACCTATTAAAATTCAATGTATGTAATAACAGTATAATACTTATTTACAAGCTCAGTTTCATCGCCAACGATTTTTAATGCATTGTCTTTGTTGTTTCTATCCTAGTTGAAAAAATATTCGACTGCATTTCCACCCCAAGTCCTTTTTTTAATCCGAAGTCTTTCTATGGGTACATAACTGCAATGTATTATATCTTCTGTACGCCAATCTTAGCAAACACTTGTAAGAATGAGAACGATGCAAGCATCCTACGAGGGGAGATCCGCATAGTCAAATGTAATATGAAAACTCGTTATGTTTACACTAGATTCAAATGAATCATACTAAAATAAACATCACAGTTGTATACTTGAGAGAAATAGATGGATCGGGTTCTTAGCTATATGCCTGGTGTGCAACAAATTATTACTCTCTTACCTGTGTCATGTAGATAATGAAGACTTTGTATGCAGCTTCACTTCGTATTAACATGCCCTCTCATGTTAGTTCCAAGGATACATCCTCTTTGTTTGATAAGAAATTGTGAATTTCAATTATTTATGTATCACTAAACCTTTTCCAAAAGTAATCTTGAAAAAGTCTTCATTTAGATTCGCCACTGAAGTTTTTGTTGTAACTTTGCTTTCAAGTTGACATGAATGGACGGTATATAAACTGGGACGGAAGGAGTATGGTTGTTTAAGGGTTTAGAACAATATTTGGCGTATGTGTGATCTCAGTACGATGTCAAAATGTGAGAAAATATATGTTGGAGAAGAAGACATGGCAGGTGCAGTGGCACAACGGAAGGTAGAGGTTGGAGGAACGGAGGTTTTCAAAATATCCTTAAAGCCTCCTCAGAAAGTAACTAATAATCCTGACAAATAAAGTATCATGAACTTATCGGATTCTAAGCAAAATAATATTTTCTAAAACCTTCCGTTGGTTGTTTTGCGACAGAGCAAGCGTGTTTTCTTGTCTGAATAAGGGTAGTGGTATGTACATGGAGAGTAAAGATATAAGTGTTAATGGCTACATTATGAACCTTATGAGTTAAATCACATTCCATTTATTAAAATATAATGAGTTACATCAGATTTAATTTCTTGCAATAAAAATCTGGTATTTTCATTGGGCTTAAAATTGTGGAAACTTTAGCATTTTGCTTCGTGGAGTAGTTGCTAGCTATAGGTCATCGATCAACTTCGTTCCACATTGGTCCTTGGCAGAAGAAGCTATCCTAACCTGTTTTGAACCATTGCTCTCTTGCGAATGAAAGTTACCGTCTATAGCAAGTAAAAATAATTGACTAATCAGAGAGCTTCTTACTTACCTTCAGGTTTTAAATATGATGACTTACTTGATGTCCACCAGCCTTGATTTGAAAGAAAATAGTGTATGTCTTATTCAAATTGGTGAAATGTACACAAGACACGTGTCGCTGTCTACCGATGATACTACAATTAAACCAGACTATCTTCTTATGCAAATTTTACGAATGATATGATTGGATCTGTTTCTTTGTTGTTGCATCCAACCTAGTCCGATAAATCAACCCCCAAATCTGTCTTGATACTGATGGACGATGTGTGGGTATGGTGTCACCTGTTCATTACAATGAACAATTTTGCTGCATTCAGATCTTTCCGGAACAAACCCGCGTACACGTTAAACACATGCCCTTAATTAGTAACAGCCATATCTAGAGCCAAATTCAAAATGACCACACGACAGGTGTTTGTACTATTCCATGTGGATTTACAAGTCAACAAACATAGGATTTGCTCCGAAAACAGAATTTACATGTCACCAAAAGAACCTTTCAGCCGATGATAGCTATACAGCCACGATAAATACCGGGAAGTGTATAAAATGTACACCGAATTTTGCAGCCAAAATTTTCTGGAGATTAATGCATCTTTGAATGAATAGCTGATATCAGCCCCTAAACCGAATATCAATATCATCACGGGTGAGGGGCTGATTATCGGCCTATATCCTAGAGTAACATATACTATTTTGGATTGCTACATATATACAGAGTGGATGTGGGACGACGCGGAGCGATGATCCCTTCTTAGATAAGATGAACGACCAACTCCTAGTAATTGCGCCGTTAGATTTAGATAGAGCGCGTGGTGTGCAAACAACACTCCGCTAAGAAAACAACCTAAACATCCCTTCCTTGTGGACTTGTCCAAACATGACTAAGCATAGTAGTATTGCTGCCCTAGCATAGTATTTTAAGCTGAACACACTGGAAGGCGCGCAGTAACCGATTACCTTTCAGTGTGATTAAATTAAATAGATAAAATATAAAGTGTAAACTCTTTCAACAGATTACCAGTAACATTATAATCGTGCTGAAACTAAGAACAATCACCGTGTGGTTTGTATTTGTCAGTTACAACAAAGTTGATACAGATGTGTTTAACTTTGCAAAAATAAAATATTACTGGTGATAACTTTGAAGTTGAACATTGACATGAATAAGTGTTCGTAAACCCGTAATTGTTACTCATGTACTATATGCATTTGTAGTACTTTCGTTCAAGGTAATAACATTAGTGAATCTTTTTTCCCCGGCCTCATGACACTTTTTAGTACTTTCAAACATCACTTTAAATAGTAGATAGCTGGTAAGTTAACATACCTCCGACGTTTGAAGCATTTTTTTGTAATAACATCAATTCGTCAACTGTTCCAAATTTTTCAGCAGTAACCTATATTCATATTATGTCTTCATTATTAGTCTCTTCTAATGATTTATATTACATATTTCCTCAGCAACAAACAAGGCTGAGAATGAGTTCAAACGTTGATCAGTTTCCGATGATTTAAGGATTTCACGCTATCTTGGATTCGATTTCGGATCTCACACCATCAAGTTTAATTGTCATACAAGTATTAAAAAAGTGATTTGATCTCTGATCCTTTTAAATATCTTTAGATGTTATCGAAATGTTCAGTTCCCTTTCGGTCATGTGTGTTCTTTTATTCTTTCTCTAATGAGATTCATATTTAAACATTGAAATATTTAATGCGTATATCATAGTCGTGATCTGCCAATGAAAGCTTAGTGCGCAGCAGTATGTTGTCCTTCACATAGCAAAATTTTACAGAGACAAAAGTTTTGGTTTTTGTTACTTTGAAGATTACCATCATTTTTTGATAAAAAAATATGTCAGCACAATTACTAAAAAACTATATGATTACATGCAATGACCTTTTCTTCTTCTTATGTATACGTGAAAAACCGATTAAATCTTTGTGCCATTAAAGTGAATTTCGTTATTTAAATTCTGGATTTTTTAACGTCAATGTGTTGATTTCAGTAATTTAGAAACAAACACTTAGATTCAAACGTGAATCATTGAACAAATGTTTTCTGAACGATATGACATTGTTTATTTTTGTTTTGACCAAAGTATCAAGCTTCTTGAAATTTCATAGATTTACTGACAGAGCTTTGAATCTAATATTTATCAAAAGTTATTTATAAGAATGCTGATGATCCAATAAAATTTGTAATTTTTAATATTTTTAGTGTAACTTTAACAATTTGTATAATACCTCTACCATGTCTGAAGTGTGGCACATTATAGTGATGACTAGCCCTGGGGCATCATGCCGCAGACATGTTGTATCATGTCCCACCCAGTCACACATTATCCTGACACCAGGTTTAACAGTCATAACACTAACCACTTAATGCTGAGTGCAAAGCAAGGTACCTGATAGTACCATTTTTATAAGTCCTTGGTATGCCTGGGTCGGGGTTCGAACCGGCGACCTCCCGCATCCGAGGCTTGCGTTCTAACCCGTTCCAACAGCTTTTGAATTAATTCTTATCACAGATAATGTTTTCAAACCCAGTTGCTGGGTTCGTTTTCCATCCAAAATTGCAATCTTACCTAATTTTAAAGAGAAAAAAAGAAAAAAAGATTTACTATGAAATTTTAGCTAAATGTAATATATATATATATATATATATATATATATATATATATATATATATATATATATATATATATATATATATATATATATATATATATATATATATATATATATATATATATATATATATTTATATATATATATATATATGGGAAAATGGTTATTCATAATCAAATCTAATATCATTGCTTTATTTATTATTATGTCTCTGCATAATACGTGATACTGATTTACTGTTTTGCAGAAAGACTGTGATATCGGTTGTCATTCCAGTAATTCTAGTCGAGGTGTTTAAGTTATCAGAGACATTTAATGTTTTCTCCACGGATATAGTTTTGTAAGCCAGATTCATGGAACACTGTTTACATCTAACATTGAACTTTTGTGCGATCTTGTAACAACTGGCAAGGAGAAAGGATTTACTGATTATCGCAATATATTATGCAAACATATATACATGTTACGTTTCTATTAATTGTTAAATATGCAATGAGTATCTGCATGATATGTATGAATGAAATTTCATTGTGCCCAAGAAATGTACCAGGCTTTGTTTCTAGTAATGCCAATCGATTCATGCATTTTTTAATAATGAGAAACATTTAACTTCTTTTTCATGGATACATTTTTGAAATCAGGATGTTGGTACCTAACATTGGAAATAATTCGAGTTTTGTAAAAATAGGCCGAAAATGTGCTTGCGTTTATTTACCATTAAAGTCTAGTTATGTCGGCTTTCTACCAGTAAAAGTACAAATAAACGAATCTTATTATTAGCTGCTAAAATTACTTTATATCTGATTTCAAGAAAACAAAACCTACAGTTAAGAAAAGGGACAACAGTCTAATGTTTCAAATTTAGAGTATTTCCGTGCATTTCTATTAATTTAGTGAGAGATTTTGTGTACCGGATTCCTGGAATAATTGCGATTTTGTTAAATAACTGATGATAATGAAAATAGGCTTTTCACAACGAGGCTACTCATCATATTGCAATGTTGTAAGAGCAAGCAAAACTGTGCGAATTTATAGGGTGAGGGTTGCATATGAAACTTTTGAAACCTAGACAGATTGGAATTTTTCACAAGACCTCAAAGCATTATATGTTCATCACCAAATACTTTAAAGATAAAACAAATCCGTGAGTCTTTCCCATGCCCTAGAACGTTTATATAATTCGATTAAAATAAAACAGATAACAGGTATACAACCTAAAGGCAAATAATGTAAAACACCTAAGGTGCATTTATAATGCTACCATATTACTGTGAAACCCGTCCGCAGGGCAATATCTGTACTAAGAACAACCCCCACTATAGCGATCATAAATCTAGAGAACCAATCTTGTTTTCTTTATTCTAGTGTCGTACAATCCCTAATTAAGACCACTCCGCTATTCAGAGGCGGCGTTAGGAGTAGGCGGGGCCTAGGGCCGACCATGACCGCGCGGGGCCAGAGTATTGGTATCTCCATTGGTATGCTACTGCAAACACTGATTATGTCTAGAAAAACTTAGATCCAAGTTATCGGACAGCCATTGCCCGCTAGTGGCGTTGAGAACATGGCTGCATCTGTCTGCATCTGTGCTGCCACCTGTTAATTGCGTTACGAAGTTGACTAAGTTGACTTCGCAACTTTGCGTGCATTACGTGCGGCCTGTATCAGCGTTTCCAATTTACCGGAGAATATAGCTTGACAAACTCATAAGGACGACCTTAGGCCTGAAGCGCGGGGCCTCCTCAAGAGCGGGGCCTGGGGCTGTCGCCCCATTTGCCATCCCCAAACGCCGTTCATGCCGCTGTTAATGTATTGCAGCCAGAGATTCACACTCCTCTCCCGGTATGAGGGGAACGCCGATGCGGAAAATCCTTATCCCATCTCACAATTGTCTATTATCCTAATTAGAAACCATGTTGACCTACTTCGACCATAACAGAGACAATTTAGCGCAACCTCCTTCGATTCCGTTATCGCCTGAGCATTCTTTCAAAAGAATCACTGTAATAAACATTAACTGCAACATATTTAGGTACTGCAGCTGAGAGTGATTGAAGCTAAGTGTCATTCAAACAGGACATTCACACTAATCGACCTAGCTATATGTACAGCTTCTGTACTCCGAGATCCAGTCGAAAAAGAGACAGTTGTATTTGTTTATTTCAGGTTCATCTACTCGTTATTATTTATGATTGGTAAATCAATTCGAGATTATAGCTGAGTCGAGGAGTATATCATTAATGTATGTTTATCTCGAATAATGTTATGGATAAGAGCAGATTTTATTTATTGTCCTGTTTATATATATGTTTTATTTGTACGAGCTATCTGCAGCACATAGATCGGATGCTCTGTCTTGCTAGTACCTTTGCCGTCACAAACATTGTTGTTTCAACGCTAATATGTATTTAAACATTATCTGAAGTGAATGCAAAACCCCAAGATTTTGCGTTTTATCTATAGGATATGAACTTGTTAATGAGTGTTATCCTGTTTGAAAGTGACATCGCTATCCACAACATGCCGCTTTTGAGTTCGACTCTCATTTTTCGTTTAGTAATGTGAGGAAAACAACTTTGCCTTATGCATCAATGTTAGGTTTGGTTTGGTTTTTGTGGGTTTAACACCATTGTTTAGCACGTGATAGGATTTACACGGCAACCAGTATATTTGTTGGATGAATAACCTGGAGAGACCCAGGGAAGAACCACTTAGCCACGGGAAGCTACTTGCAAGCTTTCTCACATACCCTCGTCGGTTGAGCCGAGCGAAGTGACTTATATGAGTGATCTTTAAAGGCGATTACCTTAAATCACTCCGCCACCCACCACCCCGTGGACACTCATCGATGTTAGGAGAATTCCACCCATGCGATAAAATTAATTCTTGCAGCAATAACTACAGCTTCAGCAGGAAGTAGAAAGTGTAATGAAGCACACACACACAAAATGTGACATTTATCCAACCAAAAGTTTTAATCATAATCTCCAAATGTTCTTGAGTGGTACCTGTTCGACAATATACACTTTTTCTTCCAAATTTTAGGACCATTCAATCTTGCCTCAACGTAAATTTTTTGAACACATCTACCAATCCCATTATATATTCAAACAAAAAGTTACAAATATTTTTCTTCACTTTACCTGGTGATCTATGTACGTGCAACTTCATTTGATAATAATAATAATAATAATAATAATATATTGAAAGTAGTAGTAGTAGTAGTCGCTAAAACATTAGGCAGAATGGAAAAAACGATCCATTGAAAAGGGTCCGAGAGAGAAAGATCACATATTCAATAAACGAAAATATGAGAGAGAGAGAGAGAGAGAGAGAGAGAGCATTCTCTCAGTAATGTGTACATTAACAGTAACGTGTACCTTAACACTGCAGTTTCGGCTAATACTGTTCATCGGAATAAATTTTTCTATCACGGTTTTAGTGGCCGTGGTCATATTATGTTATCACTTAGCATTCCTCTGTAGTACTATAAAATGGAACATGTATACTGTACATGTCATTTATCTGCAGATATATTTCGGTCAATAGTGTATCACTGTCAAACAATATTTTTAAAATTAATTATTTTTTAGATTGGTCGTTATTATAATTTAAGCCCATTCTCGCATAATTCTCCTTGAATATTTGTTTTTCATGGAGGAGGTGTTTCTATGTGTTTTTTTTATATTATTTATCCCGAACCACTAATAACTGGGATGATTATATAATTCATATTTCTGAATTCTACATTATTTAATTCATTTCAACATCGAGAATTATGACAGATAGTAATGCTATAACTGTTGGTGGTCATTTTCGTTCACGCGTTTTTTCACTAATTCCGTTAAGTATTCGTGAAATTAACTTAAACGTGGGTACATAATTTAATACATGAATTATGTCAGTAACGAATCAATTAATTCGGTAATAAAATAAACAATTAGTTATGGTAATTAACCAATCAATGAATACAGTTCTGTTAGAAAAACGATGAATGTCAAACTGAAAACTAAACATTTACAGGACATTAACTATTTTATTTTGGCTAATCAAACGTTTGCTTTATTAGAATGTTTTTGAAATGTCGCAATAATTATTTTATATCGTAAATAATTGAAAAAGTCACACATTCATCACAATTAAAATTCAGTATGTTACAACAGTCTGAATGTAAACAATACCTTTTACTTTTCACGTTTTTATTACAGCACATGTGTGGTCCTTTCAGTTGTCATTGAATTCGTACACTGCATTAAAAATCGTAAATTTTGTAATATGATTCAACTGAGTAAAAGTTTTCATATTCACAATGGTTCTAACTTTCAGAATTTTATTTCGCTTTTAGAATTTTTTATTATTAAAAAGTCACATTCAGATCAAGAGTGGAATTTGTTACAAGCAAGAGCCAGTTGTGTCTTGTGGAAACAAAACTTAGACAATTATTTGTGCTAGCAATAAGCATGTTATGGTTCATGTGCGGTCCGGAAATCACCTATTTAAGACCAAGTGGTATAGGTACAGATAGAGCTGAGAGTTTTCTATTGAAACACTTAGCAAGACACGGATGCACCGTGTCATTGAAATAACCTACAACTATCTCTGCTTTGACGTAAATTATTTCATTACACAAAATAGTATCTTCCCTTGTTAATTGTTTCACAAACTTCCAAACCTTAAATCAAACTTACCAGGAACCTGTTATCAGTCGCTACAAGAGTAGTCACATGAATGATTAATTCATACTTTTTATGGGCTATAGAACGTTATGTATTGGTAAATATTGTGGCTGATGAAAAGATTTATTACTGTACTATTAAAAAGAGTAATGAAAGAAGTGCAATAGATTTTTGGACAGTATTGTAAAATTCCAACATCTGAAAATATGTTGTAAGCAATTTATCAATGGTATCCATGTATTGATCAGTTTATCATTTATTCGAAATACACCTTTAAATTGATAACAAATTTGCAATAAACACATCAGGTGCATGTGTCAAGGAAAATGAAAATATTTTTTTAAAAATAAAAACTTATCCTGTATGCTTTAAGACATTTGATTCTTTGAGAAGTGATATTGTATGGAAATAAAAAATAGAAAAAAGTAATGACATATGTCAGTTGTCTCTTTTGCGAGCAAATAAAAGTCAACACAGATAAAACATAATATGCAACTAATTTATCGATGTCAAGTCAAACTAATTTCCTCACTTAACGAAAATAAACAAAAATATTTCAAAGATCACGTATCAGAATAACAGTTGCCTAGTGCATGCTTCAAGTAGAAAGATAACAATGCAGAGGAAATGTTTCACTGATAATTTGGTACTGTTCATCCTTTAAGTTCTTTTTCGAGTCTCATACATCCATTGACTGTAAAGTATCCTTCATTAATTTTCATTTTGATGCCATGTGGAACTCGAGCATTTCACAGTCATAAAAAGTAAAGAGTTCCGCAATAACACACTTGTAAACTAATTTTTTGAACTGGATAATTTTTACCGTTATCATTGCGTTTAGACCATGTATCGTTTATCATGGCATCATCTTACAAGTAAAGAAACGGTACACACACACACACACACACACACACACACACACTCAAGTATGTATGCATGCATGTGTGTGTATATATATATATATATATATATATATATATATATATATATATATATATATATATATATACACACACACACACACACACACATAAGGAAAATAGGTTTTCCAATAGATATTATATTTGCAAACGGAGAGTTTCCTTGAATGGATAGCATATTACTCCTTCATACAATGGAATGTTCGTGAAAGTACGTTAATTAAAATCTAACATGGTAATGACAAGTTAAACCTGAATTCCTTTCCCATGTGTTATTTAACTGTGTTTCTAACTGACAATTCGGCCAAAAAGCAAGGCATTTTCCAACTCTAGAACAGGATCTTAAAGATCATTAAAACTTTTACATTTCCTGAAACAGCAGCTTCCATAACGATATGGTGTCGAGAAAGTGATATAAATGATTTCAACTCTGTTCAATGCGTTAACAATAAATTATTATACGCCACGTGATTTGAAAAAAATGACCTGACAGCTACAGGGCTGTATCTTTGCTATTTGTTTTATATAAAGTATTTGAAAAAATTTGTGTATACAATAGATTTAATACGCGGCAAACCCCCCCCCAAAAAAAAAAACAGAAACGAAAACGCAACATTTTCCGAAAACTCAGCAGAGGGCTTCAAAAAGGATCTGAGTTGCATAACGCCATCGTTAACCAACATGAAGCTTTATTTGCTAACCAGGAATTTTAATCAAAAGTATTTGCCGCCGTATTTCGTTTCCGTCAATAGGAAGGCGTTTGACGCCAATAAGTACGGAGGACTTTTCATAAAGCTTGCCCTTTGGTAATTAACGACAAATTCTTCATTTTCATTTAGGAGTTCTACGGTAATATCTATAGCATTGTCACTATAAACGTCGCTAAATCTGAGCCTACACCTATCGTGCATAGTGTTCGCAAAGGTTGAGTTCTTTCCACTCTTTTATAACTGCTATATATTACACACACGTAACAGTCGTTAGAAAATTCCAAATTACGAATAACCGTTGGATCAATTGCTTGATAAGACCCTTATCACAACAACCCATGCTCATTTACAAGCAATGTTTGATATCTCTCACTTCTATTCAGAAAACTGGAATTTAATATCAGTGAAAATAAGAGTTGCAACGTCAGTCTCCAAACAAGAAAGGACGAAAGATACACTGCAATTTTCAAGTGGAAATCGGTGCAAACTTTATTCCGATTTCCCGAACTATGACGTGAGCTGCGTAGCAAAAGTGGAATATGCATGCTCAAAATGAAGAAAAATCACTAAATAACCTTACTGGGATTGTGAAAATGGAATGTAGTTGAAACATTTTAACCACTTTAGTTTTACATACAAAACGAACTTGAATTACAACAGCGCTTTGTGGTTGAGGTGTGGTCGAAGATTGGATTGCAAAAACATTAAACAGTATGATGCATTTCAGCACGCGTGAGTGAAGAACATTTAATAATTATCATTTAAGATCAGATCCTCAGTAAGTGAAGCACATTTAATAATAATCATTTAAGCTCAAATCTACAGTGAGTGAAGCACATTTAATAATTATCATTTAAGCTCAGACCTACAGTGAGTGAAGCACATTTAATAATTATCATTTAAGCTCAGACCTACAGTGAGTGAAGCACATTTAACAATAATCATTTAAGCTCAGACCTACAGTGAGTGAAGCACATTTAATAATTATCATTTAAGCTCAGACCTACAGTGAGTGAAGCACATTTAACAATAATCATTTAAGCTCAGACCTACAGTGAGTGAAGCACATTTAATAATTATCATTTAAGCTCAGACCTACAGTGAGTGAAGCACATTTAACAATAATCATTTAAGCTCAGACCTACAGTGAGTGAAGCACATTTAATAATTATCATTTAAGCTCAGACCTACAGTGAGTGAAGCACATTTAATTATTATCATTTATGCCCAGACCTACAGTGAGTGAAGCACATTTAATAATTATCATTTAAGATTAGATCTACAGTGAGTGAAAACCAGCTTGGATCGAATATAATTGTTGATAAAATTGACAAAAGAAGGCTCAGCTTCCTTTGCAAATTATATCATATGCCTGAGAATACGTTGTACTAAAGAACATTTTTAAAAAAAATGAGATTGTTTACCTTTCTTTTACGGAAAGAATGTATGAAACAAATGGGATTTATTCCCGATATATAAATTTCTTCCCAAATATGGCCTGAAAGACTTTATTTATATTTTTTGCAAGATTAAATATTCCCAGATTAAAATGAATTAAATTATGGAACATCATAAAAGAATATGAGGATAGTCACTTCAAGAACATATGCTTTAATGATTCCTCCTTTCAAAGATTAAAAAAGAAGATGAAAAAAGAATATACTATTGTATTACAGACGCCATTTTGTGACAAATGCCAGGGTCAGACAAGAAATTAAATTGATACAAATATTTACCAGGTTTCTTGGTCATTATTGTCAACAATGCAATACTTTATACACTGATATTGTTGCTTATATGCTTATCTCGTGTCCAAAATTACAAAGAATGAGGGATCTATTTGTTTCGCATACTATCAATAATCCTTATATTCTACTTGGTGAATATCTTCATAATATATCTAATGAAGAATTTGTTCTGCACTCACTATGTAGAGAATTTCGCTACACATGTGGACTGAATAACCCCGAAAGTCTAGAATGGTATGATGGCGACTTCAATAATTCTTGCAGAAATCTTACATGAATTTTACAACTAAACGGAATGTTTCTTTTTTGTGTGTATGTTTTGCTTTTTTTCCTCTCAAAAACTGGCCAACTAATAAAAGGATGATACAAAATTAACTCAACTTATCCTGCTGAGATACCTCACATCTAACTTGACTTTATATCATTGATAACGTCGTTATATAACTGCTCGTTATTGGGATGTGATATTTTTCTAGTTCTCAACCTTGAAATTTGTATTATTTACCTCATGTTGAGTTGGAGAATATGTCATTTTTCTGTATACAACGCCATCAAGATTACTATGGTATAACGCATGTCAGCATTTCACACACAGAATGGAAAATCTCGACCTTGAAATGTTTGCTTAATGTCTTCCTAACCACTTGCGTTAGTTGATCCATTTGAATATATTCGGTAAGACCATTCACCCGATAGTGGACTATCATATCACCTTTCTTCCTACGTTGGGAGACTGTACAATCGTCAAATGGCCGGAACCATTTCTTATCGAGTGAACTGCTATGTTATATTTGTACTCCTAATTATGTGTATATACAAGGAATTGTGATTTATACAAGTAACTGTTCGTCATGTCATTGTCATTCTCATGCCTGAACTGCTTTTTTTCTATTCTGTTATTAATATCCTAAGGGAGGATATAAAGTTAGAGGACGGAGGATGATTAGGTCAGGTGAAATTATCGTAAACAATAGTTATTAACTCGGGCTTTTTCAAACTGGAACAGTGTTAGGAGAACGATGAATATTAGCTTCTTCATTACACTGGAACCCGTAACTCCGATTTGCGCTAACCAGATATACTCTAGAACAGGACCTGCCTCAGATATTTCAACTTATTTGAAACACCATTTTTAGAATGGCGTTACATAGACAATCCAAACCGCGGGGTTTATCACCTAGGGCAGAGGTTCTCAAACTGGGGGTCCGTGAGCTCGATTCAGGTGATCCGCGGAAAACTTGCGGAACAATAGAGAAACTGGACTTTGCTCGAAAAAAAAAAAACAACAGGCTCTTGCATTGCATTAGAACTAAAAGACAACCGATATTTAATGAGTTGTATTCTTTTATTTGTAGAAAAAAATGTTAATTATATTAAATTTTTGTATATAGCAGTTTTATTCAAAGAGCTTTACAATAGATAATGTTTAATTGGTCCAAAAAGAAGTTTGTGAACCACTGATATAGAGATAATGACACTTTTAAAAATATTGCTTAATTATGTCTCAAGCAAACCTTTCTTGTTTTAAATTGAAATATAAGTTATGAAAAACCGGACTCACATTTGTATTTCACGCATCTGTGTGAAATGTTAACTCCTCCTTTCTTCTCCCTCCTTGAATATCATTTAAATGTCAAAAAGCTGAAAAACTAATATCCGTGAATATTATTTGATTTCATAAAGCTGTAAAAGTAGCATTCGTGAATACTATTTAATGTATCAAAAAGCTGAAAAAGCAACATCCGTAAAAATTATGTGTTCTATCATTAAGCTGAAAAAGTAACATCAGTGAATAGTATTTAATGTCATTAAGCTGCAAATTGTAGCACTGATAAGTGTTATTTAACGTGTCAAAACTGAAAAATCCTTGATTTTTAATAATACATAAATGTCCCCTGTACGCTTCCTCAGATTTATTGCGATGAAGACCAGTTTTAGTAATTTAACTATCCATCTTCAAGGGATTGTCCGATGGTTTTGTAAATATCTGTAATTACTTTCACTCATTTGCAATCTGATATATTTTATGTCAAATACAAAGAAGCAGATGGACGCAAACACGAGAACGAATGCTTCGAGACACAAAAGGAGCAAAGTTTTAGGTTTACATAATTTCACTTTCTGTCGGTATATATGAGCGCAGCGATAGTGCAAACTCGCGTTCGAATGGCGATGTTTAGAAGCAAAGTATTACTTAATATTGTGAAGTATGGTTGCAGTATATCCTAAACTTGACGATAAATTACTGGTACACAAAAGTTTTTGTTTCAATAGTTATATTTCGGGAAAAAAAACATTATAAATTCTTAATAGCACTGTCACCAATGAATGTCAGGGATAGATTGTTTCTGTAGTAATAATGTCAATCAGGCTTGCTCAAGCCAGTTGACATACTTTTATCTTTAATAGTTTGTTAAATAATTATTTTACAAGCATGCTTGAAGCTATAATTATAGAGTTCAAATTTTCATGTGTGACAGTAAACTGTTATAAAATGTCCACGTGGCTTACATATACCACATGTACAAGTTTGTGTGTGTTGTAGTATGTGTTAATTACAGCCTGTAGTGGGTTTCCAGTAGAACATTTTTGTTTAAAGTTCAATTCTTACTAAAATAAATAAATTTTCCAACTCAAATGTGAAAGCTTTCGCTCGGTGGTATGCCTTGGATTCGATGGTTAACATTAAAAGTCACTTAAGCACAGTACGGGGTCGCACTCTATATATGCACCGCACACTATTTTTGTATATCCAAAGCAAGTGATGTCCAAAAGTGGGGATGGTTGTAGTGCAATGGTCACGTAAATAGACGGAGGTGTGGTTATATAATGTTTGCCCAAGTATTTATTGCCTAGGACAAATCGTTCCCGTGTTTCATCGGCTCCGTCCTCGTACCTCCAACCTGCGGTAAGAAGATAACCCGATAATTGTACAAACGTGACGGCCACACGTAGTATAAACAGATTTAGTTAGGTATGACTAATTGTAAGTGCATCGACATGCGTGGAAATGTTCCCACAAACGGGATTATATATATGAAATACACTGTAATCTTTAGATTAAATATTTTAGATACTGCTGCTGTGATTCATCAAAAGTTTGAACTTATATTTCGTTGAAAACTCGTATGAGAATTCCTTTTTCCCTGAAAGTTATTCGTTTCTATAAATTGGAAATGTAATTGGGAAACTTGATGTATATTTAAGAATTTAACGTTATTATGAAAGAAATTTGTAATTATAATGTTCATAAAGGTAATACTTAATTATATAAATTGATAGTTACATGCTTGTACACTGAAAATATGAATTTCAAATACCAAACATTTTAAAATCTCATGATGTCAAAACAATCAGTTCGTTGTGATAATGGCGAGTTATGACATTTAAGATTTTAAAGCCATAACGTTATCATCGTCGATTGATATGATCCGAGTACAATATGACGGCAGAACAGAGCATACCCTGCTCCCAAATCCTCTTGACTAGGAGAAATTTTTCCCACAAGGAATATATGTATATATATATATATATATATATATATATATATATATATATATATATATATATATATATATATATATATATATATATATATATATATATATATATATATATATATATATATACATGATCCGAATTTTCCACAACGGCATGACGGGACTCTACAACGGGGATGTCTCTGAGCCATTCAACGTTTCTAACGGCGTGAATCAGGGTTGCGTTCTCGCCCCAGTATTATTCAGCCTCTTCTTCACATGTGTCCTTATCCATGCTACAGATCTCTAGAAAGAAGTATACATAAAGAACAGACTGAATGATATACAACTGAGAAACTTATTTCTTGGAGCACTTTTCGCTGATGACTGTGCTCTCAAAGCACACACGGAAGCAGATCTCCAGATCATCGTTACTCGCTTCGCGCAAGCCTCGAGACTCTTCCCACTCACTACCAGTCAAAGCAAGGCAGAGGTACTTCACCAACCTGTCCCATGCTCCATAGCTAGATTGTGTCTATCGAAAACACCCAGCTGAAACCTGTCGATCACTTCAAATACCTTGGAAGCATCATATCTTCCGATGGATCGTTAGACAAAGAGATAACGGTACGCATCAGCAACGCCAGTCAATCACTGGGACGTATCGGCTCTCGCGCATTGAACCACATGAACATCAGACTGTCCACCAACATAAAGGTGTATAAAGCAGTTGTGCTAACAAGCCTCCTATATGGATTTGAGACCTGGACAACATTCAATAAGCACATCTACAGTTTGACTTTTTCCACACGAAAGCCCTGCGTTAGTTTATGGGCATCAGATGGCAAGACAGAGTGACAAACTTAGAAGTGATGGTGTCACGGAATTGTATAAATTCTTTTATTTATTAAATACATGTACTCGGTTTCGTTTTTTGTG
Organism: Sinohyriopsis cumingii; assembly: GCA_028554795.2. Classification (NCBI taxonomy): domain Eukaryota; kingdom Metazoa; phylum Mollusca; class Bivalvia; order Unionida; family Unionidae; genus Sinohyriopsis; species Sinohyriopsis cumingii. The sequence goes on from CM068825.1 coordinate 61,173,641, forward strand.
TACAACGATACCTGAGGGTGGATTAACAAGATGTCCGCTATCGCTTAACCGGCTTGAAGCAGCTGTTCCGTTTTTTAGTGCCGTTTTCATGATATTTGCGTTTGTTGCTTGTTTTCATCTTCGTTATTGTGTTCATTATGTATTGGCTGTTAAATTCGTATGTGTTTCTTCATCTCCTTGTTTTGGAAATGAGAACAATTAGAATTTTTCTCAGCTGTCTTGCTCCACTGTTTTTGAACAAACCGCCATCACGTGATACTCGTCAGTCAACCCGTTTATGCTACGATGGACCCTCATTAATTGCTTTAAATGATCACTCCTTGACTCTCCACACTACATTGTGTTCTAGACTAAACGAACTGGGACTACATTCATCATTACCTAAATGTAAACAGGAGCGAAAAAAGAAACGTTGTTTCAAAGCTGGCCGGCGTAGAACAGGAAGAAGAATTCCAGTTATTTCCCTTACTTCGGCCCAACAATTTAAAAGAAATTCGACCGTTAATTTAGATAACCTAATTCAAATCCCTATTAATTCGTCAACCTTTGTGTCAACTGTCCAAGAAATACCTCTGCGCATTGTATTATTCAATGCCCAGTCAGTAGGACCACCGGAAAAGCGCACAGAAATAGTTAATTTTATCAACGACCAGAATATTGACGTATTTTTCCTGACAGAAACATGGCTAAAAACATCAGGCGATGAGCCCAGGTGTGTGGACGTAACACTCACTGGTTACTCCATCAAGTCGTTCCCCCGTAATTCTCACGGAGGTGGAATTGCTGTCATCACAAAGAACTCCATGATAAAACGTCTTAATCACACCACAACATTCAATTTCGACCACACATAGTTTGAACTAGTCCAAACCACACTCACAATGGAGCAAAGGTCAGTCCATATTTTTTGCCTATACCGCTCTCCTCCTAGTAGAAAAAACAAGCTGGCTGACTCTCTCTTTTTGGAGCAGTTTCCGAATCTCCTGGAAATTCGATAGGTGGCAACCTGATTATTCTTGGAGATTTCAACTTTCACTTTGACTGTCCCGGAAACTCAAATACATCAAAACTCAGATTTCATTAATGTTTTCAACCTCAAACAGTCAGTTAACCAATCCACCCATAAACACGGTCACATTTTAGACTGGATTCTTCATAAACCTGATGATAACATTCTACGGTCCTCCCTGGTATCCCATGACCTTGCATCAGATCATCTCTGCATTATATGCCATCTCGACGTATCAGTCCCTTTATCTGCTACTAAGAGAAACCTCCGTATGATAATTAGAACCAAACTAATGCACGACATCCAAGCTAACCTAACAACTTGCTTACCTCCTACCGCAGAACAACTCGATAACTGTCTGCGTTCATTGCTTGACAAACATGCCCCAGCTACCAAGTGCAGAGTATCAATTCAAGTGTTCTCCATGGTATAGCAGTGTTAGGGACCAGCTTCGCACTGCTAAAAGAGACCGCCGTAAAGCTGAGAGGCTCTGGCTTTCCACCAGACTCACTATTCATAAGCAAATCTATGAAGCCGCTAAGAAGAATGTCACAAATATAGTCCATGCAGCGAAATCAGCTCACTACACTACTAAGATCGAGGAAAGTACTAGCTGCAAAGAGCTCTTCGAGATTACTATCAAGCTAATGTCAAGGAACAAATCAACACCACTTCCAACTACCTTCTCTCCAGTCGACCTTCCGGATATGTTTGCACATTTCTTCCGTGGCAAAGTACAAACCATTAGAGATAAGCTTGTCACCACAATTTCAATTGACTCGTCGTCACCATACAGTTGGGATACAGAATTAGAGCGGCAACCATTAGCAGCATTTGAACCTGTCTCTGTGGATTTCGTACCTACAATCCTGATGAAGTGTGTACCAAAGTCATGTGAACTTGATCCAATTCCAACATCACTGCTGCTTGAGTGCTTAGATCCAGTACCGCCTTCACTAACTGATGTTATTAATACCTCTCTCTCATCCGGGGAATTCCCATCATTTTTCAAAACTGCCATTGTAAAGCCTCTGCTGAAGAAACCAACACTAGACCATAACGATTTAAAGAACTACCGCCCAGTTTCTAATATCCAAGTCATATCAAATATCTTAGAAAAGGTTGTTCTATCCCAGGTTGTATCTCATCTAAATTCAAAGAGTCTTTTTAGCAATGTACAATCTACATATCGCCCTTGCCACAGTACTGAAACTACTCTTCTAAAAGTAGTTAATGACATTTGTTGGATAGCGGAAAAATTACAGTCCTCACCCTCCTTGATTTGTCTGCAGCATTTGACACAATAGACCATGATATATTACTTCACCGTCTCCAGCATGTATTTGGTATTCATGATACAGCCTTACTGTGTTTCAAGTCCTACTTGGTCAACATGACACAAATTGTATCTGCAAATGGAATAAACTCCAGCTCAGTCGATCTATGTTATGGTGTTCCACGGGGGTCTGTTCTTGGACCTCTTCTCTTTATTCTGTACACTCAGTCGCTTTCAAGAGTCATAGATCATCATCCAGTGTCTCACCAATTGTACGCTGATGACACCCAAATATACAAATCTAGCCACCCAACTGAAGTTGATGCTACCATCCATGGTGTAGAGAGGTGCATTTCTGATGTGAAATCATGGATGACATGTAACAAGCTGCAGATGAATGATGATAAAACTGATTCCAATCTGATCACAACACAAAGACTTTCTCATTCACATCCTTTAGCTCAAACAATAAATATCAGCAACATTAAATTCACACAATCAGTACGAAACCTAGGTGTTACTCTGGACAGTACTCTCACATTGCACCAACATGTCATGAACATATGCAAAGCTGCATAATTTGAGCTGAGACGCATCAGCCCAATTCGCAAATATCTTTCAGTTGATGCCACTAAAACACTTGTGTGTTCATTAGTACTTTCAAGACTGGACTATTGTAACTCAATTCTGTCTGGTTCATCTCAATATCTACTCCAGAAACTTCAAAAAAGTTCAAAACACAGCTGCTCGGATCATACTTAGAGTACCACGATCAGAACACACCTCCCCGCTGATCTGTACCTTACACTGGCTATCCATTCGATCCAGAATCAAACACAAAATTTGTTCTCTGTGTTACGTTTCACTGTCGGACTCTAGTCCAACATACCTATCCGACCTCACCCATGTGTACACACCAGCAAGATACTTACGCTCCTCTTCTGACAATCGTATACGCATTATTCCCACTATGAAAACAAAGTCATATGGACAGCGTTCTTTTGCATACCAGGGCCCAGCAACGTGGAATGAATTGCCCACTGAACTTAGACACAAAGACACAGTGATCACATTCAATAGGGCTCTCAAAACTCACTTGTTTCGACTGCGAGAACAAACTTAAAGACCTAATAATGTTTCCTACCTTAAATATTCTCAGCATGTTTTTCATGTTTTCTAATTTTATGGTGTTGTGTTTGTAATCATATCATTATATATGTTTTTAATCTTATAGGTGTTGTCTAATGTTGTAAACCGCTTAGAGGTTCTAAAGATTAGGCGTTATACAAAGTCCTCATTATTATTATTATTTATGCATATTATGTTGTATTTCGAAATAGTGAGTTCGGTTCATCCTATGCCGCACATGCGAAGTGCTCTCGATGGGAAGAACCGAATGCCTTCAGTGCACAGACTATATCTGTGTACAAATACCTCACCGTAGGTAAAACTCTTTACATTACGGATAGTCTTGTCAGTCAGCGATCTACTTTAAGGACTTGCACATCTTCAGCTGTAGAGGTATGTAAGTTTATTAATTTCTTGCATATAAGTTATAACTATTGTACTATCACGTTTATTTTTGTATGTTTGCTATGTAGCTTTGGTTTACGCAGTATAATGCACATATTTCTATTCTTGTTTGCGACTTAGCAAGGGATTTATATTAGTAATATGAGGTTGCATTTTTTTTTAGAAAATGTTTATTACAGTAGGATTCTTATCGAGCAGGGCTAGGTTTATTTCTGAACCAGTTGTTTTGTAATTATAGTGCCGATAATGTAATCCGTATAACTTAACGTGTATAACGTCATTACGTTTTACCTTATATGCCGTGTCATGTATAATACACGGTATTGAATATATTTTCAGCTGTGTAGAGCTGTTCAGAGTGTCTGGAGGGTCTGGAGTGTCCAGAGTGTCTGGAGGGTCTGGAGTGGCTACAGTGACTAGTGTCTGGAATGTCCAGAGTGTCTAGAGTGTCTGGAGTGTCCAGAGTGTCTAGAGTGTCTAGAGAGTCTAGAGTGATCAGAGTGACCCTAGCGTTCAAAGTTATCGGAGTGATTGGGGTCGACGTGGTGCAAGCTGTAAAGCCAACCACAGGAATTAACCGTAGCAGCTGTGAAGCTGAATTGTAGCAGCCGTGGAGCTGAAATAAAGTGTGCTGATGACGGAGTATATCTCCTTACATATAATCTGTTAGCCGTGGGCTAATTTTTGGGTGCGTAAGACCCATTGTATCTTTCGGGATGATTTGTATATCTGTCCATCTTTGTTTGCATAATTTCACTATCTGAGTGAATTCATTTTACTACATGAGTAAAATTCTACATTGTTTACCAGCTGAATAAACTATATCCATCTTTTCATTGTGAAATCACTGCGAACCATTCACCCTTGACCTTGTATTTTGTAAAGTAATTTATTTGTATTTTTCATTATTAAGTCTGTGCGTTCTTATGATAATTAATCCAATATTTGGATTATATATACGCACACATTATTCATAATTAATTGCTCATTCAAGTCATTCTTTATTAAACATTGTATTTATATCATCGTCAAAACTGTTCTGTTGTGAATCCGGAAATCCCACCCGGTTATCTTGTTATAGATGGATAGAGCAGGCTTGACCAGCATTAAAGGAATAGTCAAGAATGCCCAACTCCGGTGGACTGGTCGTATCATCCGTATGGAGGAGTCTCTAATGCCACGTCAGATTTTGTATGAGCTTTATCTAGTAGACACAGAAAAATTGGTCGCCTGAAGAAAGGATTCAAAGATTCCATCAAGGAGAGCCTGAGATGCGGCTCGATATCTATGAAAGATCTTGAGTCATGCGGCAAGGATAGATCTGGCTGGCGTGCAGCTGTTTGTAATGGGTGCAAAACCTTCGAGGATGCCTGCAGAACGAAAGTAGCCGACGTCAGGGAACGCAGGAAGGCCTCATCGTCAATAACCAACCCATGTCTCCAGTGGACACACTGCTCCAGGACATGCGCATCTCGCATCAGACTCATAAGCCACATGAAGACCCACCATCAAGCCCCGATAGTCAACCAACAACATAATCGTAGTGTTTCTCCATGCTGCACTAAATGTGGGTCTAAAATTAGTAATTTTGTTAGAAACTGTTTTTTATTGTAAACTAACAATATACGCTCATGTAGCAGGCGCAGGAACTTTTTGATTTATCAGATTTGTCTGTTGGTGAATTTTGCAAGTTGTTTGAACCATATGAAAGTAAAGATGATAAAGTTGACGATGTGGATGCGATCATTGAGTCACAAAGGAAACCTTTAATCAAGCAAACGAATGAACGTGATATCCATAATGTCCAATGACGGTTTTATGTAAACATACGTGAGACATTTAGTATTGAAAATATATTTATGATCATGTAAATACCTATTTAGCAAAAGTGTTCATAAAGATCCGCAAATCGGATGGTTCAAACTATGAGCTGTGCTCTCTAGAATCTATAAAAATAGCATAAAAAGGCGTATTAAGGGCTATCATATCTCCTTCAGATACGTCCCATTTTACAAGTTTGTCATAGAACTAAAAACTACAATGATATCAGCAAGCTCAACCAATCCAGAATTTAGAGTCAAATTTCCAACTACAATTCAGCGAAAGAAATAGCGCTAGCACAATTACGAGTATATTATAGTTGGCCAAATATTGGATAAAATTCATTCGGTGGGTTACAAGCAAATAATTCACTGGTATTTTCGTATAAAAATAAATCCGATGGAACTCACGATTGGCGAGTTGTTGGAATTTCTAGGAGCAGTTATTATATTGAAGAAATCAACGATGAATTCGAATTATCGAACAGCTTCATCACATTGATGAGTATATTACCGAAATTAAATCAGATTATCGAACAATTTCATCAAATTGAAGGGGTAAATAATACTCAAAATAAAAAATCTCATCGAAAACAGATTTTCTTTTACATTATAATAATTTTATCCTTGAATTTATAAAGAAAAAAATAAATATATGTAACAGAATTTTATTTTTTACTGATTCTTGTTCAGATTTAAGGTAAATGATACTTAAAATCATGAAAATCAGTCAGATATTATAATTGTTTGGGGTATATGGTACATGAAATTGTTAAAATCGTGATTTTATAATTTGATAGGGTATATGGAACTTGAAATTGTTAAAATCAGTCAGATTTTATAATTTGATGGGGTATATGTTAGTCGCAATTATGAAAATCAGTCAGATTCTTTAATTTGACGGGTATATGGTACATGAAATTGTTAAAATCCTTCTGAAACAGAAAAATACATAATAAATATTATTATCAAAAAAAATATTATTTTCAGAATAAGATGAAATATTACTATCAGAATAAATATTATAATCTGGATAAATATTGTAATCCGAATAAATATTAATATCAGAATAAAAATAAAAATCTTATTCTACATTGATTATCGAATTTGTTCGGGAAAATGATTCTAAAAATAATAATTATAGGACTTATTTCATAATTTTTGGGGTAAATGTTACTAAAAATAATAATTATAGGGCTAAATGAGAATAAATATTATCAGAAATAAATCTGAATCAGAATAGACATTATTATCAGAAATAAAAATAAATCTGAATGAGAATAAATATTATAATCATGTTATTATTTCTTATTAACCATTTTATTGTCACTAGTAACCTTGTCATTGTTTTCATTTCACAATCCGTTACACCAGACAAAGTTGAAACGCTCGCTACCATAACTTTCACTTTCACAATCACTACACTCACTGGTGACACTGCTTTCATTTTCAGGATGAGACAAAATCTTTCTCAACTGCCTCAGGCATGTTTTAATAATATTTTTCTTTCGCATTCGTGAGATAATTCTGATCTAATTTTTTCAATCGCGCCTGAGAGAGATACGAATTCCGAAACTTCTATATCTTTGACTGTCGCCAAGGATTGAAACATAAATTGTTGAATCAGCTTAATAAACCTATCTTCTGCTGGTAGTGTATATCTATTTTAAATTCTCGTTGTTGTAGTGATTCAAAATCACAAATAATTTTCTCAAGATTTAATTCATCAAATATTTTTTATTCCGCTAGGTTTTACTTTTTAATTGCAGAAATAATATCATTACTGTTTTCGTAAGTCATTATACAACAAATTAAAAATTATATTCCTCAACCAAGACGATATACAATTGTATAGTATAGCGCAAACACAACCCCTGGATTGCTAAATAAATGTTTTACGTACCAGTTCACTCCCGAATGCACTTCCAGACAGAAACCACGAAGAATACTCTGGGCGCCTTTTATAGTCATGATGAAGCCTACTCAGAATTTTCCAGAATGACTATCGGAATTCCAAAATAATTGACAGAATGTTCCAGAACAATAGAATAATTGATTGAGTTTCCAAACTAATTGAATTTCAAAACTAATTTACAGAATGTTCCAGAATAACGGTATAATTGACTGAATTTCCAAACTAATTGGATTCCAAAACTAACTGAAAGAATGTTCCATAATAATATAATTATTGACTGAGTTTCCAAACTAATTGAATTCCAAAACTAATTGACAGAATGTTCCAGAATAATCAAACACGTGATTTTCTGGAACATTCTCTCTAGGCCTGATGACTATAAAAGGCACACAGAATTTTTCTCTCCCAGTCAGTCTGGAAGTGTATTCGTGGGAGTGAACAGGTAAGTAAAACATTTTCTTGAACTGTGTTATGTTAATTGCCACACAGACATTTAAATTATTGTAAATTAGGCCTTAATAATGACACAAAAAATCAAATAATCGCGTTAATTAGTCATTAAGTTTTACGCAGTAACAAAGGGGGTAGCTACTTAATTACTCTGCCGGAGAGCTCTTAGCTTGACAGAGTTATCTCCTTTGTTTGTATTTTTATTTTCGAAAACCCCGATTTGGTAATATTATCTGCGACACGTTGTGCAGAACACATTCAAATATTGAAATTTTGCAGCTGCGTTCCTTGATTGAAATGATATTTCTTCTCCTGTCTATGTTTTCACGGATTTAACAGCTCTCGGAAATTTACTGTGTTTGCCAGTACCACCACAAGCAGATTTCTGACTTTGTGTAATAGCTCGTAAATTACCCAATGAATTATCATTCTAATCTGAATTAATTTGATCGATCACAAGACCCTTTGCGATTAATCCGTGAAAACACTAGTAAACGAACCTGTGACAGAAATGATATGTATTCCCCTTAGTATTGAACATGAGATAACCAGTATTAGTGACTTTTCAACTGGCTTTTTAGTCGATAGTTTCCGATTACACCATCGCGAGATGCCTCGTAATTCTTGAAGATAGGATGTTTTACAAATTCATTTTGCTCCATTTTATATAAAAAATATTTGTCTAAATAGGTATTTTGACAATATGGTGAGATGATCTTTAGCATTTTTTATGACCTTGTCATTACTGTCAGTGTTATTTTTAAAATCGTAAAACCGTTTCAGCTCTCTGTATTTTTTTACTACAAATTTCACACACAACTGCGTTTCTCCTCTAACCCCAACACAGCGTTTCAAACACGGTTTTGGTCCCAGCCCTCTGCGACGCGCGCTTTGTAGGTGAAGTCCACATAATTCTTTTACGCAAGTGTCTAAATTGTTATATATATAATATTCGATTTAAATATATATTTGCCTTACTTATAATGTGTAAGAATTTGAGAGATTATCTGTAATTGAACCCTCTAAATCTAGATTCGCGGAGGCGAGCTCTGGTTGATCCGACGGAAACTCTGACTAAAAGTATTCGTTGCGCCAAGAAATAATTCGGGACGATGGTGCATCTCATATGTGGTCAAAATTCAAAACTATTAACGATATAAATTGTTATTGATGCTACAATGAATGACCAACGAGCAGCGGCGATTATTAATTATCTCGACAATCAAAGATATCTTTTTAGAATAAAATTTATTGCCGAAGTAGACGATACTTTGATGATCTGTAACCAACTTGACACTGTTCGATTACATCACACTGGAAATATTGTTACGTTAACTTAAAACTCCAAACCAGGAATGTTAACTAGTATTGATAAACCGTATTATGAACGAGCGTATCCTGTAACTGCAGTTATTTATCCAATATATCCGATAAATGATAAACCTAGCGTTCATGCTCTTAAACCCAGTGAAATTTTCGAAAATATATTGTGTAGCCTAGCGAATTACAGAGCATTTCTCAAACTAAATACGTGGAAATAACCTAACGGATCTAGGTCGTAAAAAAGTAAATGATTGGGCAGAAACAGTTAAAGATATCGGAGAGTCTATCAAAGACGTGGCTAAACTGGGAAAGAAACTAAATTTCCCAATAATTTTAAAAACAAGGACTGGAGAGATTTTGTGCGAATCAAAACATAAATCCAAAGGAGCTCTGATAAATATTGCTGATCATAATGAGCATGCGTGGGCGGTGATAATATTTCCTCGAGATGGAACAGTTAAATTTGATCAAGGAAATATTTTCGATTTTATTAATCAGATTAGCAAAAGTGATCCTGTATCTGTATGGTTGTTCCAAAGCTCTGAAGATAATGATGATCTGATAAGGCCCGATGGAAATATTTATATCGAAGAAAAAAAAGCAGATTTGATCAGTTTGTAAGACCTAATGGTAATATTTATCGAACATAATCTCTTCATACGAAAATGAAAAGTATTACGTTAAAATATATCAGCGACTATGAACAATTACTCTGTAACTGTTTTACTGTTCCATCTGTCGCAGCTCATTTCGCCAGAAAGGAACATTCGTAGGATCCGACTCTGTTTGAATTTCTCGATGATGTAAGTTGTGTCGAATATGGACATGGTGGAGTATGGAATACCAGATATGGTTTAAATAATATGATATCATTTGATATAGTAGTGTGTTATCCTGGAAGTTTTCTTGGAATGATAGAATGTTCAGAATATTTTAATAGATTTGGACATCCAACCCATGAAATGATTCGAGTTTATGTAAACGGACCTCTACCGGATTTTGACGTAACGAGTTTTGCACGAATTACATCATTTAAGTTTGCTGAAAATCTTCATCCGATTTGTTATGTTTGGTTTGGTAAACATTTTTTTAGAGAAAATGCGGGCACCAACAGTATTGTTACGACATATGCTTGATCCAGGAATTTTATTATTATTAACGGTGGGTAAAATATTAATGTCGCATCGTCCACAAAAACAAGTTTGGTTACCAGAAGAAAGAAAGTTTTAGATCCACTCGAGGGTCCAGATATGATTGACCATGAAAATAAACAAACAAAAGATCACGGTAGAAAGATAATTGGAAAGTTTACGGAAAGTGGTTTACAAAATCACAAACGAAACTGTTGTAGATTAATTACTGACGATGCTGAATTAGATTTCATCATCACCGAAACTACAAAAAAAATATATGTATTAGCCGAGAAACAGCTTTCCTGTCAGATGGAACTAAATTAGGTACAAGTGTGAGTTACATCGATGGCAACTCACCCCAGTATACTCATTTAAGATCTTCTATGCTCGCGTATATTCTGAGAACTTCTTTAGCGAAAATAATAATCTGAATATTTTTGACCATAAGCAGCAAAATATAGAAGAGGCGCATTGAGCAATTATATTCACAGCAATAAGAAATAAAGCGGACGAATAGACTATTTCTGACTAAAATAGTCTGTTAAAATGGAATAATGGTAAGAAAAAAATTTCCGTGTATTTTTTCCTTACCAGATCACATTCAGTTACAATTAATATACATTAAAATTATGAAATCAGCAGTGACTGTAGTAAAAACAACTGTTATATTCTCCGATACCTTTGTTCATTTGCTTCAATTTCATGAATTATTTTAGACTGGATTTAAGGTAGAACTGCTTTATAAGATACCGGCACATTATGACACAAACTATTGATTGCGGCAATTTTCAAAGAAATGTTTATTGAAGAAAAGGATTATTAAACAATTTGTTGACTTTTAGTGCAACGATGTGCATAACATCAGTTGGGTATTTGTCATTAAAAAAAAAGAAAATAAGAAGCAGATAATAGATGCTTTGATTTAAAAGATTACCCTAAGGAACCTCATCGGGTGACTTCACTGTTTATGTAAATATATTGTTTGTCACCGTTTTTATATGGAAACTGGTTATGTAAAGTTAAAAGGGTTCGAGTTTTACATTAATGCATCGGATAATCGCTGTTCGAACCCAGCTAGAGACTTACACTTTTATTTATTTTGGATTTGTTTTCTCTTTTGCTTCTCTATCAAATATAAATAAGTTTCTATTTTGTTTGCCTTCTGTAATTCTATTATTCTTGCGTATTCTGTTCACACCATTTCTTTTTTCCATTTTGTTACATGCTTCTGAAAAATAAAACAAACTGTGGCGTAGTGGTTAGAGCGTTCGCCTCGGATGCGGGAGGTTGCGGGTTCCAACCCAGGCCAAGTCGTACCAAAAATATAAAAATGATATAAACAGCTGCCTCGCTTGGCGTTCAGCATTAAGAGGTTAGTGTTAGGACTGGTCGGCCTGGTGTCAGAATAATGTGACTGGGTGGAACATTATGCTACCTGTTTGCGGCATGATACACCAGAGCGAGACATCATTATAAACTGCCACACTGCAGACATCGTAGCAATATGACTGATAAATTGTTAAAACTACGTTAAAAATCCAAATCACGAACACACAGCAAAACACTCTCACACACACACACACACACACACACACACACACACACACACACACACACACACACACACACATCTATCCATTGAATTAAGAGTTTAAAAATAAATAGAAGAATTTTTTCTTTAAAATACTGCAACTTCCATTGGTCGATTACAAATTAATGTTGCCAAAAATGCCGGGGTGGGTGGATGTTGTTTTAAGTTATCCGTTGAATATTACAGAGCTTGTTCATCCTCATTCTTTTCTATTACATATTATAAGACCACAGAGTCGTAATAATATATGGTTATACAAACCTTAATGGCTAAAATCTTTGCTAGCCAAGGTTTTTGTATGATAACCCTATCTACACCTTGGCTTATCGAAAAGATATTTGAGTGTTTTGTCCTAGCGAACTATATTAGATTTGATGAGTTACCTCCGTTAGCACGTGATGTCAACAAACCAATAGCGTGTAACAGCGGTGCATTGTACATCGGCCGTAAATGGTGGAGGCAACTGACTTCAAATGGATAATTTTTAATTTTAACATCGAAAGTATGACTATGTACGAATGTTGTGTGCTTCCGTTGTCTCGATCATGTAAGAACAGTGTTCAAATTTAAACAACTTAATTTTGGTTGGATGCGGTGTGGCTTGCTGCCGCATCCAATGAAATTCACAGACCCGAAGCACACAAATATCTGTTCGATACGCCAAGGTGTAGATAGGGTTATCATATCGAAACCTTGACTAGCGAAGAAGAACGGCCAAGGGCAATCGTCATATGAGACTTGTGCGTATGAACTTTAGTTCAAGATGCCTTATCTGCTGTACCTTTTATGAGGTGATTATGTTATTCTGTGTGCCTCTCTATACATCATCCGAATGCTATGACTATATATGAATATGGGGTATCATACACATACATACTTTTATCTATATTTGACGATGCATCCGTAACAAGAGCGCGCGCGCGGGAGAGAGAGAGAGAGAGAGAGAGAGAGAGAAGCTATGTGAATGACCCTGGCTAGAAAAATGCGGCAGTGACGGGGCACATTGCACATTCCCTTTGTTCATACATACATACATACATACATACGTACATACGTACGTACGTACGTGCATGCATGCATGCATGCATACACACACACGCATGCATGCATGCACGCACGCACGCACGCACGCACACACACACACATACATACATACATACATATGTACGTACGTACGTACGTACGGACATACATCCATCCATCCATCCATCCATGCATGCATACACACATATGCATACATGCATGCATGGATCCATCCATACATACATGCATGCATGCATGCACGCACGCACGCACGCACGCACGCACGCACACACACACACACATACATACATACATACATACATACATACATACATACATAACATAACATACATACATACATACACACACATACATACATGATTTAATTTATATTTAATTTAATTCAATGGATTGTCAGTTTGAAAATCGTTTTGTTTTTGTTTCATTACATGTCAAAATAATGTAATTTTTAACTAGGAATTCGGTATTTTCCAGAAATTAGTTTAACCTAAGAGTTACTTGTAAACACCGAAGTTTTTATCTTATGCTGACCTAGTTCCTGACCTTGATTGACGGGTCAAGTAAACGACTTCTTTTTTTATTTATTCATTTTTAATGTAAGAATGATAATCGTAGAGTCGAGGCTGTACTGGTTAGGTGCCGTTAGACTCGTAGATTCCTTCCAAGCCTTTCTAGAATGTCATCACGTGACCCTCATCCAGGAATCTATTTTACGTCTCCAGTTACTGTATAACATTTGTTTATAGAGATATTTCTCAGTTGTGCTTCTAAACACTGGGACGTAAAGATGTTCGTTTTATTTTTACAGTTTGGAGTTATAATTTTTATTCAAATCATTTGGATTTTAAAAGATGAATTCTTTTCCTGGAAATGTTTGAGTGCTCATACAGAATTCTCGGGCATGACATTTATTTAAATTTTATTCGGAAATTCAAACACCGGAATATTATTGACTTTGAAACAACAAAGAACTGTAGACATAAAAGCACAATACTAGCTACAGTAAAAACCTGAATTCATTAGAACATTTCATTACTAGGACTTCTAAAATTTAATTCGTGGATTATTCTTGGATTATGTTTGGATTTGATTCTTAAAACCGTAAGTTTTTATTTTTTCAATTTTTAGAGTGTTTTCCAGGGAAATAAGTTATTTGTTAACATTTTCAAAGCTTGTTGTTTGCACTCTTTCTTTTGTTACTTTTTATTAGAGCCTAGACAAGTAACATAAGAATTGGGGCTCGTCCTGGATATATTTTTGAATTTTGGCTAAAATGTTTCAGAAAACTTTGTTTTTTGATATTAGAATTCCCCTAGTTTTTGAAATCGTCAGTGAAATCGGCAAGCCTTTTCTAAAATATCATCAAAAGTAGAGAATGTTTTTGAATTATACTCAGGAGTGGTTGGAAATTTTGAAAATGGAAGTACAGCTAAAAAAAGTTGGAATTAGAGATAAGACAGGTTTAGTTTCAGATCGAAAAGATACAAATGGAAAGAGAGATGGAAGTAAGACGAATGCAGTTTCAGAAAGAGAGAGATGAAAGACAAATGCATTTTCGGAAAGAGATGGAAGTAAGACGAAAAGAGTTGAAAAAAGAGAGTGTGGAGAGAGAAAGACAAATGCAGTTACAAAAGAGCAAATGCATTAACAATCAGAGAAGGATGAAAATGAATGTCAAATTCGGTTAGAAAAGAATTAGAGCTGGGATAGGGAAAACACACCCCTAGGTTTGATGTTTTAAGAAATATCAAGTAAGCACATCCTTTTCTGCAGGAAGAAGTGGACAGATATTTTATTCGTTTTGAAAGAATTGTGAGAGTGTTAAGTGGCCAAAAGAGCATTGGACTCTGTTACTACAATGTGTACTCACTGGTAAAGCTAGTGATATTTACAATTCACTGTCACTGGAACAAAGTGCTGACCATGATGTAGTTAAGGGCTATATCTTGATGGGCTATGAGTTAGTCCCTGAGGCTTATCGGCAAACATTCAGAAACTATAAAAATAAAGCTGGCCAGACTTATGTCAAATTTGCATGGGGAAAAAGCACGACAATTTCATAGGTGGTGCTCTTCTAGAAAGGTTCATAAAGATTACGAGTGTCTCAGACAACTCATATTGGTTGAAGAGTTTAAGAATTGTGTCCATAGCTACATTAGGATTTCTCTTGACGAGCATTAGATCGAAACCTTGGAAAATGCTGCTCGTGATGCTGACAATCTTCTGGCAGAGAAGTATTTCAGCTTAGTATAAGCCCTTCTAAATGTCAAACTGGCACAACTTCTAAAAACCAAGCTTTAGATAAGCAATACCAAAGATCCTTGTCTCTTCCTACGTGTACCTATTGCAAGAAGAAAGGGCACGTTATTTCTGATTGCTACTAATTGAAAAATAGGCATCAGAATCAAGACAGACCTATTCCAAATGCTCTTTTTTTCTAAGAGATCAAGGTCGCGGTCATGTATTGAAAGCAACAAGTTTTGTGGGTTTAATAAATCCCAGTCTGATTTTATTATGGAGAATTATGAACCATCCGAATCGAAGGGTTCTATATCACTCGTGGGTGATTCATCCAATCCTATCCCTATTAAAATTTTAAGTGACACATGAGCTTCTCAAAGTCTTTTATTGTCAGGTACTTTACCTTTTTCTGAGAAGTCTTCTTCTAATGAGAGTGTTCCTATTCAGGGAGTAGAGTGCGCCTTTGTTAATTTTCCTCTCCATTGTGTAAATTTGACATCAGACTTAGTCTCACTACCCGTGACAGTCGGCACAGATACTGTTTTACCCCTTGAGGGCATTAATTCTACTGATATTGGAGTGACAAATCTTCGGAGTTCAGAAATTATGAAAGATCTGGACCAGAAACTTTCACATTTGCAAGAAAAAGAAAGAAGTGAACTTAAACAGTTATTATTTGATTATGAGCAATTATTTCCAGCTGTTTCTACAAGAATGAACAAAATTTTCCACGAAGTTGAAATTCTAAATTCAAAACCTGTGAAACATCACCCGTGCAGGATGAACCCTCTCAAATAGGAATACTTGAAAAAAAGAAAAGAAATGCAGTATTTGCTGGAGAATAATTTTAGAGAGCCCAGTAAAAGTGACTGAAGTTCACCATGCACACTTGTTTCAAAACCAGATAAAACTTTCCATATGTGCAATGATTTTAGGAAAGTGAATAGTGTGAGAAAAACAAATTCATTTCCATTACCAGGAATCGATGACTGTATTAATAAGATCGGCAATGCCAAGTATGTAAGCAAATTTGACTTTCTGAAAGGATTTTGGCAAATTCCACTAACGGAATGAGCAAAGGAAATTTCGGCATTCGTGACTCCAGATGGACTTTGTCAATATAATGTAATGCCGTTTGGGATGAAATGGTCGCCAGGCACTTTTCAACGTATGATGAATATGATTATCTCTGGTGTAAGGATGCAAATTTCTGTCGATCTAAGAAGAGCGTATTAACTTGGGCCTGAGAATAATTAATTAGATTTTTGGGGACAGATGCTTGTTAAATACTGCAATGATTTATAATGTTTGTGTCGGGAGAGAAAGTGATTCTCAATTAAGCCTTTGTTTACTTAACCGTTAGACGACTAGAAAGAGAGGTTAACTTCGATATTATATCGGAACTGTCAGATTTGAAATTTTCCAGATCTGTTGTTTGGAATTCTATAAGTCATGCTGACCACAATTTTGGCGCCTTACTATAAAAGGCAGTAAATATATTTAATCCTGATTGGTTACGCTAAATAAGGGACGTGGTTTCCACACGAAAATTCCTTGGGGTTAAATTGCCATCATCGAAAGAAATCTAGTCAGTCTGCAATGTTCCTGCAGGAGTGAAAATATAAGGGACTCCGAGACTGAATTTGAAACAGATTCTCTCGTAAAACATTGGTCAAAGGGACCGGATATCTGGAAAGTCAACGGACATAAATTTGGCTTTAGAAGCAAACAAAGCTTGAAACCACAAGGTATTTGCGTCAATTTCATGTAGTTCGTTGATACCAATATAATGATTTGCTTGAATTTAATTGTTTATATTTACATGAATTTATTTGCTTAAATCCGTAGAAAAATTCTCTTGAAATAAGTGTAACTGTGTTTGAGTTAATCTATATGAATCCGTACAATGATTTTCTTTATATAAGTTTGACGAATTGCTTGAATTTTATCGTCTTGATTGTTATAGGAATCTAAGAATTTCATGCAACACTTTTGTTGATACGAGTTACGAGAATCCGTGTGAATTCGTCTATCTTAGTTGATTTCACGTATGATAAAGACTTGAATGTTTGTTTTCGCTGAAAATAATGTAGTTAAGGCATGCAATGAATTTTATTCATTCATCCATTTGTGTAATTGAGACGAGAATGGAACTGTCATGTGTCGTGTAATTTTAATGGGAATCAGTAACGAAATAGCCATTTGGATGTACATTAATTTTGTGAAACTAGGTTTGTTTATGGACTGGGATGTTTAGCTTGACCAGACAGCCTTTGGTCTGTTTGAATTCCGATAGGACGATACCTAACATAACGAGTGGGAAGTAATGCTATGTTCCCAGTAGGACAACTGACAGAATATTTAGGTTGCTTCTGTTTATTTGAAAGGGGAAATAGCTCACGGAAGTATCCAAGGATGTATCCACATACGTATCCACTTTCCTACTTATCTAAGTATCTTCGTATCTTCGTACTTACGTATCCACCTACCCACACAAAGTCTGAGGGCATAAAATAGGCGAGACAGTAGAGAGATCGGAAAATGGAAAAAGTGAAAGGACCTAGAGGAACCACCACAGTGAAGTTGGAGTGGACCGGAATAAGCAGGGTATGAAGTTGTACAAGGCAATGACTTCGATCGTTCTCTCGATTATATGATGAACTAATTCTATCATTCAAAACAGATCGGCTATTTATATAAATATATTTGTGTTTGAAATTCGGTGAAAGATTTATTTCAAAAAGAAGTGTGTCTTCCTAATGTAATGTATTATTCCAGTTGTTTATGTATTTGATTAAATTTTTGTTTTTCCATGCACGAGGTTCGTGTCATTCTGTTCTATATATCTGTTCATATCTTTATTTATTCCATCTATAATTTCACACTTTATTTTAAAATTTACTCGATCCGGACAACAATATTGTGGGCGATCGCCCTCAGATAACGACAGCCAAAATAAAGCGGATACCTTGTAAGAAGGTACAACTTCACAACACCACCACCAGTAGCAACCACTACATCTGGTCAAGATAATTGTGATGCTTACATCGATAACGTCATCATCTAGAATCTACAATTAAGTTATCCTAAAGTGAGTTCTGCCGTGCTAATGTAACTTTTCTAGGACATATCGTGGGACATGGGCAAGTTAAACCTATAGTATGTATGTATGTATGTATGTATGTATGTATGTATGTATGTATGTCTGTCTGTCTGTCTGTATGTATGTATGTACGTATGTTCTTTTGTTACTTGTTTAGGCTCTAATAAAAAGTAACAAATGATAGAGTGAAAACAACAAGCTTTGAAAAATTTAACAAATAATTTATTCCCCTGGAAAAAACACTAAAAATTTAAGAAAACAACTTACGGTTTTAAGAATCAAATCCAAAACTAATCCAAGAAAATGCACTAATTAAATTTTAGAAGTCCTAGTAATGAAATGTTTTAATGAGTTCAGGTTCGATTCCCCAAGAAAAATCCAAGATGGAAGGCGATGACGTGTAGTGTAGCTAGTATTGTGCTGTTATGTCTACAGTTCTTTGTTGTTTCTCAGTCAATAATATTCCGGTGTTTGAATTTCCGAATAAAATTTAAATAAATGTCTTTGTCCAAGAATTATGTATGAGCACTCAAATATTTCCAAGAAAAAGAATCAATTATTTAGAATCCAAATAATTTGAATAAAAATTATAACGCCAGACTGTCACAACAAAACGATCACTTTTACGTCGCAGTGTTTAGAAGCACAACTGACAAATTTCTCTATAAACAAATGTTATACAGTAACCAGAGACTTATGTGTTTAGATATTGCGCTTTCTTTACTTTTGTATATATATATATATATATATATATATATATATATATATATATATATATATATATATATATATATATATATATATATATATATATATATATATATATTACATGTTTAGTGTACTGTAAATCCATTAATGTCAAGCTATGTTCCTATCTCTTTTTTGTACTAATGAAAAATTAATTAAATGAAATCTCTTCTGAAGGGGAAATAAAGTCAGTCAGTCGTACATACATACATACATACATACATACATACATACATACATACATACGCACGCACACACACACACACACACACACACACACACACACACACACACATACATACATACATACATACATTGATACATACATATATACATATATACATAGATACAGATGTAAATACATCACATCATATTATTTGGTTAATATTGTATGTGGGATGTGTAAAATGTTTGTATTACTTTTGATTGCGTCTGTTCTGAAATGCTGAAAAACCCCATGGTGTCTCTTTTAAAAGCTCATCGTCCTTCATTAATCTCAAATGTTTCAGTATATCTTTTCCTTGACAATTTTGACTTTCCCACCTCAAAAGTTTCGAATTCAGTCAAGGTCTTACAATATATTTTGTCTAAAACATGGCCAACTGGACCAGCAAAGTCGCTATACCTATCCAAAGTTACGTCACTCAACTGATGAACTGTCGATCGTAAAGATATTTTTCAACAAGACCTAAATGGAGAGAAAGAATCGAAGGATAGATCACGATTTTATAGATCAGTCTGAAATATAAATACTATATCGATTATCGGAACTCCTCGTACAGTGATAGCTTACTATTCATGTTCAGAAATGGAACCTTTCCCATAAAGGCATATATAGGTAGTTTATATTTTGAATATCCCCTACGTTGAAAGACTGCTGTTTTTATGCACATATAGAAGATGAGTTTGACTTTGCTGTTAAGTGTCCCATGTACGATAATTTGAGAAATGCATAGGTACCTTAATACATTCATTGTAATGCAAATCACATCAAGTTTTATAACTTTTTCAAGAGAATCAATTATAATATTAATGTCCTGCATAAGGTTGCAATTTGTCAAGTAAAATCTTTAAAAGTTAGAGAATCAGTGTGTTAATCATAAAATCGTTATTGTTTGTGGATGTATCATATTTTAATAGATGCATGTAATTTGGGCCGGTGGCCTATGTTACTAATAAATAAAGATGATGATGATGATGATGATGATGATGATGATAATGATTAAAATAGTAATAATAGGTAAGTGAATGAATAATGAACGAATTATTTAATTGAGAAATATGAGGTCTAATCAAATGATTATTTTATTTTGTTTTATATGCGTGTACCCGTTAGGTGTCTTCTTGATAGTAGAGGTTAAGTTTTAATTTTCTTGCCCGGCATATCCATTAAGATTCCTTTCCTCTCCTGGTCTCGGAACTCCATTTGCGGTTTTGGCCAGTTGCATAATCGTGAAATAATATATCTATTAGATCCATAATCATGCAAATTCAGAATTTTCTTTGTCTGTAAAGTTTTGTCTTCCTTGTCTCCGTTTTGTAATGTTGCCTATGACACACACTCAATAAGAATCGAAAGCACTATCTTACCATAACACAAAGAGAGAGAAAGAGAGAGAGGTCACCTTCCTCCCACCTACACATGTACGTACTTAGAACCTATCTACATGCATATCATGTTCTTTTTCAGATTCTTTTAACAGTTCTCCAAAGATGTTAAATTACATAAGACCGGACCTCTTTGCATCGTCAAACGATGTCACAGGTAAATCTTTGTAGTCTTTGTTAAATGTGGAAAATTGTTTTCTGCTTTTAAATAAGCATCCTTTGCATAGCAAATCAATCACATCCTAGGTTCCCAGAGAGAGAGAGAGAGAGAGAGAGAGAGAGAGAGAGAGAGAGAGAGAGAGAAGGTTGTGTTTTAAAATGTTGCTTGCCTAGAGAGTTAGGTTTTCGTGCAGCTCGAGTATTAACCTTCGACTTAATTTTATACTCTGTTGGAAAAGAGCAAATAGCCAAGTGGGTTGGACTCTGGTGCACAAGAGATATGCGATAATCAGGACACACGTTCTATTTCTGCTTAGAATGAATAATAACTATAAACTTCGTGATTAGTGAACACGGCGCAAGTACAAAACAGTTTCCCCAATCTTACTAGCTAAACAAGCTGTTCAAGGGGAAGTAACTATTTCAATCTCTACAGCAAACACCAAACACAGAAGTCAAGAGATATTCTGGAATCCATGTTTAAATGGCAATGCAAATATACAAACAAGAGTTTTAAAAAGGAAGAAACAAAGAAGAAAAAAAAGGAAAACAGTCTTAACACAGGTTAACTACATATAAAGTACGTGCCGTCGTCAGTCCTCTTTCTAATTTATAAATTTTGTTGAAATCGTCCGATGTCGTTAAATTATATATTTCGTCCACTGAAAGGATTGTATTTGAAATATTTCACAACCTACTAGTCTTACTAGTAATTTGACTTTACGATGTGTTTATATGACATGGAAGTCTATTAGAACTGATTAGATTGTTTCACTTTTCAGTCATGGTCAAC
Organism: Sinohyriopsis cumingii; assembly: GCA_028554795.2. NCBI lineage: Eukaryota > Metazoa > Mollusca > Bivalvia > Unionida > Unionidae > Sinohyriopsis > Sinohyriopsis cumingii. The sequence continues at coordinate 61,195,386 of CM068825.1, forward strand.
GATAGTGTCGCAACTGAGTTGTATCGAAAGGTCAGAATTGTATGTATCATCTTAACGATGGAAAAGGATTTATATACGAAGACTCGGGCTGTAAACAACACATGGGCCAGACGATGTAACAAACATTTTTTCATCATGAATACAATAATTCATAAACCGGACATCATAACTTCAATGTACCCGGATGAACGTCAATACCTAATTTACAAAGTTCAAAGTGCTTTTGAATTTCTTCATGACAAATACGTGGATGATTTCGATTGGATATTGAAAGCAGACGATGATACCTATGTAATAATAGAAAATTTAAGGTACTTACTCTCTCACTATAACGCCAGTAAACCTGGTTATCTTGGTTATAAGTTTGACAAATTCGTTTCCAATGGTTACATGAGTGGAGGAGGGGGATATGTTATTAGCAGGCAGGGCGTTAAACAGCTTGTTGAAAATGGCATAAGAGCAAACATGTGCCCCATCGTTCAGACGGAAGAAAATCCAGAACTGAGCGAAGACTTGCTTACCGGAGAATGTCTCCAGAACAGCCACGTGCCCATATTAAATTCACGTGATATTTATGGAAGAGATACATTTCATCCATACCCACTGGAACAACATATATTAGGAGAACTTCCATCGTATCTTTATTCTTGGAGCAAAGTTCCACCTGTGGAGGTAAGATGACTAAGATAGTATCACATTTACAGTGCTTATACTTATGTTTGCTTAGATTCAAGTGTTACCTTGTGACTAACACATAAACATTATAAACGGTGATTTTTGGTCAGGTTTAATCTGTAGAAAGATGTCTTTCTGAAAGAAACTCGTTACCGACGGACTTTATTTGTGCTGCCTCATTATAGGGTATGAGCTAATAATTGAATTCTCATCGACAGTATTGTTACTGTTTTGCAAAATTAATATACTTTAGCAGCAAGAGACTCAAATTAAGTAAACATCATATTCATCATCTATCCAAGAGAGCACATATGAAACGATTGCCAAAATAAATATGATGTACGGTTCATTTTTTCGATCAAAAATTCCCCTGCTTACTATTCATATCCATCCCTGTGAGATCAATGTTTATATCGGATACCTGATAGCCACAGCGATTAAATAAAATGATTTTATTTTAGGTTACAGCCTAATGTAGAGTACAATTTGGGCATATGTAGACCTCTTCAAAAAAGTTTGCGTTATGTTTATTTGTCTTTCATGGTAACACGTTACAGCCAATTAGCGACTTCATTTGTGTAAAAACAGTATTTCATATTACGCCAAACAGAATCTTCTTCCGTAGTTCGGAAAATATTTAGTTGTTTGTGGCCTTAAATAAAATTAATTTTCATAGTGCGAATTTATGCCAAACAACATTGTCCCTCCAAATCACCTGCTAAAGCATATGGCTGTGTCGCATTTACCGTTTTGAAGATACTGTGGAATTTTTTAATTTTTGAGCCCTCTGTAATGATTCATGGATTAAATTTTCACAAAAGAATCAACATCACCCATCCACTCGACAAAATCTGAAACAGTTTGATATATACGACATGATATGTGGATATGTGGTGTACATCCAAGTTAAATGAATTATAATATATTGCAACACAACTAGAGCAAATGTTGGTGATCTGACAAATAGCCCTTTATTAGTTACAGAATATTCGAAATATTTTGCGTTTTACCATGTACTCAAACAAAAATCGGTAGCACGCGCATTTCAGGGAGGAAATGGTCGCGGGGTTGGGCGGGGTGTCTGGCAAATGTTAAAAAGAGTTACATGCGATGTGTGCGAGTACAGTGAGTACCATAAAACATAAAACGGCCATTTTAAATTAAAGTTAATTAAATATTAAGGTTATTATGTTATTTATCAAACGCAGACGCTTCCTTTACCAATTCTATTATTGTACGCGAGGCTGAATGAGGTCCACCCGTATTAAAATCAGGCAAACAACTGAGGAAATGGAATTTAAAAAATCAGGGATGAATCATAAAATAATTATCATACAATAATTACTAAGGTACAAAAGCAAAATATACTTTTGAGGTCCAGTTTGTATTCCTGGTACGAGTACCTGCTTTAATTGTCTTTTATAGGAAAAATTCAATATTTCTAGACAAGTTTTATTATTTAAATGTTCTTTTCCTTTCTTTGCCTTTGATACTTGCATGCTTTTAGTTCCACGTTTAAAAGTCAAGAATTGTTACTCATAAAATATGTGCCTGAATTACTGAACTTACTAGAGCTGCTGAGAAAATGTATTACACGGCATTTCTTGAAGCAATCATTGCTACCTGCTTTTAAAATTCAGCGTGATAAAAAATTATTCTTATATGTAAATGTATCTAAAATTTACACATCAGGCAAATTACCTTAACGCATTGAAAACATATTTACTTCCGTTGGCCGATAAAATGAGTGATTTAGAAAACTGGATATATTTAATCCCAATCCTTTTCCACAGAATGTACATATTTCTATGGGGCACCTAATCAGTTCCTATTGAGGGTAATGCTAATGGTTTGCAGATCTGATATACTTTCATGGTAAGACCGGCAAATTTATTTTAACATCGTATTCATGATCTATTCAGGAGTCAACGTTTGAAACGTGTTTCCAGAAGTTGAAACATCCTACATACAGACCTGATTTAGTTGCAGATGATTTTAGCTGATTTCTGTTATCAAATTTTCGCTTTTGGGCTGACGATTTGAAAGCCGCCATGCAGTTAGAAGTAGTTTTACAGTATCATGAACAACATACCAAACATCTAAATACAAAATGACATCCAATGAGTGGATAATCCGATTGAGGACATGGGTAGAAGTGCATGGTGAGTACCTGAGCTCATGCACGGACGTCATATTCGCTAATAAGGAATATTGTTGTACATCACACTCAAATTCAGAACTGCTCAAATACCCTTCCTATAACGTAACAATATCTGGCTAATATAATTTTTGTACAATAATATAAAACTGTGAAGAATGTCTTCGTTTCGTTTGAAATAAATTCAAAAGTACTCCGTATCCTCTGCATACACAAACATTGCGAGAAATTATCAGAAATAATGATAGACCTGGTGTAAACTTCTGTTTATGGAAAACTGCATACACAAATATTGATAGAATTCATCAGAAATAATAATAGGCCTGATGTAAGATTCTGTTTATTGAAATATGCATGCACAAATATTGCGAGAAATGATCAGAAATAATCATCGGTCTGGTGTATAATTTTGTTTATGGATAAAATCTCATTTATACTTTATAAGGATGCTTTCATCCAGGGCAACTAATCAGTATGTAATGAAAAAACAGGGGTTGTCTTTTCAATGACCGTCCAGTTCCCTTTAAATGTCAGTTAGTGGACGGGTCAGTTTCAATTCTTTAACACTGTTCTGTAATATTTATTATCAAGATAGATAAAATGTACATCGATTTATCATTCTTTCTTTCATTCCAAACTGATCTATCTATCTGTGATAAGGCGACCAATATTCGCTTGTTTCCTTCATCTGCTGACAATTATTTTCTTTTCACAGGGCATTAATTGTTGCAGCCAATTTACAATCAGTTTCCACTACATGAAGCCGGAATCCATGATTTTAGTTGACCATTTGCTTTATCGTACCTCAGTTTTTGGAAGAACATTACCTGTCAATAACAAAGTGATTTTCCAAGCTGGAGAACCCACGCCTTAATGGAAAGAAAACGGAGATACTAAGCTTGACCAATTTTTGCAAGTCAGCAAAATATTTTGAGAAGTTTGAAAAGTACATTTAGCAACGGCTGTGTATGGAGGTATATATATATATATATATATATATATATATATATATATATATATATATATATATATATATATATATATATATATATATATATATAATACGTATTCATTTATGCATGTTATTCAAATAATATCTTGGTATGTTTGATATAAAAGTAACGTCTCAATTTATGCATCCTATTAAAATTATTGGAATGTGTTCAAGGTTTTACATTCAGCTAAATAATATGAACATTTAGTGACACTTTTTTCATAATATTTTGGTCTATATTTTACTTCCTTAATTTCAATTGGACCTGCACAAACGTCTGTGATGATTTGTTTCTTGAAAGAAGTTTCCATCTTTGCTCTCGTCTGCTAGCTCCTTCAGCATAACATACTGATGGCGATACTTACTGTGAATAACTTTTCTCTTAAAATGATAAAGGTACTAGTTATTTAAAGATTATTAACATCAATCTCTGTGTCTCTGTCTCTCTCTCGCTCTCTTTCAAATGTCAAATATAGGTAGCTTACCTGGAAAGATTTTCTGTTTGCACCTTTTATTTCTAACTTTTCTAACTTCTTGTCTGTCTTCCATCCTAAGACATATTTTGTGAACTATCACAGATGATGTAAACACATAAAAAACTTCTTCCTCCTCACACCCTTAACGGTTTGCATTTTGGGTGCATTTCATTACTACCGTAGGTAATTGCGTATAACAAGAGCCAAGCTGCAAACATGGACCTAGATCTGCCAGCCCATTATCATTGCATACGCTGTTTATACTATTTATGATTTCAGTGGAACAGGATGGTCCCTGAACTATAGGTGAATGATGCAAGGGTAGTTCTAGCCGCACGCCGTTCGTCACTGGGTATGCGTTAACTGAACACTATATTTCAGTAACTGTCGACTTAGTATGCGAGAGCAAGTTAGTCATTTAGTTACTTATTGTGTACAGTGCATCCCCAGCCATTTAACAGTGCCATCATCAGCAAGATGCACAGCCTGCAGTTCAACTTTGTCAGCGGACAATTGTTCACAATGTGTGACATGATCTGTAGAGCACCACCGCTACAGGAAGAGTCAGTGACCTGGCCCCATCCGGCAAGGCTGATTGCACAACGTCCCTGCCCTGTCCGGAAATGGTTCAGCTTGGTCCACTGATATCCTGGAAGGTTGAAGCCAGGAGGGCAGATAGATGACCCAGCTGCGAGGAAGTGGTTTACAACATATGATGTAGACCACTCATCCTTTCATGGCGAAATAGCTATCATATCCTCCGGCAGCGGACCTAACCATATTGGATGTCTCGGAATCAAGCGGACTGCTGGATGTGAGGTGATGTCCATTTACACTGAGCGGTTCTCACTGTGATAATCCTTAGCCAGCAGCTTTGTGGTTGCTTCCTGGCGACGGAGATGTGGAGGAGGAATGTTGCTAAGTACCGGAAACCATGGTAAAGGATTAGTGCTCCAGTGATTATGCGCATTGATGTGTTGAGCTGGACGTCAATTAGCTTGTTATGGGACGATCGAGCCCAGACAAGAGCGCAATACTTTGTAGCGCCCCAGGTTGAGCCAACAAGATTGCGAAGTAGGTTGTTTCGAGTGCTCAGTTTTACTGCAGTTTTCTTCGGGTGGTTGTAGAATGTCAGTAGTCTGTCCAGAATCACACCAAGGTATATTGGTGTCAGGTTATGTGCTGCCCATTGCGAGATCGATGCTAGTAGCACACTATTCGCCTTTGAGGGCTTGATTAAATACAACACGCTTGAGGGTGGCTTGGAAATAAATGGACTCCACATACTGCCGCATATCTCCGGTTGGAAATTAAAAGATTTTGAATAAGTTAGATAATAACCAATAACTCTTTGTCCCCTACATGGCATTAATGATGTGGTTCCAGTTGCGTTGGCGGTATGAAACTACCGAGCTAAAGGTGCATTTGTTTTGTATAGTCAACTTCAATGTAGACCCCAGCACTTATCCAGTATATGTCGATAAACAAGGACTGGTTATGGTTTATCGTACGGTTTTGACGAAATATTAATTTTATTAATTTGTAATTTACTGTACCCCATTTCCTTTTAGTGCTTATGACATTTCCTTACAATACACAAAGTCCGCCATTGTCCGCATCACTTCGTGCGATGATATGGGCCCTGACACTTTCCCTCTAGTTTTGCTACAAAGATGTATATGTGATTAACATTGTTATGTTTATTTAATTGATATTGTGTGCAAAACTTTGTCCACGATTGTAAGCTTTAAATAAAATGCTTAAATAACTAACGTTTGTCCATGATTGTAAGTTGCTTGAAGACTTTTTACAGAGCAAGTGTTCAATGACAGCCATGTTGATAGTTACGTTAGATTGTTCAGTTGGAAATCTTCACATTCTACTAATATGTAAGTCAAGTAAAACTGTGCATAAATAGGGATTGATAAACAAATGAGTAATCCCTGTTTTAGGTTAGTTTCTGAGAATTCACTTGTGATCGAAGATGACAGATGTATTCAGATATAATTTGAGAGAAATTATCTTTCATTATTAATTGTGTTCGGACTCTTAACTACGTAATAGAAAGAGTGAAAACTTTTGTAAAATTTAAAATAAAGTTTATTTCCCTAAAATAGAAGTGAAACACACAAAAAATCTTTACATTATGGCGATTTTAATCCAAATTGTCCCAAAAGTTCTAGTACTTTAGCCGCTAACCGATCAGAAATGAATTTAATTGTATTTCCTTTGGGGTAATCCCATGACCTGTATTGAACTCATCAACGTTTTTACTTAAATAAAAGTACATCTATTTATTTTTCAAACTATGAATATGTTTAATGAATGGCTTACATAGGAATACATATTAATACTGTAAGATTTATACAAAATAAAGCAATATAGTACTTTAATATACGCGAAAGTGCATCGACCAACACTCTTTTAATGAATGACTAAACTCTGGATCTGGAAGAAAAGATGGTCAATGGGAAGTTAGAAATAGAGTCAACCTAATGTTTTACAGGATTAACTTGATCGTGTTCCACATCATGTTCTAAAAATATAACGCATGCACGGCAAACTCACACCTGCCAAAATTAACTGTCAACTTTGCATTACTGAGTCGATCAAAGTACTTCCGAATGATTTCCATGTAATTTTCCAGGTGTAATTGCACTTTATAACGTCATCAATGCAATCCTCACAATTATCTACTCCAGATGTTATCAAGTTCGTTATGCATTGCAAAGTTGAAGGTGAACTTTGCATCCTAATTGCAACCACTTTATATGGGTAAAGTCCATCTGGAGTTACGAATGCCGAATTTTCCTTTTTCCTTTCTGTGAGTGGGGTAAGCCAAAACTCCTTGAAGATAAAAAATCTGGTGACAGATTTTGCATTTTTCAATTTTTTCTATACAATCACCACTTCTGCACCTGACAAACTTTTAATCCAGTTTGTGCACAAGTATAAAATGTCGCGAATACAAATATTACAGTACATTTATGAAATAATAAATCCACGTGAAAGCGGGGATGACTCCAGACGTAATGTTCAAAACATAGAATCTACATGCAATTCAATTTAACCGTGTTAAAGTTTAGTAAGTAGGTCCAATGGCTTTTACTTTGCCAATTATGTTATTTGGAGTTGCAATAATTCCAACATTTAAATCCATTTAATTTGCCTAGGCTGGGTGCAGATCTGTTACTTTGTATTTCTTTGATTTTGTATTGGAGTGACCTTTTAAGCATTAGAGGTGCATTTGCTGCCTTTATTATTCTCTCCGCTGTTTGCGGGGGAAACGAAAGTAACTTAAATGTCATTAAGTTTTAAATCTGCTTATATGAATAGATTGCTTTTGTATTTTTCAGAATATAATCTAATATACATGCTTTGATATATAAGTAGGTTGTGTTTCTCGTTCTTTTTTCAACCGCATCCGCCACCCTGCCCAAATAATTTCGTGTTCCTGTAACATATTTTCGATTCATATGCCATTATTTATGTTGCTTATTTAAAGTGCAGATAGCACCGCGGGAAGTGACGACTGTTGTTGTTTTAGGTCACTAGGCTTCAATATTATAATGACAGAGGCGCCCATAGGTTAACATGCGGGGCCAATATGGCCACAAACGAGAAATCCTGTGTTAAATTTGTTGGGTGGTCTAACATTTGAGGTAAATTGTAACATTGTTAGAAGTGGCTGACCTCAGTTTGGCTTACAATACCTCAATATTAGCCACTATAAGCATGTATGGAAAATCCTATGTTAAATTTATGCACAAGCTTATCATTAAAGGGCACTATAGAAACAATGGTGTTTATATGAATAAAATTGATTTTATGGGATAAAGTATATATGGGTCAAAAAGGTTTATAGAGGAGAAGTGTTTATGGGGACAAGGTAAATGTTATGGCAACTTGGTGGCTGTTGTGTGCCGTGTTAATGTCGACAAATGTATGGCGACGTACGAGAACTGTTATGTTAACATTTCTAGATACTATCCAACACAGTTGTGTTTAGTACTTTAGAGTATCCGCTTTTGGGTTACAGTCCAAACATATCACATCACGTCCACCTATACAATCCAACACCCACTTATTATTTACTGTCCAGCTTGGATAGGAGTCTACGGGAACTTAACTTTGAAAGAAAACTGTCGAAAGTGTATAACTTCAAAGGGTCGAACGTTTATGGGGGTCTACTAGAATTTCGCATGGGAGTAGTTACATACAATCCAATTACGTAGTTATCTACTATTCAACTCCAGATACGCCGCATCCGAAACTGCTTATGTACTCTTTACAAACCACATACATACTATCATACAGGAAGGATATAATGTAAAATAAGAGAATAAAACCACACAAACATACTATCAGTCACACCACCTATACCATGCAACACCCCATACACAATATCCAAAATACCTTGTGTAATGTCTAAAAGAAAAACAACTACTATCAGACCGAAAGGGTATGGTGTAAATGAAGTGGATGAATTCATACATACATATAATCCAACACACACTTGTTTGAGTAATATCCAACACACACGTTTTATTACTATCCAGCACAAATCCTACAATTCAACACCCAAGTTATATACTATCCATCACCACTTGTTGTTAGCACCTAACAACCTACTTTCGGACACCTACATTTTATATACTATCAAAGACACACCTTTATATACTATTTAACACATTTATTATTAAAATCCATCACACACCCTACTATAAAACACCCACCTACTATCCATCACATAAACACATAAAAACGCTGTCAAACTTTTACTTTGCTATCCTCCACCCACTGTTTCATTACTATACAACACATCTGGGGTTGTTCATGATCCATATCAATATTTACCAACGAAGGAGATATGAATGCTTTACAAAAATCATACTTACATGCACACAAACCAATTGTCACATTAGAATGATATGTTGTGAAGCAAGGGGATATAACATGGACGCACTATTATACAGGAGCAAGGACTGTAGAAAAATCTGGTAAACGTGCCGATTTATATGGCAAAGCTCGCACGAAATGGAAAATCCTCTGATTCGGTACGTCTATGTGAAAGAAAACAGGATTACAATCGATGGCGGGAAATGTTAACATTTCCATATGCCATTTTGTTTAAATTAGGAATAACACCGTTTCTATTTTCAAATTTGACAGGTTTAATAACAATGATAAGAAGAAGCTTCTCTAACTTAAATACAAACAAACAAACAGTATTAAACATGAACCTATTTACATGGTTGAAAACGTTGTGGGGTCAAGCATGACTTCCAATGATCCAAGGAACTGTCATTTTGCCATCGATGAAAACTATGTTTTGAATTAAATACAAGATATAACTACAATGTTCACAAAACCGTCTTCTGGATTATCATTATTTCTAGACTACTATCGACCCAAACAAGCTGGCAAACATTGTAAGGGATTGTTGTTGTTGTTGTAGGGTTTAACGCCATTTTTCAGCACACGATAGGCTATACATGGCGGCCAGTATTAATGGTGGAGGAAGAACACGGGAAATCCCTGGAAAGAACCACCGACCCTCGAGAAGCTACTGGCAAGCTTTCTCACATACCCACATTGGCCGAATCCGAGACTCGAACCTACACAGACAGAGGTGAGATGGCAGTGATCCGTAACGGAGAGCGCTTTAGACCACTCGGCCACTCGGGGTCCCCCATTGTAAGGGAAATCCCAGTCTGATTTCATGATGGAGAATTATGAACCTTTCATATCGAAGTGTTCTTTATCAGTCTCAGGTGTTTCTACCAATACTATCCCTGTTAAAATTTTAAGGGACATCGGAGCTTGTCGGAGTTTTTTATTATCAGGTACTTTGCATTTTTCTGAGAAGTGTCCTTCTGATGAGAGTGTTCGTATTTAGATTGTCGTGTTCGGCTTTGTTAATGTTCCTCTCCATTGTGTAAATTTGTCATCAGACTTAGTCTCTGGACCCGTGGCAGTCGGAACATCGTATACTTTACCCATTGATGGCAGTCATCTATTACTAGGCAATAACTTCGCTGAAGATAAGATTATGGTTAATCCACTTGATATTGACAAGGTTTGTGTGGATAAAATGGTTATTATCAATGCATCAATTGTCAACACTTACGTTACCAAGTTATTTTGGATTGTGTTGTTCATTTATTAGACATGGCGCGGCTTTTTCAAACTGTTTTGTATGTGTGTCGATACAAGACCCTGACAATAAATCATATTTTGGTAGTCTTGAACATTCAGATTTCTTTTACGCTTCTCGATCATACTTACATTCCATTTGTACAGTATCAAAAGACCCTTTAAACTAATCATGTGGAAACAGGGTCTGAGGTTCACTAAAGTTGTATTGGCTGGTAAGTTGATATTTTCTCCCTAGTAATATAGTCATAAAGCGATCTCTATATTTTGTTGACTAATTTCACAATGGATTCTGAAGTGATTTGACTAATTTCACAACGGATTCTGAAGTAATTTCTCATATATCATGACAATTACGTCGCATTTCAGCTTACATAGGATAATTTTCACTTCTACACTAGCATTGTACCGCATGTGTTTATCGCTGCACAGTTAGCAACTCATTTTACCTTCGTATATGTACCGTATTGTAGGTGTTGTTTAGCCATGGTGCTAATTTGGGTTGTGTTATACCCAGTATGCTGCTGTCGGGAGTGACGTTGGCCCAGAGGAAGATGAAGGTCATCATATGGTGTAGAAGAAAGGCTTCTGAACCAACGGGTCTGCGGAGAACAACATATTTTACGGATCTTTAGGCAGACCGTTCGTGGTGGCTCTTCAGTCATTCGACAGAGCGTTAGGGATGAAAAGACCTTTCGGATTTGTGTTCGATGAATGTCCCAATGTTTTTAAAAAAATCATATTTCATTATCTGAATGAAAACTTGTCATATTTCACTACTGGAGGGAAAACTCATCATATTTCATTTAAATCGCAATACATTATCTGATTCTATGATTTCTAATCTTGCCCGCTTTTCAAATTCTACCCACCTTTCCTCCGTTTCACTTTCCATTTCCTTTACCTTTACCCTTTCATCCCTCTCCCGGGCTTGTTCTTCCCGAATAAATTTCCTTAAACTTTCTCCCTCATACCCAAGTTCTTTGCCTAAGGCGACCAAATCCTTAAGGGATGACATGACTGATAGTAATATAAAAAAATTAATTTTACAGAAAAGACTAACATTATCTTCCTGATGAAGGCAACCAAAAGAAAATGAATATGTATTTGAATGTACTTATAACGGACCTACGGTCCTAGAAAGGCTAAGCATAAAAACTCCTACTTGAAGATTATCTTGTCAAGAAGGTCACACTCGAATATAAACAATAAGTGAAGACTTTCACAAAGAATATGATGATGATTAACTTAATCCAAATATCCCACTTCTGACACCATTGTAACAGAATAGAAACCGAGTGGGTTTTTGATTAAATGAATAACGCAAACACAATGTGCTTGACCATTGAAATTTATAAAATGAATTAATAAAAATGTATATATATTATAAGTACAATGATTTTCTCACGCTCTTTACATGCGATTGATCCAATCACTACACTAACATTCACAAATTGAAAAACGAAAATATGATTCATGTAATCTTACGTATGGAAAGTGAAATACAAATAACCTCATAGACTGCAAATGCGTTTCAAACAATATTATGCAATGTAAGTGAGATTCACATAATCTCAAGTATGGAATACGATTAAGATTCAAATAATCTCAAGGAATAATATTTAAAATAATACTTTGCACTGTAAGTGAGATTCACGTAATCTCTTAGATTATGTAATGTAAGCGAGATTTCACATAATCTCATTTAATACCAATAAGATTCAAAATAATCTCATGCAGTTGAAACTGTACTCAATCGAAACATCAGTTGGAACAAACATATGCCTCTTGAAACTTGTACAGTCGTATGATTCATAAACAGATGTACCACCCAGTTTCACCGAATCCTTGGGTTGGTCCACACTTTTATCAGCCGCTCACAAACTTCACGGATCCACAATATGTACAGACATACGTATACACATACGTACAGACAGCATATATCATACTTGTATTGCTACGTCTACATTCGTGGCTCCACCATGTGTACATATACACGTATGCACATACGTATAGACAGCACACAGCACTAAACAGATACAGTCAGCCCTAAACAGCTACCGTCAGACCTAAACTGCCTTGAACAGCCACGAACAGCTTAAGACATCCCCTAAGGAGCCCTGAACAGCTACAATAAAACCAAATTGGTCATAATAATGGGTTCTGAAAAAATCTTTAGATATTTGCTAATAAATTAAACTCTAATATCAACTTGTAATTCAAAGTTCACAGCGTTTCAAATATGCGTAGTAATAAATGCATCATTATACAATATGACATTAAAACCTGAATAAGCTTCACATATCAAATAAAATTTGAATTTAATACTTACCCATAGGGTTGGAAAACACAATGGAGAACGTTCACTCCTTGACAAGACCCAAACGACCAGTGTCGGTTAGAAATGGATTCTACCTTAAATCCATAGGAGAGTGAGTAATACTCAGGGTAAAATACCCGTGCATGTCGTTGTTTTAATGTCTCTCGTCGCAAGTAATTTTCGACGAGATGGATAAACAATTATTCACCGTAGTAAACGTTATACGCATCTATCTATCTATCCATCCATCCATCCATTCATCCATCAATTCATCCATCCACCCATTAATCCAACCATTCATCTATCTATCTATATATCATCTATCTATCTGTCTATCTATCTATCTATCTATCTATCTATCTATCTATCTATCTATCTATCTATCTATCTATCTATCTATCTATCTATGTAGTTAGCAAGCAATTGAAAGATGGGTTGAACAGAGAATATAGAGCTAAGGACCACAAAGTAAGGAAAAGCATAGGACGGACGAGAAACGTCTTCAAAAATTAGCAGAACAGAATGATTTGAGAACTCTGTACGAAACATCCTAGATGCTAAGAGTTGCCTATGGAACCACCCGAGATATAGCAGTCAAAAGAACATATGGAGAAAAAAAAATCATCAAAGAAGAAAAAATAAAATAATGCATACACTGTTTTTAGATCATTCTCAACAGACCAGATCCCAATCAGACAAGCAAAAATGACGTGCATGGGCACGATAGTAAAAAGAGGAAGAAATTGATGCCATCAAGAAATTAAAAAGTTCAAAGTCGCATGGTGAAGGTTTGATCAGAAAAATAAAAAAAACGAAATATGCAACAGATAATATGGAAAACAACGAAAACACTTGAAAACTGGATGGCTGAACATATCATTAAGATCAAAAAGAAAGACGAACCGTGGCCATTGTACCAACATGAGGAGAATTAAACAGTTCTTTTTGAGCCGCAAATTCTTCAGTTGGATTATATTAGATCGTATCACCATATTTGGATGGAATCATCAGGAGAGAACAAGTATGATTCGAAAAAGTTCGCTCTTACACCAATCAAATACTTACTGCTCGATGAATTAAATAAATAGACAGAATGGATTAGTCCTTCTTTGTGATGAAAACTACTTCGAACAGACATTTGACAGCGTCTTTTGAGAAACTCTTTAGAAATTGTTTTTGAGTTATGGAATACCTCAGAAGACTGTAAATATAATTAAGATGCTACATAATTACCCCAACAGCCAGATCACATTTAGAGATCAAGTAACAGACAGCTTAAAGGATAGGACAGGACTGAAACAAGTCGATCTATATTTTCCCTGCCTTTGATTTATCATTGCAAAAGACTGGATGATGAAGGAAACAACCAAAGACAAACAACGACGAATTCAAATGTCGCTAACATCTTTCTTCGAGGATTTAAACATAGCAAATGGTGTTCGATTTCTGTCTAATATCTACCATAACATCCAACAAAAACAGAGAGGCTGCCAGCAATAGCAGACACAATGGGTATGAAATTAAGCATAAGCAAACATAAGCTTTTCAAGAAAGACGACACAGTTAAACAAAACACTGTCATCAGCTTGTAGAATGTAGATGATACTATACTATAGAGTTCACATACATTTGTAGTAATGTTACAACCGTTGGTGACAGTGAAGCAGAAATTGTATCTAGATTGACAAAATCCACCTAAACCTTGGCTATTCTCCATGAACTTTGGAGATCAGAACAGATCTATCAATCTCCATCTCTCTCTGTCTCTCGAACAAAACAACAAAATCTATAAATCCAATGTACTAAGCAGTGAGCTATATGGATCCGAACGGTGGAAGACCATCTTATCCATAGAAAGATGCTGGGCTCATTCCACACCAAGAGCCTTAGAAGAATACAAATAATTGTGTGGCGTAATATGATACGGAATGGTGAACTGATGACAACACGCAAAGCAAGGTCTATATCAGAAGAAGTAAGAAAACAAATGCAAATGGGAACAGCTTGAACACTTCTTGAGGATAAATCAAGGAAGCCTCCCCAATAGGGCACTGCGATATACACCAGAGGGAAGTGGAAAAGGGACACCTCAATAAAAATGAGCTTAGACCGATCAGTCTAACATAGGCAACATCAGGTCAATAAGCAGTGCATCACCTGGGTTGGAGGTGCCGTTCCTCATGTGCTATATGTGGGAATGACAATAACTGAATATATATATATGTATATATATATATATATATATATATATATATATATATATATATATATATATATATATATATATATATATATATATATATATATATATATATACGGGATTATATATACAATCCCGTATGTTACCGATTCAGGTATATTTTCATGTGAGTTTGGAATGGTATTATTATCATCAGTCCTTACTATCTAGATGCTACAAAAACATTTAAGCCAACATACACACTGACACACAAAACAGCCGCAATTAATATTTATGCATGTTTTATGTGATCATTAGAAGGTTGGTGCGACAAACTTATTTAGTTTGGGTTGTCTTGGTGTTTCAGCTTTGCACTATTTCATGATTAAGAAGTAGTATGAACAGAAAAGGCATCGTTGGGGATGTTCAAATAATTAGTCACCAAACATTGTTCTCCCAATCTTTTATTCAAATAAGTCCTACTCATTTACACCCAGAACAAATAATCTAAACGGATGGCTGCTTCTTACAAACATAGATAGAACATTAACTATTGCTCCCTAAGCATTAATTAAACCAATGCATGTTGTGTAACCTAAGATGTCAAAATATACAACAACCTTGTTTTGATTCTGTACTGGCAATATGAAAACGATCATGTTTTCGTGATTTTCGTTTATCAAATTGGTTTTCGTCTTTTGGAGATGTAAATTATATAGTAAGATCTGGATAGGCCTGACTCGGTACATTGAAGAAGATTGTAAAGGATCGTGCATCCAGGCATTTGCTTAGACTTTGTGGTCAAACTCCAAAGGTGGACGTTGCTTCTGGAAAGGCTATGCGACAAGGATTGTCCAAAACGGACAAAGCTACTTTATGCTGTCCGTAAGGGACAATGCTTATTTATGCCCTCGATATGGAACAACGCTATTTATGCCCTCCATAAGGAGCAACGCTATTTATGCGGTCCAAATGGAACAACGCTACCTCTATGCTGTACATAAAGGACAACACTACTTTATGCTGTACATAAGGGTAAACACTAATTTATGATGTTTATTTTTCTTCTTTTGGGGCACCCGACAGATGCCCCCCCTTTCCTAATTACATAAATTATTTATGTGTTTTTGTATTCCCCCAGATATGCTGTGATGTATTATTTCATCGTTTTTGTAACGTGAATTTAGGAGTTCGGGTATTTATTCAATCCCTAGTGTATCTATAGAGGAGTATCTCCGAGAGTGATTTAGATTATCCTCTCGGTTGAACTTCCTTTATTTCGTTTTCTCTGTGACCTTGCTAGGGTCTCCTACATCCCATGTTTGTTATATGTTTGTGCTATTGGTTATGTATGCTATAATGTGTTTTTGTTGGGATAGCCTGTTAAATCAAATTCTTGTAGTGTATAAGTTTTTCTACTATATTCCGTGCTCACATACCACGGAAGATCCTGTTTGTACTTTTTGAATTTGGGAGAAAGGTGATTTCCCCTTAATTTTTGAATCTTAATGATTCTTGTGAATGTGCTATATCACCTTTCTTAATAAGATTAGACTGAGCTCCAGGGAGGGTTCACATTTTTTTTAATTATTATGCTTCTCCCCCATGGAGCTGGTCTATCTTTTAGTTATAAATGTTTCTAATTGGGTTTAAAAGTAATATTTGAGAGATAAGTGAGAGGAAAAAAGAAAGAAAGAAAAAAAAAAAAATTAATTAAATTGGTTTGAGTTGCAAACCAAAATTTGTTTATATATATTTTATTTAATTTTAGATAAGTTTTAAATTTAAATTTTAATTTAAAATTCAATTTCAATTCACATAGATTTTTGTTGGAGTTAGTGATAGAATAGATAGAAATTTAGTTTAAAATTTATTTTTCAAGAAGGGTTCCTTTCCACATTCTGCCATGGGCCTGTTCACTTCGCGTAGCGCCATGTGACATAGCCCCATGGCCCCATTATCTGTACTTTCCCTCTTGAAATCTATTTTATATTAAAATTTAATAGGGCCACATATTTTAATGGTGTTTACTATAAAACTAGAAATTTTGTATAGCGTTTCTTTATTAAAATCCCCGTCAAAGTATAGTAGACTTTGCGGCTTAAAAGAGCTAATTTTATTTATTTCATTTATTATTATTGTTCTTTCATTTTGTGTTTCTCTACAGTATAAAATTATATGTCTTTTACTATAAGACACTATTTTACACAGCGGACATTTTGGCGGTACTCTGACCATACGCCGTCTCGCTGCCACCTCTCCTGTCAACCACGCATCATGCATGTATTTGAAGGTGAGGCTTTGTATTTTCAGGGACCCTAATCTAGACCAGTGCCCCCATGCTTTCTTCCAGTTCACATATAAGTTTTCTCTTTCTACTTTAGTTATTATATTTTTGGTCATGTCATTTCTAATCCAATTATATGAGAGCTTTTCGTCTAAGTCCCAAAATTCTTTTTTATCTCTATATTTCATTAATAAGTCCTTTATACTTTTATATTTTCTCGGTGCTTCTAGTAATTTCATGACATTATTATTTTTGTATATCCCCTCCCTATTCCGTAACACGAACCCAAACCAATATATATATATATATATATATATATATATATATATATATATATATATATATATATATATATATATATATATATATCCCTTCCCATGGTAATTTTGGATCGTCGCTCAGTCGTTTAAATCTATTTAGTATATTAGTAGTTTTTAAAATTAATGGGCTTGGTATACCTAATCCCCCCAAATCTCTCGTTTTATACAAAATTTCTTTTATTACGTAGTGTAATTTAAAATCCCATATATAATTAATTATAGGTTTGTCTATATTATTCAATATTACATTATTTATGTTGGTTGATTTCATTATATAGTTAAGGTTACTGTACATATAAGTTTTGGCCACTTGGGCTCGTTCCATTAAGCATAACGGCGTAAGTGCCCAGATATCAATATTCCGTTTAATCTCACTTTCCACTTTTTTACAGTTTTCTTTCTCTTCGTTTTTGCCAAAGCACACCCCGAGTGCTTTAACGGTATCTTTGAATACATGGGCAGGTATGCTTGAGTGCCTACCCCGCCAGTTGCCTATCTCTAATATTTCCGTTTTGTCTTGATTTATTTTTGATCCGGATGCTTGTCCAAATTTCTCATATTCCTTTATTAGGTGTTCAAAGGATTTTGGATCATCTATAAAGTTGGCGCAATCATCTGCATGTTGTAGCATTTTCACTTCATCTGTAATATTTGGGACTTTTATACCTTTAATTTCTTTGTTTAGTTTTATGCTAATGCTCAGCATTTCAATTGCTATTACGTATAACAGCATGGATAGTGGGCACCCTTGCCGCACTGATCGTTTTATGTCGAATTTTTCTGTCATTGCTCCGTTATTTTGTACTCTAGAAGTTATGTTATTATATAGTATCTTAGTCCATTTTCGGAAGGGCTCTCCGAATCCAAATTTTTCCAGGACTTTTTGTATATAATTATGCTCTATTCTATCAAAGGCTTTTTCTTGGTCAAAAAGTACCATAGCAGCTTTTTGTCCCTTATTTTGTAGATATTCGATTATTGTGCTTATGTTTAGAATATTATGTTGTATGTCCCTATTTTTTGGCCCACATGTTTGATTTACATTTATTATATACCTTATCCCCTTTTTTATTCTATTACTTAATATTCTACTCAGTATCTTGTAGTCTGTGTTGAGGAGGG
Source organism: Sinohyriopsis cumingii (assembly GCA_028554795.2). NCBI lineage: Eukaryota > Metazoa > Mollusca > Bivalvia > Unionida > Unionidae > Sinohyriopsis > Sinohyriopsis cumingii. The sequence continues at coordinate 61,214,073 of CM068825.1, forward strand.
AGATGGGCCTCCAGTTTTTCAAATCTTCCCTATCCCCCTTCCCCTTGTATATTAAAATAATTATCCCGTCCTTCATCGTTTCTGTCATTTCCTTATTCCGTAAAAATATGTTGTTATATAACCATTCGAGAATGGGCAACAACTCTCCGCAGAATGTCATGTAGAACTCTGCAGAGAGTCCATCTCCTCCTGGTGATTTCCCCTTATTCATTGAGTTTATACTCTCTAAAATTTCCTCTTGCGAGAAAAAGTCGTCACATAGTTTTTTAAAATCGAGTTTAATTTTATCACAAGGTATTTGATTTAAGTAGTTATCAATTTCGTTATCTGCTATTTGCTGAGATTCGTAAAGTGTAGTATAATAATTCTTAATTTGTTTCATAACTTCCTCTTTCCCTGTGATTGTTGTTGTTGTTGTTGTATTAATTTTGATTTTATTCATAGTTTTATCTCCTCCCATTCTTTTTTCCTCCCTTTTATATAACCCCTCAGGTTTTTTGTAAATCCCCGTATATTTCCCTGCCCTAATTTCTCTACCCCTGTTTTCTAATTTATTTATTTCTTCCAATCTGTTTTTTAATCTAGTTTCTGTATTATGGGTGTTATTCAGTTTTTGCATTTGATATCTAATCGCTTCCCTTTCCATTTTTAGTTTCCTACTTTTTATATTGCAGTGCTCAATCGCTATTTCCTTAATTTTGCCTTTAAGTTTCTCCCACTCTATAATTATATCTGCATTTTCCCTACTTTTAAGCTTATTTATTTCATTTTTTGTAGTTTGTATAAAATCTTCATCTTTTAAAATTGAGTTGTTTAACATCCATCTACCTTTTCCCCATATTTCTCTAGATTTAGTTATTATAGTCATATTAATAAGTTTATGATCTGATATTTTAAAATCAATAATGTTAGTTTCTTTATACACGTCTTTATCATAATTATTACAATAAAATTTATCTATGCGACTCCCTTTGTTTGTTTTATATTCATACGTATATTGTTTTCTTAATAAATTCTGCATTCTATACACATCTATCAATTTGTAATTTTTAATAAAGTAATCCATATCCGGTTTTATTCTAATATCGTTTGGTGCTAAGTTACCTTCCCTATCTATATTATCTCCCACCCAATTAAAATCACCCCCTATAATAATATTTTCTGTAGCAAATTTCGCCACATATGTATTTAAATGTTCTAAAAATATTTTCTTTTGTTCCCTATTTGCTGGCATGTAAATGTTAATTATATGTATTTCATCAATTACAACGTGTATCATCCTCCCCTTGAAAAAATCTCCTACTTCAATTCTATCCCATACTAGGCCCTTTTTGTTTTTAAATAGTATTGCCACCCCCCACCCCCTTTTACATCTGTGTGTACATAATCATTAGTTATTAATATTCCGTTTAGTCTGCCCTCTATTAATGATTTCATGTTATCTTTAAATCCATTATGGGTTTCCTGTATTAATAGCACATCATAGTTTAAATCTTCTGGAAATTTTAACAATTTTTCTTTACTTATACCATTTATATTTATTGACAGGAGCTGTAAGTTTTTTTCCCTCCATTCCTGTCACATACCAGGGTGTTGCTTTTCATTTCTTACTGGTTATTTATCAATTATAATTTATTTATGTTATTGTGAATATTCACTGGAGGGGGCACCGGTTCCCCCCCCCCCCGTACTGAGACCATAGTGCTTCCACTCTCGGCCGTATTATTGCTTGTGTGTTGCATTGAGCTGTCTGTGTTACTCATTTGAGTTGATTCTTTGGTCCCTGTATCTGTGTCCGTGTCCGTTTCCAAATCTTCTTTTCTCTTTTCTCCACTGTCCTCTGTTTCATTTTCTTCCGATTCCATTGGCCCCTTTTCTTCATCCTCACTTTGACTGTCCAGGTCTGTTTTTTCCTCACAGGACTCCGTTTCTATATGCTTTCCCTCTTCTTTGTTTTGTTTCCTTTTCGATGACGATCTTTCCTGGGGTGAGATTGTATCCGTTTTTCTTTTTCGCCTCCCTCTCTTCGGCATGGGTGTTGAGGTTAATTGTGGAGTGTTATCCTCTTGCTGGGTAGGCTCTACCTCCAGGGTTTCAAATCTATTCCTTATGGGTATGCCTTCCTCTACTTGTATTTCTGATTTGCCGGTTTTGTTGGGGCTTAAATATCCCTCCCAATCTAGGGTCTTATGGGCCTCAATTTTTGTGATGTCCAGTTCTGGGAGGGTATGGATAGTTTCTTCTCTCTCCCTAACAGTTTTTATCAGGTTCATTATCTCCTCCGCCTGGTGTTGTTGTTGTTGTTGTTGTTTTGGTGGTTGTTGTTGTGGTTGTTTTTCTTGCGGGTTTCTTGACTCGCTGCTTCACCTTGTGGTCTTCTTGCTTCCTTTACCCGGGACAGTCTCTAGGACCATGTCCGGTATAGTGACACAAGGGGCACGCTCTGTCGTGCTCGGACCCCCGGTACCAGGTTTTGACTCGAAACCCTAATACATAGAAAAATATGGGTATTTTTTTGGCGTCTGCTTTGCTCACATATATCAGTCTATTGCCCGACTTGATTGGGGCAAACCCCCATATAGTTGCCATTTTATGAGTGATGGTCTTTACTCCCATTTTCTTCTGTAATTTTTCAACCAGCTCATTGGTGCTCACTTCCAGCGGCAGTGCCATAACGTGGACCTCCGTCGCTCGCGGTTCTATGTTTCTAATGAAGGGCACTGTCCTGTATACTCTCGCCACCATTCCTTTTATGATTATCTCATCCCCTTCTAGCAGCGGTTCATTCCTTTTGGGGTATATTACGCACTTATTCAGTCCCCCGTTCTGCATTGCCTCTATCTTGCCTATGTCAATCCCAGCGGTGTGTAGTGCCATAAGTACCTCGCTTTGCCTTGGTGTACTCTCCGCCCCATCAAAGTCTATAGTCTGGCACCCGGCCGGGTGGTTGACTATCATTTTGTTGTCTTCTATGATGGTCTGGAAATATTGTTTGATTTTAAATCCGCCTGGGCCATCCTGTCCCTCTCAATCCGTTTCCATTTTGTTTTGTGTGTGTACAGCCGAGAATGGGTCGCACACTACTATTATTCCTATTCCAGTTATTCTAAATGGGATTTCAATGCTTGGGAGCCGGTCAATGCTCAATTTATATATACTAAATCTATTGAATATCCTATTTAGCAACTATGCAACATATACAACAGCAAAAACAAATCTTGCCACTATTTATATATATGCTGAATATCACTCACTCCGTTCTGCTGCACCTAATCCCAGCTATTGTGCAGCAATACAGAATAAGTTAAAGTGTTATAAAAAAAGCTAAATCAACAAAAGTAAATCTCAAGTTGTTAGTATGAAAACCCTTTTACCTCTCTCTACCACATACAGTTTGCTTTGTCCTTGCCATTTTCAGACGATAAAACAACACACACTGTTCTTCTCAAGAAGGAGTATAAGATGTTTATTGAGCGTAAAAAATAGACGTTACATGAATACCATACAAATGTATTTCTTTTCCATTTACGTATTATATGCCGATATTATATTAATATTTTTACTCCTCTGTAATTGCTTGCAATGGCGATTATAATCATTTGTACCAAAATCGCAAATAAAATAAATATAACTGGCAGGGACTTATACAAAAGTTGAATAGTTAGCACATAAATAGTTGTTTTGTGTCATTGATTTGCTGAAATAAAGCATAAATTTGTAGATTTCACAAAAGAACAAAATTTATAACAATGTACAGGGAGGTAATCCCGCTTTAAATGACTACATACGTCTTTTAAGTTCGTTTTATAAGCTCGGTTGTCGATCAGGATAATTCTGCAAGCCAATTGTATTACTGCATGCAACGAAACATCTGATAATGGCTGTACCATTTTAGCATCTCGAGCATTGATTACAGTTTTAAATGTTTTCTTTACGTTTTAGTTCAGATTTTCAAACTACTTTTAGCTTATATTTTAACTACTATATCTTTGTATGTTCTGATTGCAATGGCTTTGATCTTTCAAATTTTTTAATTTTCTTTACATCATTGATCATACTTTGCATGCTTATCTAGAATCAATCTGATAATTTCATTCACCAGGGCCTAATTCTTTTACCAGCTGGCTTTTTTCCGTTTCATCTTTGCTGGTTTAATAACAGAAGAATCCATTCAAGTGGCGACGATGAGAATTGTTTTCATTTGAACATCTATTGTATGACGATGATGATGACTGTAATTGGTATTATAAATCATGCTGGTCGATTTTTGTAACACAGTCTGGGACGTAATACAAATTTGTGATCCATCGAATGTGGTAATGTGGTAATTGTTCGCACCAGCGTCTCGACTAGCAAGGGGAGGGGACATAAATGAAGAACGTGGAATGAGTGAACTGGAAAGCAATAGCTTCTAGAATAGAAGCAAAATACTCTAATTTCTGGAACAAGTTAAAAGTTTGAGGAAAGACATACTATTGGTAGCACCCAGCACTATAACAATCCGGACTGGAAAGACGTTTCGCACCGCGTTTGATTAGACAAGACAAGACGACAAGTTGGAGTATACACTTGTTGTTGCTCCTTCTGAACAATTCACCTATGGTGTTGATACAGAATCTAATATTCTTTAACGCCAACTATTATTTCCTTTCTTTAAGGCATGTAGGTAGAGTAAATATGTACGCTTTGTGGCCCATAAAGACAAGAATAATGTTATAAGACAATGTTCTCATTTAATAAAAATACACCTAATTATCATTTTTTTTAAACACTTGTCTGTATTTATCACATAAGTTTATAAAGCATACAATTATCCCTACATGATGTTATTAAGCGAACATAATTTTCTTTGTTAGGAATACGTAACTGAAATGATTACAGAAATGTTTACTAATAAGCGAAATAATTGATTTATTGTACAAGAGTGTGCAACCTATTAGATAAATGGAAGCAACTGACTTTGATCCTGAAGTAATGTACAACTTTAATTGTAATCATAGATGATAAGACCATTCATGTTTGTAGATGAAAAGTTATAAAAGTGTAACTTTCTTTATATATGAAAATATATGTCACATCACAAGCTGAAATGAGGAGAGGTAGGATAACATAAAAATATCATGGAATATTTATGTGTGTGTCTGTCTTTGTGTGTACGAGAGAGCAAATATTTTAATCATGCCACTTACGAAAGCCATGTAGTCAAAAGTGAATCTTCAGTACGTTCAGGTTAGAGAGAGTGAAAATTGGAAACACGCTTCAATACTCCTTTCCGTTATGTATGAATGCGAAATGTTGGCTTAGATTAAATACCTGGCATTCATTTAGACTTGTTTCATGTCATTAGATTTTAAAAAATCTCCATGCATTTAACGCCTTATATCACGCTTTTCAAAGCTGGTCTTAAGTTTCGTATTGATTCAGATATGTCATTAGCTTCTCGTTTATATTCAACGATTGCTTGATCTATAATTCCTAAATATATCTGTTTTAGACACTTTTTATATCACGTGATTATGTTGCTAACTTAGTTATTATTTTGTTTTGTTACTTTTAGGGGCGCTTTATTGGTTGTATCGAGAACTATGGTGGTCTCGATAGGTATCGAATCCGTGATGATTGGATTTCAAGTCCTATGCTTTGTCAAATGGGTTACTCCTGCTCGTCTTTCTTAAATTAAAAATGAGCTGTTTGATGTAGGGATTACTCAAAACAGGCTGTTGCATGATCCGTATTGATATCGAAGAAGGTGGAGCTGCAGTTTTATAGAACACAAGAGGATAAACAAACTGTATTGGATTGTATGTTTAATGTTAGTATATTGAAGTGTCAATTACATAGACAAAAAGATGTCAATAACTAATTTCACAACATGCATAATGTATGACTAAACACACTAAATTGAAATTCAGTAATCGTTTCTGACTATTCACACTGGTCAGATGTATACGACACTAAGACACAAAGAAATCCCACAATCGATCTCATGCTGCATGCAGTACCTTTTCCAACTTTAGAATTTTGTGAATATATTTATTTGTGCACATTTTTACGTTCCTAAATGCAGTAAATCAGTGCTCTCACTAATAATTCGTAAGCCTTTTCATTTCCTTCCTTAATGCTACAACATGACTTTCTTGCCTGAAGAAACATCATGACTTTCCTATCTCATGAAACAGCATGAATTACCAACGTTATGATACAACATAACTTTCCTGCCTTTTGATACAACATAACTTTCCTGCCTTATCAAACAGAATGACTTTCCGGCCTTATCAAACATAATGACTTTCCGGCCTTATCAAACAGAATGACTTTCCTGTCTTATCAAAAAGAATGACTTTCCTGCCTTATCAAACAGAATGACTTTCCTGTCTTATCAAACAGAATGACGTTCCTGCCACATGAAACAGGATAACGTTCCTGCGTTGTGATGCAGCATGCCTTTCTGTGTTTCGAAACAGCATAACATTCCTGCCTAATGTTACTGTATGGCGTTCCTGCCTTATCATACTGTATGGCTTTTAGGGGAAAAACAAAATGACCGTGGTGGCCTTATTTGTAATATGTTAAACAGACTTAGGATAATAGATAATGCTTTCGCAAATGGAACGTGCATCCATTATTTAAAATGTGAAAAATAAGGTTTCCACAAGAATTATCATATGGGTTCGTTGTTTAGTTCACAAGTTAGTAACATCAGCATTTACTCTTTCTTTGGAGGGGACGGGATTGTCCATACCCATAACGAAATCTACAACTTGCTAAAGAGTGCAAACATACAAATATTATAAGGCAAGTGGTTGTTCTAGACCTTAATTTCACGCGCACAGAGCTTCTTAGACAAGTCATTTGGACCAATCGGACTACATAAGCAATAAATGAATCAAATACATTGTTTGTGTGTGTTTGTGTGTGACTTAGATTTTAAACCTAGCTTTAACAATTTTTCGGTCATATCGCTATAATGTCTGCAGTGTGGCAGTTTATAGTGTTGTCTAGCACTGGGACATCGTGCCGCACACATGTAGCAAGATGTTCCACCCAGTCATATTATCATCACACCAGGCCGACCAGTCCTAACACTAGCCTCTTAATGCTGACCGCCAAGCGAGGCAGCTGTTAGTACCATTTTTGTAAGTCCCTGGTCAAATAAAGTAATGAATGAATTAAACACCCAAATATGCTAATGATTTCTTGAACGAATAAGTTAATTCAATAATTAGTGTATTCATTTTAGTTTAATTTCCAGTAATAAAGAGGCAATCTAGATTGACAAAGAGTAGAAATAATGAATCAAAGATGACTGGCAGTTTTGGTAATCGATATTATCAAAGATATATCGGGGGAATAGATGTTAAAATTGAATCTATCCAATGCTGAGTTAATGCTTACTGTTAAAACTTTATGAGTAAAGTTGGTGTTATAGGAAATATGAGTTTTTACTGTTTGATTGTAACTTTGACATTTCATCATTAACTGCAAAACTAGGTCATTAATGCAGACATCAGGTAAAATATAAAAGCAATAACCACTGCTTTAAGTAGACTAGATCTTGTAAGGTAAAAATGGAAAAGACAATAAATGACATTTTAGATCTGTAAAAACAAAACAATATTTCACTTGTATCGTCGACAGATTTATAACTAGAACAAACAACTTTGAAAATATTTAGTACCGATTCTAACAAAACTGTTAGATTGTAAGAACTTTAAGTTGAAAAGAACAAATGAGAAATAATAAGAACTATTTTGTCAACAACATATACGAACTGGAGATGGGATGGGGTGCTAAATTGTTCTAAAAATTAAAAATTTATTTTGGTTTATGCACATACAGTCATATTGACCACAGGATTCGTTAAGACTTCAACTGCATTCTAGGACAAAATGTAAAACAATGAGAGTTTATATACTCAGATAATGTGATGGTGTTTGCCGTTTTAACTACGTTGTGGCTTACACGCAATAATTTGAATACCACGTGGGAGCATGAATCGCTGCAAACAGTGTGACTGATACCAGTTAAAATCACTACTTTTGGTCTTTATGTGATTCTAAATGAATTGGTTGAGATCTGAGTCATTCATGCTGCATACTTCACACTACTACTCATATAATTCGGATATTTCAATCAAGATTTCAGTATCAAGTTTACTGCATGCTACTAGAACCTTCTACAAATTTTATCATCTGAATAATCCTCAAATTTATAACTGTTCACAGTGCCATCTATACTAGCTTATAAGTTGAATCAACTGTAAACAGCAAAGATTCTAATTGGCCGTCGCATAATGCACGTGCAGATTAGGGTCTATGCTGTCTGTTTCACTGATTACTTCTAACAAACTGCAGAGACCCAGTTATGTAGTATGCATTGAAATGCGTAAAAGCTTCAGTTGAGATTATTTTCTTTCCTTTTTTGAGAGGTGGTGGTCTTTATTCTAATTTAATAGATGCCATATATCTTCAGTGAAGTAATTATGTTATTACTAATTAATATTACAGAATATCATTATATATTTGAAGTTATTCCAAGGGATTTTATAATGATTTCACGCAGTCATCCTATGGTTTGCTTTGAGGACCTGTATTTCATTCTTTTTAATCCACTTTTGTAGTTCTAATGATCTATTCTATAATAAAACAAAAGCAATCAACATGAACACTATTTATGCCAAACATGATGTAAGCAGTAATTTAACGGAGACTATGAACATACAAATTTACCTGACCTGTAGATGCAAAAACAATAAATTGTGTCTTTGAAACAATATGTCGTCCTGATTGCTTAATGGATCCTTGACTGAAAGACTTCATTCCAAGTCAGTTAAGCTGGCTTAAAGCGTATGTGTGTGTACTTAATATATGTGTATTTCATTTAACTATAAATTAATTTATTGAATACCTTTTTGGCAATACGCAAAACATTTATGTCAGCAGTAACCAAACCTGACATTGTTAAAGGAGTCAAACATTCATGACAGATACCAGAGCTACTAGCTTACTATCAGTCAATAGTAGTGTAATGTCGTTTAGTGTTATATTCCATAGTAATATAATAATAACATTTAGTGACTGGTTAATTTCATTAACATGTAGTAAAAGAATTAGTACAAAGTGTCCAGTATTAACAGTTTACAAAAATCTTTTGAAAGATTTATATGTATTCTATAGGTACACAAAGACTTGTTTGAAATAAAGGATTTTTGCTGCAAATCTCATGCAGTTGGTACACCAATACCTCCCACAATGCATCACTCTACTGGAAGCGGATCTGGGTCAGCGCCACACTTCCGTCAATCCTTAGGGTGTCAATACTAGACAGCTGCTTGATTCGGTGATGAAACTCCAGGAGATGCTGGTTATTCACAGCAACCTACATAGAGAATTTTAACTGAGTAAAGGGTTCATATTGTTTTTCTATCAGTTCAATTCATTATAATATGATTTATTTTAAAGAATTACTTAACCCCAGACAAACAAGAGAATATATTGACATTTAAAATTCATATTGTTTGAAAAAAGAATGAAACTGATACCGATTACTGCCATTATTTTTATAAATTATACAAACTGTACTGTCTAAAGTCGTTTATTAGTCGGGTCAAACTGAAAATAACAAAGGTCCTGATCTCCCGTAGCATAAAGCACCCGCAGATCAGGGACTATAATGTTTGCTCTCCTCTACTGACTATTCCTAATAAACTGCACAGGCTCTGATCTGCTGGTGCATTATGCAATGGCAGATCTAGGTCAGGGAAGTTTACAGCTGGACTCTTGTTACACATGAGTGCCAGTGGTATTCACACATCAGTGACTGAGCATAAATTTTCTGTATTATATTTTCTACGTACTGAATATATCCATATAAGAAAGTCCAGTGAAGCTATTCATAGATTGAATATGTCCAAGAGTTTGCTAAGGGTATCTAGAAGAGTATGTTGATCTATCTATTATGACAAGTTTGGCTAAAAACACTAGGAAATGCGGGGAATACCTCAATGGTGGTGACGTACACCTCTTTGTCGAATACCACATGTGAGATCTTTTACTTAAATAGGGTGTGACTCTCCTTGTACACGGGACCACTATTCAGTTTTGGCGTACTGTTCAGTATCATACCCGTCAACGATGTTAATGGAATTATTCTGAAACAGTCTCTTGCTCCGCAGAAATATCAATTGGGAACCATTGGTACTAGTGGCCAGTGTGCTAATCTCGATGCCAAGCAAGATACTGAGTGTGGAGACTTTAAATTCGTGCACTGGAGAAGGGATCCTATTGTTTCTCCTGAACCTTATTGTATAATGTGGTCTTATATATGTGCATTGGAGGAAGATTTACTATTGTTCCCCTTAAGGGCTTCTTGTCTATTTGGTCCTTGAACTGGTGGATTGGGGAAAGGATCCAATAGTTTCCCTTGAAGGCTTATTGTGCATTGGGACTTTAAATTCATACATTGGGGAGGGGATACTATTGCTTGTCTTATCAGGTTCGCTGAGTCCATACATTCGTAGATCAGGAAAGAGATCCAAATATTTCCTTTCAAAGCATATTATACACTGAAATCTTACATTGGTGGATTGGGGAAGAGATCTTATTCTTTCCATTGAAGGTGAATTGTGTATTGAGTCCTTAAATGAATTGATTGGGGAAAGCGTCCAAGTATTTTCATTTATGACGCACTATGCATTGGGACCATCAATTCGTGGATCGGAGAACTGGTCATACTTTTCCCCATAATGCTTATTGTTTATTGGGACGTTAAACTCTAGGATTGGGGAAGGGGATTAAGTTATTACCCTTGAAGGCTTACTGTACACTGGGGCCTTAACTCGAAGTTTGGGGAAGGGGATTATGTTATTACCCCTGAAGGCTTATTGTAAACTGGATCCTTAAGTCATAGATTGGGGATGGGGATTATGTTATTACCCTTGAAGGCTTATTGTAAACTGGATCCTTAACTCCAAGTTTGGGGAAGGGGATTTTATAATTTCCATTGAAGGCTCGTTGTCTGTTGGGTTATCAAAATTGTGGTTTGTTGCGAACACAATAAAGGCAGATCAGCACACAAAGAAAAATAGTGAATTCGTAGTATCTGGTACAAAGAAAGTTCTCAGGGTTTTAATAGTTTTCAGCCCAAATGCATGAAACTCGAAAACGGAAACAATTCCAATGCAAACAATTGCAATTACAAAATATTGCTGAAACTGAAATTATTTATTTCTTCTATTTCTGCTATAAAGACTAAAAGATCTGAGCATATAATATGGGTTATATTGGATACATTGCGTGTGAGATAACGGACAAACTAACGTTTAACAACAATTACAATTAAAATGTAAGGTGTTTTTTACATTAATGCAATTTAGGGAAACTGTTGCTTAGTTACTCTACATTTAGTTACCAAAAAAAAAAAAAAAAAAACAACACACATTTGAGGACTGCTTACTGGATAAAGTTCTGGAGGTCAGATTAAACTTAGAGCAATCACTTTGGTAGCTATCGTTAATCACATAATTACTAGTACGAAAAATTCTCATGTTATCCACTTTTACATGTACTGTAATCCAGGAGTTGAATCCAAAGGTCACTAACACATAATGTGTTTTACATTCATGACTCAGAATACAACACACTGACATAACATATCGAAAGTGTTTTGAAATTTGAGTACATATGGCCTTCGAACACAATTCCATGTTTAATAGGAAGGCATACATATGACCTCCTGACCCAATTCCAGGACCGAAAAGGAAGAAACTAAAATATAATCCTGCTATGTATACCACCAAACATAGAAAGCAAAACAGCTTAAACAGGCGTACTGGGGAATGAATATAAAAATGGAAGGTTGGATGAAACGTAGAGTATCAAAATGGGGATGTGTTTAGCATGCAACCAGAAACGTAGAGTATCAAAATGTGTACGTGTTTAGCATGTAGCCAGAAACGTAAAGTATCGAAACGTGTATGTGTTTACCATGTAGCCCACGTCCGCATAGTTAATGTCAAATATTACGATATCCAACCAAAAGCAGAGTCAACATTTTACTGTGGATTGTGATAGATAGAACCTTATATATGTAGATGCTTGCTGTGTTTAAACACAGTAAAATGTTCTTGTTTCTATTATTATTCTCCAAGGTGGTACGGTTTAATAACGATAAATTAGCACCAATGCATTGGACTTCTAGCCATTTATTTCATTCTGGATCAAATAGTTAGCACGACCTCTAACCTTGACATTCTAATATGTGCCCAGTTGTTTTTGCAGGCTGGAATTAGATGGTGTTGCACATCTTATAAAATCTGAACAAAACATTCGACAGAGTCATATATAGGGTAGGCTAACTTTTGGAATAAAACGCAAACCAGGTATTTTATCGTTGCCGCTTTTGACAATAGCATAAAGCATCTGAAGGTCCAGAGTACCGACTTATGAACAAACTGATGAAGTCGAGGCAGACTTGTCATTAGCTATTGGCTTTCATTAATCTAATTTCTGGATGATAAGGAAATCAAAACATGTATAGTCAGAAAACTGTGATAATGTGCAGTATTGACTATCAAATTACTGATATTATCATTGGATTTTGTGGATTAATTGAATGAAACAATAATGGCCATGAAGGACCAATTAGCAGGCAAAAAGGGTCTTATAAAATCAGTGTGTTTTAGTACCTTATACTGGTGGTCTTCAATCAATATTATCATATCAAATGGTGCATTTGGAATGAAAGGGAAATGCGACATATCTCTTTCCTCTCTTCCCCAGTTACCATGCTCCCGGTGATTCCGAACTAAGACGTTCCTATCGGAATTGAAACTAAATCGTGCATCAACCACCAGCCCAACATGACTTGGTTCGAAGCTCATTCCATTTTGAAGATAAATAGAAAATCTGTGAATGAAATATTTCCATACATTATAAACTTGAAATAAAAAAAGCGAATTTCACAATCACGTCACTTTAAATAGCAAGGTGTGTGTGTGTGTGTGTGTGTGTGTGAGAGAGAGAGAGAGAGAGCACGATAAGAATGATGTAATATGATAAATAATTTTCAACTATTACTAACTTTGATATTATTCTTATTAAACAGCCTACATACTACGGGTTAATATATGCGAGCATCAAACATTCCTTTGTATAAACCTACTGAAAGTATATTTCTCTTGAAGCTAACGTCAAAGAAGCCAATAATTTAGAAGCAAGATGATTACAAAGATAACTTAAGTAGATCTAACATTGAAAGTAAAGCTAAAATTCACGCAAAACACATACATAATAAATCTGAAAATAAAACACAATTTTGCATCATGTTAGTATATATTTTTGTTCTGAAAAACAATGCATATATTTCGGCAGATGGGGCAATTTGCCCCTCTGGCTGTTGTTGTTGTGTGTATGCATCCACTTCATCTTCAGAATACCCCAGTTCAATGGGTGCGTGCAGACTATTTTGAAAGAACTATTGTTAAAACTTTACTAAAAGTGTCTGTCAATTACAAAGTAAAAGGAAAATATGGTTCGGCCTATAGAATGTTACGTTTATAGATTATAGATGTAAACTTATATTTCTTTTCTCCTACAAAAACACTAAAAACAAAAAATAACCCACAATAATAATTTAGCAACAATTAAAAACAAATTCGAAGAATGATCACTGTGAATAGTATGTAGTTTTCTCTGCAGTAAAATGGCATATCCATTCCCACCAAAGAAACTAATATGTGTAAACACCTGGCATGAAACTGTAATAAATAAATGATGTCATCCTCATTCCCACCAAAGAAACTAATATGTGTAAACACCTGGCATGAAACTGTAATAAATAAACGATGTCATCCTCATTCCCACCAAAGAAACTAATATGTGTAAACACCTGGCATGAAACTGTAATAAATAAACGATGTCATCCTCATTCCCACCAAAGAAACTAATATGTGTAAACACCTGGCATGAAACTGTAATAAATAAACGATGTCATCCTCATTCCCACCAAAGAACTCACAAGAATGAACAGCTAGCATTACACTCTACCACTGTACCAAGTAAAATAGACCGCTCCGGTGGCCTGGTGGTTAGAGCGTCCGCCTCGGATGCGGAAGGTCGTGGGTTCGATCCCCGGCCGAGTCGTATGAAAGACTTACAAAAATGGTGCTAACAGCCTTGCGTGGCCCCCAGCATTAAGAGGTTAGGGTTAGGACTGGTCGGCCTGGTGTCAGGATAATGTGACTGGTTGGGACATGCTATATGTCTGCAGCATGATGCTCCAGTGCTAGACATCATTACAAACTGTCACACTGCAAACATCATAGCGATATGACTGAATTTTTTTAAAGCTACGTTAAAAATCCAAATCACACACACACACACACACACCCCAATTAAACTAGCGCCTCCATTCCCACCAAAGCAGACCGCTCCGCTGTCCTAGTGGTAAGGGCGTCCGCAGCGGATGCGGGAGATTGCGGGTTCGATCCCCACGAATGATAAAAAATTGTACTGACAGCTGCCTCGTTGTCGCTCAGCATTAAGAGGTTAGTGTTAGGACTGGTCGGCTTATTCCGCCTATTTGTTTTCCTTTTTGTGACATTAGTGCCATGCTACGTGTCGGCGGTATAATGCCCCAGTGCTAAAAATCACTAAAATCTGCCACAATGCAGACATCGTAGTGATATGACTGAAAAATTGTTAATAATCCAAATAACACATAAATACATTCCCCACGAAAGCACCCCACATGGGTAAATAGATGGCATTACACTATACCAAGTAAATTAACATCTCCATTCCCACCAAAGCACTCACATCATTTCACTGTACCATGTAAAATGGCACCTCCATTTCCAGCAAGGCACTCACATGAGTTAACACCTGGCATTATACTGTGCTTAATATATAAATGCGAATTACCACCATTAAATGAAACAAAGAAGAAATTTTAAAAAATCCCACGCAGCATATGTGCAAGTAAGCGCAACTAATTGAAAATAAGTATGTTAATTAGCAGTGTTAATTGCCCTAAGAGTTGACCTTAAGGAATAAATGTGGGAATAACATGGACTCTTCAGAACAGATGAGTTAATCGTCGTGTACGTTCAGTACCGAAATACATGTAGCTTGATACTGCTTTGAACTCTTATCAAGATATATTCAATCAACTGTTAGATATTGTTACTCATTAAAGACATGTATAAAACAACTGTAGCTTGCTTGGTCATTAAGACCGAATTAACTGGATGTAATCACATATTCTAATGTATAGTTTTGGAAGGTAATACGTTCAAATAAGGTTAAGCTTATCATTTCTGTGTGAGCTGACATAGGGAACAGTCCAATCAGAGTGTATACCTAAATTAGTGCACATGTGTCGAGCAAAAACTGGATCTGGCGCAAGACGTTTGTTTTATTTTTGTACAATAACAGCAACATCTTTAGCTGTTAATGCCAATGCCTGAATAACCATAAACACCGTTGAGTCTAGCAAGGATGATATAGTTATAGTTGGAAAGAACTGAATTAATTCCATTTCTTGTATACAGACCTGAACTTATAGTGCTTTGCAGCCTTTCTTTATGCACTCTTCTGTGTCATGATAGATGCCAAGATGCACTACAGATTGACAATTTTACTTGCTGTCGTTATTGCAAAACAATTACTTCACTTTTACTGGTGTTGGTGGTTAATCGGTCTTTGCAGCTAACGTGGTGTATTAACGCTTGATCATAGTTTCGGCAAATGTTCCCCACAACGTCTTCTAATTTTAAATGATGATGATGTTATTATTTTTCTACAGCTAAATTCCAAATTGAAACAGCACTCTTGTAAATGTCGAGCTGTATCACTGATCTTTTGAGCACAGCCAAAGACTGGCCACGTGATCATTTAAATGGTTAAACCTGGATGTAGCCCATTACAAACTTTCCACTGGTTTGCATCATTATGCACCATTAATGAAAGACTGTTTTTAACATATGATTTTTTTTATATTTAAGTTATATTTTTCAATGAAAATACATTTCTATAGAATGCAAATGCTGTCACTGTGAAGCAGTTGGTACAACAACACTCTTTGTGGCAGTGTTATCCAGTCTTACATGATCACAACCTGTGTTCCAAAAGTTGACGGTATTGGTTGAATTTCACTAAGGCTTGTTTCAGTTTGGAATTAGCAGCAAAGATAGCATATCATAATGTTAAAGGTGTGTGAGAAATAAAGTATCATTTATCAATAACTTTTGGTTTTGATGTTTTGTACTAACAATGAAATTTGTCAAAATGTTTAAGGCGGCGTATTGACACAATTTTTTCAAGCACTTTCTACAGCGACTGAAAAGGTACTTCAAAGTGGGTAAAAATAACAATTCTTTAAAAAAATACCAGGAGCCATATAGCAAGAAGCAAAGGGAGTTCGATGCTTATAAACAAAGTAAAGAAAAACCGAGAGTTAAACGTCCAGCACGGATTATCAACATGCATACAAACTGTTTCCTTATAAACACCATATCTACCTACATGCACTCTAATTCAAAGCAGTTTCGTTCCTCAGTTTTACTTCAAAGTACTTTTTGAAAAAAATATTATTCTATGTACGTTTTCTTTAGTTTTTATACTAATGCGCTTACCCCATATGTAGAGTGTTTATTAATCAAAATAAACCCCCCAAAGAAAACAATATTATATTCTGCCTCCTCCATTTCTAAACATAAACAAGTGCACTAAAGATAACAGCATTGACTGTGCTGTCAAAGGGTGAGAGGCCAAAGTATATGTACATCTGTGCTAAAATCATTTACCTTGTGGGGATGGAGCTTGGAATTCCACTTATGAAGATCATTTTGCCCGGGTAGATGCCACCTGGGATATTTTGCACAAAGGGTGTTGGCTGAAACAGATATTAAACAAATTATGGAATGATGTGAACAATATTGGTTATTAAATTAAGACTTGATTTCATTCCGTATGCAAATAGGAAACAGACGTGGATACCACCTCATCGGAATATACCAGTCGCATCCTCACACAAGAGTAAGGTCTACACCCTCCTTTTATGACATTCTGTCTTACCTTGCTATGAAAAATTTCACCAAGTTCCGTCCTAAAACCCGATTCTGCTGATGTCGTATTTTATGCTGTGTAGATACTGCCTTCAACTTTACAATAAATACAAATGACTTGCATTTAAAACCCAAAAGACGAGTGAAAAATGCTAAAATGATTGTGGGTAGGCAGTCGCAAGTTTTGCATACAATTAATGTACTCCAAAACGACGCAAAGATGTGTGTGGTAAAGTTATCAAGGCGAAAATAACCGCACTTTCAGGCTATGGATTATGCACTTACGGATAAGAGCAGTTATTCAGTTGAATAGAAAACGATTGGCTACATTAATGCTTGATTGCGCTCACGTAGCTTTGGAAAAGGTTTAGCAGTAAATACTAAATCTACGAAGACTGGAGTAAAAGGAACTTACAGGGTTAAAAATGGGTGCTGCCGGGTACATTAATGGGCCTGGTGGAGGTGGGTATCCGCCTGCTGTCCCAGAAAACTGGAAAGACAAGGACTTTGTGTCCAGATATATGCCTTACTGGCAACATTAAACATATATGCGTTTATGTAATGGAAATAAAATATATTTGTATTAGTACCTAGCACAGTTTTGAACATATTTGTTTACTGGACATATATAATATGATTGAAACTAATTCTCCTATATTCCTCTTGAGGTATTTCGTTATAATAAAACACGTTCAACACATTTTCAAAACTACTGTCATTATTTCAAATAATTTTATTTGTCAGATATGATTTATTACGATTTCCCAAAAACATTAAGTTATAAGAAAATAACAAGACTGATATGTAAGATGACGTAGCAAGTGAGAATTTATAAAGTTAAGGAACATTTTAATTTATACAGAATTAACATTAAACAATGTAAATTTTAACACAAATGCTCTGCATTTAAATGTGTAGGACATACATAAAACTAATAATTAATTTATTTATTACTGTTATATTGAGGTACATGCTAACATAAAGCAATATTCATGACTGAATTGTATTGTATCTTATAGTGAACAATAATATTGATTGAACACTATATACGGTACACTACACATCTCTTGTAAGGAATTTATACACCATTTCCTTGCCATATTTACTCGCTTATACGTCGAGTCCAACTACAAACCACATAGATCCTGATCTGCCACCGCATCATGCGCCGGCAAATCAGGGTCTATGATGTTTGTTCCACTGATGGCAGATTTGGGTCTGTGCAATTTGCAGTTGGACTCAACTTACAAGCGAGTATATACGACAATACACAGGACCAAACGTTACCATACTTTGAATAATTGTAACAGGGACAAAATAGAAACGTAAAATCAATGAATACATTATTTAATCCCGTGATCTCAGTTTTTGAGTGTTTGGGGTTGAGGGATGGGGTAATTGTTGCTAAAGAAGTATAAGACAAGAAATTATATACGCAAATATTCTGATCGGAGAGAGCACTTTTTGGCGTCATAAGATGATGAAAATAGATTTCTCAAGTTTGTAATAAAACATTTACGCATTCAAAATACATGGAATACATGACATTTCCAGAATATAAATGGCTTAAAATACAAGTTTATTTTGGTAATTAAATACTCCGAATATGATGTTTATCATCTGGGCTTATTAACGGAAGTGATGTAGATATTTTACTTTCCTTACGGATATCCAAGAGATGTGATCTCTTCTACTTGTGAAAGAAATGTAACTAACACAACTTTCCGTCAACGTGGTTACAGACAAAAACAACTTGTGCTGCATGCTCCGTAAAGACTCATTGGTCAATACACATTGGGAACAGAAACCATTTACAGGATATTTTCCCCGGTAAAGTTGTTAAAGAAAAATACAACATAAGTATAAATGTGCGCATGGAACACAAACAGTCCCCGTCCACCAGTCAAAATATTACTTATAATAAGAGATCACTGAATTATGAGATATCAAAAGTTCATTACTGTACTGAAAATATTGATGGTGTTTAAAGGCACGTCATGTGACGTAAGGCTATATCAAATACATCTGGGGCCCCGAGTGGCCGAGTGGTCTAAAGCGCTCTTCGTTACGGATCACTGCCATCTCACCTCTGTCTGCGGCGGTTCGAGTCTAAGATTCAGCCAATGTGGGCATGTGAGAAAGCTTGCCAGTAGCTTCTCGTGGGTCGGTGGTTCTTTCCGGGGTTTTCCGGGTTCTTCCTCCACCATTAATACTGGCCGCCATGTATAGCCTATCGTGCTGAAAAATGGCGTTAAACCCCACAACAACATCAAATACATCTATGCCGACCTGACCTGGTTTGGGAATGACTTCAACCCGCACCTATCCGGTCGTCAGGCATTCATACCAATGCGCCACTATGGCTCATACAATTTAATAAATATCACTTAATTGGTCACAACAACCGATTTTAAGGGTAAATATATATTCAGCGAATTTACATTCGTCTCATATTTCCTGACTTTGGCGAAACAGAAGTGAACATACGAATTATTTTAAAAGTCACTTAAGAGAGAGCTGGATATGGTGGACTAGAAATACGTCCTTTCAACAAGTTTATTGGCTTTGATATGAACTGAGGACAGGGAATATATGACTTTGAAGAAAGATCTAGCCTTGGTGGACGCTATAGTTACAATAGTTTGGCACTCTTGTATGCATGTACCCAAACAGACAGAACCCTAAAACAGTACACCCCTTCCAGCCAAAGAGACCATGAACAAATCAAGCATTTTGATCTAACTACATGTCCAGGAGAGAAGACAGATTTGACAGAATAAACCCACATAAATTAGCAAAGTTCAATATGCACTCGAACACTCTAGGCATAGCGAAACATACTCAGTGGTCGATTACCCCTAATGCAACGGATGTAGGTTCACATGATAAATGCCTTACATGAATATATCCATACGTATGTCTTCGAGTGGTATGGTGCAGTTGTAACGCGCTTGCTTTGCGTCACAAAGGCCCCAGGTTCAGTCATTATCTGCTGAATGTGCGTAGGTCAGTGGTTACCCTTACAAAATTATTGGTTCTTGTCTCCTAGTTCTAATGCTTACACCAAAAGAATAGATTATACTATGACAACATCTAATCCCTTGAGATTCGTTTGTACAATGTATGCAATCTTGTTGCAAGATGAACGTAAAATAAATAAAATAAAATTTTACAAGAGACGGGATTTCCAAATGGATCTGGTGGATTTTGATGCCTCCTAGAACTACGAGATGAGTAACAACTGAAATCGGTGTTCTGTGCCTATATTTTCCAAAACGTTGCCCATTGACAGCGACCTGTAATATAGTATTAGGTTAAAACAATTAGTATAGCTTGTTTGTGTACAAAAATATAAATAAATCTGTTGGCTAAAAAGCATTTGATGTGTCACACAGAAACTTTCCAAACCATGTACAATATCATTGATTCATTGGCCTATGTATAAACAACTTAGAAACAGATCCTTTCGATAATGGATACTGGGTAAAATGTTCAATTAAATCTAAGAAACAGTGAAAAACACAATATAAGTGCTGAAACATGGCAATTAAAATCAATATTACTCCGACATATTTTTAAAAATGCACCGGAAAAAGGAAAATCAACCCCTTTAACAATTATGAACCAATTAAATTTATGTTAGCAACAGTCTCTGTTGTATGTATGACATTTTGGTTCGTGCTTTAGTCGCAGTATCCAGCATGTTATGATTACATATGATAAATAGCAACATTTTAATAATATTTAAAAAATGTCACTTAAATAAATATAATTAATTGTACGTTTACGTTTCATGTGCACCATAAAAATGGACATATATTTATAAGCAATGGTTCAGTCTAATGTAAGTCTAAATACCATACCTACTGTGGCTATAATCAGCATTAGGTCTCTTGAAATGTGCAGCTTTGGTACAATTCTAAACTTTTTTCTAAACAAAGATGTCATTTTCTTTTCAATATAGTTTTTGTTTAAGAATTTGTTTCAGGTAAGGCCTTTGTTGTGCTCTTTTCAAAGTTGTACAATTTTACATCTCTTAATGTAAGACTATGCATGTAGTAATGGTTTAGTCTCATGTAAGTCTAAAACATGTAGTAATGGTTCAGTATAATGTAAGTCTAAAATAAGTAGTAGAGGTTCAGTCTAAATTAAGACTAAAACAAATTGTAATGGTTCAGTCTAATGCAAGACTAAAGTATGTAGTAATGGTTCAGTGTAATGTAAGTCTAAACTATGTACTAATCCAACAGTCTAATGTCAGGCTAAAACATGTTGTAATGTTTCATTCGAATGTAAGACTAAAACAGTATTCATATTAATATATGCTAAAACGTAGTAATGGTTCAGTCTCTTGTAAGACTAAACATGTAGTAATGTTCAGTCTAATATAAATCTAAAACATGTAGTAATGATTCAGTCTCATGTAAGTAAAAACATGTAGTAATGATTCAGTCTCATGTAAGTAAAAACATGTAGTAATGATTCAGTCTCATGTAAGTCTAAACATGTAGCAATGATTCAGTCTCATGTAAGTCAAAACATGTAGTAATGATTCAGTCTCATGTAAGTCTAAACATGTAGTAATGATTCAGTCTCATGTAAGTCTAAACATGTAGTAATGATTCAGTCTCATGTAAGTTAAAACATGTAGTAATGATTCAGTCTCATGTAAGTTAAAACATGTAGTAATGATTCAGTCTCATGTAAGTCTAAACATGTAGTAATGATTCAGTCTCATGTAAGTCTAAACATGTAGTAATGATTCAGTCTCATGTAAGTCAAAACATGTAGTAATGATTCAGTCTCATGTAAGTAAAAACATGTAGTAATGGTTCTGACACATGAAATTCTAAAACATGTAGTAATGGTTCCGTCTAATAGAAGTCTAAAACATGTAGTAATGGTTCAGTCTAATGTAAGTCTAAACATATAGTAAAGGTTCAGTTTCATGTAAGTCTAAAACATGTAGTAATGCTGCAGTCTAATGTATTCTAAAACATGTAGTTTTGGTTCAATCTAATGTAAGTATAAAACATGCAGTAATGGTTCAGTCTATTGTACGTTTGAAATAAATAGAAGCGGTTCAGCCTAATGCAAGATTAAAACAGGTTGCAATGGTTCAGTCTAACGTAAAACTAAAACATGTAGTAATTGTTGTCTATTATAACATTAAAATATGAAGTAATGGTTCATTCTACTGTAAGATTAAACAACAATTAATGATTCATTCTAATGTCAATCGAAACAAGTAGTCATAACTCAGTCTCATGTAAATCTAAAACGTGGAGTGATGATTCAGCCTAATTTAAGTTTAAACATGTAGTAATGGTTTAGTCTCATGTAAGACTAAAGAATGTGGTAATGAGTTAGTCTAATTTAAGTCTAAAACCTTTAATGGTTCGGTACAATGCAAAACTATAGCATGTAGTAATGGTTCAGTCTAAGGTAGGTCTAAAACATGTAGCAATGGTTAAATCTAACGTAAGACTAAAACATGTAGTAATGGTTCAGTTTAATGTAAGACTAAAACATGTAATAAAATGGTTCAGTCTCATGTAAGACTAAAACGTGTTAAGGATTCAGACTAAAGCAAGTCTAAAACATTAAATGGCTCAGTCTAATGTAAGTCGTCTAAAACATGTAGTAATGGTTCAGTCTAACGTAAGAATAAAACATGTAGTAATGGTTCAGTCTGATGTGAGTTTAAACATGTAATAATTCAGTCTCATGAAAGTCTAAACATGTAGTAATGGCTCAGTCCAACATAAGTCTAAAATATGTAGTAATGGTTCATTGTAATGTAAAAATAAAACATGTAGTAATGGTTCAGTCTAATGTAAGTTTAAACATCTAGTAATAATTCAGTCTCATGAAAGTCTAAAACATGTAGTAATGGTGAAGGTCTAACATAAGTCTAAAACATGATGTAATGGTTCAGTCTAATACAAGTCTTCAGTCTAATACAAGTCTAAAACGTCTTGTAATGATTCAATCTCATGTAAGTCTAATCATGTAGTAATGGTGCAGTCACATGTAAGTCTAAAACTTCAATCTAACATAACACTAAATTATGCAGTAATGGTTCAATGTAATGTAAGTTTAAAACGTGTAGTAATGGTTCAGTCTAATGTATGTTTAAAACATGTAGTAATGGTTCAGTCTAATGTATGTCTAAAACGTGTAGTAATGGTTCAATCCAATGTTAGGCTAAAATATGTAGTAATGCTTAATCTAATCTAAGTTTTAAAGATGCAGTAATCGTTCAGTGTATTATAAGTCTAAAACAATGAATAATTATACAGTTTAATGCTAAACTAAAACATTTAGTAATGGTACATTCCAATGTAAGGCTAAACTTGCTGTAATTTTTCAGTCTAGTGTAATTCTAAAACGTTTAATGTTTCAGTCTAATGTAAGCCTAAATCATGTATTAAAGGTTCATGAAAGTCTAAAACATGTAGTAATGTTCAGTCTAATACAAGTCTAAGACATATAGTTATTATTTAGTCTCATGTAAGTCGAAACATGTAGTAATTAATGGTTCACTGTTGCGAACTCAGCTTGTGACTCGGAAATAAAACAGATGAATTCAGTCTCATGTAAGTCTAAAACATGTAGTAATGGTTCAGTCTAATGTATCTCTAAAATAGATAGAAGCGGTTCAGCGTAATGTAAGACAAAAACATGTTGCAATGGTTCCGTCTAATGTAAGACTAAACATGTAGTCTTGGTTCAATCTAATGTAAGTCTAAAACATGTAGCATTTGTTTAGTCTAATGTAAGTATAAAATAAGTAATAGCGGTTCAGCCTAAAGTAATACTAAAACAAGTTATAATGGTTTAGTCTAATGTAATAATTAAATATTTTGTAACGCTTCAGTGCAATGTAAGACTAAAACATTTAGTACGTTTTCAGTCGAATGTAAGACTACAATATGTAGTAATAGTTCAGTCTAATCCAAGTTTAAAACATGTAGTAATGGTGCAGTCTAATGTAACTTTAAAACATGTAGTAATGGTTCAATGAAATGTAAGTATCAAACGTCTAGTAATGGTTCCGTACAATGTATGTCTAAAACAACAGAAGCAGTTCAGGCTAATGTAAGACTAAAACATGTAGTAATGGCTTATTTTTAATGGAAGACTAAACATTTAGTAATGTTTAAGTCTAGTCTAAGACTAAAACATGTAGTAATGGTTCAGTGTCGTGTAAGTCTAAAACGTGGAGTAATGGCACAGTATCTAGACAAGTAGTAATGGTTCAGTCTCATGCAAAACTAAGACATGTAGTAATGGTTAAGTCGAATTAAGTCCAAAATATGTAGTAATGGTTCCGTCTATTGTAAGTCTAAAACATGTAATGATGGTTCGGTGTCTAGACATGTATTAATGGTTCATTCTCTTATAAGACTACGACATGTAGTAATAGTTCAGTCTAATGTAAGTCCAAAATATGTAGTAATGGTTCAGTCTAATATAAGACGAAAACATGTAGTAATGCTTTAGTCTAATTTACGTCTAAAGCATATACTAGTCGTTCAGTGTGTTGTAAGTCTAAAACATGTAGTAATGGTGCAGTCTAATGCAAGACTAAAACATTTAGGTATGGTTCAGTCTAATTTAAGCCTAAACAATCTGTAATTGTTAAGTCGAATGTAAGTCTAAAACATGGTGTAATGGTTCAGTCTCATGTAAATCTAAAGCGTGGTGTAATGGTTCAGTCTCATGTAAGTCTAATATATGTTGTGATGGTTCCATCTCATATAAGACTAAAGCATGTAGTAATGATTCAGTCTAATTTAACTCTAAAACATTTAATGGTTCAGTCTAAATTAAGTATAAAACAAGTAGTATTGGTTCAGTCTAATGTAAGCCTAAAATTTGTAGTAATGGTTCAGTCTAATGTAAGTCTAAAACATGTAGTAATTGTTAGCCAATTGTTGGTCTAAAACATGTAGCTATGGTTTAATCTAATGTAAGACTAAACATGTAGTAATGGTTCAGTCTCATGTAAGACTAAAACATGTAGTAATGATTCAATCTAATGTAAGTCTAAATTATGTAATGGTTCAGTCTAGTGTATGCCTACACCATGTAGTAATGGTTAAGTCTAATGTAAGCCTAAACATGTAGTAATGTTTCATTCTAATGTAAGACTGAAACATGTAATAATGGTTCCGTCTAATGTAAGACTAAGACAGGTGTTAATTGTTCAGCTAATGTAAGTCTAAAATGTTTTGCAATCGTTCAGTCTAATATAAGTATCACACATGGAGCAACGGTTCAATCTAATGTAGAACTCAGACATGTGGTAATGGTTCAGTCTAATGTAAGTCTAAACATGTATTAATGGTTCACTGTTGCGAACTCAGCTTGTGACTCTGAAATAAAACAGATGACTGCTAGTCTAGTGCTTGGTCAAAGGGTACATTCATAATTTACACATTCATATAGCGATTTTGGCTAGTAAGTTTACATAATTCTTACGTAAGGATCAATTAGTCTTCCTGCTATTTTTGTTAATTTCTGACAGAGATCAATACAAAATGGACACGAGCTATCACACTTAGCTTTTTAAACCAAATGTCCTTGCAATGTATAAACATTTATTATGAGTTCATCAGTCTTACAAATTTCGCTCTTGCTCACTTCAGTTTTAATATGTAGGACAGATTCGTGCCTTTTAATAATTTTATTCTACCAAATGACATCCTCCTACCCATTAACCATCCAAACATTAAGTATCGATCATGTCCACAGGCACTTGATTCCGGGGTAAACTAATGTGTACACTCACCAATTAACGCAATGTTACTCTCGCCGGTCACTTTCTTACCCCTCGATGACTCCGATATGCGCATTCAGTCACTCATAACGGACACCACCGTAAAGAAGACACTCCACACCTATCATCCTTTACCACTCATGTAACCTTGCTGATTCTGAGGGGCCAATTTTGCGAAAGGTTTATCCGTTGCTTCGTGTATTCCACACACTGATAATAATTCCAGGGCTAAACGTACGGTCTACTTCGGAGTGAATGCGATTTGATCGTGATTGCTTCAGTGTTTGGTTCTTTCATTGAATAAGCCTTTTCAAACATCGCTTTCAATCGTTATATCTCGGCTTATCCCGGCAATTATATAATCAGAATATCCACGGTATTTTCTGTCATGTCGTTTCCCTGTTCCGATCGTTACATGTGCTATGTGATACTTTCCTGGAAAATATTTGACGACATTTTTTGACATGATGTCATTTCTTTAAATAGCTATAAAGCTTCTGAACAGCTACATAGGTGATCTCTGGTTGTGCGTAAAGAAAGATATTTTTAAAAGAAAAAATTGTAGACTTTTTTAATTAATAGTTAAGAAATTACCCGAATATCAACTGACATGTTATCTACATAATGTTATAGATTGCTTTGTAAACATTTCTCTGTATGCTAAATTATATCAATCTTATTTAGGATTTACCCTGTCAAGAAAACTAAAGGATTAACTTGGTTAGTTCTTGAATAGTTATTTGTCACAAATTTGCATACCCAAACACAAAATTGAATCTCAGAAAGGATTTACCTTGTCAAGAAAACAAAAAATGATTAACTTGTTTAATTCTTGTGCAATTATAAGTCACTACTTTGCATTCCCAAACACAAAATTGAATCTCATATAGGATTTACATTGTCAAGAAAACATAAGGATTACCTTGGTTAATTCTTGTGTAATTATATCACACTAGTTTACATATCCATACACAAAATTTTATTCAAAATTTATACATGTCATGATCTGTAGAGCTAACGGAACTTAACCAACTACGTGAGGTAGGTGATTGGGTTTTGTTATGTAACAATTTACTCTTCGTAAAGTAAAGCTATTTTATTTTGACAAATTGCACTTGTTTAAGCACTGTATGTGTGTTTTGAATGTAAAATGAATAAATCACAATTATTTGCTGTTGAAAAGGATGTTGAGGGCCACAATATCATTTTGTTAGGCGAAAGTGGGACATGCAAAATTTTGTGGTTAAGGAAATACAAAAGAAATTGTCAGCAGCAGGTAAAAATGTCAGTGTATCTGGCACAACAGGCATTGCAGCACTGAATGTGAAAGGATGCAAAGTGCATTCCTGGTCTGGGATTGGTGATGGTCGATATGACAGTAATGAACTATGTAGAAAACATCTCACTGATGAAAGTTTGGTTCATATAAACAAAATGTTTTGAAAGCAGACTGTTTGATAATTGATGAAATTTCTATGTTTCACTAAAACCTTTTGAGCAACTTGAATATGTATGTAGAATGATTAAACATTCAGATTTATATTTTGGAAGTATACAAGATATTGCAAGTGGTGACCTTTTCAGCTTCAGCTTCTACCTGACCTAATGACATATGATTAGGATGAATAGTGTTACAAATCCACCATTTTGGCAATGGCATTTGAGTATAAAATTGTCCTTGATGAGGTCATAAGAAAAGATGAATTAGATTTCATAAATGCTATCAATGATGTTTCAAAGGTAGAAATCTATGAAGATACATAAAACGTGATCTTGAGGCTGGTGAGACCTGTCCCCGCTGAAGAAGACCCAATAAGACTCTATGGATGGAACTTTGACTGTGAAGTATATAATGCATGCAAACCTATGGAAATGGATGGCGTATCAAAGTGTTATCAGTCAAGAGACGAGGGTAAAAATAATTGGTGCAATAAAATGTGTGTTCCAAAACTGTTGCACTTGAAAAATTGGCTGTCCAGTTATGCTGGTCAAAAACTTAAGCTCAGCACTATTAATTGGTTTACAGGGAAAGAATGTGGCAATGAAGGAAGACTCTATGACAGTTAATTATGAAAATAATTTAGTTCAATTGGGAAGAGAACATTTTACTGTTTACAGTACCATTGATAAAAAGACTGTAGCCACAAGGCATCAAATTCCACTCATTCTGTCTTTCAGCATTACCATTCACAAGGGACAAGGATTGACTTTACAGAGTTGAAGTTGATGCATCAAATATTTTTGCACCAGGTCAGTTAGGTGTGGCAAGGGGGAGAACTAGAAAGAAAAAGGGACTAAGCATTGTTAGCTTCAATTCAAACTCTGTGGTTCCACATTGATCTTGCACGTATAAAATCTACAATACAAGTTTTTTTTACAGGTTGATTCAAGTTTAGAATGCTGTAGACATTCTGTTTCTTTATTAGGGAACGTCAGTGTTGACTTTGATTATGAAACATGTTTTGATTCTAATAACTCTGACTTTTCTGATGGAGAAATTTTACAAGTTGATGAAATGTTGTCCATTGGGGATGACATGCCTGCTTCATGTAAAGATGTAGGTTAACCACATTTGACTCTGACATTTTAGAATATCATGTTGACCATACAAAATGGAACAAATTATACCAGATAATGCAATAACACCAGAGCAAATGAGATTACAAGTAACACTAACAGAAATCTTCAAAAAGCCACTGGAAGAGTTGAATACATTTTTTGAGATATTGTACCAAAATTATCAAAGTATCTTTAGTAAAGGATGTGGTAATATAGAGGTCAGAAAACCAGATTCTAAGACGTGGACTGAATATTATTCTGAAATTTAGCAGTTTTCAGTGTCTTAGGAATGCATCAATATTCTTTAAAATTTCTTGATTTCTGTGCCAATGATGATAACTTTTTGCATCTGGAAAGATTTTTGACAGAATTTTTAAAATTGTTTTGGACAAAGATACTTCTGATAATTTCAATACCACACAAAAACCTTCCATACCTGTATCAGTGACAGGACAAGGAATATTAAGGAATATTGCAGGTAGATGTATTGCAAAGAGCAGATACCATAATATGAGAAAAGGAAAGAACAGCTTGTACAGAAAGGACAACATTAACTTGGTCAGTCAATGTTTCTTACAATTCAAAATGTTAGACCACCTTAAAACTTTAGCTGTTGGTTTGGAAAACAATAGTAATTATAAAGTGACCATGCACGAGACACAAAGAAGACAGAATATCAACCATGGTCTAACTAACATCAAGGACTCTATTTGAATTTTTCTTGCAATGTAGAGGAATTACTTTGGCATGCTACAGGGAGTTTTCAATATTGTAAGACTGTAATAGTTAAGAATGAGACACTGTTTGAAAATTGGAAGCTGCTGTACATAAAGTTTGATCCCGGTATAAGTGTCACACATGTGGACAACACCATGATTGCTTCATGTATCAGAGATCTATATTATAATTTGATAGATTGTTACTGTAGAATAGGTGACACTCAGTTTAGATAAGACACCGTTTTCAGTCTTGGAACATTGAAATCAGACAGTTTGAGAAAGAGGGTGGTCATGAGATCAAAGCACAAACACAGTAGTGATACATTAGGCATGGACTTGACATATATCCTGGAAGATCAGTCTGAAAATAAACTGTATTCTCATTTAAAACTGAAATCACAGATTTATGATCTGAAGGCTGTAATATTTACTAGCTTCCTGAAATCGGATCTGATTTAGGCATGTAAAGACTATGGCATAGAAGCAGGAAATGTAGAGAAGAGTGGTCTAGTTAATACACTCTGTAATGTAATACCTGGTTTGAATGAAATGTCAATGCCATATTTTTAGTACAGAATAACCATGTTGCCAGTTCTTGGAAAGCTAGTAATAATCAAGACACTTCCAGCTGTAGCAAAAGCCAGCCATGTACTAGAAAAAATATATTGGGAAGAGGAAAATGGAAATGAAAGGGTAAAGGAAAGAAGAAAATGGAAACTTATGACAAAAATAAAACAGATAATTCAGTTTGCTCTCTATGTAGACGTCATTATTCAGAGGGCGAGTTGTGCATTCAGTGTGATTTGTGTAACGGTTTGATTGGTTTTGTGATGGCATAGATGGGGAAACGTGGAGTAGCACAGAAAATAAAAAACGGTTCTGTACCGAATGCTCTTAAAATAGAGTCAATGCTATATCAGACTTCACATATATAACTATGGTAATTGTGTTGTATTTTGTCATTGTGCTGTTGGGCTTTGGTTACATACACTGAACTCACATTCACTTGTTTGTATCAGTAAAAATGGAAAACCTAATAACAATTTGATCCTCCACTCTCAGTTGACATGTTACGTGTGAGTAAAGGCTGGTGTTATCATTAATTTACCCCCATTTAACTAAAATGTACTGTCTTTAGTTTGCATCACCCTAAATTAGAGTTTTATATATTAAGGATAAGTATTCAAATTTCTATTTAGTTTGTAAATAATTAAAAGGATGGCTTCACCAAAATGTAGCCTCTTGTCCTCAATTTCTTTTTTCCTTTTACATTATTTGAGCATGCTAATTACTTTTGCTGTCCTTACCACCATTATTGCCGCACTCCTGTATTCCATATTGAATAGGGCAAGGTTGCCTGGCTCATACATATCTTTATAGTATCTTCTCATACATTTTACAAGATGAGATTGTGAATTGACTTAAGTGTACACACACACACACACACACACACACACACACACACATATATATATATATATATATATATATATATATATATATATATATATATATATATATATATATATATATATATATAAGTTGTTTCAGTTTGTGTGAAATGCAATTACTCAAGTGATATTTTACAAATATTAAGAATAGTACATGGACAGAAGATAGAAGAATGACATTACCTCATTTTTATCTCATAAAAATAGCAAAAACATAGATATTTTCCAATGAATTTCTCTTATTTTGATATGACATATTTAAATGACAAGAGAGTAGCCAGTAGTATGATGACTACATATTGTGAACATGAAGTTTAAGATAACAATCTACCTGTATTCAGTAAGTCACTAGTATAATGAAGGACTAGATATTTTTAACATGAAGTTTAAAATCAGTTTTCCCATGCCATCTATTTTTGTAATATTAATGTTGTTCTATATTAACAACCCACATTAGTATTTTTTAGAATATAGCTCACTGTCTTAGTTTTTAATTCTTTGTAAAATATTTTTTTAAAGGTGGCATCAGAAAAATTTAGCCTCTTGTTATCAATTTTTGTCTTAAATAATTTGTATTGTGGGACCAATTCAATATATGTATATAATTCAATGTTCGTTTGTGTTTGGGTAATGCAAATACTCATGTGATGTCTTACAAATATTAACTATTTATCTTAAATATTACTAAGACATTTATACTTAATCATGATATAAGGATTCAACTGTTTTATGTAAAGACATTTTTGTAATTCCTGCCTGGACAGGTGATCAAAGCAATTCCATTACCTTTTGAATGTAACAATCCAGAAATGTATGGTATTTTTGACCAAACTTAAATGAGATTGGTATAGAAATTAGAGGCCGACCGAAAATCGGTTTCGGTTTCGGTTTCGGCGCCGAAAGTTGGCAAATGGCCTCTTTCGGCATAGTTTCTGTTTCGGCCGAAGCCAAAAAGTTAGCTT
The DNA here is from genome assembly GCA_028554795.2 of Sinohyriopsis cumingii. NCBI lineage: Eukaryota > Metazoa > Mollusca > Bivalvia > Unionida > Unionidae > Sinohyriopsis > Sinohyriopsis cumingii. Next base: position 61,245,614 of record CM068825.1, read on the forward strand.
TCAGTTTGCTTTCGGTTTCGGCCGAAAGTGATATTGACTTTCGGTCATCAGCCGAAGATCTATTTTAACTTTCAGAATGCAACGCTAGTGCTGCGTCTATTACTCTGCTTGTCGGCCGGTCAGTCGGCGCTAGGCAATTCTAGGCACTGTTGTATTTCAGTCTACTCGCGTGTTG